>CM046385.1:15133141-15260872 GCA_025413485.1 Ficus microcarpa | reverse complement strand
TCCAGCAGATTTTATTGGGCTAGATTATGAGGCAGACAAGGAAGTGCCGATTATACTGGGAAGACCATTTTTGGCTAGATGAATAACATTAATAGATGTTCAGAAGGGTGAATTGACCATGAGAGTCCACGATCAGTAGGTTACCTTCAACGTATCCAAGGCTATGCGTTTTGCTAGCGATATTGAGGAGTGTTCAGCCATCAATGTGTTGGATTCATTAGTGATTGTAGAGTTTGAGAATAAATGCTCTACAAAGTTGACAAACGAAGATGACTTGGCAAATTCAGATGAAGACGAGGAAACTGGTGATAATCAAGTATGTTGGATGAAGAGCAGGCACATGATAGCTAGAGTTGGGAGGCAATTTGAGTCACTTGAGTTATCAGAAAGGCCCTTCAAGTCACATAAACCATCTGTTGAAGAACCCCTAGCTTTGGAACTAAAACCTTTACCTTCATACTTGAGGTATGTTTATTTAGGTGATTCTGATACTTTGCTTGTGACTATATCTTCTAGTTTGATTGGACTACAAGAAACTTAGCTACTGGATGTATCGAAGAAGTTCAAAAAGGCAATTGGATGGACTATTGCAGATATTAAAGGAATCAGCCCATCGCTCTGCATGTACAAAATTTTGCTAGAGGAATGCTACAGCAATTTTGTTGAACATCAGAGAAGACTGAATCCAATTATAAAGGAAGTTGTGAAGAAAGAGGTGATCACATGGCTAGATGCAGGGATTATTTATCCTATTTCAGACAGCTCTTGGGTCGGCTCAGTCCAGTGCGTGCCGAAGAAAGAAAGAGTTACTGTGCTAGCTAACGACAACAATGAGCTAATCCCAACAAGAACAGTAACTGGCTAGAGAGTATGTATGGACTACAGGAAATTAAATAAAGCAACAAGGAAAGATCATTTCCCTCTGCTGTTCATTGACCAGATGCTTGACAGGTTGGCAAGAAAGGAATACTACTGCTTCTTGGATGGATACTCAGGATACAACCAGATTGCTATAACACCAGAGGATCAGGAAAAGATAACTTTCAACTATCCATATGGGACTTTTGCTTTCAGACGAATGCCATTTGGACTTTGTAATGCTCCAGCAACATTTCAGAGATACACAATGTCTATATTTACTAATATGATGGAGAAATCCCTGGAGGTTTTTATGGATGATTTTTCGATGTTCAGTAATTCATTTAGCGACTGCCTAACAAATTTGGAACAAGTCTTGATGCGGTGTGATGAAACAAACTTGGTTCTTAAATGGGAAAAGTGCCATTTCATGGTGCATGAAGGCATCGTTTTGGGCCACAAGGTCTCCAACACAAGCATAGAGATGGAAAAGGCAAAAATTATAGTAACTAATAAGCTGCCACCACCTACATCAGTAAAGGGATTAGAAGTTTTTTGGGACATGCTTGTTTTTATAGAAGATTCATCAAGGATTTCTCAATAATTTCTAAGCCGCTGTGTACTTTGCTTGAGCAAAATCATCGTTTTAATTTTGATGAGGAATCTTAGCAAGAATTTTTGGATTTGAAAAGGCAGTTAATGTCTGCACCCACCATAATGTTGCTTGATTGATCATTGCCCTTTGAGTTGATGTGCGACGCCAGTGACTACGCAGTGGGTGCGGTGTTGGGACAACGTCATGACAAAGTGTTCCACTCGATTTATTATGCAAGCAAGACACTAACGGAGGCTCAGCTGAATTAAACTACTACAGAAAAGGAGCTTTTAGCTGTGATATTTGCATTTGATAAGTTCATGGCGTATCTAATGGGCACCAAGGTGATAGTTTACACGAGCCATTCAGCGATTAAGTACCTAATTGGTAAGAAAAATGCTAAACCACGATTGATCAGATGGATATTGCTCCTACAAGAATTTGATTTGCAAATTAGAGACCAAAAAGGCTTCGAAAATCAGGTTGCGGACCATCTATCATGACTTGAGGCTAGATCTGAAGTTGAGAAAAAGGAGTCCATTCGGGATACTTTCTCTAAATAGCAACTTTTAGCCGTACAGCAAGCTACTGCCCCCTGGTATGCAAATTTTGTTAATCATATAGTCAGTGGGCTGTTTCTACCAGAGATGACTAGACAGAGACGGAAAAAATTCTTGCATGAGGTAAAGTTCTATTTGTGGGATGAGTCTTTTCTTTACGAGCATTGTGCCGACTAGATTATCAGGAGATGTGTTCCAGAGGAGGAATTCCAAAGTATTTTGCATTATTATCACTCTTCCCCTTACGATGGACACTTTAGAGGAACAAGAATAGCAGCCAAGGTCCTACAATCAGGATTTTACTGGCCATCTTTACTCAAGGATACCTATGAGCACAAAAACCTGTGACAGATGTCAAAGGGTAGGCAACATCTCCCACTGACATGAAATGCCTTTGAACAACATTCTGGAGGTCGAACTATTTGACGTGTGGGGCATTGATTTCATGGGCCATTCCCTCCATCTTACGGGAACCAGTATATTTTGGTAGCGATCGACTATGTCTTCAAGTGGGTGGAAGCTGTGGCACTCCAGACAAACGATTCCACAGTAGTTGTGAAATTCCTTCATAAAAATATTTTCACCCACTTTGGGACACCTAAAGCGATTATTAGCGATGAAGGAACTCATTTTGGCAGCAAACAGTTTGAAAATCTTTTGGGCAGGTATGGAGTGAAACACAAGATTGTTACAGCATACCACCCACAAACCAATGGGCAGGTAGAAGCTTTAAACCGAGAGATAAAGAGGATCTTAGATAAAGTGGTCAACCCAAATCGCAAGAATTGGTCGCTAAGGCTTGATGACGCACTTTGGGCTTACAAAACAGCATTCAAAACACCACTGAAATGTTACTATTCCAATTGGTTTTCAGGACAGCATGTCATCGACCGGTGGAATTAAAGCACAAAGCGTACTGGGCAATCAAGCAATTAAACATGGACCTCTAACTAGCATGAGAGCAGAGGTTGTTGCAACTGAATGAGATAGATGAATTCTGTTTGCAAGCTTTTGAAAGTGCCAGGTTCTATAAGGAAAAAACAAAAAATGGCATGACAACAAAATTATTTCAAGGCAATTTGAAGCAGGTCAACAAGTTATACTTTTCAACTTAAGATTGAAGTTATTTCTAGGAAAGTTAAAATCAAGGTGGTCAGGGCCCTTTCTGGTAGTTCAAGCTTATCCACATGGAGCAGTGGAGATTGCCACAACAAACTTAGGAAGAACTTTCAAAGATAACGGCCAGCGACTTAAGCATTACTAATGTGATGGTCTCAGTCGTCTAAAAAAACATCCATTTCGTTACAGGATGCCTGAATTACTACAGAGTCAGGCTGAAGACTTTAAAACAAGCGCTTTAAGGGAGGCAACCCTATATTTTCAATTTCTTAAATTACTTTTGATTTGTTATTTTTGTTGATTTCCAGTTTATTTCTTGTTCCATTCTGTTCTTGAGAATTATTTTTGTTTCCTTTTGTGGTGTAGTGTTTGTTGAATTTTGGTGAGTTTGCTGCAACATTTCCTTACGATGAATAAGTTTGCTACATAAAAGTTACAACAAATTCTGGTGATTTTGCTACAAGATTTCTTTGTGATGAATCAGTTTGTTACAGTAAAGCTGCAGTAAATTTGGGCCGCAGTGAGAATGCCAAACTTCATAGCACGAGTTATGGGTAAAATATATAATAATAATAATAATAATAATAATAATAATGAGAAACCTTATAAGACCCAATTTCTCCTTTTTCCCTCTGCGCCGTAAACCCCAAATTCTATCGACTCTACTGCACCAGGCCAGTTCACCGTTCACTGACCACACCGTGTCCAACCCACACCACACCACCACACTGAGCTAATTGACTGCGTCCAGGCACTGACTCGACTGACCTAGATCAGCCACCGACTCAGCCCAGGCACTGATCAACTGGTTCACCAGACCAGCAAGCAACCATTCACTGACCACATCGTGACCAGACCACCCCAGTTTTCGTGCCCAACCATTTCTACTTATAACCGTCTAAAATTTCCATCCCAATCTTCCTAGACCTACAGGTTTCTTTCATTTTTGTTTTTTGTTTGTTTTTTTTTTTTTTTCATATTTGAGTTTCTTTCATTTTTTTGGGGTAATCATCATCTTGTTGTGTCACAATGCTGCACACCAAGAAAGTCGCCCACAAGCAAATTGGAAGGAGACAAAGGGATATAACAACGACTTATTGCACATTCCAATCCAAAGAGGCTGAAGACAGGTATGAAAAATTTACTTCCGAATGGACTTTTTGCCTTGAAAAAGGATTTTTGCTGCAGAACACCCCTACCATGGGTATAAAGAATTCATCCACTCGGTCATCCCCAAGCATCAGTGGCGGCAGTTTTGCTCCCATCCTACTGAAGTTGTGGTGCCCATTGTCAGAGAATTTTATGCCCATTTCATAGGGGATGGGTAGAGAATGGTATATGTTTGTGGTGTGTAGGTACCAATCAATAAAGACGCCATCATCCAATTCTATAGTTTAGAAGAAGATGAAGACTTTCACACTAAGTATACTGCAAATGCGATTGAAGAATGGCTGGCACGTGCTCTTCAAAATGTCTGTCACTGCTTGGTCTGCTTCCACTCAAGGAGCTTTGACAATTATGAGGACCAGTCTTACATCACAATGCAAGGTATGATATCATTTTCTAAAAACTCATTTAAGGCCATCCGCGCATGTGCAAACAGTGTCCAAAGATCAAGTCTTGCTGCTGGATTCTATTATCTCAGGCCGCCCCATCGATGTGGGTCGAATCATCTATCAAGAACTCGGTGTTTGTGCAAGCAAAAATGGTGGCAGTTTGTGGTTCTCATTCCTCAACACAGGCCTCTGTTCTAGAAGTGGTGTTACAATGTGTGACAATAAGGAACGGTTATCAACCCGAGGAGCCATCACCAACATTGCTATAGCACGGATCACACAGATCAAGCCAATCGGAGGCAATCACGAACAACCCCTCAGTGATGAAGGAGAGCAAGGCCAAGCTGCCACTAGTAGGAATGCTGCAGCATCGAGCAGCAAAGGACCAATACATGCTGACCTAACTCAATCACTAAAATTGCTGGAGCAACACATGAGCCTAACAGAGTTTAACAGTATCAAACCATGGAAATGCTACAGCAAATGCACACACAATATCAGCAATATTGAACCTACGCCAAACAAAGGGACCCTGCTTTGAAGAAATCGTTGTAGAAGAATTTCACAAAGCCTGTATTTCCATTTCCCGAGTTCCCTAAGAGTATACTAGAGCCAATTCCCGTTGAGGAGAATTTTGACAACACTGAGGAGGACAACGAGGACGACTAAGCGGTCCAGCCATTTTTTCCTTTTCCACAGGGAGTTCTGAACTTTGCTTTCTTTTTGCTTTATTTTAATTTCTGTTATTTTTTGTTTTTGCATGTGTTGTTCTTAAGTAGTGAGGACACTGCATAGTTTAAGTTTGGGGGTGTGCAAATGTGTTTTGGTTTGTTATGAGTGGCGTTTCTTTATATTTGTGGTTTTGTCTTGTCTTCGTATGTTGGGTTGTTATGGTGGGGTGCTATTTAGTAGTTATGGTTTAGATTTTTTTTTTTTAAATTTGTTTGTTTGTTTTGATGGTTTGATTTGATATATATATAAATATATATTATTAATAAATAACTTTTTGATTGCTGTGTTTTGGTTGTGTGTGCAATAAATGCTCTGGTTTTGTTATAGCAATGTTGGTTTGAGGAAATATTATGAAGAATAGTAGTGTTTTGAAATTTTTAGTTTATGGAATGAATTGGCATGAGTTAAGTATTGATGATGGTTATTATTTGTTCGTTCCTTGAATGAGATTACTCGGAATGATGCACATTAGACTGTAACTTTGTGTTCTTGTGGAAAGCTTAGGAAACTTCAAGTCACTATGAGAATTTGGGATTTGAGAACTAATTGTGTCAAGCCTTCGAAGCGAAACTTTGGGAAACCAAACATTTTGGGGTGAAGTAACGTGTATTAAAAGTAGTGATATCTTCAAAAGGGTTTATGTTTGAAGGTATGTAAGTTTAAAAAAAATAATAAAATAAAATAAAATAAAGAACTCCGCTATTCAGTGTCGCCTAGTAACCGGAGTAATATGAGCCCCATGTGTACTTTTGCATCAAACAGTGATTCTGTATATGAGTATGCTATAGCAAATCTGAATTGTGACATTGCTGAGTAACCGGATGTCTTCATCACCAATGTTAACAGTCGCATAAAAAGGTAACAGTGACATATTGATTAAAAAAAAATCATAAATACATACATCCAGTACAATGCCCTAAGTAGTAAATAGTGAAACATGTCTAACCTTAGGTGTTTGGTTAACTAATCTAATAGAGGGGGAGTCATGTAGTTAGCCTAATAAATTACTAACCAGATTCAATGACCATGGTTTGAGTGACATGAATGATTCAAAGATGCTTAGCTGTAGTCTCACACACACACCTTTAGAGGAATCTCATTTGGAAGTAAGCACATATACGGTAGAGCTGATATTTAATGACTGCGGATTTTTGAAAATGAGCTAGGAATTAAGAAGCACTTTTGAGGATGAAGAATCAACTTGTTAGCAACTAGACAGTTTTTTTTTTTTTTTTTTTTTTTTTCTGTTTTGTGTTTTGAGTCTTTTTGTGTGTTGTTTCTTGTGTTAATTGTAGCATTACTCGAGGACGAGCAATGACTCAAGTTTGTTCATTTGCTGTAGCATTTCCATGATTTGATACTGTTGAACTTCTGCTAGGCTCATGCATTGCTCCAACAATTTCAGTGACTGAGTTAAGTCAGCATGTATTGGTCCTTTACTGCTCGATGCTGCAACATTCCTGCTAGTGGCAACTTGGCCTTGCTCTCCTTTATCACTGAAGGGTTGTTCGTGATTGCCTCTGGTTGGCTTAATCTGTGTGATCCATGCTATAGCAATGTTGGTGATGGCTCCTCTGGTTGATAACCGTTCCTCATTTTCAAACATCGAAACACCACTTCTAGAACAAAGGCCTGTGATGAGGAATGGAAACCACAAACTGCCACCAATTTTGCTTGCACAAACATTGAGTTCTTGATAAATGATTCAATCCACATCGATGGGACGGCCTGAGATAATAGAATCAAGCAGCAAGACTCGATCTTTGGACACTGTTTGCACATGCATATATGGCATCAAATGAGTTTTTAGAAAATGATACCATACCTTGCATTGTAATGTAAGACTGGTCCTCGGAATTGTCAAAGCTCCGTGAGTGGAAACAGACCAGGCAGTGCCCTCAACACAGACATTTTGAAGAGCACATGCCGGCTACTCTTTAGTCGCATTTGCAGTATACTCGGTGTGCAAGTCTTTAGTTTCTTCTAAACTGTAGAATTGTTTAATGGCGTCTTTATTGATTGGTACCTGCACACCACGAACATATACCGTTCTATGCCCGTCTCCTGCGAAATGAGCATAAAATTATCTGATAATGGACACCATAGCTTTAATAGGATGGGAGCAAAATTGTCGCCACTGATACTTGGTGATGACCGAGTGGATGAATTCTTCATACCCCATGGTAGGGGTGTTCTGCAGCAAAACCCCTTTTTCAGGGTAGAAAGTCCGCTCGGAAGTAAATTTTTCATACCTGTCTTTAGCCTCTTCGGACTAGGGGTGTTCTATTATTTTTTGTTTTTGTGTGTGTCGTTCCCAAGCAATGAGGATAATTTTAGACTTAAGCATGATTCTAAATTTAATTTTGTGTTTTGCCTTACAGCTGGAGCTCACAGTGAAAAATAGGTGAAGGCCCACTGAAAAAGAGGAGATGATGAAATGGAAAGCTAAAAGGCAACTGATGCTGCACCAATGCTATAGCAATGCTGCAGCAGTGGAGAAACAGTAAAAAGTGCAAGTGACGCAATTCTCTCTTTACAGCTGTTAGTTAGCCCACTTGCCTATTTTACAAAAATCATACAGTCGTATTTTTTGGGTGTCACCAGCCTTAGCTATTGGAGGGACACGTATACCTAGGGTACCTCAATTTACACTAGTATATGAAGGATAAGAAAAGAATTGTTGGTTGGAGAGGCAGAGACTCACCATTTTTGGGAAAGTAAAAGCTGTGAGCAAAAATAGAGAAGAGAAAAAGAAAAAAAGGTGCACAAGGAGACACTATTACAAAAGTTGGCTTACACAACGGAAAATACACGACGATTTTTATGAAACCATCGTCTTAAACAGGATTACACGACGGTTTGACAAAACCGTAACGTAAACAAAAGATTACACGATGGTTTTGAGCCAAACCATCGTGTAATCCGATGGATTACACGACAGTTTTGAGCTAGAAAACCGTTGTGTAATCTTCTGAAAATTTTCAAAATTTTCAAATTTAAAAAAAAAAAAAAAAGATTACATGATGGTTATAAAAACTGTCATGTAATCCTCCGAAAATTTTCAAAATTTTCAAATTTTCAAAAAAAAAAAAAGAATTACACGACGGTTATAAAAACCGTCGTATAATCCTAAGATTACACGACGATTTTGAGCAAAACCGTCATGTAATCCTCGGATTACACGACGGTTATAGAAAACAGTCATGTAATCTTTTAAAAATTTTCAAAATTTTTAAATTAAAAAAAAAAAAGGATTACACGATGGTTATAAAAACCGTCGTGTAATCCTCCAAAAATTTTCAAAATTTTCAAATTAAAAAAAAAAGATTACACGACGGTTATAAAAACCGTCGTGTAATCCTAAGATTACACGACGGTTATAAAAACCGTCGTGTAATCCTAAGATTACATGACGGTTTTGAGTAAAACCGTCATGTAATCTTCCAAAAATTTTCAAAATTTTTAAAATTTCAAAAAAAAAAAAAAAAGGTTACACGATGGTTATAAAAACCGTCGTCTAATCCTCTGAAAATTTTCAAATTTTCAAAAAAAAAAAAAAAAGAAGGCACGACGGTTGTAAAAACCGTTGTGTAATCCTAAGATTACACTGCAGTTTTGAGTAAAACCATTGTGTAATCTTCCAAAAATTTTTAAAATTTTTAAATTAAAAAAAAAAAGGAATACACAACAGTTATAAAAATTGTCGTGTCATCCTTACACGACGGTTTTGAGCAAAACCATCATGTAATCCTCCGAAAATTTTCAAAATTTTCAAATTTTCAAAAAAAAAAGGATTACACGACGGTTTTAACCATCGTGTAGTCCTTGAATTACACGACGGTTATAAAAAATCATCGTGTAATCTTCCGAAAATTTTCAAAATTTTTAAATTAAAAAAAAAAAGGATTACACGATGGTTATAAAAACCGTCGTGTAATCCTAGGATTACACAACGGTTTTGAGCAAAACCATCGTGTAATCCTCGGATTACACGACGGTTATATAAAACCGTGGTGTAATCCTCCGAAAATTTTAAAATTTTCAAATTTAAAAAAAAAAGCATTACACAACGGTTTTGAGCAAAACCGTCGTGTAATCCTTAGATTACACAACGGTTATAGAAAATCATTATGTAATCTTCCGAAAATTTTTAAAATTTTTAAATTTTCAAAAAAAAAAGAGGATAACCATCGTGTAATTCTCGGATTACACGACGGTTATATAAAACTGTCGTGTAATCCTCTGAAAATTTTCAAAATTTTCAAATTTTCAAAAAAAAAAAGGATTACATGACGGTTTTATATAACCGGCATGTAATCCGAGGACTATGATTACATGAAGGTTATATAAAACCATCGTGTATTCCTCCGAAAATTTTCAAAATTTTCAAATTTCATATTTTGGAATTCGTATGAAAACCCATTACTGAAATACACTTTCCTCTTCATTTATCATCATTTTCATCTTTAACACCCTCTAGACAACTCAAACTTTTCTCCTCCCTACATCCTTTGTCTGCCCGACCCTCCTAACTTAAAATCCGGTCATGCCGCTGCCGCCGCCGCCACTTCAAACTTTTCCTGAACTGCCGCCATAGCCCCGGTTTTTTTCGGCCGCCGCTGTCACCACCACCTCTCTCTCTTGGTGTTCCCATCAAGGCCGTGACTATTTTTCTTTAAAGAAAAGCAAGGTGAGTTCCATATTACTCAATTTCTTGTTTTCTAACAAAACTACGAACACACAATGCTTTAATAACTTGCGTGGAGTGTAATTTGTAGTTTTGTTTGGATGTATTTTCTTTTATTGTTGCTATTTGAAGATGAATATTTTGTGCATGGTTTTGGCATTGTACACACATTTTCTAACATGGTTTTTATCCGCACACCACATGCTTGATGAAATGCTAAAATGGATTTTTGTTTTGGATAATCATATAGAATTTGATTCTAATGTAATTGGGCTTGAATTAAAAAAAATTTTGACTTTTTTTTGGTGATGGCACACATTACACGATGGTTTTGCTCCGAAACCGTCATGTAATGTGTGCCATTGCAAAAAAAAAAAGTCAAAATTTTTTTTAAAATTCAAGCCCAATTACATAACGGTTTTGAGCCAAAACTGTCGTATAATGTGCCATTACATGACGGTTTTGGGTCAAAACCGTCGTGTAATGATCAAAACCATTGTGTAATATAGTGATTACACGACGGTTTTGAGCCGAAATCATCGTGTAATCACTACTGGTATCAATTTTCGGCGTTTGCTACTGTATTTCTTGATTCGATGACAGTGTGAACCGTCGTATAATATTGAGATACCACGATGGTTCTGGAATCGTCGTAGTATCTTTCACGATGCTGGATTACACGACAGTTGTTTAACCGTCGTGTAAACTTTACACGACGGTAAATAACTGTCGTGTAATCCATAATTTTTACTAGTGAGAGATCTGAAAAATTCCACAGGCAAGCAATAAAATCCACCCTTGGTCTATTGGTTGGAGAGGAGAACACATGACATCACGCATGCTCATCTCCCAATTTTTCTGATTTCAGTTTACCCAGAGTCTTTGGAATTTTTTTTTTTGCTCTCTGTGATTCATGAATTCATTGGTGGTTCTTGTTAGTTTTAATTTCCTTACACTAAGTATGACCTAATTTCTTTAGCTAAGATTATTGATGGAACCGAGGTTTTAATGAAGATTTGTTTGTTATGTTAATTGCTAAGTAATTTTTATCCAGTTTATTCAAGTATGTTATGTGTTTATTCTCTATTGATTGACTGGCCATCAGTTGTTGGGGACAATAAACTAAAATTTATTCTGGAAGGTTGGTTTTAGTTAGATCTAACTTGGATAATACAAGTGAATGGTATAGGAATATATTGTTCTCTTGTACAATAGATTAAAATTGGTGTTTAATTTTTAGGTTCTAAAAACTAAAATGCATAGGAATATGTTTATTTTGATTTAAGGAATTGAAGGCAAAATTCATTTGGAAGAGGATTTTGTAGAATTTTAGGTTGCTAGATTAATTTTGCTATGGCATTACTACAACATTCGTGGTCAGATTTGCAACCGAGGGAAAATCAGTAATTCTAGTCATAACCTATCAGTGATTTACAACCTAAGCTTTAGATCCTGCTAAGTTTTTGTAACGACCCGCCTAGCACAGGCCGTTACCTTGCTTACTTAACTTACTTACTTAGTTATCGTACTTACTTATTTAACGAAAAGCAGCGGAAATTTTTTTTTTTTATACGAGCTTATATACGTCTAAACGAAATAAGCGTATCGTAAATAAAATATTTAACATAAGAAAATACATAATGAACAAAACGCGTAGCGGCATCGTACTCCCACAATTTCACAGTGTGCCCCACCTCGCCCTTCCATCTTGCATCACCCATTACTGTTAGGTGGCTTACCTACAGCATAGACGTCAAACTATAAGCTTTCACTCAGTAAGCACAACTATCTAAACCGCGACATCACACACATAATCTAGCATACACATTCTAACTTAACTTAGCATGGCATCACGTATCATATCATATCATAACTTCATAACATAGCATGTCACATCATTTCATACATAGCATTGCATAATAGATGCATGATCCGGCTATGCACGTATTATGCTTTATTCATTCTTACTTACATACTTATCTTACTTAGGGCCCTTACATAAGTGTCTGTACCCGACGCACGACTATGGAGTGGTTGGGGCGGCCAGCCCAGTCCAACTCAAACCATAGTCCAACCCGACCTCGGACGGGTGGTACGACACAGGCAAGCTTGCTTGCCATCTTACTTTCTTGATCTTTAATGTCATCTTATAATTTAGTGAACATGCATCGTGATGTCACTTTTGCATAAAACATAACATACTTACATCTTACCTCACATGCACATCTTACATACTATACTTCATACATAGCATGTCATTCCTCATACATAACATAGCATTTCTTATCATATCGCATGGCATATCACATTTTATAACATAGCATTTAGCAACCACTATAATATACACATAGCACAAAGCACATTATTTCAGCACTCACATAAATTCCTAGCATGCATCTAACATACTTAGGCAAGTATCAACTAAAGCCTATGCTGCAGGCGAAGTTGTACTTATATCTTTTGCTATGTCCTGCTTGATGCTGCTTTTCCACAAGGCACAGCTGTAGGTTTCTTCCTGCTTGAATAAGGACATAGGTAAGAGTCTAATTCTCATTGTGGAAATGTTGGTGTCCTAACCAACATGCCTACAAAATCCTGGTTGTATGTCTCCGATACTTAACATCTTACTTGGTCCCAATTAGTCACCCTATTGCTTACGAATAATCAATCTTTGATTATTCCTTAGAAGGTTACGTTGGATAACCTTTTTTTGTGCTAAGCCTTTGGCATACTGCTAGGTTTTCTTCAAAACCTTGGGCTTTACTCTTATGTCATATTTTATTGGGTTATTTCTATTAACACTCTTCTCTTAGTCCAATTATAAGTTTTTGGTATCCCTTAGGGTTACCTTGGGCAACCTTTAAGGTTACTCTTAGTTGAACATTGAGTCAACCAAAGTTAACCCTTGGTCAACTAAGGTCAACTCTCGGTCAACCTTATATGGTCAACTCCGGTCTCGACCTTGTAACTCGGATATAATATCCGGTTACTGCTCGTTACGTTTACTTTGCTTTATTTTAGCTTAAAATCCCATTCTTTTCCTTAACTCGAAAAAAGTTAAGGAATAATTCTTAAAATTCTTAACTTTATTTGTAAAAATTCATGTTTTTCAAATAGATTTTTATAAAAATCATTTAGGGCTCGAAACTGCCTTTGAAACAGTTTCCATAGTTAAAACAGTGATTTTGGAGAAGAAAACAATTTTTCTGAACTAAGGTCAACCTTCTATGGTCAACTAAAACAATTTTTCTGAACTAAAACAATTTTTCTGAACTAAAACAATTTTTCTGACCAAAGTCAACCCTTGGTCAACTAAGGTCAACTCTCGGTCAACCTTCTATGGTCAACTTCGATCTCGACCCTGTAACTCAGATATAATATCCGGTTACTGCCCGTTACGTTTACTTTGCTTTATTTTGGCTTAAAATCCCATTCTTTTCCTTAACTCGAAAAAAGTTAAGGAATAATTCTTAAAATTCTTAACTTTACTTGTAAAAATTCATGTTTTTGAAACAGATTTTTATAAAAATCATTTAGGGCTGGAAACTGCCTTTGGAACAGTTTCCATGGTTAAAACAGTGATTTTGGAGAAGAAAACAATTTTTTTGAACTAGTTTTAGAAAATCATGTGTAGGAATTTTATGTTCCCTGCACAACCTTCGTAAAACTACATTAGTTTAAAAATCTACTCCGAATTTGAAAAACTTGTCTTCACGAAAGTTATAGCTATCGAAAAATGCTAAAACTTTCATGTTTTACAAAAAATTCAGTTTCGCTTATATTTTTGTCAGTTTTTATTTGAAACTGGCTGATCCTGTTAACTGGGTCTGGGCAGACCAGCCACGGATTTTTATAAAAACGGAGGCCATTGGAGTCTTATTTTGGGATTCTGTCCGCGCTGACCCCTAAGAAAAACCCTTCTGAACAACTTTCGTGTTTTGAGTTTTACCAGTCCGGCCCCTAAAGGTCTTAAATTTTCACTTTCCCGAAACTGGCCAATCTTGGATCCGAACTGGCAGCTTTGGTAGTTAATTCTGGTTTACGTCCTATTTCGCAAAATCTATCTCAACCGACCACTTCGGGAGCCTACACAACAATCATGCAACGTTTCTAACATCCCACATGAACCCATGAGCTGTTTAAACGGATCCATGCAAACCAAACCCGAATTGCACAAAACCTAGGCTTGCATGGTTCTAAATTTTCCATCATTCAATCAACCACTAACATATACCCTTAAGCTAGCATACCATCAAGCACTGCCTAGGGCAGATTTTTGTCCAAGATCAGGGGACACACAACCCTAAACATCTAACATGAAATTAATCAATCAACAAGCACAAATCAAGCAAGAAATTAAGCCATACACCCTAAATCTCCTAATCAAGCACATACACCAAACTAGGGCAAGAAAATAAAAGTGGACTTATGTCCTTACAACCCAAATTGAACCATAATTAAAATACCAAAATTGAACTAATTGAAGGGTTAGGGCTCAAAGGTTTAGCTTAGACAAAGTTAGAGTTTGGTCACACAAATCTCTTTCTCCCCCTAGCTCCCCTTGCCCACGGCTCCTTGGCTCCAAATGGGTGCCAAAAATCTTGTTGGCCTCTTGATTGGTTTTCTTCAACTCCGGCCACACCCTAGACAACTTGACCCCAATTTTTTTTCCTCTCCCTTTTTCTCCTCCCCTTACTTTCGGCCACAACAGCCAATGGGTCTCCAAAAGATCCCAAAATTTTTCTTGGCTTTCCCTAAAGCAAACCGAACATCCTACAAGAAAAACCCCTCAAGAAATTTTGGTTTTTCTCTCCTCTTTCTCTCTTCCTTGGTTGCTGATTTTCAAGGAGAAAATTTGCAAGAGTTTAGCCAAGTTTTTGAATAAAAGTGAATAGAAGACACCCCTATTTATAGAGGTTGGGAAAACTTTGAGAAATTGTGAAATTGTAATATTCGAATTTTCAATATACATTTTTCCTTCTAAAGAATTTATTTTCACATTATGAAGGTATTTGTGAAAAAGCTCGGTTTAGGGCTTTTGAAAGATTTTGTGAGTTTTAATGGGTCGAGAAGACTCAAAAAAATTTTTCTAAGCTAAAAAAAACGGACCTTTTAAGTCAAAAAGGCCGAAAACGTGCATGATTTTACAAAAGTCAACTTTGACCGGAAAAGTCAAAGTTTGACTGACAAAAGTTAAAGGATTTACTTTACGATATGTTGAGAAGCAGTATGGAAGTATACTGCGAAAAATGTTTTTATAAGCTAGATAGCAAGAATAGGCCTTAAAATGTCCCTAGAAAATCGAGCACATTAAGTTAAGATTAAGGGCAAAAAGGGCTCAGAAAATTGAAAAAAAAAAATATACGATCCAATTTTACACAGATAAATTTTTGTACTTCGGTACAGTATAAAAATACTGTGTATTAGTGAAACACAGTATTAGAATTATCTGTGTAGCATAAAAAAATGGACAATTTTTTAAGAAAGCTTGCCAAACAAGGCCCTTGTGTGAGGTAAGGGAGATGACCTCATCGAGCTTTTGATTAATGATGTCATTAAGCTTAATTAAGCTTAGAAAAAAAATTGTGGAAGGCTCTAGAAGACCCCCCCATAGCCGGCCACCTCATGGGTTTATAAACCAATTATCAAAAATTTTGGGATTTTGTGGGATTTAAGGAAAGCTCCAAACCTCTATAAATACCCCATGCTCCCTATTCATTTTATTCAAAAAATGTGGGGAAACTCTTGCCATTTTCTTGCTTGAAATTCGACAGCCAAGAGGGAGAGAGGGAGGAGAGGAAAACCAAAATTTTTTAGGGTTTATGCTTGAAGGGTGTTCGGATTTGCAAGGGTGAAACCAAGAAAAAAGTTTGAAAAATTTTGTGGGTCTCCTAGGGTGTGTGGCCGAGAGAGAGAGGAGAGAAAATAGGAGAGGAAAAACAAAAAATTTTTAGGGCTTTCACTCAAGGGGAGTTCGGCCTTAGTGAGGTTCAACCAAGGGAAACCAAAAATTTTTGGTACCCATTTTTGGAGGTGCAGCCGTGGGTAAGGAATCAAGGGGAAGAATGAGAAAATTTTGACCAAAACTTGACTTTGGTCTAAGGTAAAATCCTAGAACCCTAACTCTCTTATTTGAGTTCAAATTTGAGATTAATTTGTGGTTCAATTTGATTGTAAGGACATAAGTCCATTTATGATTTTTATGCCCTAGTAGGGTGGTGTGTGCTTGATTTGTAGATCTAGGTGTGTATGGCTTGATTCTTGCTTGGTTTGTGCTTGATTGTTGATTGATTTTCATACTTGATGCTTAGGGTTGTATGTCCCCTAGTGTGGTCCAAAAATTTGCCCTTAGGCAGCACTTGAAGCATGCTAGCTGAGGGAGCAAAGTTGGTGCTTGTATGTGTTGTGTGCAAAATGTTAGAACCAAATGCAAACCTAGGTTTAGGGCTTTTGGAATTGGTTTGCATGGATCCAATGGGAACGGTTTATGGGTTCTTATGGGACGTTAGAAATGCTGTGTGTTTGGCTTGTAGGCTCCCGAAGTGGTCGGTCGAGATAGATTCACGAAATAGGACGTAAACCGGACCTAAACACCAAAACTGCCAATTCGGATTCGAATCTGGCCAGTTTTTGGAAAGTGAAAATATAAGGCCCTTAGAGGCCGAACTGGGTAAAACTCGAAACATGAAAGTTGCTCAGAACGATATTTCCTAAAGGTTAATGTGGACAGAATCTCAAAATGAGGCTCCAATGGCCTCCGTTTTTAGTAAAACCCGTGGCTAATCTGTCTAGACCTAGTTTTCAGGATCAGCCGGGTTCAAACAAAAACTGGTACCAATGCAAGCAGAGTTAGATTTTTCATAAAACATGAAAGTTTTATCATTTTTCGAGAGCTACAACTTTTATGAAGACAAGTTTTTCAGATTGCGAACGGATTTTTTTAAACTGAGACTGTTTTATGAAGGGTGTGTAGGGAACCGAAAATTCCTACACCTTAGTTTTTACAAATGGTTTCGAAAAACTGTAAAATGTTTTAAAACCATTGTATTAACTATGAAAACTGTTCCAAAGGCAGTTTTCAACCCTAAGCGACCTTTATAAAGATTTGTTTCAAATATCGGAATTTTTATTTAAAAATTTTAAAGGATTTTCAAGTTAAATATTTCAAATGAGCAAAAAGGTAAGGAAATGGAAATTTGATATAAGAAAATGGATTTTTAAGGTAAAATTGGTAATCAAGCCGATTACGGGCCGTAACCGGGAATAGTACCCGAGTTACCGGGCTTAGCCCCAAAAGCCCAGAGTTGACCAAGGGTTGACCAGTAGTTGACCAAATGTTAGCTTTGGTTGACCCAACAATTGGTTTAGGGTAACCTTAAGGGTTATCCAACGTAATCCTAAGGAATACCAATAGTCTAAGAATGAGCTAAGAAAAGAGGGTTAAGGAAATTAACCCAATAAGCCATAATATAAGAGTAAGGCCCAAGGTTTTAAAAAAAACCCAACAGTAGATCAAGGACCTAGCCTAAGAGGTTATCCAACATAGCCTCTTAGGGGGATAATCAAAGTTCGAATTATTCCCAAACAGTAAGAGGGCTAACTGGACCAAGTCAGATCTCAAGTCGGAGACATACAACTAGGTTTTAGTAGGCATGTTGGTTAGGGCCCCAACATTCTACAACAAGAAACAGAATCTCACCTATGTCCTTACTCAAGCAGAAGAAGGCTTGCAGCTGTGCTCCGAGGAAGGACAGTGCCCAGTTGGACATAGCAACAAAGGTAAGTACAACTCCCCCTACAGCATAGGGTTTAGTTGATACTTGCCCAAGTATGTTAGATGTATGCTAAGGGTGAATGCCTATTATATGCTCTGTGCTATTATGTGATGTGCTGATTGCCATGTTATATATGGATTGTATGCCATGATTTAATGTTGCTATGATGTATGAAAGGTAAGAAAGCATGTCAATATAATGATGCTAGTATGAGATAGGATTATGTGACATCACGATGCATGTTCACTAATTTCCTACAAGACAAATAAGCTCAAGAATGAGATAAAGAAAAGATAAGAAAAGAAAAGAAGGCAAGCAAGCTTGCCAGTGTCGTACCACCCATCCGAGGTCAGGTAGGACTATGGTTTGAGTTGGATTAAGCTGGCCGCCCCAACCACTCCATAGTTGCACGCCGGGTACGAACACTAAAGTAAGGGCCCAAAGAAAGATAAGTAAGATAAGTATGAAAGTGAAAAACGAGCATAACTGGACCATGCATATGCTAGGCATTGTTAGGTTATGCCATGATGAATGATGCTATAAATTGTTATGTAATGTCATGATAAGTTAAGATGTATATGAGAAGGTTAAATTTATATGTTGATGTCGCGGGTTAGATAGTTGTGCTTACTGAGCGTGAGCAAAAGCTCATAGTTTGACGTCTATGCTGTAGGTAAGCAGCACGTCAACAATGCATGATACAAGGTGGCGGAGCGTGGCGGGGCGTATTGTGAAATCGTGGGAAGTTCATTCGCTACGCGTTTTGTTTCCTTTCAAGTTTTCATATTATGTAAATATGTTTAGTTAAGACATCTTTTATAAGTGCACGTTTTTAATTCGTGTATAAAAAAAAAAAAATTTTCCGCTGTGTTTTGCTATATAAGTATATAAGTACGTATGTATGCAAGGTAACGGCCTGTGCTAGGCATGTCGTATCAGAAATTGCCCCAGAAAAACTCATATTTGTGCTAGGAGATGGTGAGGTGGCCGGCCAAGAGGTTCTAGTAGTGGTGGGAATTCGGGCCGCCCGGCCCGGCCCGAGCCCGACAGGCTTTTTTAGAATTTCGGCCCGGCCCGGCCCGGTCCATTTAATATTCGGGCCGGGCCGGGAGCGGGCCGGAATCGATTTTTAAAATTTTTATTTAATTTTATTTTTTATTTGTAATTTTTGAATAAATTTGTATATTTTTGATAATTTAATAATTTATTTAAATATATAATATGTATTTTAGATAAAAATTCACTTTTAGATTAGTTGGTACATAATTAACTAATTTAGCAAGTTTCCAACACAATCATAAAACCTCACACAGATCCTAATTAAAGAGCTAAAATGGAATTTCCAAAGCAAACTTTGCGAGTGAATAATTCTCCATCATTGCCGTGTTGCTGCTGTTGCAATAATGGAAGGACTTGGAATAGGAGTGAGAAAGAATATTTGTTGGGCTTCTTTTCTTTTTCTTTTTTTTTTTTTTTTTTAACTGAGGATTTGGAACCACAACAAGCAGAGGAAAGAGAAAAAGCAGGTGAGTGGAAAGAGAGAGAAAAAGAGAAAAATTACTAAACTGGTGACTTGAAAATGTAAAAATAAAAGAGGACATATTAGCAAAAATAAATTTTATTGATGTTATGATTGCCTCATTAAAAACTTTACTAAGTAAAACCCATTGGGATAAAACCTTAGTAAAGAAAAAAGAGTACAATCTTAATTCATGTTTACAAATTTACAATGAAAAAAATATATCAATCAACATCAATAACCGGAAGGGGGAGCCGCAGGAGCATCGTCAATATCATCATCATCGATTATGTTCATTTCGTTAAAGTGTTGGAGTATCTCTTGATCTTCGACTGTATATTGCATCCTTTTATCTGCATGTTCCCAATCTTTTAAGCATGTAAGCACCTCGACCATCTCAGGTGTTAATGAGGTCCTCCGATTTTCAATTATCCTTCCAGCTGTGCTGAATGCTGATTCAGAAGAAACTGTTGATACAGGAATGGTTAAAATGTCACATGCTAAACGGGACAGCACTGGAAAATTTGTCGACTGCAACCTCCACCAATCTAAAATTTTAAAATCTTCAGTATTTGTAGTTGAGTCGAGCAGTGAAAAATCTGTATCCAAGTATTTTGTGAGCTCCGAGTGTGTCGTACTCGTAGTAGTTGAACTTGCTGAAATTGGACGAGTAACACTCGAACTTGATGAGGAGCCTGATCTTGCTGGAGTAGAGAAAAAACCCAAAACTTTTTTCTTTTTCCGATCACCAGCAGTTGGAAGAGTTTCTTCGGTTTCAATGTTAGCTTGCCGCCCGAATTTATTCTGATAAGTTGCAAAAATCTCAAATAACTTGCTTTAAGTGTTAGCAAATGTTATAGAATATGTTGAAGCAAAATCTACATTCATATGTTCAGAAATATGAGTAAGACCATTATAAAGACCATTTAATTTAACTATAGGATTTAAAACAATGGCAAGGCAATATAATAAAGGCATGTTATTGTGATCCCAATATTTCATAAACTTTTTCTCCATTTTTTCTACTATTAGTTTAAATAAACTATCATTTCTATATTCACAAAACAATGAAGAAATAAGCATTAATTGGGTGAAAACTAGTGGAGAAGTGGGATAATAAATACCAGACAATAAAACAGTAGCATCATAAAAAGTTTCTAAAAAATAAATCATTCTTTCAGCAATAAACCAATCAACATCAGATAATAATATGTTATTATGCTTTGTATTATAAAATATAGAAATAACATTCTTATATTCTATTACATTTTTCAACATTAAATAAGTTGAGTTCCACCTTACCGGCATATCAGTCCCGAATTTTCGAGGTTTCAAACCATCTGCTTTGCAATACCTCTTAAATTCACCAATGCGAGAATTTGAATTATGTATCTAAATGAGAGCATTACGAATGTTTTCTATGTTATTACTTACCAACTTCATACCTGATTTTACAATGAGATTGATGATATGGCATGCACAACGTTGATGTAATAAAATTCCACCAATATATTCTGACAAGTTGTTCTCAAGAAAACGAATTGCCGCGGTATTTGCCGAAGCATTATCTAGGGTGATTGAAATAATGCAATTGCTAATGCCAAATTCATTTAAAACACTCATAATATTATCAGTAATATTTGAAGCATTATGAGAATGATCAATCAGTCTAAAGCCAATAATTCTTTTTTGTAATTGCCACTGGGGATCTAAATAATGTGAAACTACACTAATATAATCTTGATTTGACCTAGCAGCCCAAATATCAGATGTTAATGCAACACAAAATGTGTTTGTATTCATATAAGATATTAATGCAGTGCGTTTTTTACTATAATAAGATATAATATCACTCCTAATAGTTTTTCTAGTAACGCCTTTAAATTGTGGACAAAAAGATCTTTGAATATGCTCTTCATAAAAAGCATTTTCACCAAAACTAATAGGTAAATCTGTAGAAGCAATTAAATGAGCTAGAGATTCTCTAGCTATCATGGGATCATAAGAAAACGTACCTACCGAGCCATCGGAGTTGAATTTTAGAGTGCTTTGTGTTGGCTCTCTTCCTTGGACATGTTTCGCAGCACATTTTTCACTATGGGCTAGTAAGTGGCGAGTCCCACCGGAAGAGTTAGCAGTTAAAGTTTTTTTACAAAACTTACATTTTGCTACTCTTGTTTGTTTTGTTTTGCCGTCGGGGCCGATCTCCTCATGCTGCATAACATCAAAGAATTGCCAAGCACGTGAAGTGGGTTTAGCAGTACCTTTTGGCTTTTTTGGTGGGCAACTGGTGCTCCCCGAACTACTTCTTGATGGTGCCAACATTGGACTTGGTGGAATTGGAGTATTGAAACTCCTACGTCCAATCTCACGGACATTGTCACCAGCCTCCATACGGGAAATCTCCACTTCTTCGATGTCGCGGTCGTCCATCCCGTAGTCGTCCTCATCAAGATCAAAAAATGGTTGTTGAACATTTGGATTTGGATCCATTTTGATTTTTTTTTGTAGGAAAGTAAGTATTAGAAATTTAGAATTTAGAAATAATGAGATTGAGAATATAAGTTATTAAAAAAAGTATAAGAAATAATGAGAATGTTGTTATATAGAATATAAATTATTGAATAATGAGAATTGAGAAATTGAAAATGAGGGAATATAGAGAAAGAAATTAAAGACTAAGAGTATAAGAGATTGAAATGAGAGTTGAGACTTGAGAGAAGAATGAAGTTATGAAGATGTGTGAGTGAAAAAATGAAATGGAAGGATATGGCTATTTATAGCCGGCCAAATGGGATTATGAGAAAAAAAAATTGGGGAATGGGGATTATAGCCGTTGCCCAAACGGCTATTATTTCAGCTTTTCTGATTTCTTCCAACGGGCAATGGGAGTGGCGTGGGACAGTGGGCCTGGCAGAGAGCATGGGGATTATAGGCTTTAATAGGCTTATAGGCTTATAGCCGTTGCTGAAGTCTCGGAGTTGCTGAACTCTGTTGTTAACATTCTTATATTATGCATGGGGATTATAGGCTTTAATAGGCTTATAGGCTTATAGACTTCAGCAATAAAGCCGCTTTATAGGCTTATAGCCGTTGCTCAAAGGCCAAAGCCCCAAACTGCCGCAGGCGGCAGGAATGAAAAAAAAAAGTTGCTTTGCTTATTTGCTTTTGAATTTTGATTTATCTCTCTGACAGTTGAAAGTCAATTTGACCCTCTCTCTCTCTCTCTTATTCTTTTCTTTATTCACTTCATCACTTCACTTGTTCAGATGGATAACAGGACAAATATATACATATATATAATATATTTTTTCTTTTCAAATCTTTTCAAAAGTTTTGTTAGTGAATCAATATTACCCTTTACCCATATGCACTGCATCCGGCTGTAACTAGTAGTAACTAGTAAGTGCAATTTTTTTTTTTTAATAAATAATGAGCGGGCCCGGGCCGGCCCATCGGGCTTAAATAATCGGCCCGGCCCGTCGGGCCTAGAATGAGAGCCCGGCCCGGCCCTTACTATAGGGCCGGGCTTTTACCCGGCCCATAAAATTCGGGCCGGGCCAGGCCACGGGCCGGGCCAAAATTACGGGCCGCGGGCCGGCCCGTTTGGCCCGGCCCAAATTCCCACCACTAGGTTCTAGGGTCTTCTAATAATACTTTCCATGCTTAATTAAGCATTAATTATGTCATTAATCAAAAGTTAGATGACATCATCCTCCACTAATCCTTGTTTGGGCATTTTCTTCATAATTGTCCATTTTTGTGCCACACAGATATTTCTAATACTGTGCGTCACTAATACACAGTATTTTTATACTGTACCATAGTACAAAAATTTATCTATATAAAATTGGACAGTATAATTTTTTTTCTTATTTTTCCGAGCCCTTTTTGTCTTTAATCCTAACTTGGTTTGCTTGATTTTCTAGGGTAGTTTTAAGGCCTAATCTTGCTATCTAGCTTACAAAAATATTTTTTCGCAGTATACTTTCCATACTGCATTTCAAAATATTGTACAGTCAACCTATTGACTTTTCTTGGTCAAACTTTGACTTTCTCGATCAAAGTTGACTTTTCGGTCAAACTTTTGATTTTCGTAAAATCATGTATTTTTCCGTCCTTTTCGACTCAAAAGGTCCGTTTCTAAGCTAAACAATCCATTTTGAGTCTTATTGACCCATAAGAACTCACAAAAATCAAACAAAAGCCCTTAATCGAACTTTTTCACGAATATTTTCATAAAATGAAATTAATTCCTTAAAAAGGAAATAGTAACATGAAAGTTTTAGGTATTACGGTTTTATCCTCTTTGTTTGCATTTTTCTTGCACACCCATTTATTTACGTAATTTTCTACAATTATAGTGTTAATCTCGTTTTCCAATTTATTTTAGAAGTAATTGGTTTTGTAATTAATTTTTAGCAATTCAATCCCTGTGGAGATGATACTCTACTTACTACTATATTGCTTGTTCAATTACATATACTTGCGTAGCATATTTACATACATAGTTTTATCTATATATTAAATATTCAACAATTTTAATATATACATGCTTCACACACATGCTTTGCAATTTTAACTAGTATATATATAACTATTATATAAAGCTGAATTCCTCTTGTACATTGTTGAAAAATTTCGTCAACTTACTTTGTCCTTTTCTACCCCCTTTTTTTTTTTTTTTTGGTTGTTTTACCATTTTTGTTTTCCTGCTTTACTTCCATAATTATTTCCCCAATCTTCTATTATACATCATCAAAATACTTTTTATTCTAATTTGTTCCTAAATTCTTATTTACTTTTTTTATTATTAAATAAGCTCTATTTATTCTTTTTTTTTTTTTTTGTTTGGTTCTTATTAACTTCTTTAACCTCTAAATTCTTATATTTGTACAATTTTCTCAAATATATCATACTTAAAAATCTTTTTCCTTTTTCATATGAAATCCATGATAAGTTTTCTACACTTAATTTCTTATCCAAAGTTTTCTTATGATAAAAAATTTGACACTCAAATATATTAAAAGTAAATTAACGACTTAAATCTGCTTTGCACGTGGTTATAACTACTATACATATAGAAGAAGTGCTAATTTATGTTACTGTGCACTAAAGTTTCGTCCAAACTAGTTCATTATATATGAAAATGTTTTGCACTTATTTTTCGTCCTTCAATTTTTATTTTTTTGTTTTTGGTCCAAAATTTTTTTTTTTTTTAACAATTCAATCCTTTATTTTCGGTTTGGTTGACTTTTTCATTTTAGTCCTTTAATCTTTTTGGTATTTTTTCATGTCTCTCTTTTTTATTTTCAGGTCATTTGTTTTTTTTTTTTTTTTTTGGTCTATTTTTTAACTTGTTATCTCAATTTTCTCTATTCACTTAAAATTTTCTTAGATATATCCATTACCTGGGCATCACATATTTTAGTTAAATTTTCTCATGTGTTAATGCTCATTTTGCCCATTCAATTGATCCATCTAAGAGAGACTAACCCTGAGAAAAAACCACAAGCATTAGATTAAAGATTAACTGCAAAAGGCGTGCGAGAACTTATCTGCAAATTATTTAAACAAAAAATCTAGTATTTAGTAGTAAAACCACACGTCTCTAATGCAATGTTATCTTCAGTTCTTAATTTTCCAATTGCCATACTTGACGGCAAATTTAACACCAGTGTAAAAAAAGCTAAATTTTGACATTTGACTATCATTCATTTCATTGTTATTGTCGTTTTCTAATTATTTAAGTACTAAAAGATTATTTTTATAAGTTTTAAAACTTCAAAATACATGATAACAAAAGAAAAATATATTATTAAAACAACATTAAGCACTTATTTCATGTAATTTTTGTTATTTGCTTCGTTATTTTTTTCCTCTTATTTTTCAGCTGATGAAAAACCATATATGTCGGTTCCAATGTTATTCTTCAGTTTTGCATGTTGCACAACAATTTTGTTTCGTAAATAGTTTATCCCAATGGTGAGTAAATATATAAAGTAATGAGAGGATTTAAGAAAAAGAATCATAGTGCCCGAATGATAAACAAATAAAACGGAAAGAACAAACTTGTTTACAATTTGAATGAGTTACGCAGAAAATTGTTATCTGCGCAACAAATTGAACAATAACTTATTTAAGGATAAAAAACCAATTAATTAAACAATTTTATAATTAGATAGACATCCTTCTTCATAATAAACCATATGTATGAAAATTTTAGTTCACAGTTTTGCAGATCCTCCTTATCTCCCCGGCTGAACCGGAGAGAGGCTCGATGTTTCCCATTTTAATCATGGCCGCGGCAAAATCAGCGCTAAATTTCGAAGGGCTCTTGCTATACTCAGTCACAATGCTGTCGGTTGATTGTCCGCTGTAGAGAACTTGATCCGAAGCAAGAAGACCCTTCTTTTGAATCAAATTCTTGAAGTAATTGTTGTCTAGTTGATTGGGTGTCACCAAATCAAGCGCTGCCAAATTCGAATTGCCTTGACCAGGGGTGCTAGGACAGCCACGTTGGCGAGTTCTGGCAAAATTAGCATCGATATCACTGGATGCGTTGTATATTCTCTCACGAAATGTCACGCATTGAGCTTGCCCAATGGTATGTGAACCTGCAGAAAATGTCGATAAGAATTGTTAGTAACTTATTATGTTAACATGTATATGAAATGCATGTTACAAGGATTGTACAACATTTCAAGGCATGAAACTTTTTAAGTACCTGACAGTACAACCATATCTCTGGCATTGAGACCCTTGCGATCAAATAGAGAAATTAGACTATCTAGACCGGCTCTGAAACTCGGAAGATCTGTCCCGGCTTTAGCTACGTTGGCAGTAGTAGAATCTCTTCTCCCAAGATTCACAGTCCAGGACGGACCACTTACCGCCACTGATGCATCACGAGCTGCAACTGCGAGAATATCTGCACAAGACACAACCCCAGGACATATGCTTTCCACCTCTGATTTTGCTTGTTCTATTACTTCATAACCTCTTACTGATCCAGCGTTTTGTAACGCATCCTGCTCGCTCTCCGGTACAGAGTCTGATTTCTCGAGTAAGATCGACGCATCGCATCCCTGCAATAAAAACCCGATTAGTCATAAGGCTTAATGCATGCACAAAGATCCCAAATTGAGAAGAGTAGCTGATATATGTTTTGATTTCCAACCTGAACAAAGCAGTCGTGAAAATGAAGACGGATGAGAGAAGCCGCCATTCGACGTTCCTTAGAAATAGCTCTTCGAATGGAAGTACGAATGGTGGAAAGAGCGTTTGGGCAGGTTTTGTCATAAAATGTAGAAGAGAGTTGAGCTGTACAAAAACTGCTTGTGCTCAAAAGCATCAAGAAAGCAGCAACGCATGTAAAAGAATAGCCTTTAATGGGTAAACCCATATCAAATCAAAGGAAATTAAATACTATTTTATATCTGGGAGAATTAACAATATATATATATATAATTTGTCTGCAACGAGGATATTAGAGGAAAAGAAAAGAGAATGAAGAAATGAAGTGTCTTGTTGGTGAAGAGATAGATTGAGAGTTCGTCAATATTTATAGCAGAGCATATGGATGAAGACGTGTTGTGCGCCGTAGAACTATTACTGGGTCTTATCATTGGTTGCCATAAAAAAAAGCAATACAAGTTTTATTTTATTCCTGTATTATCGCTTTGAAATTTCTCATAAATATATTAAAAAAATTGACAAGTACATGTGAGAAAGTCAAAATTAATTTTTGACTGTAATAATTGACATCTAGTTTACGTGCTAAAATTTTTGTAACTTGTCCACATTCTATTAGACAAATTCTTGTACTTGATGTCAAATTAGAGTAGGATTAGGGATAACAATTCTAATAACTATTATATTTTTATTAGTATATGTATGCATTTAAATACATACTGATAAGTAAATAAAAAATAAAAACACATATATTAATATGTTTTTTAAAAAGTTGGGATTTTAGTATGTTCATAAATTGATTTAAATCCTGTGGATGTAATGCGCATTTGAAATTTCGATTTAAAAAGAAAAAATAATAATTTCTAATTAAAAAAAAAAAAGTCAACTTGCGTAGCATGTTAGGGTGATTATTGAACAGAAATCAACTCTTTATGTCCTGAATGCTTTACAGCTGAAAAATAAAACTCCTTATGCCCACACGTTGATTTCTCATTTCGTGGATGTGTCATTAGAGCCAGCTAACTGCGTACATATGATATTAACATTTTTCTTGAATTTCTCCTTTCTTTATTCTTTGGTCGTGGATCTTTCGATTATATTCAGAAAATGGAATGCTTGCTCTAGTCAAAATCGGATTGGTGAATAAGAAACCAAAATGGACAAAAAGAAAAAGGTAAAAGAAAAAGGTGAATTGTTCAATTGGTCTCTTAACTCTTAAGTTAGTTATGGTTTAATCCTTGATCTATTGTTTTTAGTCAAAATATCCCTAAACTCTTAAAAAGGGTATATTTTTTATGTTAACTACTGTTAAATTTGTGGAAAAATAAATCTATTGTACTGGGTACGTAATTTAGTAAAACAACAAATTATTTATATCTAAACTAAAAAATAGAGAAAATATATAATGAAAAAGAAGTTTGTAGATCTGCAAAAACTCCATGGAAGAGGCTTGCACAGGAGCAGAAGTTAGGTGGAGGTCAGGACAGCGGTTGGGTATTGCGCTTGCGGTGGAATGGTGACGACGCCTCTCTCTTCTCTTTCTTTGTTGATGCTATTGTGGTTTTGGTCGCGGTAGCGGAGGGCCAGGTTGGGTACGCAACAAAAATCAATAGCGGTAATTGTTGAGCATGGATGAGGCTAGAGACCTCGCAACGCACGAAGGAGAGGTCGTCTTGGCTCAGATATGGAATCGTGGGGTTGCAAAAATGGCGAGCCAACAACGAAGTGAAAGAGGGTTCTCTACAAATTTTTGAGATCTATATTAATTATTCCACTTATCATCAAATCCACTCCGCAATTCGTCGATTTCAGCAATGGTCTTTCACACAAATATGAGCAAATGATTATAGGGTTCATATTTTGGCCTTACTATATTACACACAACAACCACCAGAAAATATAAAATGGCTTGATAGTCAGTATAACTTCTTGAATCTTTGCTTGTATATTGATTTATAAGCCAAAGAATTATGTCTGCCAATTAATTCGTAAAGCCAGCAAAGTATGAAACAATTACATAAAAAATCTATTTTTAGGATCCCGTTTTAAAATATATCCATTTTTTTAATAATATTGTATAAATGCCAGTTTTTAAAGAAACAATCGCATCTAGTATCCATTTTACCCTTTTACTATATTTAAAATCATTTCTCTCATTATGTTTCAAAATTTTTTCCTTATTTATTCACCATTATTTTATCTTTATCTTAATGACTGGTTGTTTATTATAGTGATTACTATTTAGTATAATTTAAGTTTTTTTATAAACATGTTTCTTAAATATGATTTAGGTTTCTTAGAAATCTAATTTTTTTTAGTATGATTTAAGTTCTTTATGATAAATATAATGTTATGATGATAACTTATTCTTCTATTATTATTAGTATTGTTTTAATAGTTAGTTTCTAAAATTTAAATGTGATAAGAAATTGCTTATGTTTTAATGATAATTACAATATCATTATGATGTTTTTTTTAATGATATTACTATATCATTATCATGTTTTTCTTTATGATAATTACTATATCATTATGATATCTTTTTATTTTATAACAATTTGTTTACCAATTTCTTGAAATCAAATTTAGACACCTTTATCCGTACATTTTTTTCTTCCCTTTTTTTGTTTCCTTTTTAATAATTTCTTTATTTATTAATTCTCAATTCTTTATGAAGGATAATGTTATCTTTATAAGTACTATTTTAGATATTTTTATAAATAAAAGAAAAAATAGATATTTGTTAAATTACCACTTTTAATTTGGACATCTAAATAAATAATCCACAACGTATTTGGGTATTAGTTGCATATGGCTAAATTTTTGGGCCTAGGACATGAGAAGCGTAGCATCGATTTTGAATCTGCAAGGGAGAGAGGGGAGGAAGAATACTTTTGTTTTGTTTTTTTTTTTTTTTTTTTGGTCAACCCGCAAGTTTTTTTTTTTTTTTTTTCTTTCAAGTTGTTGACATTTTTGGGGTGGTTTTTTTTTTTTTTTTTTTTTTTTCAATGTGAGGGTTAGTATAGTAATTTTACTTAAAAAGTGATGTCAAGTTAGTTTTTCGGTCAAAACGTTAATCGAAGGATTAAAGTACACCATTTTTAAGAATTTAAGGGTAATTTGACCAAGAAAAAAAGATTACGGACCAAACCATCATCAATTTAAGAGTTTAGAGACCAATTGAACAATTTACTAAAAATTAAAATAAAAAAAAAAAAAAGGAAACATAGATTGTTGGGAAAAAAATTTGATGCGGCAAAAATTTCGACAAAAAACAAATCGTCGATCCCAAATCCTTCCGTTCAGAATTATGGTCCAATAGAGTGGACGACGATTTCTCAAAAGATAGAACCCTTGAAACCGGCAATATACTAACAATCAACAATATACTTTGTTTGGAAAGATATAAAATTATTATGTAGTTTATCGAACTAAACTATTACCGGGTCTTCGCATTGGTTGGCATGAAAAATAATAATAATAATAATAATAATAATAATAATAATAATAATAATTGTTACCTTTCTTATGGCAGTATGCTTTGAATTTTTCTTAATTAATTAATATTTTAATAATTAAAAAAAGGTGTTGATGTGAAAGAAAGTCAAAGACGAATTTTTGTCCGTATGGCTAATCCACTTGCATATTATTAATTTACGTACGTCCTAAAATTTTGCAGTAAAGACCAAGAACTCTTAGTTTTAGAATACTATAAATAATCCAATGGTCAACTATCATCTTAGAATGTAAAGGGAAATTTTTGCTATTATTGGAAGGAATCAACTCCTAGTTCCCGCTAAACAAAAAAACAAAAAAAAAAAAAACCCTAGTTCCCGCGTATTGCCCTAAAAAAATTTTACCATTAAAAAGTAATAACTCCTTCTACTCAAGTGCTACTTTCTCATTTGGCATCTACCTGCCTATGTAGACATTTAATGCATGTATATTGTATATATCAATTTGGGATGCCTGCCACATTAGGCAAGCTAAATGAGTCCATGAGGTAATGCTTTTTTAAAATTTTTTTAACCCTTTCGTTTCGGTGCATGAAGTAAATATTAACAGCTCAATTTTATTTGTTGAAAAAGTCTTTTATTTTATTTTATTTTATTTTATTTTTCTTGTCTTGAAAGAAGTTAAACAGTTTTTCCGTTAGGTTAGTTTTTCTTTATAAATAAGGAGTGTTGTAATTAGGGTTTGATTATGAAAGATATTCGAGGGGCTGGGAGAAAAAAAATTGTTCGAGGGTGTGCAAATTTCTTCATCATCATCGTGAACAATTTTAGCGATGAAACATTATATAGTCTCATATTGAGGCAAATATTTATAAATCTTGCTTATTTATGCTTTTTTTTTTTTTTTTTTAAGTTTTGTGATCTTTATTGCTCTCAGTAATATAGAAATTTAGATGAATCTAACTTTTTCACGTAATATAATTGGATTATGTTTTATATATTTGAGATGATTTCGCAGAGCATAATATACCTTAGATTAATGTATATTTCTTGTGCTAAATTCATGGAATTTATTGAAGTTGGAGATTTCTTTGACAGTCACATGATAGACGCGTTGTGCGCCGTAGAACTACAGTTACTGGGTCTTCTAATTGTTAGGCTTGCAAAAAACAATGCTCGTTATCTTTGTTCTTCCTATGAAATTTCTCATAAACAAGTTCATTAAAAAAAATAAAAAACAAAAAACAAAAAGGCATAAATAAGAGAGAAAGTCAAAGATGACTTTTGTCCGTAGTACTTTGATCGTAGTCCAGTTATATATATAAATTACGTGTTAAGAGATTGTAGTTTGACCATTTAATGCTATATATCCTAATGTGAAGCCTTTGGATCCCTGTATTTGTCAACTCCAAAAAAGCTATAAAAAAAAAATTTCAAGTAAGTTATAATCTTGTGGGGGTTTACCAGTCATTGTTAGCTAATTATATGAACCGTCCCTTATATCATGTAATAAAACAATGAATCTAATAATATATATATATATATTCATATATATATATATATATATATCTAATACCTAGAGACATAGAGAAAATCCAAAAGCTGCTATATCAAAATAAAATACATACACGTATAACTTAAACTTATAAACTCATGTTTTTACTAGTAAAAACATGACATCTTACGTCGGATAAAAAACGACATTAAGGGGTTTTAACGTCGTTTATAAAAGTGACGTCTAAGCATGCGACGTTAAAAATATCAGTCAAAGATGTCGGTTTTTGAGTGATGTTACACTACAACAAAAGTGCTCATTAATAGCGTTAAATGATAGTGGGTTTGAAAAAGTGTGATGTTTGCTCCTTTTTAATAGGCGGGAATTTTTTGACCAAAAGCAATACTAGCTTTCATTCAACCCAAAAAAAAAGTGTGAGCGGCTTCCCTCTTTTTTTATTTTTTTCAAGGTAAATATCAATACTGCTGGACTTTAGTAAATACGAGCCAGTCCTCCACATTATTCGGTGTAGGAGAGACAAAATAGAGAGAGAAAGAGCTTGTGAGAGAAACTGGGAAGGAAATGAGGGAGATTTATGGGGCTTTCTCCCACAATACTGCTCGTCAAAACCAGAGGGGCTTTCTCCCTCTGAACTTCCTTGCATTTTCATCTGTTGCAAAGCAATCCAAGTGTGTGAGTTGCCATTCCAGATTTGAGGTATTTTTCTTCTGAAAATTTTATTGCTCAAAGTTATGGTTCAATTAGTTTACAGAGTTATCGGATTAGTCTCCTCTGTTTTTGTTTCTCTGTCCATCTCTGTTTCTTCCTTTGTGTTTGTTTGGGTGTTTTCAAAATGAGGGTTTTTTTTTTTTTTTTTTTTTTTTTTAACGAAAATGAGAATACTTTGTGCACCACTATTAAGTTGAGGTTAGCTTGGTTTAGCTTTTTTATTCTCTCCCTCTTTCTCTCTAATTTCCAAGGAAAAAGACAAGATAATGAAGGAATGGAGGACATCATCGTTTTCCTCCGATTCCAAACGCCCTAACAAGCCATCTAGTTGGCAATAAAAATTTTTGTTTGTTTTGTTATTTGTTGATTGTTTTTGGTTTAGGTTTAGGATTTTGGGTTTTGGGTTTTAGAAAATATTTTTTTCTTTGCTATTCTGTAGATTCTTGGTTTCGTCCTTTTTTTTTTTTTTTTGGTTTTGGTTTTGGGTTTTTCTGTGAATTTTGGGTTTTGGGTATATGAAATTTTTGTTTGTTTTGTAACTTCTTCTTCCTTTTTGTTTTCATATTGGTTTTGGATTTCCAGCTTCAAAAAAATTTGATTTTTGTCTTTGTTTTTTTTTTAATTTTTTTGTTTCTGTAAAATAGGAATCGGTAGTCACAAGAGGAGCACAACAGCAAAGGCAGCAACAAGAGCTACCCAGTGAATGTTAAACGACTCAAACAAGTAAGCAAAGAGATCATCAAAATATATAAAAATTTACATATTGATTGCATTTTAGTTCTTCTGTTCTATTGTTTGTTTCAGTCCAAAAAATCTGGTGATGGCATATGCTTTTGCGAAATTCTCAAATAGGTTCACATCATTAAGGAAAGAAGGATTATCAAATGTGATATAAATGTTAAAGGACTAGAAACTGACATAATTGTCGAATGTTTCAAACCAAAAGACTAGAAACTGATTAATTGTCAAATGTTTCAAACACAACAAAAAACTATTAGATGGTTTCCATATGTTTCAATCGGTCACTAGCAACTTAGTTTGTTTATTATTATTATTATTATTATTATTATTATTATTATTTTGTTTTGGATATGATACTTTTTTAATATGCAGGTTCGATTAAAATGGCCGATCAAAAGAAGAGAAAGCTTTGCAAATTAGGAGGACAAGCAAAATCACATGAAGTAGACCCTGTAAATGCCCAAACGTTTACAGCACCATTACAACTACAACGAACGCTTGAGAAAAAGAGGCGAGAACTTCTGTTGATGCTTGGACCGAAATGTGATTCTTTTTCAATTGAAGGTCACTATGTACCTCATAAAAAGAATTCACTTCATAAGCTAGCAGCACCAGTTCAAAAAGATCCAGATTCACCTGCGAAAAAAGCTAAAAAGCCCATTCGTAAGATGATTGTGAGAGAGGAGTCTCCTGAAGTTGAACCTTTTCCAACACTAGCACAAGTTTCAAAAAAGACACAAGAAACACATCCACTTCGAGATTCCCCTGCCACCCCTACCAAGAGAGCTGTCCATAAGAATTCAACAACAGGGGAAAGTCCTGAAGCTAACCTTCCACCAACTCAGACTAACCAACCACCATGGAATAACTTGGATGAAAGCACCCAGGTTATTGAAGATCGAAGTGCTAATGTCCCTATGGAAGATCCTAAAGAATTTAAACAAAAGCGAGGTCCAACGAAAATGAAAAGCCTTTGCATGGATGCTAATGGTCGCGTTGAGATCAAGTTCAATTCGAAAGGTCAACCCATCGGTGCTGGATCTGTTAGTTTGTCTTCTTTTTTAGGGCCACTCGTTAGAGAAATTGTACCTGTAACAATTGTTGATTGGAAGAGGGTAACTAAAGGGATGAAAGAAGTTTTGTGGAAATCTGTCCAGGTATAACTTCATTTATACAAGTCTTTATGTTATTACTGATTTGGTATAGGGATACTAAGAAATCCCTTTTCTTCCATTTTACTTGCAGGCAAGATTCAAAGTAGACAAACCATGGCAACAAGATTACATATTTAAGCAGATGGGTGAACTTTGGAGAGCTTCAAAATCAAGATTAGTTACAAAACTACGAGATGCACCAACTAATGAAGAAAGACTCAAGCTGAAGCCAGATAATATTAAATCCAATGTTGAGTGGAAAGCTTTTGTACGTGAGAAAACAAGTGTAGAATTCACGGTAACATCGATGGCTTGTTAACTAAATTGATTGGTTTACTGTTCAAAATATCTAAACTATATAAACTTTAATGCAGGCTAAGAGTGATGTATTCAAAAGATTAAGAAAGAATCAAATACCACACACCAGCAGCCGCAAGGGATATGCTCGACTTATTGATGATATGGTACATTCATGCTTACAATAGTTTTGCTTATTTCAATCATTTTTTTAAAATTATAATCTATTTCTTTTACAGAGCAAAGAAAATGCAGGGAAGGCAATCATATCTAGAGTTGATGCTTGGAGTAGGGCTCACAAGAAAAATAATGGTGAACCTGTAAATGCATTAGCTGCTGAAGTTATTGTAAGACAATTCCAATAAATTCTTTATCTTTCTTACTTATAAATAGCTATATGTTATTCAATTTTGATAGTTTTCTGTCATGGTACTATGAACTTTGAATCTTTTAGGAAACGTTGGAAGAAGTTGGACATGCTACACCATTTCCTTCTGCCAATGTTAAAGAAGATGCCCTTTCTAGAGTTCTTGGTCCTAAAAAGCACGGGCGATTGAGAGGCCTTGGAAAAGGAGTTAGTCTCTCAAAACTGTCTTTCATGTTAGAGAGGGATGATCATCTGAACTCTTTAGAAGAAAAATATGGCAAGGTTCTTAAGCAGCTGATACATATGAATGGCTTAGTTGAACTTCTCATGAAAAATCAGGTAAGCAATTCTTGAAATGTAAGGGTCTTGAATATATATATATACTTTATACCATATAAATTTAATAATATTTGGCTGGTACTTTGTAGAGTTCAAGTGATAAAAGTGGTAGTGAAGCTAATGCGCATGCACCTATTCCAATGGTAACAATATTAGGTTCTAACTGAATTTAACATTCCAAAATGTTTTTTTCATTCACTTACTATTTTTTCTTATTTTGTTTCTTCTTTTTATTTGTTATATATTATTGCTTTCTTTTAAAGAAAGTGAATATTGAGTCATCTGAAGACAAGAACTGCAAAATCTTAGATTGGTCTGGATCGGGAGAAGTTGTTGCTAAAGGGCATTGGTCCTCAAGTGATCCCAAAGACTTAGTTCATCATGTTCCTCTTGAACCTAATGCCATTAAAGTTTGGATACATGTACCAATAAAGCCTGATGCTTTTTTGTGGAGGCCTAATTCTGAGATGGTTTGCATTGAAGATGCTGTTGGAAGTATAGTTGCATGGCCTGTTGACAAAGTCGTTATGTAGGGTGAGTAGTTCATCATGTTCCTCTTGGACCTAATGCCATTAAAGTTTGGATACATGTACCAATAAAGCCCGATGCTTTTTTGTGGAGGCCTAATTCTGAGATGGTTTGCATTGAAGATGCTGTTGGAAGTATAGTTGCATGGCCTGTTGACAAAGTCGTTATGTAGGGTGAGTTGACCATAAATGACATACTTTGCAACTTGTTTCTATGTTTTTGTGGCTGAATATTAATATCTACTCCATGGGGTTGTTTTTCAGGTGCTTAAAAGAAATGTCTTGGAAGGACTATTCTGTTGAACAATTGAGCTAAAATGTATTGGATTCTTTTGGGACTAGTTTGACTCTATTTTTGTAAAGAATGCATGTATTTTGGAAACCTCCCTGGTTTAATGTTTGTTCAAAGACTTGTGATCAGTAGACAATATATGAGACTAGGTACTTATTCTAGCACTTCTGAACTCATAAAAGGAAAAAAACACTTGTAGTTTGACTGCAAATTTTGAACCAGATAAAAATAAATTTGTAGCATTTTAAAAATGTTATTATATTAATGTAAAATAAATAAAGGCCTTTTCATTACACAACTAAAATGCTTTTAAAAACCTAGAATAGCACCAAACAAATGCTATTAAAAAATTTATTATAGTGATTTAATAGCATCAGAAAAACGCTATGATATGTGTAGACCTTTTTATAGCGTGGCCTGTAATAGCGTTTACCTATCTGTTGTAATTTGTAATCATAGCGTTTTTCCCCTGTTATAGATGTCAGTTTTTGTAGTAGTGTTAAAGGGGTGGCTATAGACGTCAGTTATTTAAAAGCGACGTTAAAAGTATGGCTTTTTTAAACAAAAAATAAAAAAAAGAAATTCATATAATGTAACCAAAATTACTTACTCCCTAAGAAGATTCATCATGTTAGATGTTGCAAAATATATATATATCTTTATATACACATATATATATATATCATCATCGTAGAATATATATCATTTAGAAAACAATAATAATAATGATTAAGGAAAAGGCCCAAATTACACATGCAACACATTATGAAAGATTCTGGCAAGTAATTAAACTGCAAAAAGTGAAAAAACAAAATGGCATTGTATACAGGTAATTAGACGCTTTTACATGGAGTAAGAAAATCACCAAAGCCCGGTCCACCAACAAGTCTTGCACCGAAAGTTTTCAAGAACCTTGACTGCAATTCAAATTAAAAATTAAAAATATATCATTCAATCAAGCGAAAGATTTCATGCGTAACAAAATGATGACGACAGTTTGTATTTTAATCAATAAAAAAAATGTAGAAAAAGAGATTCACCGTTACCGAATTAATCCAAGGTTGTGGTTTGAATTAACGCCTTGATCGCCATCTCTTCACTAGCTTTATTTGTTGGGGGAGCTTCTGAAATTACATATTATAACTTGATTGAACTTGCATGACCCTAAGGAGCTTGATTATAAAATTAAAGTTAGTATAAAGCAGGTCAACTAATTATGTTAACGAAAGAGAGAAACTAAATAGTTCACAATTAATTAAATACAATTTTTGTCCCCATTGCTAACAGGATCTAAATTGGGATACTAAAGATGTGGGCTTTTCACGGCCTCTATCACAATAATAAAGACCCAATATTGTCAAACAAATGCCACATTGACAGCGCAAACTTCCAGACATGATTACTTTCTCAAGAAAAAGAAAAGAAACAGATAATGAAATATATTTGCATAAATGCATGCAGAAATGTAGAATGGGAATTGTTATTCCTTTTAGTACAACAAGCGGAGATTAGAATTTGTAAGTGGGGTAGGTTACTTGCTGCCTATTAGGACGGTAGAAAGTAGATTGTGGTAAAGAATTGGTTATAATGGTAAAGATACATCAATGAATATATACAAAAATATTCATCATTTAAGTCAAAAAACAAAAAAAGGGAAAATAAAAGAATTTCTGTATAAAAATAAAATAATGTCAATTATAGTAAAAGGGTAAAATAGGTACTACAGGTAATTATTTCTTAACAAATAGACATATGAATAATATTGTTAAAAAACAAATATATTTTAAAATGAAACATTAAAATAGACTTTTTGTGTAATTATTTCAATTAAAAAGAGGGATTTAGACATCAGTTTTTGAAAAGAGATGTTTATTGAGTGGCTTTAGACGTCGGTTTTCAAAAAGCGACATTTATCGAGTGATGTTTAATGTTCCTAAACAAAATAAAAAAGAAAAAGAAGAAATCCAAAAAAGGATCATATCATGGGTGCTCATTTGCCTTGTTGCATAAATGCATATATACAGGCATTGAAAGTCTATAAAAGCTCCTAGACGCCAAATGAGAAATTACCACGTGGGCATAACAAGTTATTATTATTATTGTTATTATTATTATTTATAGTAAAACACTCAGGGAAAAATGCGAGAATTAGATCGGAGTGGATTCTTTCTAATAATACAGTACAAATTTTTCATTTATATTCTAAACCAAGTTGGGCATTGTTTTTCCCCTTTATAAACTCGGATTGCATCCCCTTTATAAGAATTCGCTTAATAGATCGTTGGGTCGTACCACAAAATTTTAGCACGTACGTAAACTAATCTGCAAGTGGATTATGATCAGGAGTACTATGGACAAAAATTCTTCTTTGACTTTCTCTCACATCAACATGTTTTTTAATTATTAATTTATTTATTCAATGCAATACTGCATTAATAAGAAAAAAACGAATATATATATATTTTCATGCCAACTTCCATATAATCTGAATAATAACTTTCTTAATTTTCTAAACAAATATATCATAGTTGATTTTTAACGCATTGCCCGCTTTAAGACTTCAAATTTCTGAAAAATCTTCGTTTGCTTTATTAAATCACAATTCTGAACTGATGGGACTAGGATCGATATATATATATTATAATCAAAAGTTTAGCCGTGTTAGATTTTTTACCAGCGTCCTCTGTCCAATTTTTTGTTTTCAGCCTGTATTTTCTGATTATTGCGAGATCAACGACAGAAAAAAAAAATTCAAGAAAACATAATCCCAGGGACGCAGTAATTAGTAGGCTATAATTCTGCATACTACAGTGCAAAAAAAAAATTTTTTTGGAGGTTAAAACTGACTGGTTTCATTAATTGATCAAATCATCAAGTGCAATACTAGAGATATACTCTGGTGTATCTTCCAGTCAAAAAAGCTCAACATCATGAGCATAAGAAAAACGTGCTAATGTGTGAATTGCGCTATTCGGCCTACGAAAAAGAGTGTAACAAGTGCCACCACCAAGCACATTAAAAAGAGAGGAAATATCCTCTATAACCGGCCCATTACGAGCTAATGGAATCAACCAATTGTTTTACCAATTTCCGGTTTTCTACGTGAATCAACAAGGCTTTGTTTCCTTTATTTAATTACTTTTTTTTTTTTTTAATAATTTACCAGAGAGAGAGGACTAGGACGAACCTTTTTCTAATTTTTTCTAATAAATCTAAAATTAAATTCAACTGTTTAACCGTATATCAAAATGTTAATTTTTTGCTTACATTATATAAAAATGTTAACTTCAATCCTATCCTAATAACACGTCACCAAATAAAGAATAGAATTAATTGTTATCCAATCCAGTCATTTTCCATGCATTTTATTTTAGTCTCCTAATATTGTCATATCTAGTGCTATCCTATTCTACACTTCTAACCGACCCTTGTAACTTGAATAGAGGAGGGTGAAAAAAATCTAACCTACTTGGAAAATAAATAAATAAATAAATAAATAAAAAGCTCACCTTCTTTGAAGACGACAAAAAAAAAAAAAAAGGAATTTTCAACAATTAAATTTGAGTTGTTAATGCTTACTTCATGCACTGAAACGTTCAAGGCGGCAGAAACAAAAAATAAAAAAGAGAAAATTTCCAAAAAAGCATCATATCATGGGTGCTCATTTGGCTTGTTGTTTGAATTGACATGTACATACATTGAAAAGTCTGTAAAACATTCAAATGAGAAATTACCACGTCCGCATAACAAGTTTTTTTTATTATTTTTTTAATAGTAAAACATTCAGGGGGGGATTCGATCAGAGTTGATTCTTTCCAGTAATAGTAGAAAATTTCCCTTTACATTCTAAGAGCCAAGTTGACCATTATTGTTTTTTTTCCATTTAAATATCAATCTATGGAGTATATAAATTATCATTCTTTTATTAATATGTGATTATAATATTATTATATTAATTGATTACTTTAAGAAAACATTATCGCATAAACGTATTGAGCTAGCGTAGCACAGTACAATGAAAAGTACTTGCAAATAAATTTATCAAAGTTAGTATATGCCAAATAAGAAATTAGCACATGGACATAAGTAGTTCTTTTTATTTTTTTATTTTTTATTTTTTGAATTTAAGAGTAAAGCATTCAGGGCATAAAAGAGTTGAATTCTAATTCGAATTATTTCCCTTACATGCTACGCAAGTGGACATTTTTATTATGATTATTATTTTCTCTGACATATACTTGCATGTCTTTTTCTTCTTCTTCTTCTTCTTCTTTTAATTCATTAATGAGAAATTTCATTGAAATACTACAAGAATGCATAAAATATAACGAGTATTATTTATTCATAAAAAAACGAGTATTATTTTGTTGCAAGCCAACCAATGAGAAGAGACCCAGTAAAAGTAATAGTTCTACGGCGCACAACACGTCCATCAACAAATGACCCAAAAAAATCTTCATCCAGATGCTCTGCTATAAATATTGACCTACTCTATTCCTATCTCTTCGCCAACAACACACTTTCATCATTCTCATTTCCTTTCGTTTCCTCTAATATCCTCATTCAAGAACAAATTATATTGTTCTCTCTCCCAGATATAAATAATATATATATATATATATATTATAGAAATTAATTTCCTTCGATCTGATATGGGTTTACCCAATACTAAAGGCTTTTCTTTTGCATGCGCTGTTGCGCTCTTGATGCTTTTGAGCACTACTTTCTGTACAGCTCAACTCTCTTCTACATTTTATGACAAAACCTGCCCAAATGCTCTTTCCACCATTCGTACTTCCATTCGAAGAGCTATTTCCAAGGAACGTCGAATGGCGGCTTCTCTCATCCGTCTCCATTTTCACGACTGCTTTGTTCAGGTTGGTATTCTAAACATATCAGTTACTGCATATTTCAAAGTTTTGGATCTTTCTGCATGCATGAAGCCTTAGGACTGATCGGGTTTTTAATGTAGGGATGTGATGCGTCTATTTTACTCAAAAAATCAGACTCTATACCGGAGAGCGAGCAGGATGCAGTACAAAACGCTGGATCAGTGAGAGGTTATGAAGTAATAGAACAAGCAAAATCAGAGGTGGAGAGCATATGTCCTGGGGTTGTGTCTTGTGCAGATATTCTTGCAGTTGCCGCTCGTGATGCATCAGTTGCTGTGAGTGGTCCGTCATGGACTGTGAATCTTGGGAGAAGAGATTCTACTACTGCAAACGTTGCTAAAGCCGGGACAGATCTTCCGAGTTTCAGAGCCGGTTTAGATAGTCTAATTTCTCTATTTGATCGCAAGGGTCTCAATGCCAGAGATATGGTTGCACTGTCAGGTACTTAAAAGTTTTCATTCCCTGAAATGTTGGGCAATCCTTACTACTAAATTTTAAATTTTATTCTTTTGTTTAATAACAATAATAAAATCTCTTACAATTCTGATATATCAACATTTCTGCAGGTTCACATACAATTGGGCAAGCTCAATGCGTGACATTTCGGGATAGAATATACAACGCATCGAGTGATATCGATTCTAATTTTGCCAGAACTCGCCAGCGTGGTTGTCCTAGTACCCCTGGTCGAGGCAATGCGAATTTGGCAGCACTTGATTTGGTGACACCCAATCAACTCGACAACAATTACTTCAAGAATTTGATTCAAAAGAAGGGTCTTCTTGCGTCGGACCAAATTCTCTATAGCGGACAATCAACCGACAGCATTGTGACTGAATATAGCAAGAGCCCTTCAAAATTCAAGTCTGACTTTGCTGCAGCCATGGTTAAAATGGGAAATATTGAACCTCTCACCGGTTCCGCTGGGGAGATAAGAAGGATTTGCAAAGCTGTGAACTTAAAAACACATGTTTAACAAACATTCAAGAGTTGAACCAACGTAGTCTTATGTTTTTAAAGTTATTTCATTTGTTTTTAATAAAAGCACAGAAAAAGTGCAAATATTTGTCTGTGCTCTCATTTTAATTGTATTCGGGTGTAAACAAGTCCTTATTCTTTACATATTGTTAATAGCATATTTTGCGTCATTCCTTGTACCTCTTATTTGTCTTCTCTGCATCACTGCTTGATGGACAGTGTACCTTTTTTCACTTATAATAACTTTGACCACTTTCAATATTACATGCACGTAGTATGTCACACCCAAATTTTAGAGCTTGTAGCTTATATTCTAAATTTAGTTGTAACTCTCAGATTTTAGAGCTCCTAGCCCAGAGTTTAATTTTTTAGTTAAGATGAAAAAAAAAAAAAAAGGAGTAAAGCAAAACATAAATTTATAATTTTAAGTTATTCATGGATGTATCTTATTTTGATATAGCAGGTTTTGGATTTTCTCTATGTCTCTAGTGTAATATTCGATTTTTCTATGTTCATGTTTTCCTTTTAGGGAATTATTTTCACCTTATGAAAATATTTATGAAAAAGCTCGGTTTAGGGCTTTTGACAGATTTTGTGAGTTTTAATGGGTCGAGAAGACTCAAAATTGATTTCTAAGCTCGAAAACGGACCTTTCAAGTTGAAAGGGCCGCAACAGTGCATGTTTTTACGAAAGTCAACTTTGACCGAAAAAGTCAAAGTTTGACCGACAAAAGTCAAAGGGTTGACTTTACGAGATTTTATAGTGCAGTATGGAAAGAGTATCGAGAATAATGTTTTGTGAACTAGATAGCAAGAATAGGCCGTAAAATATCCCTAAAAAATCAAGCACACCAAGTTAAGTTTAAGGGCTAAAAGGACTCGAAAAAAATTGAGAAAAAGTGTTTCGGTCTCCGAATTCACACAGATAAACTTTTGTACCTCGGTACAAAATGAAAATACTGTGAATTAGAGAAACCACAATCTTAGAATTATCTGTGTAGCACAAAGAAAAGAAAAAAATGGGTTTCTTTGGAGACAAGAAAGCCAAACAAAACCTTGGAAGAGTTAGTGGAAGATGACCTCATGGGGCTTCCTCCCAATGACATCACTTCCCACTACCTCAAGCTTGAAGATGTGGAGCCTTCTCCACCACACAAGTGGCCGACCACCATGGGGAAAGAAAGGGGGAAAACAAAATTTTTGGGGTCAAAACACAATAAACCAAAGTCCCAAAATGCCTATAAATACCCCCCTTTCCTCCCCTATTCACTTTTATTGAAAAACTAGAGGAAACTCTTGCCAATTTCCCCTAGAAAATTCGGCAGCAAGTTTTAGAGAGAGGGAGGAGTGAAAACCAAGATTTTATTGAGGGCTTTTACTTGTTAGAGTGTGAATTTGAGTTAGGAAAAGCTAGAGTAAAGTTGCAAAAAAGTTTGTGGGTTTTTGTGGGTGGTGGCCAAACAAGAGAGGGAGGAGAAAGAGTGAGGGAAAGTTGAAATTTCCTTAGGACTTCTACTTGTGGAGCTCGGCTTTAGAAGGAGCAAGCAAGAGCCAACAAAAATTTTTCTTGGATCCTAAACTCTTGTGTGGCGGTGGGTCTAGGAGCAAGGGAGGAGGAAGTGAAATTTTTGACCAAACTTGGCTTTGGTTTAGGTAAGCCCTTGAAACCCTAACCCTCCTTATTTTGAGCTTAATTTCAAGTTTAATTTGAGATTCGATTGGGTTGTGTGGACTTAAGTCCAATTTCAATTTATTGCCCTAGTTTGGTGTGTGCTTGATTTGCTAGATCTAGGGTTTGAATGGCTTGATTCTTGCTTGATTTATGTTTGATTGTTGATTGATTTTCTTGTTAGAAGACTTAGGTTGTATGTCCCCCAATGTGTGGCCGAAATCTGCCCTAGGCAGCCAATTGATGCATGTTAGTCTAGGGTTGAATGTGGATGCTTGAAAGTGAGATATGTTAGGCTAGAACCAAATGGAAGCTTTGGTTCATGGCTTTAGAAATTGATTTGTATGGACAATATGAGACGGCTAATGGGTTTAAAGGGGGCGTTAAAAACGTTGTGTGTCTGGCTAGTAGGCTCCCGAAGTGATCGGTCGAGATAAATTCGCGAAATAGGACGTAAACCGGATGTAAACCCAAAACTGCCAAATTCGGATTTGAATCTAGCCAGTTTTGGAAAAATAAAATTTCAAGGCCTCTAGAGGCCGAACGGGGTAAAATTAAAACACGAAAGTTGCTCGGAACGATTTTTACTAGAAAGCAACATGGACAGAATCTTGAAATGAGGCTCCAACGACCTCCGTTTTCACCAAAACCCGTGGCTGATCCCCCAGACCCAATTTTTCAGGGTTAGCCATTTTCAAACGAAAACTGGTACTAATACAGGCAGAACTGGATTTTTTCCAAAACACGAAAGTTTTAGAATTTTTTGAGAGCTACAACTTTCGTGAAGACAAGTTTTTCAGATTCTAAACGGATTTTTAAACTGGGTGCGTTATATAAAAGGTGCGCAGGGAATCCGAAAATTCCTGCACCTTAATTTTACAAAATGTTTTCTAAAAACTGTAAAGTGTTTTTAAACTGTTATTTTAGCCACGAAAACTGTTCAAAAGGCAGTTTTCGACCATAAACGACCTTTATTAAGATTGTTTTCAAAGATCGGAGTTTTTACCAAGAGTTTAAAGGATTTTAAAGTTAAATATTTTAAAAGTATAAAAAGGTACGAAAATAGAAATTTAAGATGAGAAAATGAAGTTTTAAGATAAGAAAAAGGATTTTTTGATAAAAATGGTAATCAAGCCGATTACGGGTCGTAACCGGGAATAGTACCTGAGTTACCATGCCTAGCCTTAAAAACCCAGAATTGACAAGGGTTGACCAGTAGTTGACCAAATGTTAACTTTGGTTGACCCAACAATTGGTAAAAGGTAATCTTAGGGGTTATCCAACGTAACCCTAAAGTAGACCGATAATATAGTGATGGGCCAAGAAAAATGGGTTAAGGAGATTAACCCAATAAGCTATAGTAAGAGGTTAAAGCCCAAAGTTTAAAGAAATCCAATAGTAGATCAAGGATCTAACCAAGGGGTTATCCAACGTAGCCTCTTGAGGGGATAATCAAGTTCAAATTATTCCTAAACAGTAAAAGGCCTTTTGGATCAAGTCAAATTTCAGTTGGGGACATACAACTAGGTTTTAGTAGGTATGTTGGTTAGGGCACCAATATTCTACAATTGAATCAGAATTCTCATCTATGTCCTTATGCAAGCAGGTGACGGCCTGTAGCTGTGCCCGGAGACGAGGCAGCGTTAAAAAGGGACATAGCAAGAGAGGTAAGTACAACTCCGCCTACAGCATAGGCTTTAGTTGATACTTGCTAAAGTAATATTAGATGTATGCTAAAGGTGTATGCAACTGTATGCTATGTGATGCTTTGCAATATGCTAATTGCCATGCTATATGTGTTAATATGCCACGTTAAATGTTGAATTATAGAAAGCATGATCAAGCATGATTTTAATGTTAAACAGAATAATGATGCTAGTATGAATTAGGATCACGTGACATCACGATGCATGTCCACTAATTCCTACAAGATAAATAAGCTCAAGAATGAGATAAAGAAAAGATAAGAAAAGAAAGAAGGCAAGCGAGCTTGCCAGTGTAGTACCACCCGTCCGAGATCGGGTAGGACTATGGTGTGAGTTGGATTGGGCTGGCCGCCCCAACCACTCCATAGTTGCGCGCCGGGTACGAACACCAAGGTAAAGGTCCTAAGAGAAAGATAAGGAAAGTAAAAATGAGCATAACTGGAGCATGCATATGCTAGGCATTGTAGGTTATGCTATTATGAATGATTATGTATTGTTATGTATGTTAAGTTAGAATTATATACGATATGGATGTGTGTATGTTGCGGTCGAGACAGTTGTACTTGTTGAGCAAAAGCTCACTGTCTTACGTCTATGCTATAGGTAAGCAGCCTGTCAGCAATACTTGATGCAAGGTGACGAGGCGTGGCGAGGCACACTGTGAAATCGTGGGATATTCAGCTGCTACGCGTTTTGAAACTTAAGTACTTATGTTGTGTAAATATGTTTATTCAAGACATCTCTTTTAAGATTGCACGTTTTAATTCGTATATATATATAAAAAAAAATTTCCGCTGTGTTTTGCTCAGTATATAAGTAAAGTAGTAAGTATGTATGTAAGGTAACGGCCTGTACTAGGCGGGTCGTTACATCTAGGTATTATATATATATGTATATATATATATATATTATTTTATTAGATTCATTGTTTTATTGCATGATATCAGAGATTAGTTATATATGTTATATGTCCAACATTATGTAACTCCTACAGAATTTTCTAGAGGTAGAAAGTCGACAACCGCATTAAGCTACTTGACATTCTATAAAGCAAAGCCCAACGCTTCGTCTTTTTCACTATTTTACCTTCGACGTTTCTCTTTGTTCAGCAGATAGGAATTGCTTTTAGCATAGCATTAGAAGGTCTATTCTTTGTCTTTAATAATATTTCAGGAAATATACATACATATATATATATATATATATTTGATATAAAAAAGGGAGAATAGCTTTATCAAGTAGTTCGATGTGTAGTCATTCAAGTATCTGAAAGTGAAGTATTGGCAGTTGTACAAAGACATATTAATAAGGAATGCATACTCTGAGTTGGACCTTAAATCCGTCATATATAGAGTACATGGTTTATATGTTATACGTCTAGTGTTAGCATATTGTCAGTTTCCCATACGGACTACATTTATCACTAATTAAGGTAAGCAGAACACTTGAAGACCAAGGCAACATAAAAGAGTTGCAAAACAAGGAAGGGAAAAAAAAAAAAAAAAGGAATCCTACTTAAATATAGTAATATGGATTTATTTATAATAATTTTAGTTATTCCAAGTTATTAATATTGCTTTGAAAGTTATATAATTTTGAATTAAAGCTTCTGTTTGTTCGGACTTTGTAGGAAGGAAAAGGAATGATTACATAGATAAATCAGATTTTTGAAAAGTGTGTACGTTCAAATAAAGATACTGAACATCCACAAATATAATTCCGGGTTTGGAAAATTTGAATTTTATATATAAGGGACAGGTCATATAATTAGCTAACAATGACTGGTAAACACCCACAAGATTATAACTTACCTGGCTATTTTTTTATTTTTTATTTTTAGCTTTTTCGGAGTTGACAAATGCAGGGATCCAAAGGTTTCACATTAGGAAATATTGCATCAAATGGTTAAACTACAATATCTTAACACGTAATTTATATATATAACTGGACTACGATCAAATTAGTACTACGGACAAAAGTCATCTTTGACTTTCTCTCATATTTATGCTTTTTTATTTTTTAATTTTTTAATAAACTTGTTTATGAGAAATTTCATAGCAAGAACAAAGATAACGAGCATTGTTTTTGTGCAAGCCTACCAATTAGAATCGGTCTTTACTACAAAATTTTAGCACGTACGTAAATTAATATGCAAGTGGATTAGCCATACGGACAAAAATTCTTCTTTGACTTTCTTTCACATCAACACCTTTTTTTAATTATTAAAATATTAATTAATGAAGAAAAATCCAAAGCATACTGCCATAAGAAAGGTAACAATTATTATTAATATAATTATTTTTCATGCCAACCAATGCGAAGACCCGGTAATAGTTTAGTTCGAGAAACTACATAATAGTTTTATATCTTTCCAAACAAAGTATATAATTGTTGATTGTTAGTATATTGTCGGTTTCAAGGCTTCTATCTTTTGAGAAATCGTCGTCCACTATATTGGACCATAATTCTGAACGGAAGGAGTTGGGTCGACGATTTGTTTTTTGTCGAAATTTTTGCCGCATCAAATTTTTTCCCAACAATCTATGTTTACTTTTTTTTTTTTTTTTAATAAATTGTTCGATTGATTTCTAAACTCTTCGGTTGATGATGACTTGGTCTTTAATCTTTTTTTCTTGGTCAAATTACCCTTAAACTCTTAAAAATGATGCACTTTAATCCTTCCATAACTTTTTGACAGAAAAACTAACTTGACATCACTTTCTAAGTAAAATTACTATACTAACCCTCACATTGAAACCCCCCGCCCCCCAAAAGTCAACGACTTGAAGGAAAAAAAAAAAAACATTTTGGGTTGACAACAAGAAAAAGAAAAAAAAAATTTTTTTTTCTTCTTCCCCTCTCTCCCTTGCAGATTCAAAATTGATGCTACACTTCTCATGTCCTAGGCCCAAAAATTTAGCCATATGCAACTAATACCCAAATACTTTGCGGATTATTTATATAGATGTCCAAATTAAAGATGGTGATTAAAAAAAATATTCATTTTTTCTTTTATTTATAAAAATATCTAAAATAGTACTTATAAAGATAGCATTACCCTTCATAAAGAATTGAGAATTAATAAATAAAAGAATTATTAAAAAGGAAACAAAAAAAGGGAAGAAAAAATGTATGAATAAAGATGTCTAAAATTGATTTCATGAAATTGGTAAACAAATTGTTATAAAATAAAAAAATATCATAATGATATAGTAATTATCATAAAGAAAAACATCAGAATGATATAGTAATACCAATAAAAAAACATTATAATGATATAATAATTATCATTAAAAAATAAGTAATTTCTTTTCACATTTAAACTTTAGAAACCAACTTTTAAAACAATACCAATAATAATAGAAGAATAAATTATCATCATAATGTTATATTTATCATAAAAAAACCTAAATTGTACTTTAAAAAATTAGGTTTTTTAGAAACCTAAATCATACTTAAGAAACATGTTTATAAAAAAACTTAAATTATACTAAAAAGCAATCATTATAATAAAGAATTAGTCATTAAGATAAATATAAAATAATGGTGAATACATAAGAAAAAAATTTTGAAACATAACGAGGGAAATGATTTTAAATATAGTAAAAAGTTAAAATGAATACCAAAAGCGATTGTTTCTTTAAAAACTGGCATTTATATAATATTATCAAAAAATAAACATATTTTAAAACTGGATCCTAAAAATAGACTTTTTATGTAATTATTTCATACTCTGTTGGCTTTACGAATTAATATGCAGACATAATTCTTTGGCTTATAAATCAATATACAAGCAAAGATTCAAGAAGTTATACTGACTATCAAGCCATTTTATGTTTTCTTGTGGTTGTTGTGTGTAATATAGTAAGGCCAAAAGATGAACCCTATAATCATTTGCTCATATTAGTGTGAAAAGACCATTGCTGAAATCGAGGAATTGCGGAGAGGATTTGATGATAAGTGGAATAATTAATATAGCCCTCGAAAATTTGTAGAGAACCCTCTTTCACTACAACAAAAAACCTTGTTCATAGCGTGTGAAAAATGCTATCGTAAATATATGATAACATTTTTCCAAATGCTATCTTAGCCTATGTTATTAAAAGTATCATCTTTTAATAGCGTTTTATCGATGCTATCAGAATGATTTTTTATAGCATATATTTGATGCTATAATAACTTTTGCATAGCATTTATAACATGCTATATTAATTTTTAATAGCGATCAAAACATGCTATAATAAATTTTTAATAGCGCTCGTAGCATGCTATAATATCAAATTTTATAGCCTTTGTACAATGTTATTATATTATTTTTCTTTGCATTTCCTGCAGCGCTATACATGTAGCAGCTAGACATTTTTAATAGTATTTTTGTTTATTTGGCATTTTGATTACAAACAATACTACATTTTATATGGATGCTTCATACATTTAATATATGCTTTTTCATTGTTCTACTAGCTAGTAATTAATTTGATTTTATACTTCAAGTACACAAATGTCCAAACATTCATTCCCCTAATCTAACAACATGAAAACAACATTTTCAACCAAATATTATAAGTTCACCATGTTTAACCAAAAATATATAAAAAGATAAAAGAAAAAGGGGGGGGGGGGGGGGGAAAACTACAATGACACTTCAAAATCCCAAAAGCAACTTCACGACTCAAAGCTTGCATACATGTCTGCTACTACTGGTTCAAATCTTTCTCTAGTGTTTCAAATTCTGTCCATAGTAGTTTAGATATCTTCCTTCAAGTCCTACACACAGAAAAAGAAATTAATACTTACATCCATGAATCAAACTATAAGTATATTTTCTTTCCTTATTGGAATATGTTTGATAGTTAATTAATAATACTACATTTTGTATGGATAATTGATACACAAACATAAATGTTTTTTCATTGCTCTACTAGTAATTAATTTGATTGAATACTTCAAGTACACAAACATCCGTACATTCATTCCCTAATCTTACAACATAAAAACAATGTTAAAATAATGAAGGAAAAGGCATAGAAGAAGAAGAAAATCCAATGTTACCAAAAAGAAAAAAAAAAAACAGAGCACCATTTAACAATATAAAGATTCAATGAAAAAATTATATATCAATTTCATACCTGAACAGATTTCCACAAAATCTCCATCATCCATTTGGTAACCTTCCTCCAATCAGCAATCAAACTAAAATGCCTTCAGAATCCTCTCTCAGAAGTTGAACTCCATCTGTACTATCCAGGTTAACAATATATGGCAGCAATCGAAGTTTCTGAGCCATTAATAATATTCTTACAATTTTATATATCCATACAAAAAAGCTAAACAACGAAAAATCTAAACCAAACTGACCCTCATCCTCCCTTGCTTCAATATCTTATCTTTTTCCTTGGAAATTAGAGAGAGAGAGAGAATTAAAAATCTAAACCAAATTGACCTCAACTTAATAGTAGTGCACAAAGTATTCTCGTTTTCATTTAAATTTAAAAAAAAAAAAAAAAAAAAGCACTCTCATTCTGAAAACACCCAAACAAACACAGAAGAAGAAACAGAGAGACGGGCAGAGAAACATAAACAGAGGAGACTATTAAATCCATAATTTGATCGAGACAACAATGCATTGCTGTTTAATAATACGAGAGAAGGAAAAAAAAAAAAAGAAAAGAAGAAAAGAATCTCCCGAACACACCCTACTCCCTAAGTTGCAATCTCACCGTGAAATCCATGGTTATCAAGTTTAATAAGAGAATAATTATCACAAAAAAATGAAAAAAAATAAAAAATAAAAATAAAGACTCTTGTTGGGATATTCATGCAACAACCAGTTCAGAAATGGAAAATGATGGAACAACCATATCAACTGCCTCCAGAGAAAGAGTACCAACCTGAGTTTCTCCACTGGAAGACAGCCCAAATCAATGTCGCAAACAGGACAAGAGTCAACCTCCTCATCTGAGAGCTTCTCATATATGCACTTGCGACAAACTGATTCCAAATTCATGAATACATACGTTAAAAGATGGTGGTAATAGAGTAAAAAAAGAATATGATTACTTTTAAATGTTAAGTCCTGAACGAAAGCCCTAAGCAAACAAAAAGCAAAGACCTTTACGTTCCTAAGGTTAGTCAATCAATTAAGGGAATCAAACTCGGTATTTAACTAAGCAACTAAAGAGGGAACAAACTAATCCTAGCGGGTTTTCTAAGCAGATCTGTTAAGGGAAAAAAAAAAAAAATTTTGCTGGTGTTCTTTAAAAACGGGGGAAAAGAATCAATTCTTTCATAACTTATGAATTCGGTATACTATCAAACTTTGGAGGAACACGAAAAAAATTCACGGCAATCAAAGGAGATGGTTTGAAACAGCCACAAAGCATTGTGTTTTGATCCTCAATCTCAGACAATCAATATAACAGGCAATTCACCATTACTGTTTTTGGGGGAGAAATCATTGTCTTTGTAAGCCTATATGGATATGGTAAAATAATACAGACATCCAACTAGGTATATCGTAAAACAAGTTTTGAAAAAAGAAAAAGAAGGAAAAATAAATCTCGTTTTGGAAATTAAACGGTTACAAAATTAACACTGTATAATCTATAGAAGAAATTCACGTCACAATCATCTATGAATTCAATATTATAGAAGAAATTCAGTTCAACACAAAATCAACATTATACAGTGGTATACATACCGCTGTATAATGTATAGAAGAAATTCAGTTCACAATCATCTGTGAATTCAATATTATAGAAGAAATTCAGGTCAACAAAAAATCAACATTATACAGTGGTATACATACCACTGTATAATGTATAGAAGAAATTCAGTACACAGTCATCTATGAAATCAATATTCTACAAAGTTCATAATCAACACAAAAAAATAAGGAACTCTGCAAACTAATCCGAATAAAAACTATTGCAACCTAAAACAAACAACTACTTACATGTTCGAACAAATGCAAAAAATCTCTTCAACAATCAAATCACATTTTTCAAACCCTAATTTTCAGAAGAACAACAAAAAAGGCTAATTGAACCATAACTCGAGCAATAAATTTCTCAGAGAAGAAAAATACCTCAAAACTAGAAAATGGGTATTTATGATTGGTAGTGCACGAACGTTCTATCTGCTGAAGGTGGTCCTTTCTTCTCGCTTGGCAACTCACAAGATTGATTTGCAACAGATGCAAACGCAAGGAAGTTCAAAACGGTGAGGAGATATCGTGGGTAAGAGCAATAATCGTGAAAGATTTAGGAGCAGGATTCACCAATGATTTTAAGGTTTGATGTTTGAGGGAGAAAGCCTCCAGTTTTGCCGAGCAGTGGAAGAAGAAAAAGCAGTGGGAGTTTTTCTTTTTTTCTTTTTTTTTTCTTTAATCTCGTATATTTACCTTGATAAATGCAATATTGATATTTATTACCTTGAGAGAGAAAAAAAAAACTGCTCCCGCCTCTTTTTTGGCCTTCCCTCTGTTTTTTTTGGCTGAGCCCTGCTTTTGTAAAAAAGATTCCCACCTATTAAAAAGGAGTCCGTATATTTAGCAGTCACACTTTTTGAAACATGCTATCATTTAATGTTATTAATGAGGCCTTTTGTTTTAGTGTTTGAAGTCGTTGTTGGCTCGCCATTTTCGCAAACCCACGATTCCAGATCTGAGCCAAGACAACCTCTCCTTCTTGCGTTGCAAGGTCTCTAGCCTCATCCGTGCACAACAATTACCGCTATTGATTTTTGTCGCGTTCCCAACCTGGCATCCCGCTACCGCAACCAAAACCACAATGGCTTCATCGAAGAAAGAGAAGAGAGAGGCGTCGTCACCATTACAACACAAGTGCAATACCCAACTGTTGTCACAAGAGCCCTTCGAAATTTAGTGCTGATTTTGCCGCGGCCATGATTAAAATGGGAAACATCGAGCCTCTCTCCGGTTCTGCCAGGGAGATAAGAAGAATCTGCAAAGCTGTGAACTAAAATTTTCGTACTTGCGGTTTACTATGAAGAAGGATGTCTATCTAATTATTAAATTGTTTAATTAATTGGTTTTTTATCCTTAAATAAGTTATTGTTCAATTTGTTGCGCAGATAATAATTTTCTGTGTAACTCATTCAAATTGTAAACAAATTTGTTCTTTCCGTTTTATCTGTTTATCTTTCGGGCACTATGATTCTTTTTCTTAAATCCGCTCATCACTTTATATATTTACTCACCATTGGGATAAACTACTTACGAAAGAAAATTGTAGTGCAACATGCAAAACTGAAGAATAAGATTGGAACCGGCCTATATGGTTTGTCAGCTGAAAAATAAGAGGAAAAAAATAACGAAGCAAATAAAAAAAATCACATGAAATAAGCGCATAATGTTGTTTTAATAATATATTTTTCTTTTGTTATCATGTATTTTTAAGTTTTAAAACTCATAAAAATAATCTCTTAGTACTTAAATAATTAGAAAACAAACAGCAACAATGAATTGAATTATAGTCAAATGTCAAAATTTAGCTTTGTTACACTGGTGTTAAATTTGTCATCAAGTATGGCAGTTGGAAAATTAAGAACTGAAAATAACATTGCCTTACAGGCATGTGGCTTTACTACTAAATACAAAATTTTGGTTTAATTAATTTGCAGATAAGTTCTCGCACGCCTTTTGCAGTCAATCTTTAATCGAATGCTTGGTGGTTTCTTCTCAGGGTTAATCTCTCTTAGATGGATCAATTGAATGGGCAAATGAGCATTAACACCTGTAAATTGAGAAAACACCTAACAATAAGCATTTCTTTGTACTGTTTACGATTTATGCTCTTTATGATTTTATGCTGAGATATATCGTACTACATACTCACCATTAGTTAAATAACAAGATTAAGATACATTCCTTGTGTTGAACCTGTCAACCTATGTGGGCAATCATTTTTCATTTTCAAGTTTAAGAACTTGATGTCATCTGACGTTACAAATCCTAACCTCCTAATGATCATGCGTACTTTGTATGAACACTAGGCCGCAAATAAGATAAGAAATCCATGATTAAGCAAAAATGAATCATGCATATTTAATGAATTGATATAGATTTTTTGTGAGCGTGTGTTTGTATTTACTAAGTGAAAGCTAATCGAATAATGTTCACACTGTAGGTAAGAAAATCGTCATTTCTCGATGGGTTGGGCAAGCGGCGGAGTGTGTTGTGAATGAGCATTTGGAATACCACTATAAATTTTGAAATTCCACTTTTATTAAGACTTTTGATGATTCACAACTCTAGTATGCTAAGTATGTTTTTGAGACTTTAATTTGATCTTTAATATTCATATGAACCGGTGTTTGTAATAATTATATATAGTAGTTATATATAATTTCAGTATTAAGTTATAAAAGTAATATATATTTCGACAAATTAAGTAACTATACGTACAAGTATAATTAGTTTATTTGTAAATATGTTAATTAAGTAAGGGCCACAAAACGAAAGGAAATGATAAAATTGTTAAAAAAATTTTGGGCCAAAAACGAAAAAATAAAATTGAAGGACGAAAAGTAAGTGCAAAACATTTTCATATAAAATGAACTGTTTTGGACGAAAATTTAAGTTCACAGTAACATAAATTGGCACTTCTTAAATATGTATAGCAGTTATAACCACGTGCAAAGCAGATTTAATTTGTTAATTTATTTTTTGTATATCTGAATGTCAAATTTTTTATCATAAGAAAACTATGGCTGTTGATTTTTTTAGGAATTATTTTATTTTTTTAATTTTGTATTTTCTTAAGAACTTAGTGAAATCATTTAACTCATTAATAAGAAATTAAGTGTAGAAAACTTATCACGGATTTCATATGAACGAGGAAAAAGATTTTTTAAGCAGGATATATTTGAGAAAATTGTACAAATATAAGAATTTAGAGGTTAAAGAAGTTAATAAAACAAAAAAAAAATTATAAAAGAGCTTATTTAATTTTTAAAAAAATTTAGGAACATATTAGAATAAAAAGTATTTTTGATGATCTATAATTAATATAAGATTGGGGAAATAATTATGGAAGCAAAACAAAAAAACACAAATGGTAAAATAACCAAAAGTTGAAAAAAAAAAAAAAAAAAAGGCAAAGGTAGAAAAGGACAGAGTAAGTTGACGAAAATTTTCAACAATGTACAAAAGGAATTCAGCTTTTTATAATAGTTATTTATATACTACTTGAAATTGAGAAGCATGTGTGAAGTATATACATACTAAAATTATAGAATATATAATATATAAACGTATTTTTGATGATCTAATATTTTTGACACATTATGTTAGACTATCACCCAAAAAATTAAAAAAAAAAAAAAAAAACAGATAGCAAATACATATTAAAAAATAAAAAAACCAGATAGCAAATACATATTAAAAAATATATTTTTATGGGGCCAAATTTGATTAAGAAAGTAAATCTATTAAAAAATATATTAAACAGTTGAAGGAAAAAAAGAAAAAGAAAAAGAATAGAAGAAAGTAACAAATCAAGGGGAAAAAACATCATCACAACAAGATAAAATAACTTAACCAAATTTTGAACAGTATTTTTAGGATACTTCACTCTAATAATATACTTATAGACTAGTTGAAATCTCGTGCTTCGTACATGTGAAGCGTATGTACATACTAAAATTGTTGTATATTCAATATATAAACATACAAAATTAAATTTTTCAATGATATAATATTTTTGACACATTATATTAGACTATCATAAAAAAAAAAGTAAATACAAATTAAAAAATATATTTTGATAGGGCCAGATTTGATTAAGAAAGTAAATGTATTAAAAAAATATAAAAAAGTTGAAGGAAAAAAAAAAGAAAAAAAATAGAAGAAAGTAACAAATCAAGAAAAAATTAAAAAAATAAGAAAGAAAAAAAGAAAAAAAGACATCATCACAAAAAGATAAAATAACTTAACCGAATTTTTGAATAGTATTTTTAAGACACTTCACTCTTATAATCATAGTTACAGACTAGTTGAAATCACGTACTTGCATGTGTAATATGTATACATATTAAAATTGTTGTATATTTAATATATAAACATAAAAATAAAAATTTTCAATGATATGATATCTTTGACACGTAATGTTAGACTATCACAGAAAATAAGTAAATACATATTAAAAAATATATTTTTATAGGGTCAAATTTGATTAATAAAGTAAATCTATTTAAAAATGATTAAAAAATTGAAGGAAAAAAGAAAAAGAAAAAGAATAGAAGAAAGTAACAAATCAAGAAAAAGTTAAAAACTAAAGAAATAAATAAATAAAGACATCATTTAAAAAGATTAAAAAGATTTAAAAAAAAGTTGAAGGAAAAAAAAAAAAAGAAAAAGAATAGAAGAAAGTTACAAATCAAGAAAAAGTAAAAAAAAAAAAAAAAAAAAAAGGACATTATCACAAAAAGATAAAATAACTTAATCAAATTTTTTTAATAGTGCTTTTAGGACACTTCACTCTTGTAATATAGTTATAGACTAGTTGAAATCATGTATTTTACACGTGTAAAACCTATTAATATTTAAATTGTTGTATATTTAATATATAAACATAAAAATAAAAATTTTCAATGATATAATTTTTTGACACATTATATTAGACTATCACAAAAAAAAAAAGGTAAAACATATTAAAACATATATTTTTGTAGGGCCAAATTTGATTAATAAAATAAATCAATTAAAAAAAGATTAAAGGTTGAAAGGGGAAAAATAAATAAAAAAGAAAGAAAAAAAAAGAAGAAAGTAACAAATCAAGAAAAAGTAAATAAAAAAAAAAAAAAGAAAGAAAGAAATACGTCATCACAAAAAGACAAAATAACTTAATTAAATTTTTTAATAATGTTTTTAGAACATTTCATTCTTATAATATATATGCTTAATATATATATATATATGCATGTATAATTAATATATCTCTACATATATAAAAGTGTGGTGAAACAAGCAGCTGTATTTTGATTTTTTTTTTTTTTTAATAACTAAACTCTATCATATATAGTTGAATACTTGTAATTAGCATGGGATTCTTCCCTCTTCAGCATTCGCTGCCTTTAGCTTGAGGATCAACGGGCGGAACTATTGAGGACACTGGAGGGCCGGAGCAGCTTCCTCCACTGTTTTTCTTTCTTTCTTTCTTTCTTTCTTTCCTTTTTCTTTTTTTTTCAATTAAGTTTTATAAATAATTATAAATTTTTTTTTTAATGTTTTGAGATTCGGTTATACATGTACGCCACGTTAAATTTTATTTATTTTTATATTTATTTCTATATTTTCAGAAAATAAAGGAATTTATATATATTCTGTTAAAATAAAAGATTGATTCCATTGCTATTCCGAATAAAAATCTTATAAATGAAATCATGTTCATGTAGTTAATTTGATATGCACCCGTTTATGAGTGTGAATTTTACGTTTTGTTAATGGGTGGTTTTATTAACGGGTGGTGGTTGTAACATCACAAATATTCCCTATGTTTATCCATATTTTTTTACGCATTGTGCTATTTTTTTTTTTTTCGTTCTTTGTTTTTCACCCAACTCTTTTTCTCTTTCTCTCTTTATGTCTCTTTCTTCCATCTTTCTTTCTAACCTTCTCCGTTACGTTATTGCACTCAGAACAACCAACCCTCTCTTTCATCAAACTCTCGCATTCTTCCCAAACTTCTATTTCTCTTTTTTTTTTCTTTTCTTTTTTTCTTATTTTCTCAATTGCTCCTCTGTTTGTGGCTTCAAGGTCCCCTGCCAATCACAGAGAAGCTCTGCATAGGACCAAACTCTTGTGAAAATTTACAAATTAGATTGTTTAATTAAATTGTTTTGCATCTAAAACCAAAATTTTCTTTGTAATTACAAGATTACGAAGCTTGAGTACTCTACTATGTTTAATGTTCTTTGAGATCATTTAACTAATTATTCTTTAGAAAACCTAATGGGCCATTATAGTGGAGAACTTTTAAGAAGTTGTCGAACTTCTTATTTTATATTATTGATAAAAAGTTTTGTATTGCTCGTTTAATTAAATTTTCAACATATTTAACTAAAAGAGTTTTATGTCACACCTGAATCGTAAAATTTTTGAATTTGACATAAACATATATATGTTGTATCAATATGTAGGACATAGTAAAAGGTCTTATTATAGGACTTTGTTAGAAATCAAGAACTAATTTGATGTTGTTTAGCTGCTAGACTTGTACCTTTTCTACACGAGAAAAAGAAAAAGGGTCTGAAAATTTTTTTTCTTTTCCGTTTAACAGGGTCCCTACGATTTAACCAACTTCTCTAATAAATGTGTCCTTTCTGAAAAATTATTATTGGACATTCACAATAATATTTTTAATGGCCAGTTTGGTAAATTAATATTAGATATACGTACTTACAAATTAGCTAACATTAAATAATTTGTTACACTACAAAATAGACTTTTCTTTTCTTTCTTTCTTTTTTCCCCTTTTGGAGTCGATAAACTTATGAGATCAACAGTTTATGTGTCAATTAGAAAATGAGAGAAAGAAGTAAATATCAATTTTTGCATTGAAGTAGTAAATAACATGTTTTAAAATTTTTAAAGTAAATAGTAGTAAAAAAAAAAAACTTATCTGGTAATCGATATATTTACGTCTTATAAATATATAATTTTTATAATAAATTTGGTGTTTATATTTTACCTAATAAACTTTTTATGTATTCCAAATATTTTAAAATCTTACTATTTATTTTAATTATTTTTACAAAAATGCTATTTAGTATGATTTTCTTTAGAAAATTACATTCTAAACTAAGAAATTCATTTTACAGAGCTTGGTCACGATAAAAAAAAAACCTAATTATTATGTAAAATTGTAAACTACTAAAATCAACAAATATTCTTCTTGACTTTCTTATGTACTTATAAATCTTATTTTTATTTTTTGTTTATTAATTTCAACGCAATATTGCAAATTGCCAATAGAGAGCTCTTTTTTGTTTTTCGTTTTTTGTTTTTCGCTTTTTTTTTTTTTTTTTTTGTTTTCGTTTTTTGTTGTTATGTTTGTTTTTTGGTGCATTTATACCAACATCTACGGGGAAATGGTATTAGGCTTCGCATTTTTTCAGCTCCGCAGGGTATCGTATGACGTGGCAAGTTTTTACTTGCTGTTTTAAAAGCTGCAACAAAATAGGACCCGCCACTACTTTGTTTTAAATTCACAGAAGAACGCTGAGAGTAGTTTCTGTGAAATGGGCCCCATGTCTGGAGTGAATTTCAAAACGTTAAAGGTGGAGCTCCCACGTCAGATGCGATGCTATGCGGAGATGGGGTGGCAAAGACGGGTCCACCCAGAGAATTTGACCCGTTCAATTCGTGTCGTTTTCGAGCACCTGTATGCCACCCCTCAGATGAAAGAACCCAGAGCCAAATAGCAATGCTCACTATGCTTACCAATTAAGGCAGAAGACCCAGTAATAGTGCGGCACACAACGCCTGTATCACCAATTAACCAAAAGAAAAAAAGACAGAAAATTTAATCTAGAAAAGTTGAGCAGTTAAACTAGGGGCATCTTCGAGTAACATCACCAAAAATGAAATAAGAGTGTAAAACATGAATCGGGGAAAAACAAATGAAAGTCCAAAGTCCGGTTGATCAGAATTTCTCTATGATAAAAGACCGGCAGATATGTTTGGGCCAACTTAATTATCGCTAATTAATGTACATGAAGAAATGGTCAAGCACAAATTTATTAAGTCATCAATAGGTTAGTTAATCAATAGTTATAATTGATTAAAGACTAAACAGCTGGGTTAGCTTAGCATATTAGAGGGGATGAGTTTTATTAGGAGAGCTCAACGTGTTAGAGGGGATGAGTTTTATTAGGAGCTATCAGGTTTGAAATTGGAGAAATTTTCGTTTATTTTAGGTCTTGTTTGGAGAAACTTTTATATGTACAAAATTAATTATTTGATACATAACACACAGTTTCTTATGCGAATTACTACTAACTAATTAGTCATGTTTTCTTCCAATTTTTGAACACAGTTTCTTATGCAATTATCCCTAACTAATTAGTCATGTTTTCTTCCAATTTTTTATGTTTGATGTTTTCATTTCTTTTTCTTTCTATTATTACCTCATTTCATATTTTGTTTTGCAACAAGTCAAGACATTAAGAATTCCTAAAAAAGATTAAAAAAAAAAAAAAAGCGAAGACATTAAGAAGAGGATTGCACTTGCCATTAGACCAAGTAATGATATTACAAATCTATACTTTTATTACAACACAAACTCGGCTTAATTTGAGCGACAAAGGTAACTAATAATAAAAGCCTATATAGGCAAATACATTTGCCTAGTTTGACTGTATAATTCCATTTTATTTTCTCACTAAATCATTTTTTGAATTTTAGTTCATAGCTTTGCAAACCTTTCTTATCCGTCTAGAACGACCGGTGAAGGGGCTTAATATCTCCCATATTAACCATAGCCTTTGCGAAATCAGTAGCTAAATTTTGAAGGGCTTTTGCTATGCTTGATTACAATGCTGTCCTTTAGACCCTCCGCTGAAGAGAATTTGGTCGGATGCAAGAAGACCCTTCTTTCGTAGCAAGTTCTTGAAATAGTTGTTGTCCAACTAGTTGGGTGTGACCAAATCGAGGGGTAGCCAAGGTTGTGTTCTTCTTTGTGACGTCAGCCAGACACCGACGCCTATGAGTGCTAGCAAAACCAGCATCGATATCGCTTGCACGTTGCTGTTTACTCCATCACGAAATGTCACGCATCAAGCTTGTCCAATTGTATGTGAACCTATATTATATTACATTTAACAAAGCAATGTTATACATGATCACGAAGGATTTTATCTTGATAATACGATAAAAGTACATGCTACTTTGAGAATAAAATAAATTTATATAAAGTTACATGCATGATTCATTGATAGAGTCGGAAAAATTTTTCAGTAAAGCATTATGAAAAACAAAAATGAAATATTTTTTCTCATTGAATAGGCCGAACATAGTTAATTTTCTACTTAAATTATTGAGTGGGTCCCACGATACTTCTTTTCTAGGGGTAAAATTGAAGACTTAAAGAACATTAGGATAACAAAAAAATTCTAAAAGCTTAGTGGTGGAATTCTGGAAGTTTCATAAAGTAAAATTACAGTACTCTATATAATTTATTGCACCTTGCAAGTTCTATTTTAGTTCCATGATCTTTTGTCGCACCATTTTCATGATATATATGTGGAATTTGACTCTTGTAATATCCTCCTCCTTTCATGTTCTATTACAAGTCTTTCTGCAAATATCATGATACAATAAATAAAATGTCATAACAATTAAAATATCATGTCATGTCATGCCACTCAGAAAAATTAATCAGTTTATTGATGTTCGATCATATTAATGAAGGGGCATAAAATGGATGACCAAAATTTCATGATACGTGAATAAAACTGACTAGATCTTTTAATTAGTGTATGGTTTTTTAATTGATATGACGTTTTAATTGTCATGATAGTAGTTTATGGACTTAAAAAAAAAAAAAAAGGAGAGAAAGGGGACAAATGAGTTAAATTCGACTGTGTACGTGTGTGTATATGCGTGGTATGTTTATTTAATTACAATTTCCAATGAGGTAAAGCATATGTAACTATGCATTAATTGCTGTAAAATTAACCAGATAGTGTAACCAAGTCTGGTGCTGAGACTCTTGGTAGCAAATTGATGGATCAAAGTTTGAAGGGGAGATGTGAAACTCGGAAGATCGCTCTCTAGGGCTTGACATGCGCTTGATGTAAGTGGCTGCTGGCAGGCAGAGAAATGCCGCCAACGAAGAAACATCATCTGGTTCTGCAATTCGCCCCATTGGTGTTCTTGAAATGGCTGCCTCCATGAACTTGTCATTGCTCACAAACTGCAATATTTGATTGCTAATTTTTACATTTATCTCATACATAAATATTGTATGACTTCTAGATTATAGACATGTTTACCAAACTGTGTATGGCTTGAAAAAGAAAGGTAAAGTTATAAGTGTGATAGATCGTTTTTTTTTTTTTTTTTAAATTAATAAAAGTGACAGAAATCAATTAATGCACTAATATATCCTGGCTTAATCAACAATCTTTTTCATTATCACCATCATCATCATCATCATATGCCCATCTCAGAAATAAAATCATAATTGGATGCATGCAGGAGATAAAGAGAAAGCAACTCCAACAATGGAAGTCAGACAAACGGGAGATATGAATTTCTTTCTTTTGTGTTTTAACTAATTCATGTTTTCATTATAAACAAGAGGAAAGTTTCAATAACCCGAAAACTTGAGATTCGGCAATCACAAAACAAGATGAATGCCCATAATTAAAGTATGTAACAAAATAGAAATGAGAAATGTTTAAGGACAATTGGAAAAGAAAAAAACTCAAAAAGAAAAAAGAATTTGAGACAGAATTTGATGGTGAAAGTTTCGGGTCTATAAAAGTGAAATTAGAGTTCACAAAGGATGTGAAAATATGTTTATATTCATGTGAAAAGAAATACATTATTTCTGTTTATAACAAATATGGTCTTTTTAAAAAATATTATTTGTAGAATGATTACATGCTCAATTAGAGAGGTTCTGGTAACCCAAGGTACAACGCAATTACTTCTGATGTTGTCCTTTGCCCATTCGCATGCCAAGTATTTTGTGAATTGGTTCAAGGTGCCTGCAAATATATTCGGATTAAAAAAAGGACAAAAAACAAAAAAACAAAAATTTTATGTTAGCCATTTATGATTTAAAAATAAGCTTGCAACATAATTAAAAATATACAAAAAAAATATATAAACAAATGGAATTTTCAACAATTAAATTTGAGTTGTTAATATTTACTTCATGCACTGAAACGTTTAAGGCGGCAGGAAAAATAAAAAAGAAAAAGACAAAAAGATTCCCAACAATACTGCAAGAATAAAGATAACGAGTACTATTGGTATTTTCATGCCAACCAATTAGAAGACTCAGTAATAGTTCTACGCCAAAACAAGTCGATCAAAAATGACCCAGACAAAACATTATCCCATGCTCTGCTTATAAATAGAGAAGCTCTAATTCCACCTCTTCACCAACAAACACGTTCGCCATTCTCATTATCTTTCGTTTCCTCTAATATCCTCATTCAAGAACAAATTATATTTATATAATAGTAATTAATTTCCGCCAAAATAAAAAATCAGTCCTTTACATAATAATCAAATTTCAATTTCCTAAATTTATCAAGTCATAAAAAAAAAAAAAACCTATAAAGAGAATATTCTTTTTGAGGAACAGAAAAATATTTCATGACATAATAGTAGAACTAATATTAAGAAAAAAAAAAAAAAAAACCAATTACGACATATCATGGTAATAACATATATGACCTTTTTATTTTTTTTTCTTTGAAATATATGTAGATTCGTAGGTTTTTATTAGGTCTTAGTGAGAAAGTCAAGATTACAATTTACAAAACTCAAATTTGGTATGGTTGATCATTAGTTGGGTGGTAACTCTTAAATTTCATAGTTTTACCCTTATACTTTAGACGTCATTTTTTTATCAACAAGCATGTAAAGTCTATGCGAATTAAGCGGGATTATTTATATATATGTCCAAATTAGAAGTATTGATTTCAAAAATGTCTATTTTTTCTATTATTTACATGAAATTGATAATTATAAAGACCATACTACCCTTCAATTAAGAATTAAAAATGAACAAATAAAGAATTATAAAAAAGGAAAGAAAAATCTCTTAAAAAAAAAGTATCACTCATCAAATCTTTATAAAAGGAAAAAAAGACCATTTTAGATGATTTAATATAAAGAAAAAATAAACACGACAGATATAAGTTGTGTGTTAGAGTTAACACTGATTATATTAAAAAAACTAAAATTTTAAAGAAACATAAAACACTTTAAAACCTGAAAAAAAAAAAAAATCATAATGCTAGAATAATTATCATAAAAAAAAAAAACCATGCTACATTTGAAAAAACATCATAATGGTATAGTAATCATTATAAAGAAATAAGCAATTTAAAACCACATTTAAACCTTAAAAACTAACTATTAGACAAGGCCAATAAAAATAAAAAACAATTATCATAAAGAAATTAAATCATGCTAATAAAAATAAGTTTTTAAGGGACCTAAATTATACTTAAGAAATACGCTTATAAAAACCTAAAACATACTAACAAGCATTCATTATGATAAAGAATTGGTTATAAGGGTAAAGATACATCAATGAATATACAAAAATATTCATCATTTAAGTCAAAAAACAAAAAAAAAGGGAAAATAAAAGAATTTCTGTATAAAAATAAAATAATGTCAATTATAGTAAAAGGGTAAAATAGGTATTACAGGCATTTATTTGTTAATAAATAGATATATGTATAATATTGTTAAAAAACAAACATATTTCAAAATAAAACCTTAAAATAGACATTTTGTGTAATTATATCAATTAAAAAGAGGGATTTAGACATCAGTTTTTGAAAAGAGACGCTTATTGAGTGGCTTTAGATGTCGGTTTTCAAAAAGCGACATTTATTGAGTGATGTTTAATGTTCCTAAACAAATTAAAAAAGAAAAAGAAGAAATCCAAAAAAGGATCATCTCACGGTTGCTCATTTGCCTTGTTGCATGAGTGCATATATACAAGCATTGAAAGTCTATATAAGCTCCCAGACGCCAAATGAGAAATTACCACGTGGGCATAACAAGTTTTTATTATTATTGTTATTATTATTATTTATAGTAAAACACTCAGGGAAAAATGCGAGAATTAGATCGGAGTGGATTCTTTCTAATAATATAGTACAAATTTTTCATTTACATTCTAAACCAAGTTGGGCATTGATTTTCCCCTTTATAAACGCGGATTGCATCCGCAGTTTCGACCTTAATTTGGATGATTTATAATATTGTAAAACTATAAGAATTCGCTTAATAGATCGTTGGGTCGTACTACAAAATTTTAGCACGTACGTAAACTAATCTGCAAGTGGATTATGATCAGGAGTACTATGGACAAAATTTCTTCTTTGACTTTCTCTCACATCAACATGTTTTTTAATTATTAATTTATTTATTCAATGCAATACTGCATTAATAAGAAAAAAAACGATTATCGTTTTTTGTTTTTTTGTTTTTATGCCAATCTGAATAATAATTTTCTAAACAAATATATCGTAGTTGATTTTTAACGCATTGCCCGCTTTAAGACTTCAAATTTCTGAAGAATCTTCATTTGCTTTATTAAGACGGTGTTTGATGAGTGAGTTTGAGTTAAGATTTTTAAGTTTTAATAGTAATGTTTGTTGATTTTTCAGAAAAGACAAAAAAATTTTCAGAGAAAACAAAAAAATTTTTCAAAAAAAGAAAAAAAAATACAATTTAATTTTAGTTAAACTCAAATACCAAACATGCCCTAAATCACAATTCTGAACTGCTGGAGCTAAGATCGATATATATATATATATATTTTTTTTTAAATCAAAAGTTTATCCGCATTAGATTTTTTACCAGCATCCTCTGTTCAATTTTTTGTTTTCAGCATGCATTTTCTGATTATTGCGAGATCAATGACGGAAAAAAAATTCAAGAAAACATAATCACATGGACGCAATAATTAGTAGGCTATAATGCTGCATACTACAGTGCAAAAAAAAAAAATTTTTTTTTTTGAGGTTAAAACGGACTAGTTTCGTTAATTGATCAAATCATCAAGTGCAAGATATGCTCTGGCGTGTCTTCCAGTCAAAAAAGCTCAACATCATGAGCATAAGAAAAACGTGCGCTATTCGGCCTACGAGAAAGAGGAGAGGAAATATCCACTATAACCGGCCCGTTACGAGCGAATGGAATCAACCAATTGTTTTACCAATTTCCCATTTTCTACGTGAATCAACAAGGTTTTGTTCCCTTTATTTAATTACTTTATATATATATATATATATATAATTTACAAGAGAGAGAGGACTGGGGAATGTGCTAACCTTTTTCTAATTTTTCCTAACAAATCTAAAATTAAATTCAACTGTTTAACAGTATATTAAAATGTTAATTTTTTGCTTATATTATATAAAAATGTTAACTTCAATCCTATCCTAACAACACGTCACCAAATAAAGAATAGAATTAATTATTATCCAATCCAGTCATTTTCCATGCATTTTATTTTAGTCTCCTAATATTGTCATATCTAGTGCTATCCTATTCTACACTTCTAACCGACCCTTGTAACTTGAATAGAGGAGGGTGAAAAAAATCTAACCTACTTGGAAAATAAATAAATAAATAAATAAATAAATAAAAAGCTCACCTTCTTTGAAGACGACCAAAAAAAAAAAAAAGAAGGAATTTTCCACAATTAAATTTGAGTTGTTAATGCTTACTTCAAGCACTGAAACGTTCAAGGCGGCAGAAACCCAAAAAAAAAAAAAAAAAAAAAAAAAAAATTGAAAATTTCCAAAAAAGCATCATATCATGGGTGCTCCTTCGGCTTGTTGTTTGAATTGACATGTACATACATTGAAAGTCTGTAAAACATTCAAATGACAAATTACCACGTCCGCATAACAAGTTTTATTATTATTTTTTTAATAGTAAAACATTCAGGGGGGAATTTGATCGGAGTTGATTTTTTTCGGTAATAGTAGAAAATATCCCTTTACATTCTAAGAGCCAAGTTGACCATTATTGTTTTTTTCCATTTAAATATCAATCTATGTAATATATAAATTATCATTCTTTTATTAATATGTGATTATAGTATTATTACGTTAATTGATTACTTTAAGAAAATATTATGCCATAAACGTATTGAGCTAGCGTAGCACAGTACAATGAAAAGTACTTGCAAATAAATTTATCCAAGTTAGTATATGCCAAATAAGAAATTAGCACATGGACTTAAGTAGTTCTTTTTATTATTGTTTTTTTTTTTTGAATTGAACAGTAAAGCATTCAGGGCATAAAAGAGTTGAATTCTAATTCGAATTATTTCCCTTACATGCTACCCAAGTGGACATTTTTATTATGATTATTATTTTCTTTCACATATATTTGCATGTCTTCTTCTTCTTCTTCTTCTTCTTCTAATTCATTAATGAGAAATTTCATTGAAATACTACAAGAATGCATAAAATATAACGAGTATTATTTATTCATAAAAAAACGAGTATTATTTTGTTGCACGCCAACCAATGAGAAGAGACCCAGTAAAAGTAATAGTTCTACGGCGCACAACACGTCCATCAACAAATGACCCAAAAAAATCTTCATCCAGATGCTCTGCTATAAATATTGACCTACTCTATTCCTATCTCTTCACCAACAACACACTTTCATCATTCTCATTTCCTTTCGTTTCCTCTAATATCCTCATTCAAGAACAAATTATATTGTTCTCTCTCCCAGATATAAATAATATATATATATATATATATTATAGAAATTAATTTCCTTCGATCTGATATGGGTTTACCCAATACTAAAGGCTTTTCTTTTGCATGCGCTGTTGCGTTCTTGATGCTTTTGAGCACTACTTTCTGTACAGCTCAACTCTCTTCTACATTTTATGACAAAACCTGCCCAAACGCTCTTTCCACCATTCGTACTTCCATTCGAAGAGCTATTTCCAAGGAACGTCGAATGGCGTCTTCTCTCATCCGTCTCCATTTTCACGACTGCTTTGTTCAGGTTGGAATTCTAAACATATCAGTTACTGCATATTTCAAAGTTTTGGATCTTTCTGCATGCATGAAGCCTTAGGACTGATCGGGTTTTTAATGTAGGGATGTGATGCGTCTATTTTACTCGAAAAATCAGACTCTATACCGGAGAGCGAGCAGGATGCGGTACAAAACGCTGGATCAGTGAGAGGTTATGAAGTAATAGAACAAGCAAAATCAGAGGTGGAGAGCATATGTCCTGGGGTTGTGTCTTGTGCAGATATTCTTGCAGTTGCCGCTCGTGATGCATCAGTTGCTGTGAGTGGTCCGTCATGGACTGTGAATCTTGGGAGAAGAGATTCTACTACTACAAACGTTGCTAAAGCCGGGACAGATCTTCCGAGTTTCAGAGCCGGTTTAGATAGTCTAATTTCTCTATTTGATCGCAAGGGTCTCAATGCCAGAGATATGGTTGCACTGTCAGGTACTTCATAAAAGTTTTCATTCCCTGAAATGTTGGACAATCCTTACTACTAAATTTTAAATTTTATTCTTTTGTTTGATAACAACAATAAAATCTCTTACAATTCTGATATATCAACATTTCTGCAGGTTCACATACAATTGGGCAAGCTCAATGCGTGACATTTCGGGATAGAATATACAACGCATCGAGTGATATCGATTCTAATTTTGCCAGAACTCGCCAACGTGGTTGTCCTAGCACCCCTGGTCAAGGCAATGCGAATTTGGCAGCACTTGATTTGGTGACACCCAATCAACTTGACAACAATTACTTCAAGAATTTGATTCAAAAGAAGGGTCTTCTTGCTTCGGACCAGATTCTCTATAGCGGACAATCAACCGACGGCATTGTGACTGAATATAGCAAGAGCCCTTCAAAATTCAAGTCTGACTTTGCTGCAGCCATGGTTAAAATGGGAAATATTGAACCTCTCACCGGTTCCGCTGGGGAGATAAGAAGGATTTGCAAAGCTGTGAACTAAAAAAGACATGGTTAACAAACATTCAAGAGTTGGACCTACGTAGTCTTACGTTTTTAAAGTTATTTCATGTGTTTTTAATAAAAGCACAGGAAAAGTGCAAATATTTGTCTGTGCTCCCATTTTAATTGTATTCGGGTGTAAACAAGTCCTTATTCTTTACATATTGTTAATAGCATATTTTTCGTGATTCCTTTTACTATGTCTTCTCTGCATCACTGCTTGACGGACAGTGTACCTTTTTTCACTTATAATAACTTTGACCACTTTCAATATTACATGCACGTAGTATGTCACGCCCAAATTTTAGAGCTTGTAGCTTATAGTCTAAATTTAGTTGTAACTCTCAGATTTTAAAGCTCCAAGCCTAGAGTTTAAATTTTTAGTTAAGATTAAAAAAAAAAAAAAAAGGAGTAAAGCAAAACATAAATTTATAATTTTAAGTTTTACGTGGATGTATTTTATTTTGATATAGCAGGTTTTGGATTTTCTGTATGTCTCTAGGTATTAGATATATATACATGAAAATAAATATATATATATTTTTATTAGATTCATTGTTTTATGACATGATATCAGATATTAGTTTTAATTATTATATGTCCAACATTATGTAACTCTTACAGAATTTTCTAGAGGTAGAAAGTCGACAACCGCTTTTCTATAAAGCAAAGCCCACCGCTTCGTCTTTTTCGCTATTTTACCTTCGACGTTTCTCTTTGTTCGGCAGATGGGAATTGTTCATTTTCAATTCCACTCCAAGAAAAGTTCTTTGCTTCTCATGCTCACTCTCTCTTTTGGTTCGTAGAACTCTCAAGGTAATACATATTTAGGCTATGAATATAACAAAAAAATGGTGGATATATATATATATATATATATATAATACTGTCCGAAGGAAGGGGTGGTTCAAAATTAAGTTGGGTTTATATAAGTACCATTGAAATTGAGGAGAATTTTTAGTTTCTGTACTTGATTTAGTGATCCTCTAGATGTAAATAAGATAGAATATTTGTATGGTTTGTATGTGTATCCTGTTGACAAAGCCGAGAGAAAGAGCTTTCCCGCTTGCTTTTAGCATAACATTAGAAGGTCTATTCTATGTCTTTAATAATATTTCTGAGGAAATATACATATATATATATATTTGATATAAAAAAGGGAGAATAGCTTTATCAAGTAGTTCGATGTGTAGTCATTCAAGTATCTGAAAGTGAAGTATTGGCAGTTGTACAAAGACATATTAATAAGGAATGCATACTCAGAGTTGGACCTTAAATCCCTCATATATGGTTTATATGTTATACGTCTAGTATTAGCATATTGTCAGTTTCCCAGACGGACTACATTTATCACTAATTAAGGTAATCAGAACACTTGAAGACCAAGGCAACATAAAAGAGTTGCAAAACAAGGAAGGAAAAAAAAAAAAAAAGGAATCCTACTTAAATATAGTAATATGGATTTATTTAAAATAATTTTAGTTATTCCAAGTTATTAATATTGCTTTGAAAGTTATACAATTTTGAATTAAAGCTTCTATTTGTTCGGACTTTGTAGGAAGGAAAATGAATGATTATATAGATAAATCAGATTTTTGAAAAGTGCGTACGTTCAAATAAAGATACTGAACATCCACAAACATAATTCCGGGTTTGGAAAATTTGAATTTTATATACAAGGGACAGGTCATATAATTAGCTAACAATGACTGGTAAACCCCCACAAGATGATAACTTGCCTGGCTATTTTTTATTTTTTATTTTTAGCTTTTTTGGAGTTGACAAATGCAGGGATCCAAAGGTTTCACATTAGGAAATATTGCATCAAATGGTTAAACTACAATATCTTAACACGTAATTTATACTTAAGAAACATGTTTATAAAAAAACTTAAATTATACTAAAAAGTAATCACTATAATAAAGAATTAGTCATTAAGATAAAAATAAAATAATGGTAATACATAAGGAAAAAATTTTGAAACATAATGAGGGAAATGATTTTAAATATAGTAAAAAGTTAAGGCTCCGTTTGTTTCGTTGGTTCATTTCAAACTTTTCATCTCAGTTTTTGTCTTTTTCTGAAAAAGTTTTTTGTCTTTTTAAAAAAATTTTTTTGTCTTTTCTAAAAAGTCAACAAAAATTACTATTTAAACTTAAAATTTCAACTCAAACTGGTGAACCAAACGGACCCTAAAATGGATATCAAAAGCGATTGTTCTTTTAAAAAATGGCATTTATATAATATCATCAAAAAATGAACATATTTTAAAACTGGATCCTAAAAATAGACTTTTTATGTAACTGTTTCGTACTCTGATGGCTTTACGAATTAATATGCACACATAATTCTTTGGCTTATAAATCAATAAACAAGCAAAGATTCAAGAAGTTGTACGGACTATCAAGCCATTTTATGTTTTCTTGTGGTTGTTGTGTGTAATATAGTAAGGCCAAAAGATGAATCCTATAATCATTTGCTCATATTAGTGTGAAAAGACCATTGCTGAAATCGAGGAATTGCGGAGAGGATTTGATGATAAGTGGAATAATTAATATAGCCCTCGAAAATTTGTAGAGAACCCTCTTTGACGTCGTTGTTGGCTCGCCATTTTCGCAACCCCACGATTATATTTGATTCCAGATCTGAGCCAAGGCAACCTTCCCTTCTTGTGTTGCGAGGTCTCTAGCCTCATCCGTACTCAACAATTACCGCTATTGATTTTTGTCGCGTACCCAATGGCATCATCGAAGAAAGAGAAGAGAGAGGCGTCGTCACCATTCCAACACAAGTGCAATACCCGGTACAAGAGATTTATTTTTCCACAAATTTAACGGTAGTTAACAAAAAAAAATATACCCTTTTTAAGAGTTTAGGGATATTTTGACTAAAAACAATAGATCAAGGATTAAACCATAACTAACTTAAGAGTTAAGAGACCAATTGAACAATTCACCTTTTTCTTTTACATTTTTCTTTTTGTCCACTTTGGTTTCTTATTCACCAATCCGATTTTGAGTAGAGCAATCATTGCATTTTTTGAATATAATCGAAAGATCCACGACCAAAGAAAAAAGAAAGGAGAAATTCAAGAAAAATGTTAATATCATATGTACGCAGTTAGCTGGCTCTAATGATGCATCCACGAAATGAGAAATCAACATGTGGGCATAAGGAGTTTTATTTTTCAGTTGTAAAGCATTCAGGACATAAAGAGTTGATTTCTGTTCAATAATTACCCTTACATGCCACGCAAGTTGACTTTTTTTTTATTAGAAATTATTATTTTTTCTTTTTAAATTGAAATGTCAAATGGGCATTGCATCCACAGGATTTATATCAATTTATGAACATACTATAATCTCAACTTTTTAAAAAACATATATGTAATATATGTGAGTTTTTTTATTTTTTATTTTCTTATCATTATGTATTTAAATGCATACATATACTAATAAAAAGATAATAATTATTAGAATTGTTATCCCTAATCCTACTCTAATTTGACATCAAGTACAAGAATTCGTCTAATAGAATATGGACATGTTACAAAAATTTTAGCATGTAAACTAGATGTCAATTATTACAGTCAAAAATTAATTTTGACTTTCTCACATGTACTCGTCAATGTTTTTAATATATTTATGAGAAATTTCAAAGCAATAATATAAGACCCAGTAATAGTTCTACGGCGCACAACACGTCTTCATCCATATGCTCTGCTATAAATATTGACGAACTCTCAATCTATCTCTTCACCAACAAGACACTTAATTTCTTCATTCTCTTTTCTTTTCCTCTAATATCCTAGTTGCAGATTATATATATATATATATATATATATATATATATTGTTAATTCTCCCAGATATAAAATAGTATTCAATTTCCTTTGATTTGATATGGGTTTACCCATTAAAGGCTATTCTTTTACATGCGCTGCTGCTTTCTTGATGCTTTTGAGCACAAGTAGTTTTTGTACAGCTCAACTCTCTTCTACATTTTATGACAAAACCTGCCCAAATGCTCTTTCCACCATTCGTACTTCCATTCGAAGAGCTATTTCTAAGGAACGTCGAATGGCGGCTTCTCTCATCCGTCTTCATTTTCACGACTGCTTTGTTCAGGTTGGAAATCAAAACATATATCAACTACTCTTCACAATTTGGGATCTTTGTGCATGCATTAAGCCTTATGACTAATCGGGTTTTTACTGCAGGGATGCGATGCGTCGATCTTACTCGAGAAATCAGACTCTGTACCGGAGAGCGAGCAGGATGCGTTACAAAACGCTGGATCAGTAAGAGGTTATGAAGTAATAGAACAAGCAAAATCAGAGGTGGAGAGCATATGTCCTGGGGTTGTGTCTTGTGCAGATATTCTCGCAGTTGCAGCTCGTGATGCATCAGTGGCGGTGAGTGGTCCGTCCTGGACTGTGAATCTTGGGAGAAGAGATTCTACTACTGCCAACGTAGCTAAAGCCGGGACAGATCTTCCGAGTTTCAGAGCCGGTCTAGATAGTCTAATTTCTCTGTTTGATCGCAAGGGTCTCAATGCCAGAGATATGGTTGTACTGTCAGGTACTTAAAAACTTTCATGCCTTGAAATGTTGTACAATCCTTGTAACATGCATTTCATATACTAACAATTAATTGCCATCGACATTTTCTGCAGGTTCACATACCATTGGGCAAGCTCAATGCGTGACATTTCGTGAGAGAATATACAACGCATCCAGTGATATCGATGCTAATTTTGCCAGAACTCGCCAACGTGGTTGTCCTAGCACCCCTGGTCAAGGCAATTCGAATTTGGCAGCGCTTGATTTGGTGACACCCAATCAACTAGACAACAATTACTTCAAGAATTTGATTCAAAAGAAGGGTCTTCTTGCTTCGGATCAAGTTCTCTACAGCGGACAATCAACCGACAGCATTGTGACTGAGTATAGCAAGAGCCCTTCGAAATTTAGCGCTGATTTTGCCGCGGCCATGATTAAAATGGGAAACATCGAGCCTCTCTCCGGTTCAGCCGGGGAGATAAGGAGGACCTGCAAAGCTGTGAACTAAAATTTTCATACACATGGTTTATTATGAAGAAGGATGTATATCTAATTATATGATTGTTTAATTAATTGGTTTTTTATCCTTAAATAAGTTATTGTTCAATTTGTTGTGCAGATAATAATTTTCTGTGTAACTCATTCAAATTGTAAACAAATTTGTTCTTTCCATTTTATCTATTTATCTTTCGGGCACTATGATTCTTTTTCTTATATCCTCTCGTTACTTTACATATTTACTCACCATTGGTATAAACTATTTACGAAACAAAATTGTAGTGCAACATGCAAAACTGAAGAATAAGATTGGAACCGGCCTATATGGTTTGTCAGCTGAAAAATAAGAGGAAAAAAATAACGAAGCAAATAACAAAAATCACATGAAATAAACGCATAATGTTGTTTTAATAATATATTTTTCTTTTGTTATCATGTAGTTTTAAGTTTTAAAACTCATAAAAATAATCTTTTAGTACCTAAATAATTAGAAAACAACAACAACAATGAAATGAATGATAGTCAAATGTCAAAATTTAGCTTTGTTACACTGGTGTTAAATTTGTCATCAAGTATGGCGGTTGGAAACTTAAGAACTGAAAATAAGATTGCCTTACAGGCATGTGGCTTTACTACTAAATACAAAATTTTGGTTTAATTAATTTGCAGATAAGTTCTCGCACGCCTTTTGCAGTCAATCTTTAATCTAATGCTTGGTGGTTTCTTCTCAGGGTTAATCTCTCTTAGATGGATCAATTGAATGGGCAAATGAGCATTAACACCTGTAAATTGAGAAAACACCTAACAATAAGCATTTCTTTGTAGTGTGTACGATTTATGCTCTTTATGATTTTATGCTGAGATATATTGTACTACATTGTAACGACCCGCCTAGCACAGACCGTCACACTTACACTTACTTACTGATAGGGCCAAAAACACAGCGGAAATTTTTTTTTTTATACTTAAATAAAACGTGCACTAAAAGTTGTCTTGACATAAACATAATTACATAATACTGAGTACTAAATTTTTACAAAACGCGTAGCGGCATTTCTATCCCACGATTTCACAGTTTGCCTCGCCATGCCTCGCCACCTTGCATCACGCATTACTGACAGGCTGCTTACCTACAGCATAGACGTAAGACAGTGAGATTTCGCTCAACAAGTACAACTGTCTCGTTCGCAACATACATATGACCATATCAAATACATTTCTAACTTAGCATACATAATCACACATATCCATTCTTAATCTCATAACATCATTCATAATTGCATAATCTAACAATGCCTATATATGCATGGTCCAATTATGCTCATCTTTACTTTCTTTGCTTATCTTGTTTTTAGGGCCCTTACTTTGGTGTTCGTACCCGGCGCGCAACTGTGGAGTGGTTGGGGCAGCCAGTCCTGTCCAACTCAAACCATAGTTCTACCCGACCTCGGACGGGTGGTACTACACCGGCAAGCTCGTTTACCTTCTTTCTTTTCTTATCTTTTCTTAACTCAATCTTGAGTTCATTAGTCTTTTTGGGATTAGTGAACATGCATCGTGATGTCACAAAATCCTAATTCATACTAGCATTCACATGATGCTTAACATTAAAATCATACTTATTCATGCTTTCTATAAATCAACATATAACATGGCATATTAACACATATAGCATGGCAACTAACACATTGCATAGCATCACATAGCATACCATTTCATACACCCTTAACATACATCTATTCTTACTTTGGCAAGCATCAACTAAAACCTATGTTGTAGGCGGAGTTGTACTTACCTCTCTTACTATATCCTCGCGGTCATCGTCCTAACTTGGAGTATCGCTACAAGCCCTCTCCTGCTTGAGAAAGGATATTGGTGAGATTCTGTTTCTAGTTGTAGAATGTTGGTACTCTAACTAACATACCTACTATAACCTAGTTGTATCTCCCCTTCAGATAATTGACTTGTCCAATTTGGCATTTTATTACTTGGGAATAATTCGAACCTGATTATCCCCTCAAGAGGCTACGTTGGATAACATCTTGGTTAGATCCTTGATCTACTATTGGGTTTCTTTAAAACTTTGGGCTCTACTTTTTTTCTCTTCTTAGCTTATTGGGTTAATCTCCTTAACCCACTTTTCATGGCCCATTTCAAAATTTATGGTAGTCCTTAGTGTTACGTTGGATAACCCTTAAGGTTACTCTTTTTTCACTTGTGGGGTCAACCAAAGTTAACATTTGGTCAACTACTGGTCAACCCTCGTCAATTCTGGGCTTTTGGGCTCAGCCTGGTAACTCGGGTCCTATTCCCGGCTACGGCCCGTAATCGGCTTGATTACCAATTTTAATTATAAAAATTCATTTTCTTACCTTAACTTCATTTTCTCTTCATAAACTCTATTTTCTTACTTTTTGTGCTTTTAAAAGATTTAACTTAAAAATCCTTAAAACTCTTTATAAAATTTTGTTCTTTGAAATAACTCTTTGTAAATGTCGTTAGGGGTCGAAAACTGCCTTTGGAACAGTTTTCGTAGCTAAAATAACAGTTTAGAAAAACTTTACAATTTTTAGAAAATATTTTGTAAAAGCTAAGGTGCAGGAATTTTCGGATTCCCTGCGCACCTTCCCTAAAACACGCCCAGTTTAAAATTCTGTTGAGAATCTGAAAAACTTGTCTTCACGAAAGTTGTAGCTCTCAAAAAATGCTAAAACTTTCATGTTTTGCAAAAAATCTAATTCTGCCTGTATCGGTACCAGTTTTCATTTGAAAACGGCTGATCCTGAAAAATCTGGGTGAAAACTAGGTTTGGAATCAACCACGGCTTTTGCTGAAAACGGAGGCCGTTGGAGCCTCATTTTGATATTCTGTTCATGCTGTCCTCTAGGAAAAATTGTTCTGAGAAACTTTTATGTTTCGTGTTTTACCCTATTCGACCTCTAAAGGCCTTAAAATTTCACTTTTCCAAAACTGGTCAGATTCGACTCCGAATTTGACAGTTTTGTGTTTACGTCCGGTTTTACGTCCTATTTCGCGAATCTAACTCGACCGACCACTTCGGGAGCTTACGATTCAAGCACACAGCATTTTTTAACGTCCCATGACTGTTCCCATGAATCCGTGCAACCAAAATCCAAATCATAAACCTAGGGTTGCTTTGGTTCTACTTTGCATTCAATCACAAACATGCATCACAAAATCAGCCCTAACTAGCATGCATCAATGGGGGCTGCAAGGGCAAATTTTCGGCCATAACTTGGGGGAACATACAACCCTAGTTTCTAGCATGAAATTCAATCACAAACAAGCATAAATCAAGCAAGATTTAAAGCCAATCAACCCTAGTTTTAGCAAACCAAGCACACACCAAAAATTATGGCATAAAAATGAAATTGGACTTACGTCCTTACAACCCGATCGAACCTCAAATTAAACTTGAAATTAAGCTTAAAATTAGAGGTTTAGGGTTTAGAAAATTACCTAGAACGAAAGCTAGTTTGGTTACCCAAGAATTTCTCCTTCTCCCTTTTGCTTCAAGACCTTCGGCCACACCTAGGGAATGGGCACCAAAACTTTGTTTTTGGTCTCTTGGTTGCTCCTCCTAGAAACCGAACTCCTCCTAGAAGAAAAGCCCCAAAAATTTTTCAAGTTTCTCACACCCTTTCCTCTCCTCCCACTTCAGCCACAAGCCCTAAGACCCACTAAAAAATTTCTCAAACTTCCTTTGCTCTCACCCTTGCACAACCAAACTCCCAAGGAACAAAACCCCAAGAAAATTTTTTTGGATCTCTCCTCCCTTCTCTCCCTCTCCTTGCTGCCGAACTAACTAGAGAATTTTGCTAGAGTTTCTCTTAGTTTCTCAAATAAAATGAATAGGGAATGGGAGGGGTTTTTGATAGAAAAAAAGAAAGCTTGGAGTGGTTGGTTGCTTGTCCTAAATTTGTGGCTTTTCTCTCCCCTTTTTCCTTGCTGCTGCCGAAGTTGGGGGTGGAGTATAAGACTCCACATGTGCTAGCTTAAGTTGGTGGAGAAGTGAGGTCATGGGTATGGGCATTAGTCCTTGCTTAGCTAGGCTTTGTTTGGCATTTAGCTCTCCAAAACTCCATTTTTTGCTCTCCTTTATGCTACACAGATAATTCTAATATTATGATTCCTCAAAACACAATATTTTTATCTCATACCGAAGTATAAAATTTATCTGTGTGAATTTGGATCGAAAAATATTTTTCTCAAATTTTTCCAAACCCTTTTTGCCCTTAAACTTTAACTCGGTGTGCTTGATTTTCTAGGCACGTTTTAAGACTTATTCTTGCTATCTAACTTACACAACATAATTCTCAGAACTCTTTCCGCTCTGTACTTGAAAAATCTCGAAAAGTCAACCTTTTGACTTTTTGTCGGTCAAACTTTGACTTTTTCGGTCAAAGTTGACTTTCGTAAAATCTTGCACCGGTGCGGTCCTCTCGACTTGAAAGGTCCGTTTTCGAGCTTAGAAATCAATTTTGAGTCTTCTCGACCCATTAAAATTCACAAAACCTCTCAAAAGCCCTGAACCGAGCTTTTTTACAAATATTTTCGTTAGATGAAAATAAACTCCTTAAAAGAAAATTATACATGGGAAAATTCAAATATTACATACATACTCACCATTAGTTAAATAACAAGATTAAGATACATTCCTTGTGTTGAACCTGTCAACCAATATGGGCAATCATTTTTCATTTTCAAGTTTAAGATCTTGATGTCATCTGACGTTACAAATCCTAACCTCCTAATGATCATGCATACTTTGTATGAACAGTAGGCCCCAAATAAGATAAGAAATCCATGCATGATTTTTATAGAATTTTGGTCATATTGTTAAAATTTGGTAGTTGTTCAAATATTCCGGTGGTGGAAGCCGAAAAATCCGGTGAAATCAAAAGTTTCTGATCGGTAACCACTTTGTTACTAGTTGGTTACTAAGTTTCCGATTGGTAACTAGTTGGTTACCGTTTTGTTACCAAGTTTATGGTTGGTAACCAGTTGGTAACCACCTGGTAACCTGCCAGAAGTCAGTAATGAATTGGTTACCATTTGGTAACTAACTGGTTACCATTTGGTAACAAACTAGTAACTAGACGGTTACAATATGAATACTAATTAAAAAGAATTTTAAAATAAATAGATAAATAAGTATTTATGATATCATTTATGGTATTACTTGCAAGAGTTTTTGCTGTGTGTGGCAAAAATCAATCCAAGCCATGATTTTATTGCATTTATCAAAAGTACCCAATTTAATAGGGCCAAATAAGTGATTTATTAATTGAGCTCTAGAGATATCTATTGGGTATGTGTTTTAACGTGTAAAAACCCAATATTGATTAAATTAGAGTTGATAGGATTTTAATTTAAGTTAGTAAATAAGGGTAAGTATAAGGATTGTGGTCCCCAAATCAAATAATAATATGTAATATTTACACTTTTCCTCCTTTTTCATTGAAGAGAGAGAATTCATAAAGCATCTTAAGAACATAAGGAGATTTGACTATAGAAAACTCTATCATTCTCCAATTTCTCTCAATGGATTCAGATACGCTTCCGATTAGTTTATCTTGATGATTTAACATGAAATCCTGATTTTGGAGATAGTTTTCATTAATTAACGTTTTCCCAACACCTAGAACTTCTTAAATAGATCAATTTTGGGTTCTGAACCTTTCCAATCAGCCGAGTGTTTAGGACTTGCATATTTTAAATGAACGTAATGAAGCAGTTGATAAGCTTGCTAATTATGCACTTCATCATAATGTTCTTACTTGGTGGTCATCTATTCTAGAGTTTATTATAGAATTGGTGAAGCAGGACATGTTTCTACTTCTTTATTATCATTTTCTGATTGGACTGTTTGGTGCTTTTTTTTTTTTTTCATTTGTGTTTATACCAGAATAAGCATTCTTTTTCTCTTATTAGGTGTTCCTATTGAGGATTTTAATTAGTCCATTTTAGTCACTAATTTTAAAAAGGGTAGCTTCAGCTTAGCCTTCCAGCGTCACTTTCAGCTAGTATGAGCGTTTCTTCTTGTTTTTATCTATTTTAGGCAATGTAAACCTTCAGGTTAAAAATTTTCGAATCCTCTCACATTCGAAGTCAAAATAAAAATAAAAATAAAAATTCAAAATCAGTAATATTGTCCTTTGCATATTTTATTGAGTTCTATCAATTTACGACATGACCCTTTAATATTCATAATCTTCACTTACTTCTGATTAAGAGTAAAATAATTGATTTTCTCTTTCGGCTTAACGTTGTGCAGGTATGGAACAATTTATTTCTTTTTATTCGGTGAATCGTGCTGCACGCGAGATCTAAAAGCAGACTGTATACGTACGGCATGCATGTCGAATTAAAAAAAAAAAAAAAAAAAAGGAAAATCGGCAAAGTTTTCTATGGGGAATATTCATGCATAAAGACGAAGAGAAGAGATCAACTTTGATCACGCATGTGAAATAAATTCATAAAATATAAATTAATTGATATAACCCCTTTTTTCTTTTATTTATTTATTTATCAAATTTTATTTGTTTATGGATTCTAATGTACCCTTCTTTCGTACTCAATGGTCCAAGATGCTTGATTAGGAATAAGATATATATGTGAAGTTAAACTTTAAGGATTGCTTATTGGCTTTCAAGATTTTAAATTATGAAAAAGAATATCCAAAGAACTCTTCTTTTTTTTTTTTTTTTTTTAAAGATAAAATTGTGTATCTGCGTTTACCTTTCCAGATTATTAATGACTATAGCTCATAACAACTAATTTATAGGTGACTAATGATAGAAGTTGAACGTGAGTCTTTACGAACTAGATAGAAACTGATAACTATATTGTAAATAAGAGAACAAGTAAGTTTTGACTAATGTTCCACTAAGTCAATTATTGACAGCAATAAGTAAAAAGAAAATTTACCATACCTAGATAAGAATGTGGCTGCAACAATATTAAATATGGATAAGGATTACATTTATATAGCTGCCGCCAAAACACATATAAGGGGCAGTTTTTCAAATGGTGGAACACCATTTGATTAGGACCATAACATATATAGTGTGTGTTTGGTTGGTTAGTTTGAGTTGAAATATTTTAGTTGTAATAGTAAATTTTTTTGAATTTTCAGAAAAGATAAAAACCTTTTTGAGAAAAGGATAAAAACTTTTTGGAAAAAAAATAAAAAACAGTACGGCTAGAGTTGGATTGAACTAATGAAGCAAACAAACCCATAGTCAAATTATCATCATGCTTTAAGAAATTGTCTGAAAATAAATTTATTTGCAAAATTGAATTAAAAAAAATGAAACCGATCCTATTGTGTTTACAAAAATCATTAAATCTAACTTAAGAAATAAAAATAAAAAGGTAGATTATTTTGTCTAAAGAAATAGTCAAAATAAAAATTTAAAAACCTCTAAAAAAATTCCTCTTTTATTTTTGCTCGTTTTAATATCTTTTATTTTTGCTTGTTTTAATCTCACATAGGGGAGATAGATGTTTAGGGGGAAAAAAAACTAGTCAAAGAAAGAAAATCAAATAAAAATGCATTTAGAATATTATTTGGATAAAAAAAAATGTCAATCCTATGAAAGAAAAAAGAAAAAAAAGAAAAAAATGATGGGATTATTGACATATTCAAATTTTGAAATTCAGTAAACAAAATAATTACGTGAAATAAGGATGATTTTTTCCCCATAAAAAAATACCAGAAAAAAAAGTTTTAAAAAAAGTCAAAATATGGACATTTAGAAAAGTAAATAAAAGAATTTTTTTTCCATAAAAAGTATCTCTAGACAATACATATATATATATATAGACACAACAAGTAAGGGTAGATTTGGAAGAATACAAAAATGAATTTCCAATTTCATTCAAATATATGCAAATAAGTTGAAAAGTGTGAATAATTCTTTAAAAGAGGTGTTCTAAATTAATAACCATTTTGTGTAAATACTTCATTTGTAAATGGACGTTTTGGAGAACTTTTGGATTCCAAAAGTCTTTTTTAAAAATTAACTATTTAACAATATATTTTTTTAAATATAAAGAGCAACAAAACATGAATCTCATAACATATTCTTTTCCAATCATTCCACTAAACATAAACTTCAAAACTTTTTTTTTTCAAAAGTTTTTATCCCAAATCAGCATTTTCAAAACTCATCTCGATTTCAAAAGTTGCAACAGCAGAACTCTGTCTCCAATAATCCCCCAAAAATGACCCAAAGAATTGAGTGGTCAACTTTTTTTGTCTTGGTAATCGGTATGCTTTTTTTTATCTTAATTCATCTTTTTGCTGAACTAATTACTTATCTCAATTATTTTATAAATCAAACTTCTTCAAGTTGTAGTTCATAGCAGACATAATGGACTTTTTTTTTTTCAACTAGTTGAGATCAATTGGCTGCTTTCAAAACTTTGAATTTCCAATCTTCCTGTTGAAGTATACGTGCATGTGGCCATGTTTTGATGCAGTTATTAATTTATTGTTGGTTTGTTTCATAAAGACGTACTAAATATCAATTTGTAAATATGTTGCAAATCAAAGTGTGAAAACGAGATATTATATCTCGAGAGTTGGATTTTCTCCTTTAGTTGGTAAATCAAAAGTTTTTCAAGTACAGTGCTGACCTATATTTGATTCATATCAGCTTATTATGTTTAGAGTAATCTTGATGTTAACCAATATTATGATAGTAGTCCACTCCAATTGGAGTGTTCTTAAATCAGGACAAGTTCGCCATTGTCACTTGAGCAAGGACGAGTTGGGAAACTCCAGTACGCATACGAAGTACAAACTTTATTACCTACGACATAAGATAAAATGTTTTCAAATGATTGTTTTTATGATGCATATGGTATGAATGACAAGTCTATTAAGGATAGAATGCTACGCAAAAATTGAATGAAATATATTTGTTATGTGAAATACCGTGGTTGCAGATGAATATACATGGATGAGTTATACTCCTATATGCATACTCACTAATAAAGAAGGTTGGTGAAAGAAAAGTTTTACGAATGTCATATCGAACTCTTGAATGAGAGGAGGATACAATAAGAACAAAGATAATGATTTATGAACTTGGGTATTGTTTGGTTTGAGTTGTCCCTGCGCGTCCCTCTTAGTTGCATGAAATGAATATGCATATAATGGGTCCTAACATGGTTAAATTTTTAAATAAAATCGTAATCAAACATATTCATTATATGAAAATACAGTACATATACCGCTATGTATGCAAAATTCGTCAGTATTACTTGTTTTATCAACCTCGTCGATATCATCAATGAGCTCAATGTCATCTGTTAAGTTATCTACTAAAATAAAATCCATATTTTCTACATCAGGGTCGACATCAAGTCGATTAATGTTAAAGTGTCCAATTCAGTTATGTCAACTGCCAAATCAAATTTTAACGAGTTGTTGTTCTATAACACCTTGCCTTCATTAATGACGTCGTCAAGAAGATCCCATATATGTTGATACGTGAAGTGTTTGACAACTTTTCAGATAGAACCATTCAAGAGATCATCAATATGAAAGGCTTGTTGTGCTTGAGATTCAAATATGAATAAACCCTCTTCGTACAGTGAAACATTAACAAAAATGCTTGTTTTATTCTTGTAATGTTGAAATCTTCTCCTTTCCAGGCACATGTCAAACCATTTGCATTTGAGGAGCACAACGAAATAGTCATTTATATACTTCAATTCAATGATCTCTTCACATTGCCCAGATTATGAGGTATCTTCTAATTCAGGCGCAAATATTACGCGACTTTGTGTCCTACGTCCACCGTTGTGAATGTATGCAAGGAATTTTATGCCATTAACAAGAGATGGGTGCAAAATCTATTCATCCAATTAATCCAACTGAACCAAATATAACTTGGAAAACACTCTGGATATCCAAAAACTATTAGATTTAGAGAATGATGGTATTTTTATTCATCCAATTGGATTATTGGATCGGATATTGGATTTTAATTATCAAAATCCACTCAAACCGAGGTAATCCAATACATATGTATATAAAAATTACTTTATATATTTCATGCAATCATATTTCTTATCTTTTTAACAAGTCCCTTGTTGTTGTTTTTCTTTTTAAAATTGACCTTGCTTTTTGCTATAAAAATAAATTTCTTTTCTCCTAAAATTCAAAACCCTTAAATCTCGCATCATTTTATTTTCTCTCACAATTGACTAATCCGATAACATCACTTTCTTTACATTGTCGAAGACACGCGCCACAATCCATTGTCGACCTCCAATCCTACATCATCTTCTTTCTCTTTATGTCCTCTGTTCGTAAAGCCCACTGCATTGTTGAATCCTTTTATCTCATATAGCCTTGGAGTTTGAACTTTTGAGATTTTTTTTTTTTTTTGTTTAATAGGATCTTATGTTACATGTAATAAATTTATGATGGATGACTAAATTGGTGTCATGAAAATATTATTTGTCTTTTTTAGTAAGTTTCATAAAAATTGACATGTTTATATAAGCTTTTATAAAAGTTTAATTACAATTTAATAATCCAATTTAATTCAAACAAATGGACTTTGGAGTGGATGATAGAATGCATTGGATTGAATATTGGATTTCAAAATAATTTTTCATAATTGGATTGGATGATGGATGGTTAAAAAAAAAAAAAAGTATTAACCACGCAACTAATGTACGACAAGACAAAAATTGTTGTGTCGGATGCTAGAGAAAACAATTCATAAGTGGCCTCCGGTGAATTGATTTGTCATAAATTATACATATGTAAAAGATAAGTCAAAATCACTATTTACGAATTGACACATCAAGTTGCCTAAGACATAAAGTCTAGATGTTTACCTTCATGTAAAACCACGTTGGAAACTCTTTTTCTTGAATTTTATTCAAGTTAGTTGCTCACTAACGTTCAGATCCCTCATTTGTTTACTATACCATCGTTTAGGCAGCTCATTAAAGAAGGTTATACTTTTACAGTTGTCGTCAAAAGAAAATTATGTTTTTCACAAAAATTAAAAACCGGCTGATGTATTTTCCCTCTTAAATTGTGGATTAGTATTAATTAGTTTCTAGAGATGACGGTAGTTCAAAATATTTTTGATACACACTATCCATGTCTTCCAGCTTGTCTCCAGGATGGAATTTAACTCTTTAGCGGTGGCATTTGTAGTCGCTAAAGGTTTTTTCAGGGCGCCAAAACTGTAATATTCGAATTTTCCATGTACATTTTCCTTTTTAAGGAATTATCTTCACTTTATGAAAATTTTCGTGAAAAAGCTCGGTTTAGGGATTTTGAAAAGATTTGTGAGTTTAATGGGTCGAGAAGACTCAAAATGGATTTCTAAGCTCGCAAACGGACTTTTTAAGTCGAAAGGATCGAAACGGTGCAAAATTTTACGAAAGTCAACTTTGACCGAAAAAGTTAAAGTTTGACCGACAAAAAGTCAAAGGGTTGACTTTTCGAGATTTTTCAAGTACGGAGCGGGATGAGTTCCGAGTTGATGTTTTATGAACTAGTTAGCAAGAATAAGCCTTAAAACGTCCCTGGAAAATCAAGCACACCGAGTTAGAGTTTAAGGGCAAAAAGAGTTCGGAAAAATTTGAGAGAAATATTTTTCGATCCAAAATTCACACAGATAAATTTTGTACTTCAGTATGAGATAAAAATATTGTGTTTTGAGGAATCACAATATTAGAATTATCTGTGTAGCACGAAAGAAAGAAAAAATGAACTTTAGAGAGCAAAACTAGCCAAACAAGCCTAACTAAGCTAAGGACTAATGCCCATACTTGTGACCTCATCTTCCACTAAACAAAATTTGAGCATGTGGAGTCTTGTCCTCCCCCCCCCCTATTCGGCTGCACAAGAAAGAAAAAGGAGAATGGGAAAAATCCATTTTTTTTGGCATAAGCAAGCCAATGACACTTTGCCATACCCCATGACATCACTTCTCCACCAATTCAAGTTATCTCATGGGCAGCTCCTCCCCCTCCTCCGGACACAAGGCTCGGCAGCCTTGGGAAAACAAGCAAAAAGAAAAGCCTTTTTTTAAGACAAGTCACCAACCACTCCCACCTTTTCTTTTTGCACATCATTACCTTCCCATTCCCTATTCTCTTTAGTGCAAATTTTCAGCCAAACCCTTGTCCCTTTTTCACTCTAAACTTCGGCAGTAAGAGGGAGAGAAGGAAAGGAGAGAGATCCAAAGAAATTTCTTGGAGTTTTCATCTCCTAGGTACACAGTTTTGCAAGCGGGAGAGCTAGAGAGAGATTGAAATATTTTTGTGGGTTTTTCCTAGTGTGGCCAACCAAGAGGAGAAGGAGAAAAAGGTGAGTGAATCTTGAAATTTTTTTTTTGGGTTTTCTTCTTGAAGTCTTCGGCTTGGAGGTGAAAGAGAGAGCTAACAAAATTTTTATTGGATCCCCATTTTTCTAGGTGTAGCCGTGGGTCTACAAGAAAGAGGAAGAAAGGAAAAATTTTTGCAACCAAACTTGGCTTTGGTTGAGGTAATCTCTCAAACCCTAATCCTCTTTCTTTTGAGCTAGTTTTGAAGTTCAATTTGAGGATTCGATCGGGTTGTAAGGACGTAAGTCCAAGTTCATTTTCGTGCCCTAATCTTGGTGTATGCTTGATTTGTTAGAACTAGGGTTGAATGGCTTTAAATCTTGCTTGTTTGTGTTGATTTTTGTATGATTTTCATGCTAGAAAACTTAGATGTATGTTCCCCATTTAGTGGCCGAAAATCTGCCCCTTTGGCAGCCATGGATGCATGCTAGTCTAGGGTTGATTTTGTGATGGTTGTATATGGTGGAATGCAATGCTAGAACCATGCAACCCTAGTGCTTTGTTTTTAAAATTTTTTGGGTTGCATGGACTGTATGGATCAGATTTTGGGCTTAATGGGATGTTAGGAAATGTTGTGTGTTTGAATCGTAGGCTCCCGAAGTGGTCGGTCGAGTTAGATTCGCGAAATAGGACACAAACCGAACGTAAACCCAAAACTGTCCAGATTCGGATTAGAATCTGACCAGTTTTGGAAAAATGAAATTTTAAGGCCGCTAGAGGCTGAATGGGGAAAAACACGAAACACGAAAGTTTCTCAGAACAAATTTTTCTAGAGGACAATGTGACGGAATATCAAAATAAGGCTCCAATGGCCTTCGTTTTTAGTGAAAACCGTGGCTGATCCCTGGGCCCAGTCTTCACCTAGATTTTTCAGGATCAGACGTTTTCAAATGAAAACTGGTATCAATACAGGCAGAATCAGATTTTTCACAAAACACAAAAGTTTTAGCATTTTTCGAGAGCTACAACTTTCGTGAAGAAAAGTTTTTCAGATTCTCGACGGATTTTTAAACTGGGAACGTTTTATGAGAGGTGCGCAAGGAATCCGAAAATTCCTTCACCAAAGTTTTACAAAATGTTTTCAAAAAAATTGTAAAGTGTTCGAAACCGTTATTTTAACTGCGAAAACTGTTCCAAAGGCAGTTTTCGATGCTAAACGACATTTACAAAGAATTATTTCAAAGATCGGAATTTTACCAAGAGTTTTAAGGATTTTTAAGAAAAATCGTGTAAAAGTGCAAGAAGAAAAGAAATGTGATTTTAAGTTAAGAAAATAGATTTTCAAGATAAAAATGGTAATTAAGTCGCTTACGGGCCGTAGCCGGGAATAGGACCCGAGTTACCGGGCTTAGGCCCAAAAGGCCCAGAATTGACAAGGGTTGACCAGTAGTTAACCAATTGTCAACTTTGGTTGACCCAACAATCAGTAAGGGTAACCTTAAGGGTTATCCAACATAACCCTAAGGACTACCATAAATTTGAAATGGGTCAAGAAAAATGGGTCAAGGCCATTGACCCAATATGCTATGATTGAATAGTAAAGCCCAAGGTATTAAAGAGAAATCTAATAGAAAATCAAGGAGATAATTAAGAGGTTATCCAACGTAGCCTCTTAAAGGATTAATCAAGTTCAAATTAATCCCCAGCAGTAAAAGGCCAAATTGGACAAGTCAATTATCTGACGAGGACATACAACTAGGTTTAGTAGGTATGTTAGTTAGGGCACCAACATTCTACACAAGAGACAAAATCTCACCTATGTCCTTTCTCAAGCAGGAGAGGACTTGTAGCTGTACGCCAAGGCCTACAGAAAGTGAGGATTTAGCAAGAAGAGGTAAGTACAACTCCGCCTACAGCATAGCCTCTAGTTGATGCTTACTAAAATGAGATTAGATGAATGCTAAGGATGTATGCAATTGTATGCTATGTGATGCTATGTTGTATGCAAATTGCCATGTTATGAGTATTAGTATGCCATGTGAAATGTTAATTTTTAGAAAGCATGATCAAGTATGAATTCCATGTTAAGCATAATGATATTGCTAGTATGAGTTAGGATTGTGAGACATCACGACGCATGTTCACTAATCCATATAAGACTAATGAACTCAAGATTGAGTTAAGTAAAGATAAGAAAAGATAAGAAGGCAAGCGAGCTTGCCGGTGTAGTACCACCCGTCCGAGGTCGGGTAGGACTATGGTTTGAGTTGGAATGGGCTGGCCGCCCCAACCACTCCATAGTCGCGCGCCGGGTACGAACACCAAGGTAAGGGCCCTAAAAGAAAGACAAGCAAAGAAAAGTAAAAACGAGCATAACTGGACCATGCATGTTATAAGCATTGCTAGATTATGCTGTTATGATGAGGTTATGAATTGTTATGAAATGGTTCTGTTGATTATGTATGTTAAGTTAGAAATGCTCTCGATATGGTCATATGTAAGTCGCGGACGAGACAGTTGTACTTGCTGAGCGAAAGCTCACTGTCTTACGTCTATGCTGTAGATAAGCAACCTGCAAACAATGCATGATGTAAGGTGGCGAGGTGTGGTGAGGCAAGCTGTGAAATCGTGGGACTTTATGCCGCTATGCGTTTTAACCTTTTTGAGTTATTATAATTATGTAATTATATTTTATGCAGACACCTTTCCTAAGAAACACGTTTTAATTCGTGTATAAAAAAAAAATTTCCGCTGTGTTTTGAGCTAATTTATAAGTATGTAAGTAAGTAAGCAGCAGTGTAACGGCCTGTGTAAGGCGGGTCGTTACAGAATTAGTATCAGAGTGGTTCCCTGCGATAAGATTTCACAGCCTGCCAGCCATCGCCGCCACCATTGTAAGTTAAGCTTTTAGTTTATTTATTTTTACGCGCTAGTATTTATTTTCGAGATCATGTTATGTTAGACGTGAGAGATGGATCCGGATGTGGCGTACGCTGATCGCGATACGACCGAAGCATTCTATGGAGCCCGACCCTTATTGTTTGACGGCATGGGACAGTCAGTTCCAATAGTAGCATGGATACATGATTTAGAGACGATCTTTCGCCTTTGTCATATCGGAGACCGTTTGCGAGTTCTGTTAGCGAGTCGGTGTTTTCTTGGGGACGCCTGACTGTGGTGGCTAACGGACGGAGAGCGCCAACTGCCCGACAGGACATGGGCACACTTCCGCACGCTCGTTCTAGCGCGGTATGGACCGGCCCCTGCTGAGGGACCTGGAGGCGATGCGCCATACCAAGACCATGAGATCTATAGAGATATGCAGTACCGTCGCTACCAGAGTATGGCTACCGAGTGGCACGCTTATCTGTACGAGTCGATGCTGCATTACTGTCAGCGCTTTAGGGAGGCTATGCTGCCCCACATTCCCCAAGATCTACCACAGCGCCAGCTTCATATTTTCGTGCTATTACGGAGCAGAGTTCCACCTCCAATCCGACCCTATGTCATGGAGCCCGCGCCGAGAGTGACGTTGGAGGAAATGACGGAGTCCATTTTGGACGCGGAGGTTGTTGCTCAAATGGCTCAGGCCACTGCCCACCTGCATCCTCACCCGATGCCAGACGACGACGTTGGTCAGGCTAGCCCCATGTATGAGCCAGGTCCCGCCCTTCCCGAGGATCGGATCCCCGACATTCCTGAGCAACCGGTTCCGGAGGAGGAGGCCGAGGATCCCATGGAGGCCGAGGATCACAGGGGAGATGATGACAAGGACGCTGACGATGTGGTGATAGTTATCGAGATACCGGAGGACCCTCCACTCGTTATCATCCTTAGCGATGACGAGGACGGGGAGTTAGAAGCAGAGCCCGTGGCTGGGCCGGACATCGAGGTCATTGAGATCGACGACGATGATGTTGTAGTCGTCAGCGATGACGAGGAGTACGAGAATGAGCCCGAGGAGGTCCCATTTCACGATGGGGATTGGGACCCAGACACCGATGCAGACTCTGACATCTCGATCTACACTTTTGAGGTCGTTCGTTAGCGACGAGAGCGTCTGTGTGTATTTTGATTTTTGTTATGTATGTATTTTGTTTTGTGATTTGTATGTACTTTTGACTAGGATCCTATGTATAGGATGGAAAGTGTTAGACACATCTATCCCAGCCCTGATATTATACGATGGAAAGTGACAGACACTTCCATCACTTTTTTGACAGGGCACGTATATGATGTACGATGGAAAGTGATAGACACTTCCATCCCATTCTTTTTTACCATGTATTTTTGACGATGTATATACGACGGTAGAGTGACAAATACTCCCGTCACATTTTTGAGCCATGTTTATACGGCTTGATGGTAAAGTGATAGACACTTCCACCGTGTATTTTTGACCAGGTATATATAAAATATGTATGAACAGTTTGATGAAAGTTATATGTAATTGCAGTATGGTAAATTACAATGTACAGAGTATGTGCTTATGATCAGTATTATGTTGTACTTTTGAAAGTGTACAAAAAGACCGTGTAGATACGGCATATATATGACATGAGTATGTCTATTATGAAAGTTAAATTATGATTATGAAAGTTATTATGTACCAATTGTCTAGTGTGATGTTATAGTGCCTTTTCAGTATGATATGACATGTATGACGATTTTATGATGAGATGTGTATAAGTTTATGTGTTATTATATGATAAGCTAAGTTATGCATGAAAGAAAAGGTATTGATGAGATAATGATATCTTTTCTTATGATAGAACGTAGAAGATGGTTCGTCCAAAAAAAACCATGCTTCTTAACCCACCAGAGCCAAACCTAGCCGTCGTTGTAGCCGACTTACAACGACAGCTGCAAGAGTCGCAGCAGGAGACAGCGAGACTTCGAGCTCAAGTAGCTCAGATGCAATAAGGACCCGAGGTCAACGAGGTCCCACCTCCAGCGCAACCGGTACCGCCAGTAGCACCGCCGGCACCAGTGGCGCAACCAGCAATCCAACCGGAGGTCCAGCCGCCAGTCCCTCCGAACGTTAATGTACCCGTAGCACCCGCGGGAGTCCAACCGAACCTGTCGCCAGTCAGAGAAGATCTACTCTACGAGCGCTTCAGGCGGATGAAGGCGCCAGAGTTCGAGGGCACGGCAGACCCGATCGCTGCCGAAAACTGGCTGATTGACATCCAAGTCATATCTTGGATTTCATGAGGCTAACGTCTGAACAGGAGAAAGTCCTCTATGTGCATCCTTTGCCCTCAAGAAGGATGCAAGACATTGGTGGATGACGGTGCAGATGCGCCGAGACGTCACGATGATGACTTGGCAAGAGTTCGTGACGGAGTTCCAGACTATGTATTACAACCAGGAGATCCTCTTGCAGTTCAACAAGACGAGTTTACGAACTTCAGGCAAGGATCGATGACGGTTATGGAGGCAGTGAAGAAATTTGAGCAGCTGGCTCGGTTATGTCCAGATCTTAGTGCCGAGTGAGAAAGGAGAAGGTGCGGAGGCTAATGAAGATGTTCCGGACCGACATAGCCAAGCAGGTTAGCGCCGGCAGCAGCCCGCCTACCACGGTGTCTGACTGCATCAGCCGGGCGATCAGGGCCGAGTACTGGATCAACCAGGACAAGGAGGCCAGGGCCCAGATTTTCAAGGCCAAGAAGGAAGAGAAAGCAGCAGCAAAGCCTGCACAGCCCCGCCAAGGCTCGGAGACCTCTCAGAAGGGCCAATCGAGCAACCCTGCGCAAGGTTCCAAACAATTTGGGAGGAACAAGCGCAAGGGGAATTTCTCAGGCCAGGGCCAGCAGAAGAATTTCCAGTCGAAGAAGAACAACCGGGGCAACGAGGGGAACAACGCCAGTTATCCCCCTTGTGCGAAATGTGGGCGGAAACATCCCGGAGTATGCCGGATGGGCTCAAGTGCTTGCTACGTGTGCGGCAAAGAAGGGCACTTTGCTAGGGACTGCCCTCAGAACACTCAGAGCCAGAACCAGAACCAGCCCTACCCCAACCGGAATGCCAACAACCGCCAACTGCATGCTGTCCAGGCCAGACTGGAAGGACCTATGATCAACCAAGGCACGTTGGAAGCTCCTGAGCCACAAGCCAGGATTTATGCCTACACCAGAGGAGATGCTGAGGCAGGAACGTCACACGTGGTGACAGGTCAGATTTCTATCTCCACTCTTCATGCAATTGCGCTGTTTGATTCTGGAGCCACCCATTCGTTTATATCGTTGGAGTTCGCCCAGAAATTAGGAAGAGGTGTGGATAGATTAGAGCAACCCCTGAAAACTTCCTTGCCATCTGGTGAGATTTTGTGGTCCGACTTTTGGATCCGAAAGGCTCCCATAGTTATTTGCGGCAGGGAATTATCCGTAGATCTCATCGCAATCAAGCTTCACGATTTCGATGTGATCTTGGGGATGGACTTTTTGGGGAAGTACAACGCAACGATTGACTGTCGGAAGCGCTGCGTGACGTTCAACCCCTACGGTGAAGAGGAGTTCAGTTTTTGCGGACGACGCCGAAGTTCGACCGCCAGATTCGTTTCAGCCATGAAGGCCGGGAAAATGTTAGCTAATGGTTGTCAGGGCTACTTAGCTAACATAGTGGACAAGGAGCGAGAAACGGAGCTAGAACCGGAAGACGTCCACATTGTAAGGGAATATGTGGATGTATTTCCAAAGGACCTACCGGGACTTCCACCAGAGAGGGAGATTTCGTTCGAGATTGAGTTGCTGCCAGGAGTTGCACCTATTTCAAAAGCGCCGTACCGGATGGCACCCGCTGAGCTAAGAGAGCTCCAGGTACAGTTGCAGGAGCTGCTCGACAAAGGATTTATTCGACAGAGCCACTCTCCGTGGAGAGCGCCTGTTTTATTCGTAAGGAAGAAGGACGGATCGCTACGGATGTGAATCGACTATCCAAGAGCTGAAACAAGATCACGATCAAGAACAAGTACCCTCTTCCGAGGATTGACGATCTGTTTGATCAACTTAGAGGAGCAGTCGTATTTTCAAAAATCGACTTGCGCTCAGGCTATCATCAGCTCCGGATTAAGGAGGCGGATATCTCCAAGACAGCGTTCCGAACGCGCTACGGGCACTACGAGTTTTTAGTGATGCCGTTTGGACTAACCAATGCCCCAGCTGCTTTTATGGACCTCATGAACCGAGTGTTCAGGACTATTTGGATAAGTTTGTTATCGTCTTCATTGACGATATACTAATTTATTCAAGGTCCAAAGAGGAACATGAACAGCACTTAAGATTTAGCCATGGAGACGTTGAGGCAGAATCAGCTGTACGCCAAGTTCACGAAATGTGAATTTTGGCTGGAGAAAGTACATTTCTTGGGGCATGTGGTATCGAAGGAAGGAATTTCAGTAGACCCAGCAAAGGTAGAAGCAGTTAGTTCGTGGTCAGCACCCAAGAATGTTACGGAGATACGAAGTTTTCTGGGCTTGGCAGGATACTATCGACGATTCGTCGAAGGATTCTCCAAAATCGCTGCACCACTGACAGCTCTCACACGAAAGGATAAGAAGTTCGAGTGGACCCCGAAGTGCGAAGAGAATTTCCAAGAGCTCAAGAGGAAGCTGACAAGCGCACCGGTGCTGATAATTCCTGACGTTGATGAGGGAGATTTCGTGATATACAGTGATGCTTCTAAAAATGGATTAGGAGCAGTCCTGATGCAGAACGGGAAGGTAGTAGCCTACGCATCACGACAACTGAAGAATCACGAGAAGAATTATCCTACTCATGATTTGGAGCTAGCAGCAGTGGTTTTCGCGCTTAAGATATGGAGGCACTATTTGCATGGAAACAAATGTGCAATCTACACAGACCACCAGAGCCTCAAGTATATTTTCACTCAGAAGGAGCTAAATATAAGGCAACATAGATGGCTAGAGCTCGTAAAGGACTACGATTGTGAGATCCTTTATCACCCAGGTAAGGCAAACCGGGTGGCAGACGCTCTAAGTAGGAAATCGGTAGGCATGCTGATGTCTATCAAAGTACTTCCTAAGCCTCTACAAAGGGAGATTTCTAAGTTTAACTTTAGAAATGTTGACCGGAAGATTGTCTGCACTGACTTTACAGTCCAATCTGCTGGATTCCATCAAGAAGCACCAAGAAAAAGACCCATTCCTGCTGAAAATGCAACTTTTTAGCACAAAGGGCAAGGAGTTTAGGACTTCTGCTAATGGCACTGTTTACTTCAAGGACGGGATTTATGTTCCTAACGTGGAAACCTTGAAGGATCAGATAATGTCGGAAGTCCATAAAACACCATATTCGGTGCATCCGGGAGCGACCAAGATGTACCAGGACCTCCGAGAGAACTACTGGTGGCCAAATATGAAGAACGATGTGACGGATTTTGTGTCGAAGTGCCTAACTTGCCAGAAGGTTAAGGCCGAACACCGACATCCTGGGGGAGATTTACAAAAAATCGAGCTTCCGGAGTGAAAATGGGAGCAAACTACTATGGATTTCGTAGTAGGACTACCCAGGACGTCAAATGGGAATGACGCGATTTGGGTCATTATGGACAGATTGACCAAATCAGCCCATTTTATAGCGATAAAAGCCACTTTTTCAGTAGAAAAGTTGGCCGACATCTACGTGGCTCAAATCATCAGACTGCATGGAGTGCCAAAATCGATCATCTCAAACCGCGATGGACGCTTCACGTCTCGATTTTGGATGAGTGTTCATGCTGCTATGGGGTCGAAATTGAAGTTCAGTACAGCATTTCACCCCCAAACCGATGGCCAATCGGAGAGAACCATCCAGAAATTGGAAGACATGCTCAGATCATGTATCCTAGATTTCGGAGGAAATTGGGATCAGAAGCTGCCATTGATCGAATTTTCGTACAATAACAGTTATCATGCTTCGATTGGAATGGCTCCATTTGAAGTATTGTATGGAAGAAAATGTCGATCACCGATTCATTGGCAAGAAGTTGGACAGAAGCAACTTCACACCACCGACTTCATCAAAAAGACCTCCGAAGATGTCAAGAAGATAAAGCAGAGGCTCGATATAGCTTTCAGCCGTCAGAAAAGCTATGCCGATAAACGAAGAAGACCACTGGAGTTTCAAGTGGAAGATGCGGTATTTATCAAGATTGCTCCTATGAAAAGAGTAATGCGTTTTGGAAAGAAATGGAAGCTTAGTCCAAGGTATACCGGACCGTTCGAGATTCTCGAAAGGGTTGGCAAGGTAGCCTATAAGCTTGCCCTACCCCCAGAGTTAGCGTCGATGCACAACGTATTCCACGTGTCGATGCTGAAAAAGTATATACCAGATCCTTCCCATATCCTCAGTCAGGAACCGGTTGAAGTCCAAATAGATTTGACGTACGAGGAGAAGCCCGTTCGTATACTGGATAGGGAAGAGAAGGTTTTGAGAAATAAAACCATTCCCCTAGTTAAAGTTCTTTGGCAAAATCACAAGGTTGAAGAAGCAACCTGGGAATTAGAAGAAGAGATGAGGAAGAACTACTCCGAATTGTTCTAATTTTCGAGGACGAAAATTTTTAAGGGGGGTAGATTGTAATATTCGAATTTTCCATGTACATTTTTCTTTTTAAGGAATTATCTTCACTTTATGAAAATTTTCGTGAAAAAGTTCGGTTTAGGACTTTTGAAAAGATTTATGAGTTTAATGGGTCGAGAAGACTCAAAATGGATTTCTAAGCTCGGAAACGGACTTTTTAAGTCGAAAGGATCGAAACGGTGCAAAATTTTATGAAAGTCAACTTTGACCGAAAAAGTCAAAGTTTGACTGGCAAAAAGTCAAAGGGTTGACTTTTTGAGATTTTTCAAGTACGGAACGGGATGAGTTCTGAGTTGATGTTTTATGAACTAGTTAGCAAGAATAAGCCTTAAAACGTCCCTGGAAAATCAAGCACACCAAATTAGAGTTTAAGGGCAAAAAGAGTTCAGAAAAATTTGAGAGAAATATTTTTCGATCTAAAATTCACACAGATAAATTTTGTACTTCGGTATGAGATAAAAATATTGTGTTTTGAGGAATCACAATATTAGAATTATCTGTGTAACACGAAAGAAAGAAAAAATGAACTTTAGAGAGCAAAACTAGCCAAACAAGCCTAACTAAGCTAAGGACTAATGCCCATACTTGTGACCTCATCTTCCACTAAACAAAATTTGAGCATGTGGAGTCTTGTCCTCCCCCCCCCCCCTTCTTCGGCTGCACAAGAAAGAAAAAGGAGAATGGGAAAAAGTCATTTTTTCTGGCATAAGCAAGCCAAGGACACTTTGCCATACCCCATGACATCACTTCTCCACCAATTTAAGTTATCTCATGGGCAGCTCCTCCCCCTCCTCCGGACACAAGGCTCGGCAGCCTTGGGAAAACAAGCAAAAAGAAAAGCCCTTTTTTAAGGCAAGTCACCAACCACTCCCACCTTTCCTTTTTGCACATCATTACCTTCCCATTCCCTATTCTCTTTAGTGCAAATTTTCAGCCAAACCCTTGTCCCTTTTTCACTTTAAACTTCGGCAGCAAGAGGGAGAGAAGGAGAGGAGAGAGATCCAAAGAAATTTCTTGGAGTTTTCATCTCCTAGGTGCACGGTTTTGCAAGAGGGAGAGCTAGAGAGAGATTGAAAAATTTTTGTGGGTTTTTCCTAGTGTGGCCGACCAAGAGGAGGAGGAGAAAAAGGTGAGTGAATCTTGAATTTTTTTTTTTTTTTGGGTTTTCTTCTTGAAGTCTTCGGCTTGGAGGTGAAAGAAAGAGCCAACAAAATTTTTCTTGGATCCCCATTTTTCTAGGTGTAGCCGTGGGTCTAGAAGAAAGAGGAAGAAAAGAAAAATTTTTGCAACCAAACTTGGCTTTGGTTGAGGTAATCTCTCAAACCCTAATCCTCTTTATTTTGAGCTAGTTTTGAAGTTCAATTTGAGGATTCGATCGGGTTGTAAGGACGTAAGTCCAAGTTCATTTTCGTGCCCTAATCTTGGTGTATGCTTGATTTGTTAGAACTAGGGTTGAATGGCTTTAAATCTTGCTTGTTTGTGTTGATTTTTGTATGATTTTCATGCTAGAAAACTTAGGTGTATGTTCCCCCTTTAGTGGCCGAAAATCTGCCCCTTTGGCAGCCATGGATGCATGCTAGTCTAGGGTTGATTTTGTGATGGTTGTATGTGGTGGAATGCAATGCTAGAACCATGCAACCCTAGGGCTTTGTTTTTAAAATTTTTTGAGTTGCATGGACTGTATGGATCAGATTTTGGGCTTAATGAGACGTTAGGAAACGTTGTGTGTTTGAATCGTAGGCTCCTGAAGTAGTCGATCGAGTTAGATTCGCGAAATAGAACGCAAACCGAACGTAAACCCAAAACTGTCCAGATTCGGATTAGAATCTGACCAGTTTTGGAAAAGTGAAATTTTAAGGCCTCTAGAGGCCGAATGGGGTAAAACACGAAACACGAAAGTTTCTCAGAAAAACTTTTTCTAGTGGACAGCAAGACGGAATATCAAAATAAGGCTCCAACGACCTTCGTTTTTAGCGAAAACCGTGGCTGATCCTTGGGCCCAGTCTTCACCCAGATTTTTCAGGATCAGCCGTTTTCAAATGAAAACTGGTATCAATACAGGCAGAATCATATTTTTCGCAAAACACAAAAGTTTTAGCATTTTTCGAGAGTTACAACTTTCGTGAAGAAAAGTTTTTCAGATTCTCGACGGATTTTTAAACTGGACACGTTTTATGAGAGGTGCGCAAGGAATCCGAAAATTCCTTCACCAAAGTTTTACAAAATGTTTTCAAAAAAATTGTAAAGTGTTCTAAACCGTTATTTTAACTGCGAAAACTGTTCCAAAGGCAGTTTTCGACCCTAAACGACATTTACAAAGAATTATTTCAAAGATCGAAATTTTACCAAGAGTTTTAAAGATTTTTAAGAAAAATCGTGTAAAGTGCAAGAAGAAAAGAAATGTGAGTTTAAGTTAAGAAAATGAAGTTTAAGTTAAGAAAATAGATTTTCAAGATAAAAATGGTAATCAAGCCGCTTACGGGCCGTAGCCAGGAATAGGACCCGAGTTACCGGACTTAGGCCCCAAAGGCCCAGAATTGACAAGGGTTGACCAGTAGTTGACCAATTGTCAACTTTAGTTGACCCAACAATCAGTAAGGGTAACCTTAAGGGTTATCCAATGTAACCCTAAGGATTACCATAAATTTGAAATGGGCCAAGCAAAATGGGTCAAGGCCATTGACCCAATATGCTATGATTGATTAGTAAAGCCCAAGGTATTAAAGAGAAATCCAATAGAAGATCAAGGAGATAATTAAGAGGTTATCCAACGTAGCCTCTTAAAGGATTAATCAAGTTCAAATTAATTCCCAGCAGTAAAAAGCCAAATTGGACAAGTCAGTTATCTGACGGGGACATACAACTAGGTTTAGTAGGTATGTTGGTTAGGGCACCAACATTCTACACAAGAGACAAAATCTCACCTATGTCCTTTCTCAAGCAGGAGAGGACTTGTAGCTGTACGCCAAGGCCGGACAGCGAAAGTGAGGATTTAGCAAGAAGAGGTAAGTACAACTCCGCCTACAGCATAGGCTCTAGTTGATGCTTACTAAAGTGAGATTAGATGAATGCTATGGGTGTATGCAATTGTATGCTATGTGATGCTGTGTTGTATGTAAATTGCCATGCTATGAGTATTAGTATGCCATGTGAAATGTTAATTTTTAGAAAGCATGATCAAGTATGAATTCCATGTTAAGCATAATGATATTGCTAGTATGAGTTAGGATTGTGAGATATCACGACGCATGTTCACTAATCCATATGAGACTAATGAACTCAAGATTAAGTTAAGTAAAGATAAGAAAAGATAAGAAGGCAAGCGAGCTTGCCGGTGTAGTACCACCCGTCCGAGGTCAGGGTAGGACTATGGTTTGAGTTGGAATGGGCTGGCCGCCCCAACCACTCCATAGTCGCGCGCCGGGTACGAACACCAAGGTAAGGGCCCTAAAAGAAAGACAAGCAAAGAAAAGTAAAAACGAGCATAACTGGACCATGCATGTTATAAGCATTGCTAGATTATGCTTTTATGTATGAGGTTATGAATTGTTATGAAATGGTTCTGTTGATTATGTATGTTAAGTTAGAAATGCTTTCGATATGGTCATATGTAAGTCGCAGACAAGACAGTTGTACTTGCTGAATGAAAGCTCACTGTCTTACGTCTATGCTGTAGGTAAGCAGCCTGCAAGCAATGCATGATGCAAGACGGTGAGGCGTGGCGAGGCAAGCTGTGAAATCGTGGGACTTTATGCCGCTACGCGTTTTGACCTTTTTGAGTTCTTATAATTATGTAATTATATTTTATGCAGATACCTTTCCTAAGGAACACGTTTTAATTCGTGTATAAAAAAAAAATTTCCGCTGTGTTTTGAGCTAATTTATAAATATGTAAGTAAGTAAGCAGCAGTGTAACGGCCTGTGCAAGGCGGGTCGTTACAAAAACTGGTGTCCAATGCCATTTTTCACGGTTGTTGCTAATTCTTTATTTTTGGAGCCAACCCACCATGTCATTACTTAATAACATGATAGGTTATTAGCAACAATGTGTTTATGCTATGAACATTTAATAGCAACAACATGTCATCGTTATCTACCCAGTTTTAACGTATGCATAGCAACAAGTGTTGACTGTAGTATAAAGCTTTCGTGACTGAAATTGCCCCAGTTGTGGTAGTGCAAGGACAGATAAAAATAAAAATAGTAATAATAATAACAATAGTATTTGAAAGATTTGAAATCCTTTATCCAATTTATTTCATTCTCTTTCTTCACCAACTAAACAAGTATATATAAATATAAAAATCTGTCTTTCCAATTTTTCTACTTTTCCCTCGCACGAATGGATTCTCCTTATCTCCTACTAAGCAACAATAGAGGTTTACTAGCAACCAAAAAAAAAAAAAATCACAATAGATAAAAGTCAAAAGGCACATCCCCAATGACAAGGAAAACATAAGCATCCACATTTTGCTAATTTATATATTGGTGAATTAAGGGCACAAACTAATTAAAATTGAAAATAAGGAGTTCTAGCTAGGGCCTACGTTTTGGGGGATAAAGGAGCCGTTGACAGTGAAGCCCCCATCAACACAAATGATCTGTCCCGTCATGTAAGTGGCTGCTGGCAGGCAGAGAAATGCCACCAACGAAGAAAAATCATCTGGTTCTGCAATTCGCCCCATTGGTGTTCTTGAAATGGCTGCCTCCATGAACTTGTAATTGCTCACAAACTGCATTATTTGATTGCTAATTTTTACATTTTCCACATACATAAATATTGTATGACTTCTAGGTTATATACATGTTTACCAAACTGTGTATGGCTTGAAAAAGAAAGGTAAAGTTATAATTGTGATGGATCGGTTTTTTTTTTTTTTAATTAATAAAAGTAACAGAAATCAATTAATGCACTAATATATCCTGACTCGATCAACACTCATTTTTTTATTATTACTGTATCAACATCATCATTTGTCCATCTCAGAAATAAAATCATAATTGCATGCATGCAGGAGATAAAGAGAAAGCAACTCCAACAAAGGATGTCGGACAAACAGGAGATATGTATTTCTTTCTTTTGTATTTTAACTAATTAATGTTTTCATTATAAACAAGAGGAAAGTATCAATACCCCGAAAACTCGAGATTTGACAATCCCAAAACAAGATGAATGCCCATAAAGTATTTAACAAAATGGAAAGGAGAAATGTTTAAGGACAATAGGAAAAGAAAAAACTGAAAAAGAAAAAAAGAACTTGAGAAAGAGTTTGATGGTGAAAGTTTCGGGTTTATAAAAGTGAAATTAGAGTTGACAAAGGATGTGAAAATATGTTTTTATTCATGTGAAAAGAAAAACACTTTTTTTGCTTATAACAAATATGGTCTGCTTAAACAATATTATTTCTGGTTATAATCGATGTAAAGATTTATGAAGGTGTATTTAAATGAGTAGAAGCGCAAGGCTAGAATGATTACATGCTCAATTAGAGAGGTTCTGGTAACCCAAGGCACAACACAATTACTTCTGATGTTGTCCTTTGCCCATTCGCATGCCAAGTATTTTGTCAATTGGTTCAAGGTGGCTGCAAATATATTCGGATTAAAAAAAGGACAAGCAAAAAACAAAAAAGAAAATCAAAATTCCACTGATAATTCATATTAATTATGTTAGCCATTTCAAAAAGAAAATTTACGTTAGCCATTTATGATTTAAAAATAAGCTTGCAAGTTGCAACATAATTAAAAATATACAAAAAAATAAAAAATATACAAATGGAATTTTCAACAATTAAATTTGAGTTGTTAATATTTACTTCATGGACTGAAACGTTTAAGGCGGCAGGAAAAATAAAAAGGGAAAAAGAAAAAAATATTTCCAACAATACTGCAAGAATAAGGATAACGAGTACTATTTGTTTTTTTTCATGCCAACCAATTAGAAGACTCAGTAATAGTTCTACGCCAAAACAAGTCGATCAAAAATGACCCAAACAAAACATTATCCCATGCTTTGCTTATAAATAGAGAATCTCTAATTCCATCTCTTCACCAACAACTCACTTTCATCATTCTCATTTCCTTTCGTTTCCTCTAATATCCTCATTCAAGAACAAATTATATTTATACAATATTAATTAATTTCCGCCAAAATAAAAAATCAGTCCTTTACATAGTAATCAAATTTCAATTTCCTAAATTTATCAATTCATTTAAAAAAAAACCTATAAAGAGAATATTCTTTTTGAGGAACAGAAAAATATTTCATTTTATAATAATAGAACTAATATTAAAAAAAAACAATTATGACATATTATGGTAATAATAAATATGACCTTTTTATTTTTTTTTTTCTTTGAAATATATGTAGATTCGTAGGTTTTTATTAGGTCTTACCAAGAAAGTCAAGATTACAATTTACAAAACTCAAATTTGGTATGGTTGATCATGAGTTGGGTGGTAACTCTTAATTTTCATAGTTTCACCCTTATAATTTAGACATCATTTTTTTATCGACAAGCATGTAAAGTCTATGCGAATTAAAAGGGATTATTTATATATATGTCCAAATTAGAAGTATTGATTTAGAAAATGTCTATTTTTTCTATTATTTACATGAATGTCTAAATTGATAATTATAAAGATCATATTACCCTTCAATTAAGAATTAAAAATGAACAAATAAATAATTATAAAAAAGGAAAGAAAAATCTCTTAAAAAAAGTATGACTCATCAAATCTTTATAAAAGGAAATAAGACCATTTTAGATTATTTAATATAAAGAAAAAATAACACACGATAGATATAAGTTGTACGTTAGAGTTAACAATGAATATTTTAAAAAAACTAAAATCGTAAAGAAACATAAAACACTTTAAAATCTAAAAAAAAAAAATCATAATGCTAGAATAATTATCATAAAGGAAAAAAAAAGTGCTACATTTGAAAAAACATCATAATGATATATAGTAATCATCATGAAGAAATAAGCAATTTAAAACCGCATTTAAACCTTAGAAACTAACTATTAAACAAGGCCAATAAAAATAAAAAACAAGTATCATAAAGAAATTAAATCATGTTAATAAAAATAAGTTTTTAACATGCTTATAAAACCTAAAACATTCTAACAAGCATTATACTTAAAACCTAAATTATACTAGGAAGCATTATAAAACCTAAATTATACTTAAGAAATATGCTTATAAAAACCTAAAACATACTAACAAGCATTCATTATGATAAAGAATTGGTAATAATGGTAAAGATACATCAATGAATATGCAAAAATATTCATCGTTTAAGTAAAAAAACAAAAAAAAAGGGAAAATAAAAGAATATCCGTATAAAAATAAAATGATGTCAATTATACTAAAAGGGTAAAATAGGTACTCCATGCATTTATTTCTTAACAAATAGACATATGTATAATATTGGTAAAAAACAAACATATTTTAGAATGAAACCCTAAAATGGACTTTTTGTGTAATTATTTCAATTAAAAAGAGGGATTTAGACATCAGTTTTTGAAAAGATATGTTTATTGAGTGGCTTTAGACGTCGGTTTTCAAAAAGCGATATTTGTTGACTGATGTATAATGTTCCTAAACAAAATAAAAAGGAAAAAGAAGAAATCCAAAAAAGGATCATCTCATGGGTGCTCATTTGCGTTGTTGCATGAATGCATATATACAGGCATTGAAAGTCTATATAAGCTCCTAGAGGCCAAATGAGAAATAACCACGTGGGCATAACAAGTTATTATTATTATTGTTATTATTATTATTTATAGTAAAACACTCAGGGAAAAATGCGAGAATTAGATCGGAGTGGATTCTTTCCAATAATATAGTACAAATTTTTCATTTATATTCTAAACCAAGTTGGGCATTGTTTTTCCTCTTTATAAACGCGGATTGCATCCGCAGTTTCGACCTCAATTTGGATTATTTATAATATTGTAAAACTATAAGAATTCGCTTAATAGATCGTTGGGTCGTGCTACAAAATTTTAGCACGTACGTAAACTAATCTGCAAGTGGATTATAATCAGGAGTACTATGGACAAAAATTCTTCTTTGACTTTTTCTCCCATCAACATTTTTTTTAATTATTAATTTATTTATTCAATGCAATACTGCATTAATAAGAAGAAAAAAAAAACGATTATTGTTTTTTTTTTTTTTTCATGCCAACTTCTCAATAATCTGAATAATAATTTGCATAATTTTTTAAACAAATATATCATAGTTGATTTTTAACGCATTGCCCGCTTGAAGACTTCAAATTTAATCTTCGTTTGCCTTGTTAGATCATAATTCTGAGCTGATGGAGCTTGGATCGATATATATATATATATGTATATATTTATCAAAAGTTTAGCCGCGTTAGATTTTTTACCATCGTCCTCTATCCAATTTTTTGTTTTCAGCTTGTATTTTCTGATTATTGTGAGATCAATAACGGGAAAAAAAAATTCAAGAAAACATTATCACATGGACGCAATAATTAGTAGGCTTTAATGCTGCATACTACAGTGAAAAGTACAAGCAAAAAAAAAAATTTTTTTTTTTTTTTTGAGGTTAAAACTGACTGGTTTCGTTAATTGATGCAATACTAGAGATATACTCTGGTGTATCTTCCAGTCAAAAAAGCTCAACATCACGAGCATAAGAAAAACATACTAATGTGTGAGTTGCGATATTCTCCCTACGAGAAAGAGTGCAACAGGTGCTACCACCAAGCACATTAAAAGGAGAGGAAATATCCTCTATAACCGGCCCATTACGAGCTAATGGAATCAACTTGTTTTACCAATTTTCGGTTTTCTACGCGAATCAACAAGGTAATTGATTTGTTTCCTTCATTTAATTACTTTTTTTTTTTAATTTACCAGAGAGAGAGGACTAGGGAATGTACTAACCTTTTTCTAATTTTGTCTAAAAAATCTAAAATTAAATTCAACAGTTTAACAGTATATTAAAATGTTAATTTTTTTGCTTATATTACATAAAAATGTTAACTTCAATCCTATCCTAATAACACATCACCAAATAAAGAATAGAATTAATTATCATCCAATCGAGTCATTTTCCATGCATTTTATTTTAGTCTCCTAATATTATCATATCTAGTGCTATCCTATTCTACACTTCTAACCGACCCTTGTAACTTGAATAGAGGAGGGTGGAAAAATCTAACCTAGTTGCAAAATAAATAAATAAATAAATAAAAAGCTCACCTTCTTTGAAGACGACAAAAAAAATGGAATTTTCAACAATTAAATTTGAGTTGTTAATGCTTACTTCATGCACTGAAACGTTCAAGGCGGCAGAAAGAAAAAATAAAAAAGAGAAAATTTCCAAAAAAGCATCATATCATGGGTGCTCATTTGGCTTGTTGTATGAATTGACATGTACATACATTGAAAGTCTGTAAAACATTCAAATGAGAAATTACCACGTGGGCATAAAAAGTTTTATTATTTTTTTTAATAGTAAAAATTCAGGGGGGAATTCGAGTGGAGTTAATTCTTTCCGGTAATAGTCGAAATTTTCCCTTTATTTGGACTACTATATTCTATAGAAAAATACTAAGGACATCAATTATAATTCTAACTTTTAAATATCAATTTATATGACATATAAGTTGTCATTTTTTAATTGGTATATGGTTAAAAGATTGTCAGATTAATTAATAATTTCTATTAATAAAATATGACACGTGAGTGAATAGATACTTAAAAAAATTAAAATTAGAATTGATTTCTCTGACATTGTTCTATTTTATAACTATAAGATTAACTATAAGAATTCGCCTAACATATCGCTTGGTCGTACTACAAAATTTTAGAACTTACGTAAGTTAACATGCAAGTGGATTACGTTCAAAAGTACTACGGACAAAAATTCTTCTTTGACTATCTCTCACATCGACATGTTTTTTTGACTGTTCATTTATTTATTTATAGGAAATTTCAATGCAATAGTCCATTAAGAAAGATAACTATTATTGTTTTTTTCATGCCCACCAATGGGAAGATCGGTACGTAATAATTTTTTCATTTTTTCCCGAGAACCCGAATAACAATTTCCATTTCTAAATATGTATATCATAATTGATTGTAAAAGCACTGCCTGCTTTAAGACTTCAATCTTTTAGGACTTCTATTTTTTGAAAATGCCTGCTAATTTATTTGACTACAATTTTGAATTAATGTAGTTCGTACTGTCAATTTTAAATTTTTATTTGTCAAAATTTTAGCCGCGTCCTATTCTTTCCCAACAATCTCTGTCCAATTTTTCCTTTTAGCCGCATCGCTTTCTTATCCATTGTGTTTTCTGATTATTTCGAGAGATCCATGACGAAAGAGAAAAAAGGAAAAAAAGAAAAGAAATTCAAGAAAACATTATCACATGAACGTATCGAGCTAGCGTAGCACAGTACAATGAGAAGTACTTGCAAACAAATCTATCTAAGTTAGTATATGGCAAATAAGAAATTAGCACGTGGACATAAAGAGTTCTCTCTTTTTTTTTTCTTTTTTTTTTTTTTTAATTTAACAGTAAAGCATTCAGGGCATAAAAGAGTTGAATTCTTTCGAATTATTTACCTTACATGCTACGCAAGTGGACATTTTTATTATAATTATTATTTTCTCTCACAATTACTTGCATGTCTTCTTCTTCTCTCTCTTTTTTTTTTTTTTTAATGAGAAATTTCATACAAATACTACAAGAATATTGCATAAAATATAACGAGTATTATTTATAGATAAAAAAAAAAAGAGTATTATTTTATTGCATGCCAACCAATGATAAGAGACCCTGTAAAGGTAATAGTTCTACGCCAAAACAAGTCGATCAAAAATGACCCAGACAAAACATTATCCCATGCTCTGCTTATAAATAGAGAAGCTCTAATTCCATCTCTTCGCCAACAACACACTTTCATCATTCTCATTTCCTTTCGTTTCCTCTAATATCCTCATTCAAGAACAAATTATATTGTTCTCTCTCCCAGATATAAATAATATATATATATATATATATATATTATAGAAATTAATTTCCTTCGATCTGATATGGGTTTACCCAATACTAAAGGCTTTTCTTTTGCATGCGCTGTTGCGTTCTTGATGCTTTTGAGCACTACTTTCTGTACAGCTCAACTCTCTTCTACATTTTATGACAAAACCTGCCCAAATGCTCTTTCCACCATTCGTACTTCCATTCGAAGAGCTATTTCCAAGGAACGTCGAATGGCGGCTTCTCTCATCCGTCTCCATTTTCACGACTGCTTTGTTCAGGTTGGTATTCTAAACATATCAGTTACTGCATATTTCAAAGTTTTGGATCTTTCTGCCTGCATGAAGCCTTAGGACTGATCGGGTTTTTAATGTAGGGATGTGATGCGTCTATTTTACTCGAAAAATCAGACTCTATACCGGAGAGCGAGCAGGATGCGGTACAAAACGCTGGATCAGTGAGAGGTTTTGAAGTAATAGAACAAGCAAAATCAGAGGTGGAGAGCACATGTCCTGGGGTTGTGTCTTGTGCAGATATTCTTGCAGTTGCCGCTCGTGATGCATCAATTGCTGTGAGTGGTCCGTCATGGACTGTGAATCTTGGGAGAAGAGATTCTACTACTACAAACGTTGCTAAAGCCGGGACAGATCTTCCGAGTTTCAGAGCCGGTTTAGATAGTCTAATTTCTCTATTTGATCGCAAAGGTCTCAATGCCAGAGATATGGTTGCACTGTCAGGTACTTAAAAGTTTTCATTCCCTGAAATGTTGGACAATCCTTACTACGAAATTTTAAATTTTATTCTTTTGTTTAATATCAATAATAAAAACTCTTACAATTCTGATATATCAACATTTCTGCAGGTTCACATACAATTGGACAAGCTCAATGCGTGACTTTTCGGGATAGAATATACAATGCATCGAGTGATATCGATTCTAATTTTGCCAGAACTCGCCAACGTGGTTGTCCTAGCACCCCTGGTCGAGGCAATGCGAATTTGGCAGCACTTGATTTGGTGACACCCAATCATCTCGACAACAATTACTTCAAGAATTTGATTCAAAAGAAGGGTCATCTTGCGTCAGACCAAATGCTCTATAGCGGACAATCAACCGACAGCATTGTGACTGAATATAGCAAGAGCCCTTCAAAATTCAAGTCTGACTTTGCTGCAGCCATGGTTAAAATGGGAAATATTGAACCTCTCACCGGTTCCGCTGGGGAGATAAGAAGGATTTGCAAAGCTGTGAACTAAAGAACACATGGTTAACAGACATTCAAGAGTTGGACCAACGTAGTCTTATGTTTTTAAAGTTATTTCATTTGTTTTTAATAAAAGCACAGAAAAAGTGCAAATATTTGTCTGTGCTCCCATTTTAATTGTATTCGGGTGTAAACAAGTCCTTATTCTTTACATATTGTTAATAGCATATTGTACGTGATTCCTTGTACCATGTCTTCTCTGCAACACTGCTTGATGGATAGTGTACCTCTTTTCACCTGTAATAACTTTGACCACTTTCAGTATTACATGCACGTAGTATGCCACACCCAAATTTTAGAGCTTGTAGCTTATATTCTAAATTTAGTTCTAACTCTCAGATTTTAGAGCTCCAAGCCTAGAGTTTAATTTTTTAGTTAAGATGAAAAAAAAAAAAAAAAAAAAAAAAAAGGAGTAAAGCAAAACATAAATTTATAATTTTAAGTTATACATGGATGTATCTTATTTTGATATAGCAGGTTTTGGATTTTCTCTATGGCTCTAGGCATTATATATATATGTGTGTGTATATATATATATATATATATATTATTTTATTAGATTCATTGTTTTATTGCATGATATCAGAGATTAGTTATATATGTTATATGTCCAACATTATGTAACTCCTACAGAATTTTCTAGAGGTAGAAAGTCGACAACCGCATTAAGCTACTTGACATTCTATAAAGCAAAGCCCAACGCTTCGTCTTTTTCACTATTTTACCTTCGACGTTTCTCTTTGTTCAGCAGATAGGAATTGCTTTTAGCATAGCATTAGAAGGTCTATTCTTTGTCTTTAATAATATTTCAGGAAATATACATATATATATATATATATATTTGATATAAAAAAGGGAGAATAGCTTTATCAAGTAGTTCGATGCGTAGTCATTCAACTATCTGAAAGTGAAGTATTGGCAGTTGTACAAGGACATATTAATAAGGAATGCATACTCAGAGTTGGACCTTAAATCCGTCATATATAAAGTATATGATTTTATAAGATGCTGGAGTAAGTCTTCTTACTTTTAAAGTGCCAGTAAATGAAGCTATATATAGATGACCTCTAAGAGTAGTAATTATTGAATGGTTTATATGTTATACGTCTAATGTTAGCATATTGTCAATTTCCCATACAGACAACATTTATCACTAATTAAGGTAAGTAGAACACTTGAAGAACAAGGAAACATAAAAGAGTTGAAAAACAAGGAAGGAAAAAAAAAAAAAAAAAAAAGAAAGAGGAATCCTACTTAAATATAGAAATATAGATTTATTTAAAATAATTTTAGTTATTTCAAGTTATTATTGCTTTGAAAGTAATATTATTTTGAATGCTTCTATTTGTTAGGACTTTGTAGGAGGGAAAAGGAACGATTATATAGACAAATCAAATTTTTGGAAAGCGCGTACGTTCAAATAAAGATACTGAGCATCCACAAACATAGTTCTGGGTTTGGAAAAATTGAATTTTATATATAAGGGACGGGTCATATAATTAGCTAACAGTGACTGGTAAACCCCCACAAGATTATAACATACTTGACTATTTTTTTATTTTTTTATTTTTTTATTTTTTATTTTTTATTTTTAGCTTTTTTGGAGTTGACAAATGCAGGGATCCAAAGGGTTGACATTAGGATATATAGCATTAACTGGTCAAACTACAATGTCTTAACATGTAATTTATATATATAACTGGACTACGATCAAAGTACAACGGACAAAAGTCATCTTTGACTTTCTCTCTTATTTATGCTTTTTTATTTTTTATTTTTTTAATAAACTTGTTTATGAGAAATTTCATAGCAAGAACAAAGATAACGAGCATTGTTTTTTGCAAGCCTACCAATTAGAAGACCCAGTAATTGAAGTTCTACGGCGCATAACACGTCTATCATGTGACTGTCAAAAAAATCTCCAGCTTCAATAAATTCCATGAATTTAGCACGAGAAATATACACTAATCTAAGGAATATTATGCTCTGCGAGATCATCTCAAATATATAAAACATAATATCCAATTATATTACATGATAAAAGTTAGATTCATCTAAATTTCTATATTACTGAGAGCAATAAAAATATCACAAAACTAAAATAAAATAAAATAAAGCATGAATAAGCAAGATTTATAAAAATTCGCCTCAATGTGAGACTATATAATGTTTTATCACTATAATTGTTCATGATGATGTTGAAGAAATTTGCACACCCTCGAACTCTTTTTTTTTGTCCCAGCCCCTTGAATATTTTTCATAATCAAACCCTAATTAGAACACTCCTTATTTATAAAGAAAAACTAACCTAGAGGAAAAACTGTTTTTAACTTCTTTCAAGACAAGAAAAATAAAATAAAATAAACAAAAAGACTTTTTCAACAACCAAAGTTGAGTGTTTTATGTTTACTTCATGCACCGAAACGTAAGGGTTAAAAAAAATTTTCAAAAGAAATTTAGCTTGCCTAATGTGGCAGGCATCCCAAATTGATACATACAACATACATGCATTGAATGTCTACATAAGGAGGTAGACGCCAAACGAGAAAGTAGCACGTGGGTATAAGAAGTTATTACTTTTTGATGGTACATTTTTTTTTTAGGGCAATACCCGGGAACTAGGATTTTTCTTTTTCTTTTTTTTTTTATTTTTATTTTTTATTTTTTTAGCGGCAACTAGGAGTTGATTCCTTCCAATAATAGCAAAAATTTCCCTTTACATTCTAAGATCATAGTTGACCATTGTTTTTTCCCTTTACAGACGCGGTTTGCATCCACAGTTTTAAGCTCAATTTGGATTATTTATAATATTCTAAGCCTCCGTTTGGTAAGTTGAAGATGAAATTTTTTAGTTAGAATTAGTTGATTTTTCAAAAACTAGTTATAGATTTTATTAACTTTTCAGAAAAATATAAAAACTAAGATGAAAAAATACATATCAATTGGAGTTAAACTTTAATATCAAATCGGAAGCTAAAACTAAGAGTTCTTGGTCTTTACTACAAAATTTTAGGATGTGCCTAAATTAATATGCAAGTGGATTAGCCATACGGACAAAAATTCTTCTTGGACTTTCTTTCGGTTCAACACCTTTTTTTAATTCTTAAAATATTAATTAATTAAGAAAAATTCAAAGCATACGGCAGATTTACAAACTTCTTTTTCAGAAAATATTTTCTCTGTTTTTTAGTTTAGATATAAATAATTTGTTGTTTTACTAAATTACGTATCCAGTACACGAGATTTATTTTCCCACAAATTTAACAGTTGTTAACGTCTAAATAATATACCCTTTTTAAGAGTTTAGGGATATTTTGACCAAGAACAAAAGATCAAGGACTAAACCATCATCAACTTAAAAGTTCAAGGACCAATTGAACAATTCACTTTTTTTTTTCTTTTTTCTTTTTATTCATTTTGGTTTCTTATTCACCAATCTGATTTTGAGTAGAGCAATCATTGCATTTTCTGAATATAATCGAAAGATCCACGACCAAAGAATAAAGAAAGGAGAAATTCAAGAAAAATGTTAATATCATATGTACGCAGTTAGCTGGCTCTAATGACACATCCACGAAATGAGAAATCAACGTGTGGGCATAAGGAGTTTTATTTTTCAGTTGTAGTGCATTCAGGACATAAAGAGTTGATTTCTGTTCAAGTTGACTTTTTTTTTTTATTAGAAATTATTATCTTTTGACTTTTTTTATTAGAAATTTATTTTAAATCGAAATGTCTAACGCGCATTATATCCATAAGATTTATATCAATTTATAAACACACTGTAATCCCAACTTTTTAAAAAACATATAAGTGATATATGGGAGTTTTTTTTTTTTTTTTTCTTATTGGTATGTATTTAGATGCATTATCATATCTATTAATTAATTACATATGCTAATGAAAAATAATAACTATTAGAATTGTTATCCCTAGTACTATCCTAATTTGACATCAAGTACAAGAATTCGTCTCAGTAGAATTTGGACATGTCACAAAAATTTAAGCACGTAAACTAGATGTCAATTATTACAGTCAAAAATTAATTTTGACTTTCTCACATGTACTCGTTAATTTTTTTAATAATATATTTAAGAGAAATTTCAAAGAAATAATACAGGAATAAAATAAAACGTGTATTGTTTTTTTGCATGGCAACCAATTATAAGACCCAGTAATAGTTCTACGGCGCACAACACGTCTTCATCCATATGCTCTGCTATAAATATTGACGAACTCTCAATCTACCTCTTCACCAACAAGACACTTCATTTCTTCATTCTCTTTTCTTTTCCTCTAATATCCTCGTTGCAGACAAATTATATATATATATATATACACACACACACACATATATATATTATTAATTCTCCCAGATATAAAATAGTATTTAATTTCCTTTGATTTGATATGGGTTTACCCATTAAAGGCTATTCTTTTACATGCGCTGCTGCTTTCTTGATGCTTTTGAGCACAAGTAGTTTTTGTACAGCTCAACTCTCTTCTACATTTTATGACAAAACCTGCCCAAATGCTCTTTCCACCATTCGTACTTCCATTCGAAGAGCTATTTCTAAGGAACGTCGAATGGCGGCTTCTCTCATCCGTCTTCATTTTCACGACTGCTTTGTTCAGGTTGGAAATCAAAACATATATCAGCTACTCTTCTCAATTTGGGATCTTTGTGCATGCATTAAGCCTTATGACTAATCGGGTTTTTACTGCAGGGATGCGATGCGTCGATCTTACTCGAGAAATCAGATTCTGTACCGGAGAGCGAGCAGGATGCGTTACAAAACGCTGGATCAGTAAGAGGTTATGAAGTAATAGAACAAGCAAAATCAGAGGTGGAGAGCATATGTCCTGGGGTTGTGTCTTGTGCACATATTCTCGCAGTTGCAGCTCGTGATGCATCAGTTGCGGTGAGTGGTCCGTCCTGGACTGTGAATCTTGGGAGAAGAGATTCTACTACTGCCAACGTAGCTAAAGCCGGGACAGATCTTCCGAGTTTCAGAGCCGGTCTAGATAGTCTAATTTCTCTGTTTGATCGCAAGGGTCTCAATGCCAGAGATATGGTTGTACTGTCAGGTACTTAAAAAGTTTCATGCCCTGAAATGTTGTACAATCCTTCTAACATGCATTTCATATATATGATAACATAATAAGTTACTAACAATTCTTATCAACATTTTCTGCAGGTTCACATACCATTGGGCAAGCTCAATGCGTGACATTTCGTGAGAGAATATACAACGCATCCAGTGATATCGATGCTAATTTTGCCAGAACTCGCCAACGTGGTTGTCCTAGCACCCCTGGTCAAGGCAATTCGAATTTGGCAGCGCTTGATTTGGTTACACCCAATCAACTAGACAACAATTACTTCAAGAATTTGATTCAAAAGAAGGGTCTTCTTGCTTCGGATCAAGTTCTCTACAGCGGACAATCAACCGACAGCATTGTGACTGAGTATAGCAAGAGCCCTTCAAAATTTAGCGCTGATTTTGCCGCGGCCATGATTAAAATGGGAAACATCGAGCCTCTCTCCGGTTCAGCCGGGGAGATAAGGAAGATTTGCAAAGCTGTGAACTAAAACTTTCATACACATGGTTTATTATGAAGAAGGATGTATATCTAATTATATGATTGTTTAATTAATTGGTTTTTTATCCTTAAATAAGTTATTGTTCAATTTGTTGTGCAGATAATAATTTTCTGTGTAACTCATTCAAATTGTAAACAAATTTGTTCTTTCCATTTTATCTATTTATCTTTCGGGCACGATGATTCTTTTTCTTATATCCTCTCATTACTTTATATATTTACTCACCATTGGTATAAACTATTTACGAAACAAAATTGTAGTGCAACATGCAAAACTGAAGAATAACATTGGAACCGGCCTATATGGTTTTTCAGCTGAAAAATGAGAGGAAAAAAAAAAAAGAAAAGCTAATAACAAAAGTCACATGAAATAAGTGCATAATGTTGTTTTAATAATATATTTTTCTTTTGTTATCATATATTTTTAAGTTTTAAAACTCGTAAAAATAATCTTTTAGTACTTAAATTTGGAAATGACAACAACATTGAAATGAATGATAGGCAAATGTAAAAATGTAGCTCTTGTTACACTGGTGTTAAATTTGCCATCAAGTACGGCAATTGGGAAATTAAGAACTGAAAATGACATTGCATTAGAGACATGTGGCTTAACTACTAAACACTAAATTTTGGTTTAACTACTTTGCAGATAAGTTCTCGCGCGCCATTTGCGGTTAATCTTTAATCTAATGCTTGGTGGTTTCTTCTCAGGGTTCATCTTTCTTAGATGGATCAATTGAATGGGCAAAATGAGCATTAACACCTGTAAATTGAGAAAACACGTAACAATAAGCATTTCTTTATAATGTTTACGATTTATGCTCTTTATAATTATATGCTGAGATATAGTACTGCATACTCACCATTAGTTAAATAACAAGATGAAGATACATTCATTGTGTTCAACCTGTCACAGTGGGCAATCATTTTTCATTTTCAAGTTTAAGATCTTGATGTCACCTGACGTTACAAATCCTAACCTCCTGATGATTATGCGTACTTTGTATGAACACTAGGCCCCAAATAAGATAAGAAATCCATGATTGAGCAAAGATGAATCATGCATATTTAATGAACTAATATAGATGTTTTGTGAGAGTATGTTTGTATTTACTAAGTGAAAGCTAATCGAAAAATGTTCATACTATAGGTAAGAAACTTGTCATTTCTTGATGGGTTGGGCAAGCGGTGGAGTGTGTTGTGAATAAGGATTTGGAATACCACTATGAATTTTGAAATTCCGCTTTTATTAAGACTTTTGATGATTCACAACTCTAGTATGCTAATTAATTTTTGAGACTTTGATTTGGTCTTTAATATTCATGTGAACCGGTGTTTGTAATAATTATATATAATTTCAGTATTAAGTTATAAAAGTAATATATATTTCCGCAAATTAATAAGTAACTATACATACAAGTATAATTAGTTTATTTGTAAGTATGTCAATTAAGTAAGGGCCACAAAACGAAAAGAAATGATTAAATTGTCAAAAAATTTGGGCCAAAAACAAAAAAATAAATTGAAGGACGAAAACTAAGTGCAAAACATTTTCATATAAAATGAACTGTTATGGACGAAACTTTAAGTGCACAGTAACATAAATTAGCACTTCTTATCTATGTATAGTAGTTCTAACCACATGCAAAGCAGATTTAGGGTCCGTTTGGTGTCAAAGTTTAAACTCAAATTTTTGTCTTTTTCCTCAAAAGTTTTTTGTCTTTTCTGAAAAAGTCAACAAAAGTTACTATTCAAACTTAAAAATTTCAACTCAAACTCAAACTCAAACTCATTCACCAAATTGGCCCTTAATTTGTTAATTTATTTTTCGTATATCTGAATGTCAAATTTTTTATCATAAGAAAACTATGGCTGTTGATTTTTTTAGGAATTATTTTAATTTTTGAATTTGGTATTTTCTTAAGAATTTAGTGAAATCATTTAACTCATTAATAAGAAATTAAGTGTAGAAAACTTATCACGGATTTCATATGAACGAGGAAGAAGATTTTTTTAGTAGGATATATTTGAGAAAATTGTACAAATCTAAGAATTTAGAGGTTAAAGAAGTTAATAAAACAAAAAAATATGTAATAAATAGAGCTTATTTAATTAAAAAAAAAACTAAACAAGAATTTAGGAGCAAATTAGAATAAAACGTATTTTTGATGATCTATAATTAATGTAAGATTGGGGAAATAATTATGGAAGTAAAACAAAAAAACACAAATGGTAAAATAACCAAAAGTTGAAGAGAAAAACAAAAAACAAAAAACAAAAAACAAAAAAAAAAACAAAAAAACAAAAAAACAAACAAACAAAGTTAGAAAAGGACAGAGTAAGTTGACGAAATTTTTCAACAATGTACAAAAGGAATTCAGCTTTATATATAGTTATATATATGTGAAGCGTATACATACTAAAATTATAGAATATATAATATATAAATATAAAAATTAAAATTTTTGATGATATAATATTTTTGACACATTATGTTAGACTATCACAAAAAAAAAAAAAGTAAATAAATATTAAAATATATATTTTTATAGGGCCAAATTTGATTAAGAAAGTAAATCTAATAACAAATACATTAAAAAGTTAAAGGGAAAAAAAAGAGAGAAAAGAATAGAAGAAAGTAACAAATCAAGGAAAAAAAAAACATCATCACAAAAAGATAAAATAACTTAACCAAATTTTGAATAGTATTTTTAGGATACTTCACTCTAATAATATAGTTATAAACTAGTTGAAATCACGTGCTTTGCATGTGTGAAGCGTTTACATACTAAAATTGTTGTATATTTAATATATAAACATGGAAATTAAAATTTTCAATGATATAATATTTTTGACACATTATGTTGACTATCACAAAAAAAAGTAAATACAAATTAAAAAATATATTTTGATAGGGCCAGATTTGATTAAGAAAGTAAATCTATTAAAAAAATATTAAAAAGTTGAGGGAAAAAAAAAAGAAAAAGAATATAAGAAAGTAAAAAATAAATAAATAATAAAAAAATAAAAAAAGTAAGAAAGACATCATCACAAAAAGATAAAACAACTTAACCAAATTTTTGAATACTATTTTTAGAATACTTCACTCTTATAATAATAGTTACAGACTAGTTGAAATCACGTACTTGCACGTGTAATACGTATACATACTAAAATTGTTGTATATTTAATATATTATAAAAATAAAATTTTTCAATGATATAATATCTTTGACACGTAATGTTAGACTATCACAGAAAATAAGTAAATACATATTAAAAAATATATATTTTTATAGGGCCAAATTTGATTAATAAAATAAATCTATTTAAAAATGATTAAAAAGTTGAAGGGAAAAAAAAAAAAAGAAAAAGAATAGAAGAAAGTAACAAATCAAGAAAAAGTTAAAAATAAATAAATAAATAAATAAATAAAGACATCATTTAAAAAGATTAAAAGGATTAAAAAAAAGTTAAAGGAAAAAAAAAAAGAAAGAAAAAGATTAGAAGAAAGTAACAAATCAAGAAAATAACGTTTAAAAAAAAGACATTGTCACAAAAAGATAAAATAACTTAATCAAATTTTTTTAATCATGCTTTTAGGAAAAATCAATCTTATAATATAGTTCTAGACTAGTTGAAATCATATGTTTTGCACATGTATAACCTATACATATTAAAATTATTGTATATTTAATATATAAACATAAAAATAAAACTTTTCAATGATATAATTTTTTGACACATTATATTAGACTATCACAAAAAAAAAAAGGTAAAAATATATTAAAACATATATTTTTATAGGGCCAAATATGATTAAGAAAGTAAATCTATTAAAAAAAAGATTAGAGGTTGAAGGGGAAAAAAAAAAAAAGAAAGAAAGAAAGAAAAGAAAAGAAGAAAGTAACAAACCAAGAAAAAGTAAATAAAAGAAAGAAAGAAAGAAAAAAAGACGTCATCACAAAAAGATAAAATAACTTGTTAACTTGTTCTAACCACGTGCAAAGCATATTTAATTTGTTAATTTACTTTTTATATATCTGAATGTCAAATTTTTTATCATAAGAAAACTTTTGCTGTTGATTTTTTTTTAGGAATAATTTTAGTTTTTTAATTTGGTATTTTCTTAAAATTTTAGTGAAATCATTTAACTCATTAATAAGAAATTAAGTGTAGAAAACTTATCATGGATTTCATATGAAAAAGGAAAAATATTTTTAAGTAGATATATTTGAGAAAATTGTACAAATATAAGAATTTAGAGGTTAAAGAAGTTAAGAAGAAAAAAAAAAGAATAAATATAGCTTATTTAATAATAAAAAAAAGTAAATAAGAATTTAGGAACAAATTAGAATAAAAGGTATTTTGATGATGTATAATTAATAAAAGATTGGGGAAACAATTATGGAAGTAAAACAGAAAAAACCAAAATGGTAAAATAACCAAAAGTCATAAAAAAAAAAAAAAAAAAAAAGGGGGGGGGGGTAGAAAAGGACAAAGTAAGTTGACGAAATTTTCAGCTTCATATAATAGTTATATATATACAAGTTAAAATTGAAAAGGATGTGTGAAGCAAGTACATGTTAAAATTATTGAATATTTAATATATAAACATAAAAATTAAAAATTTTGATGATATAATATTTTTGACAATTATGTTACACTATCACAAAAAAAAAAGTAAATACATATTAAAAAATATATTTATATAGGGTCAAATTTGATTAAGAAAGTAAATCTATTAAAAAAAGATTAAAAAGTTGAAGGGAAAAAAAAAAACAAAAATAATAGAAGAAAGTAACAAATCAAGAAAAAGTTAAAAAAAAAAAAAGAAAAGAAAAAAGAAAAGGAAGCACATTATCACAAAAAGACAAAATAACTTAATCAAATTTTGTAATAATGTTTGTAGGACACTTAACTCTTATAATATAGTTTTAGACAAGTTGAAATCATGTGTTTTGCATGTATAAAACCTACACAGATTAATATTATTGTATATTTAATATATAAACATAAAAATAAAAATTTTCAATGATATAATTTTTTGACACATTATATTAGACTATCACAAAAAAAAAAGTAAAAATATATTAAAACATATATTTTTATAGGGCCAAATTTGAATAAGAAAGTAAATCAATTAAAAACAGATTAAAGGTTGAAGAAAGTAACAAATCAAGAAAAAGTAAATAAAAGAAAGATAGAAAGAAAGAAAGAAAGAAAGACGTCACCACAAAAAGATAAAATAACTTGTTAACTTGTTATAACCACGTGCAAAGCATATTTAATTTGTTAATTTACTTTTTATATATCTGAATGTCAAATTTTTTTATCATAAGAAAACTTTTGCTGTTGATTTTTTTTTAGGAATAATTTTAGTTTTTTAATTTGGTATTTTCTTAAAATTTTAGTGAAATCATTTAACTCATCAATAAGAAATTAAGTGTAGAAAACTTATCATGGATTTCATATGAAACACGAAAAAGATTTTTAAGTAGGATATATTTGAGAAAATTGTACAAATATAAGAATTTAGAGGTTAAAGAAGTTAAAAAGAAAAAAAAAGGAATAAATATAGCTTATTTAATAATAAAAAAAAGTAAATAAGAATTTAGGAACAAATTAGAATAAAAAGTATTTTGATGATGTATAATTAATAAAAGATTAGGGAAATAATTATGGAAGTAAAACATAAAAACAAAAATGGTAAAATAAGCAAAAGTTTAAAAAAAGAAAATGGTAGAAAAGGACAAAGTTGACAAAATTTTCAACAATGTGCAAAAGGAAATCAGCTTTATATAATAGTTATATATATACTTGTTAAAATTGGAAAGGATGTGTGAAGCATGTATATATTAAAATTATTGAATATTTAATATAAAAATATAAAAATTAACAATTTTGATGATATAATATTTTTGACAATTATGTTAGACTATCACCACAAAAAAAAAAAAGCAAATACATATTAAAAAATATATTTATATTGGGTCAAATTTGATTAAGAAAGTAAATATATTAAAAAAAAGATTAAAAAGTTGAAGGAAAAAAAAAACAAAAATAATAGAAGAAAGTAACAAATCAAGAAAAAGTTAGAAAAGAAAAAAGAAAAAAAAAAAGTAAAGGAAGCACATCATCACAAAAAGACAAAACAACTTAATCAAATTTTGTAATAATGTTTGTAGGACACTTAACTCTTATAATATAGTTCTAGACTAGTTGAAATCATGTGTTTTGCACGTATAAAACCTATTCATATTAAAATTATTGTATATTTAATATATAAAGATAAAAATAAAAATTTTCAATGATATAATTTTTTGACACATTATATTAGACAATCACCAAAAAAAAAAGTAAAAATATATTAAAACATATATTTTTATATGGCCAAATTTGATTAAGAAAGTAAATCTATTAAAAAAGATTAAAGGTTGAAGAAAGTAAAAAATCAAGAAAAAATAAATAAAAGAAAGATAGAAAGAAAGAAAGAAAGAAAGACGTCACCACAAAAAGATAAAATAACTTGTTAACTTGTTATAACCACCTGCAAAGCATATTTAATTTGTTAATTTACTTTTTATATATCTGAATGTCAAATTTTTTATCATAAGAAAACTTTGGCTGCCAATTTTTTTTTTTTTAGGAATAATTTTAGTTTTTTAATTAGGTATTTTCTTAAAATTTTAGTGAAATCATTTAACTCATTAATAAGAAATTACGTGTAGAAAACTTATCATGGATTTCATATGAAAAAGGAAAAAGATTTTTAACTAAGATATATTTGAGAAATTTGGACAAATATAAGAATTTAGCTGTTAAAGAAGTTAAAAAGATAAAAAAAGAATAAATATATCTTATTTAATAAAAAAAAAAGTAAATAAGAATTTAGGAACAAATTAGAATAAAAAGTATTTTGATGATGTATAATTAATAAAAGATTGGGGAAATAATCATGGAAGTAAAACAGAAAAACAAAAATGGTAAAATAACCAAAAGTTAAAAAAAAAAAAAAAAAAAAAAAAAAAAGGGTAGAAAAGGACAAAGTTGACGAAATTTTCAACAATGTACAAAAGGAATTCAGCTTTATATAATAGTTATATATATAGTAGTTGAAATTGAGAAGCATGTGTGAAGCATATACATATTAAAATTATAGAATATATAAAAATTGGAAAGGACGTGTGAAGCATGTATATATTAAAATTATTTAACATTTAATATATAAATATAAAAATTAAAATTTTTGATGATATAATATTTTTGACAATTATGTTAGACTATCACCAACAAAAAAAAAAGCAAATACATATTAAAAAATATATTTATATTGGGTCAAATTTGATTGAGAAAGTAAATCTACTAAAAAAAAAGAATAAAAAGTTGAAGGGGAAAAAAACAAAAATAATAGAAGAAAGTAACAAATCAAGAAAAAGTTAGAAAAGAAAAAAGAAAAAAAAAATAAGGAAAAGGAAGCACATCATCACAAAAATACAAAATAACTTAATCAAATTTTGTAATGATATTTGTAGGACACTTAACTGTTATAATATAGTTCTAGACTAGTTGAAATCATGTGTTTTGCACGTATAAAACCTATACATATTAAAATTATTGTATATTTAATATTAAACATAAAAATAAAATATTTCAATGATATAATTTTTGGACACATTATATTAGACTTTCACCAAAAAAAAAAGTAAAAATATATTAAAACATATATTTTTATAGGTCCAAATTTGATTTAAAAAGTAAATCAAATAAAAAAAGATTAAAGGTTGAAGGGGAAAAAAACAAGAAAGAAAAGAAAAGAAGAAAGTAACAAATCAAGAAAAATTAAATAAAAGAAAGAAAGAAAGAAAGACGTCATCACAAAAAAAAAAAAAAAAAAAAACTTTTTAACTTGTTATAACCACGTGCAAAGCATATTTAATTTGTTAATTTACTTTTTATATATCTGAATGTCAAATTTTTTATCATAAGAAAACTTTGGCTGTCGATTTTTTTTTTTTTAGGAATAATTTTAGTTTTTTAATTAGGTATTTTCTTAAAATTTTAGTGAAATCATTTAACTCATTAATAAGAAATTACGTGTAGAAAACTTATCATGGATTTCATATGAAAAAGGAAAAAGATTTTTAACTAAGATATATTTGAGAAAATTGTACAAATATAAGAATTTAGCGGTTAAAGAAGTTAAAAAGAAAAAAAAAATAAATATAGCTTATTTAATAATAAAAAAAAAAGTAAATAAGAATTTAGGAACAAATTAGAATAAAAAGTATTTTGATGATGTATAATTAATAAAAGATTGGGGAAATAATTATGGAAGTAAAACAGAAAAACAAAAATGGTAAAATAACCAAAAGTTAAAAAAAAAAAAAAAAAAAAAAGGGTAGAAAAGGACAAAGTTGACGAAATTTTCAACAATGTACAAAAGGAATTCAGCTTTATATAATAGTTATATATATAATAGTTGAAATTGAGAAGCATGTGTGAAGCATATACATACTAAAATTATAGAATATATAAAAATTGGAAAGGATGTGTGAAGCATGTATATATTAAAATTATTGAATATTTAATATATAAATATAAAAATTAAAATTTTTGATGATATAATATTTTTGACAATTATGTTAGACTATCAAAAAAAAAAAAGCACATACATATTAAAAAATATATTTATATAGGGTCAAATTTGATTAAGAAAGTAAATCTGTTAAAAAAAAAAAGATTAAAAAGTTGAAGTGAAAAAAAAACAAAAATAATAGAAGAAAGTAACAAATCAAGAAAAAGTTAAAAAAAAAAAAAAAAGAAAAGAAAAAAGAAAAGGAAGCACATTATCACAAAAAGACAAAATAGCTTAATCAAATGTTGTAATAATGTTTGTAGGACACTTAACTCTTATAATATAGTTTTAGACAAGTTGAAATCATGTGTTTTGCATGTATAAAACCTATACATATTAATATTATTATATTTAATATATAAACATAAAAATAAAAATTTTCAATGATATAATTTTTTGACACATTATATTAGACTATCACCAAAAAAAAAAGTAAAAATATATTAAAACATATATTTTTATAGGGCCAAATTTGAATAAGAAAGTAAATCAATTAAAAACAGATTAAAGGTTGAAGAAAGTAACAAATCAAGAAAAAGTAAATAAAAGAAAGATAGAAAGAAAGAAAGAAAGAAAGAAAGACGTCACCACAAAAAGATAAAATAACTTGTTAACTTGTTATAACCACGTGCAAAGCATATTTAATTTGTTAATTTACTTTTTATATATCTGAATGTCAAATTTTTTTATCATAAGAAAACTTTTGCTGTTGATTTTTTTTTTAGGAATAATTTTAGTTTTTTAATTTGGTATTTTCTTAAAATTTTAGTGAAATCATTTAACTCATTAATAAGAAATTAAGTGTAGAAAACTTATCATGGATTTCATATGAAACACGAAAAAGATTTTTAAGTAGGATATATTTGAGAAAATTGTACAAATATAAGAATTTAGAGGTTAAAGAAGTTAAAAAGAAAAAAAAAAGGAATAAATATAGCTAATTTAATAATAATAAAAAGTAAATAAGAATTTAGGAACAAATTAGAATAAAAAGTATTTTGATGATGTATAATTAATAAAAGATTAGGGAAATAATTATGGAAGTAAAACATAAAAACAAAAATGGTAAAATAACCAAAAGTTTCAAAAAAGAAAATGGTAGAAAAGGACAAAGTTGACAAAATTTTCAACAATGTGCAAAAGGAAATCAGCTTTATATAATAGTTATATATATACTTGTTAAAATTGGAAAGGATGTGTGAAGCATGTATATATTAAAATTATTGAATATTTAATATATAAATATAAAAATTAACAATTTTGATGATATAATATTTTTGACAATTATGTTAAACTATCACCACAAAAAAAAAAAAAAAAAGCAAATACATATTAAAAAATATATTTATATTGGGTCAAATTTGATTAAGAAAGTAAATATATTAAAAAAAAGATTAAAAAGTTGAAGGAAAAAAAAAAACAAAAATAATAGAAGAAAGTAACAGATCAAGAAAAAGTTAGAAAAGAAAAAAGAAAAAAAAAAAGTAAAGGAAGCACATCATCACAAAAAGACAAAACAACTTAATCAAATTTTGTAATAATGTTTGTAGGACACTTAACTCTTATAATATAGTTCTAGACTAGTTGAAATCATGTGTTTTGCACGTATAAAACCTATTCATATTAAAATTATTGTATATTTAATATATAAACATAAAAATAAAAATTTTCAATGATATAATTTTTTGACACATTATATTAGACAATCACCAAAAAAAAAAGTAAAAATATATTAAAACATATATTTTTATATGGCCAAATTTGATTAAGAAAGTAAATCTATTAAAAAAGATTAAAGGTTGAAGAAAGTAAAAAATCAAGAAAAAATAAATAAAAGAAAGATAGAAAGAAAGAAAGAAAGAAAGACGTCACCACAAAAAGATAAAATAACTTGTTAACTTATTATAACCACGTGCAAAGAATATTTAATTTGTTAATTTACTTTTTATATATCTGAATGTCAAATTTTTTATCATAAGAAAACTTTGGCCGTCGATTTTTTTTTTTTAGGAATAATTTTAGGTTTTTAATTAGGTATTTTCTTAAAATTTTAGTGAAATCATTTAACTCATTAATAAGAAATTACGTGTAGAAAACTTATCATGGATTTCATATGAAAAAGGAAAAAGATTTTTAACTAAGATATATTTGAGAAAATTGTACAAATATAAGAATTTAGCGGTTAAAGAAGTTAAAAAGAAAAAAAATGAATATAGCTTATTTAATAATAAAAAAAGTAAATAAGAATTTAGGAACAAATTAGAATAAAAAGATTTTGATGATGTATAATTAATAAAAGATTGGGGAAATAATTATGGAAGTAAAACAGAAAAACAAAAATGGTAAAATAACCAAAAGTTTAAAAAAAAAAAATGGGTAGAAAAGGACAAAGTTGACGAAATTTTCAACAATGTACAAAAGGAATTCAGCTTTATATAATAGTTATATATATAATAGTTGAAATTGAGAAGCATGTGTGAAGCATATACATACTAAAATTATAGAATATATAAAAATTGGAAAGGATGTGTGAAGCATGTATATATTAAAATTATTGAATATTTAATATATAAATATAAAAATTAAAATTTTTGATGATATAATATTTTTGACAATTATGTTAGACTATCACAAAAAAAAAAGCACATACATATTAAAAAATATATTTATATAGGGTCAAATTTGATTAAGAAATTAAATCTGTTAAAAAAAAAAAAGATTAAAAAGTTGAAGGGAAAAAAAAACAAAAATAATAGAAGAAAGTAACAAATCAAGAAAAAGTTAGAAAAGAAAAAAGAAGAAAAAAAAAAAAGAAAAGGAAGCACATCATCACAAAAAGACAAAATAACCTAATCAAATTTTGTAATAATGTTTGTTGGACACTTAACTCTTATAATATAGCTTTAGACTAGTTGAAATCATGTGTTTTGCACGTATAAAAAATTATTGTATATTTAATATATAAACATAAAAATAAAAATTTTCAATGATATAATTTATTGACACATTATATTAGACTATCACCAAAAAAAAGTAAGAATATATTAAAACATATATTTTTATAGGGCCAAATTTGATTAAGAAAGCAAATCTATAAAAAAAAAAAAAAAAAAAAGATTAAAGGTTGAAGGGAAAAAAAAAAAGAAAGAAAAGAAAAGAAGAAAGTAACAAATCAAGAAAAAGTAAATAAAAGAAAGAAAGAAAGAAAGACATCATCACAAAAAGATAAAATAACTTTTCAACTTGTTATAACCACGTGCTAAGCATATTTAATTTTTTGATTTACTTTTTATATATCTGAATGTCAAATTTTTTATCATAAGAAAACTTTGGCTGCCGATTTTTTTTTTTTAGGAATAATTTTAGTTTTTTAATTAGGTATTTTCTTAAAATTTTAGTGAAATCATTTAACTCATTAATAAGAAATTATGTGTAGAAAACTTATCATGGATTTCATATGAAAAAGGAAAAAGATTTTTAAGTAGGATATATTTGAGAAAATTGTACAAATATAAGAATTTAGAGGTTAAAGAAGTTAAAAAGAAAAAAAAAAGAATAAATATAGCTTATTTAATAATTAAAAAAGTAAATAAGAATTTAGGAACAAATTAGAATAAAAAGTATTTTGATGATGTATAATTAATAAAAGATTGGGGAAATAATTATGGAAGTAAAACAGAAAAACAAAAATGGTAAAATAACCAAAAGTTAAAAAAAAAAAAGGCTAGAAAAGGACAAATTAAGTTGACGAAATTTTCAACAATGAACAAAAGGAATTCAGCTTTATATAATAGTTATATATATACAAGTTAAAATTGGAAAGGACGTGTGAAGCATGTATATATTAAAATTATTAAATATTTAATATATAAATATAAAAATTAAAATTTTTGATGATATAATATTTTTGACAATTATGTTAGACTATCACCAGAAAAAAAGTAAATACATATTAAAAAATATATTTATATAGGATCAAATTTGATTAAGAAAGCAAATCTATTAAAAAAAGATTAAAAAGTTGAATGAAAAAAAAAAAACAAAAATAATAGAAGAAAGTAATAGATCAAGAAAAAGTAAAAAAAAAAAAAGAAAAAGAAAAGGAAGCACATCATCACAAAAAGACAAAATAACTTAATTAAATTTTGTAATAATGTTTGTAGGACACTTAACTCTTATAATATAGTTATAGACTAGTTGAAATCACGTATTTCGCATGTGTAAAGCCTATACATTCTAAAATTGTTGTGTATTTAATATATAGACATAAAAATAAAAATTTTCAATAGTATAATCTTTTTGGCACATTATATTAGATTATCACCAAAAAAAAAAAAGTAAATACGTATTAAAAATATATTTTTAGAGGGCCAAATTTGATAAAGAAAGTAACAAGATTAAAAAGCTGAAGGAAAAACAAAAAGAAAAAGAACAAGAGAAAGTAACAAATCAAGAAAAAGTTAAAAAAAAAAAAAAAGAAAAGAAGAAAGAAAAATATTATCATAAAAATTAAAATAACTTAATTAAATTTTTTAAGAATATTTTTAGAACACTTCAGCTTGTAATTTAGGTATACATTTATAGATATATATATATACACACACACATACGCGCTTAATATATGCTTATATATATGCATAATTCGCTGTATATATATAAGTGACTGTATATATATAAGTGTGATGAAATAGTCACCTGTATTGTGACGTGGCAAGTTTGTACTTGTTGTTTTAAAAGCTGCGACAAAGTAGGACCCACCACTACTTTGTTTTAAATACAAAAAAGAACACTGAGAGTAGTTTCTATGAAGTGGGCCCCATATCTGATGTAAATTTCAAAACGTTAAAGGAGGAGTTCCACGTCATATGCGATGCTATGCTCACGTATGCTTGCCAATTAAGTTAGAAGACCCCGTACTGCAACGGCGCACAACGCCGATATCACCAACTAACCAAAAGAAAGAAGACAGAAAAATTAATCTAGAAAAGTTGATCAGTTAAACTAGGGCATATTCGAGAAACATTACCAAAAATGAAATAAGAGTGTAAAACATGAATAAGGGAAAAATAAATGAAAGTCCAAAGTCTGATTGATCAGAATTTTTCTATAATAAAGGACTGGCGTTTATATTTGGGCCAATTTAATTATCACTAATTAATGTATATGAAGAAATGATCAAGCACTAATTTATTAGGTCATCAATAGGTTAGTTAATCAATAATAATAATTTATTAAAGACCGGCCAGTTGGGTTAGC
>CM046385.1:15028565-15133041 GCA_025413485.1 Ficus microcarpa | reverse complement strand
TTAGCGTATTAGAGAGGATGAGTTTTATTAGGAGAGCATAGCGTGTTAGAGGTGATAAGTTTTATTAGAAGCTATCAGGTTTGAAATTGAAGAATATTTTCATTTATTTTAGATCCCGTTTAGGGGAACTTTTATGTGTACAAAATTGGTTATTTGATACAGAACATGCAGTTTCTTATGCGATTATCCCTAACTAATTAGTCTTGTTTTCTTCCAATTTTTTATGTTTGACGTTTTCATTTCTTTTTCTTTCTATTATTACCTCATTTCACATTTTATTTTGCAACAAGTCAAAACATTAAGAATTCCTAAAAAAAAAAAAAAAAAAAAAAAGCGAAGACGTTAAGAAAAGGATTAACTAACATTAAAATGACCAATAACATGTTTAGTTACACCTGCCATTAGACCAAGTAAAGATAATAAAAATCTGTACTTTCATTACAACACACACTCGGCTTAATTGGATCGACAAAGGTAACTATAATAAAAGTCTATATAGGCAAATACGTTTGCCTAGTTTGACTTTATAATTCTATATTATTTTCTCACTAAACCATTTTTTTGAATTTTAGTTCACAGCTTTGCAAACCTTTCTTATCTGTCCAGAACGACCAGTGAGGGGCTCAATATCTCCCATCTTAACCATAGCCTTTGCAAAATCGGAGATAAATTTTGAAGGGCTTTTGCTATACTTGGTTACAATGCTGTTTGTAGACCCTCCACTGAAGAGAATTTGATCGGATGCAAGAAGACCCTTCTTTCGTAGCAAGTTCTTGAAATAGTTGTTGTCCAACTGGTTGGGTGTGACCAAATCGAGGGGTGCCAAAGTTGTGTTCTCCTTAGTGACATCAGTTGGACACCGACGCCTACGAGTGCTAGCAAAACTAGCATCGATATCGCTTGTGTTGCGGTTTACTCTATCACGAAATATCACGCATTGAGCTTGTCCAATTGCATTTGAAACTATATTATATTACATTTAACAAAGCAATGTTATACATGATCATGAAGGATTTTATCTTGAAAATATGATAGAAGTACATGCTGCTTTGAGAATAAAATAAATTTATATAAAGTTACATGCATGATGCGCGCATTGATAGAGCCGGAAAATTTTTTCAGAGTAAGGCACTATGAAAAAATTTTTTTTTTTGAAATATTGTTTCTTATTGAATAGGCCGAACATAATTAATTTTCTTTTTCAATTGTTGAGTGGGCCCCACGATACTTTATCTTTTATAGGGGTAAAATTGAAGACTTAAAGAATATTAGGACCAAAAATAAAATTATAAAAGTTTAGTGGTGGAATTCTGGAAGTTTCATAAAATAAAATTACTATTCGATATACTTAATTGCTCCTTGCAAGTTCTATTTTAGTTCCATGATCTTTTATCACACCATTTTTCATGATGTATATGTGGGATTCGACTCTTGTAACATCCTCCTCCTTTCATGTTTTGTTATAAGTCTCTCTACAAATATCATGATACAATAAATAAAATATTATAACAATTAAAATATCATGTCACTTAAAAAACCTAATTAGTTTATTGATGATTGATCATATTAATGAAAGGCATCAAAGGATGTCCAAAATTTCATGATACGAGAATAAAACTGACTAGATATTTTAATTAGTGCACGGTTTTTTTAATGGATATGATGTTTTAATTGTCATGATAATAGTTTATGGACTTCAAAAAAAGGAGAGAAATGGGACAAATGATGAGCCAAATTCGACTATGTACGTGTGTGTATATGCGTGGTATGTTTATTTAATTACAATTTTCGATGAGGTAAAACATATGTCACTATGTATTAATCGCTGTAAAATTAACCAGATAGTGCAACCAAGTCTCTGGTGTTGAGACCCTTGGTGGCAAATAGATGGATCAAAGTTTGAAGGGGATCTGTGAATCTCGGAAGATCGCTCTGGTCTTGAGATGCACTTGCTGTAGTAGAATCTCTTCTTCCTAGCTTCACAGGCCATGTCGAACCACCCACCTGATGATATACATTTTTAGATTTAGCGCTTTGAGAATTTAGGATAGAGTAGTTTTTCCAAGAAAGTTTGTTACATGAATTTTATAAAATTTGATAAAAGATGTTTACTTTGCATCAAAGGGAAACGGAAAGTGAGTAATCATTCAATTTCCCACATAATCATGTGTTTACTTATAATATAGGGAATGAGAATTTTGTGAGTCCTACACAATATAGAAATGAAAAAGGAGAATATCAATCTTTACGTCTCTTGATATTGATTTCTTGTTAAAGGAAATACATACCAAATTTATTTATATATCCTTAATAAGTTTTCAGGTGCTAATATTCCTTTTGTTATGTATATTTTTTTTAAAAATTATATTAATAAGATTAACAGTACTAATGTTTGTTCCATGACTTTTATAAAATTTGATAAAAGATGTTTACTTTGCATTAAAGGGAAATGGAAAGTGAGTAATCATTCTCTTTTCCACTTAAATCATGTGTTTACTTACAATATGGGAAATGAGAATTTTGTTGGCCCCACCCAGTATAGGGAATGAAAAAGAAGAATATCAATCATTACATTTCTTCATATTGATTCCTTGTTAAAGAGAATGCATAACAAATTTATTCATATACCTTTAATAAATTTTCAGGTGCTAATATTCCTTTTGTTATGTATAAGTTTTTTTTTTTTTAATTGCATTTAGAAGATTAACAGTACTAATATTTGTCAACATTACAAAATGAATTGAATTGTTTCCATTGACACCATCTAATACGCAAATAAACGTTAGAAAGATAATCAATGATACTCCTTCCTATTCCATTACTTCACTTTTAATCCCGTTACTTTTTCCATTACATTCTTTTACGGTTTAGTAAACGCGTCTTTATTAAAAAAATAATTAAGGGAATATGGACCGGTTTGTATTTGGGCGAGTGTGTATGATGTCATTTTAAAAAAAAAAAACTCAAAAGGTTAGTTCTTGATTGTGACGGTTTGGGATTGGAAGTGATTATAAATATATGTGTGTGCAACAGAATATAAGAAAATAGGTAAATAAACAGTTTTTTTTTTAATATTTGTTAAATAAACAAATTTTTATTTAGAAAAATGATTGAACTCAGGCCAGCACTGATTATTCATTTTTTTTTTAAAACAATCATTTTCTTAATTTAACAAAACTGCAACAATTTTATTAAATAACTTCTCAACAAAAAAATTTTTTTTTCCTCATATATATATATATATATATATATAAAATAAAGATTGGAGCTGCCATCTTTAATTTTTTAAAGAATATAAATTCTTAAAGGAGCAGAGTTAATTTTCCGGTTTTTCAAGAATGAGTAATATAATGCATAATGTGTCCGATTTGATATATTAATTAAACAGAATCAAAGATTTAAAAAAATCTAGGTTTTAAAATAGTACACTTTTATAGTAACTGTAAGACCCGAAATTTTGTAGACTTGTAATCTCCTTGTTCATAAGGAATTAGAGTCTAATTTATGTATTTATGATGTGTTATATGAAAAATTATGAATAATAATGAGAAATTCATAATTTTATTTAAACGATGTTCGAGTCCTCATTTAATGATTTTGAGACTCAATTAATGATTTACGAGCCAAGAATGAAGTTTTTAAAGGAAAAAGAATGAAAAAGGATGGAATTTGATGAAAGTCAAAGGTTTGACCAAAAAGTCAACTTTGACAAAAAGTCAAAGGGTTGACCAAAAAGTCAAAGGGTTGACCAAAAAGTCAAAGTTTGACCGTGACGGGTCACAACGTCGACTTCACAAGTATGATGAAGGAATATGGAAATAATCTCCGAAAATGAAGTTTTATAAGCCATAAATCCACCCTAGAAAAATCAAGCACACCGAAAAAGAATTAAGGGCAAAAAGGTCTCCGAAAATTTGGAGAAAGAGAGTTTTCGGTCCAAATTTACATGGAATAATTTTTGGACAAAAATATAAAATAAGAATGCTCATCACAGTATTGGAAATAACTGTAGAGCGCAAAAGGAGCTGTGAAAGAACGAAATGGCCAAACAAGACCTTGGTAGAGCTAGTGGAAGATGACCTCACCTCAATGACATCACCTTCCACTAACTCAAAGTTGCATCATGTGGAACTCCATGCATGATGGCCGGCCAATCCATGGGAGACATGAGGAAAAGAAAAAAAAAAAAATGGGAAAGCCATAAATCAAGGAAAAGGTGCATCAACTTTTGTCCATCAAGGTCCCCCATCCTTAGTCACTTTTTGTTTAAAAAAATGGACTAAATCCCTTGTCCATTCCCCACAAGCAGCCGGCAGCCATCATCCTCCACTCCATGTTCGGCAACTAGAAGGAAAAGAAAAGAAATTGGTTTAGTTTTGGGAACTAAATGACCAACTCAAGTCTAACCAAGCCAAGGACACCTACCCATGCCTATGACTCACCTTTCACTAGCCAAAGCTAGCTATGAGAGGTTCTCTTTTCCCCACAAAATCTGGCAGCACTCCCCTTCCTTCCATCAAACTTCGGCAGCAGCAAAAAGGGGACAAGAAGGTATGGCATAAAGCCATAATTTAAGGACCAAAAAGTGAGCAAACATGGGGAGATTTTTCTAGAAATTCTAGAGCCAATCATGGCTGCCACTTGTCTCCTTTGGTCCCATTTTTTTCAGCAGCTCAATCCCCCTTTCTCTCCCTTGGATTCGGCAACCCCAATGGCCAGCCAATAGCCATCCATCTCACCCCTTTCTTTCCCTTGAATCCAGCTGCACCAATGGACAAGAAAGATAAGACATAAAGCCTTGTTTTGAGGCAAGCAACCTCTTCCATTTCCCTTCTCAAGGCAGCCAACTCATACACTCATCTTCAGAAAATTTTCAGCACAAAGCCGTGGGAGAGAGAGAGAAGAGAGTTAGAGAGAATTTGAAAAATTTTGGTGAAGTTTTGGGAAGGTAGCCGAGCAAGAGAGTGAACAAGAGAGTTGAGAAAATTTTTGGTGGATCTTCCAAGAGTTGGCCGACCAAGAACAAGAGAAAAAGAGGTATGTGGATCTTGAAAAAAAATTCTTGGTTTTTTTCCTTGATAGTGCTCGGTTAGAGATGAGAAAAAGCTAACAAAAAAAAAATCTCTTGAATCTCATTTTCTTGTACCCATCCGTGAGCCAAGCAAGGAAGGAGCATTTGAGAAAAAAATTCTTGTGGATTTCTCCAAGACTTGGCCGAACAAGGAAGAGAAGAAAAAGGTAAGAAAAAAAAACTTGGTTTTTCTTCATGTGATTTTCGGTTTTTGGTTAGAGCAAGAAAGAACTAACAACAAAAATTTTGGATGCCATTTTCCATGTTGAAGCCGTGAGCTAGAGCAAGCCAAGGAAGGAAGGAAATCTTTGGATTTTCAAAACCCTAACTTGGGTTGAGGTAAAATCTCTTAAACCACCTTGAATCTAAGTTTTATTTAAGTGTTTTTAGGTTGATTCAAGTGGTTTGTAAGGACATAAGTCCACCTAAATTTTCTGCCCTTATTGTTGGTGTGTGTGTGTGCTTGATAAGATTAGGGTTGGTTGGCTGAATTTGATGCTTGTTTGATTTAAAATTTGTGCTTGAAAATGATGGATTTTTCATGCTAGAAATTAGGTTGTATGTCCCATAAGATTAGGCCAAAAATCTGCCCTTGGCAGCCATGAGGGCATGCTAGACTTAGGGTTGGATTTTGTGTTGATGGTATGTAATGATGCATGAGTTAGAACCATGTAACCCTAGTCTTTTTAATTTTCGGATTTGGGGTTGCATGAGTAGAATGAGATGGATTTATGGGTTGCAATGGGACGTTAGAAGCGCTGCTTGATGTTGTCTAAGCTCCCGATGTGATCGGTCGAGATAGATTCTGCGAATAGGACGTAAACCGAAATGAGGAACCGAAACTGCCAATTCGGATTCGAATCTGGCCAGTTTCGGGAAAGGGTAATTTCAAGGCCCTTAGAGGCCGAATGAAGTAAAACTCAAAACACGAAAGTTGTTCGGAACAACTTTTCCTAGAGGATAACGTGGACAGAATCTCGAAATAAGGCTCCAACGGCCTCCGTTTTACCCAAAACCCGTGGCTGAACCCTGGGACGTTCTCCACCCAGTTTTTCAGAGTTAACCCGTTTTCAAATAAAAACTGGTACTGATCTAGGCCGAACTAGGTTTTGTGCAAAACATGAAAGTTTTAGCATTTTTCGATAGCTACAACTTTCGTGAAGACAAGTTTTTCAAATTCCAAGCCGATTTTTAAAATGGGCGCGTTTCGTGGGAGATGCGCAGAGAGCCCGAAATCTTGCAAATGAGTCTCACGAAAATATTTTCTAGAAAAATTGTGAAGTGTTCTTAAATGGTTATTTTAGCTTCGGAAACCATTCCAAAGGTGGTTTTCGACCCCAAATGAATTTATAAAAGATTTATCTCGAAAACCATGAATTTAAGGGCTCGGGGTTTGAAATTCACATTTTTCACAAAGTAAAGAAAAAGAGGGTTTCAACCAAGAATTTACAAGTTAAAGAAAATAATGAAATTTAACCAAGGTATCTTCTAATTAAAGGAGTTAGAATTTTTACAAGCAAAATAAAGGATTTTTGGAAGTTAATTACACAAGATTTTCCAAAAATAAGGAAGATAAATTTTAAAGTAAAAATTGGTAAGCAAGCCGATTACGAACGGTAACCGGGTATTATATCCGAGTTACAAACCCAAGGATAACCAATGGGTTGACAAAAGGTTGACCCAAGGTTAAATAAGGTTAACCTTAAGGGTTACCCAACATAACCCTAAGGGATACCCACATGTATATTTGGGCTAAGAATTAAAGGGTTAATGGAAATAACCAATAACAAGAATGTATGAGCAAAGCCCAATAAGAGAACAAGGCTCTAACTAAAAAGGTTACCCAATGTAACCTCATAAGGATTTATCAAAGTTCAATAAAGAATGGGGATTTAAGTGGCCAAGATGGATACCATGTATAGGGGACATACAACCAAAAGTAGATGTGAGTGTTGGTAGGTCACCAACACCTTACGAAAGGATCCTGATCCTATATTTTTGGTATATCAGGGAATGAATTGCCGTTGCCGACAAATTTAAGGAATGCGGTTTTAAGGATACGGCACTAGAGGTAAGTACAAACCTCACCTGCAGTATGAAAGCTAGTAAATTATGTTCAAGTATGTGGTTTTCAAATATGCTGCAATATGTTGTGTGCTATATCTATGAAATGCTATGTTTTATGAAAAGTGCTATTTTGCGAAATGCCATGATTATAAAAGGTACTATTTTCGTAAAATGCTATGTTTATAAAAAAGTGCTATTTTTGCAAAAGATTATAAAGGTGCTATATTTGTAAAATGTCATGTTTATAAAAATGTCATGTTTGCAAATGCCATGAATGAAAAGAATGCCATGCCATGTTATTAATGAGATAAAAAGTATGTTATCACATAGTGACATCATAAGGTATGTTCACTAAAGATAAATAACATGGTAAGAAATCACAAGTAAAGTGTCGTACCAACCTCCCCAGGTGGAGGATTTTTATATTAAAGTTATGGATTCGCCCTCTCATTGATACGGGAGGGTGTAATCACTTATGTTTTCCTAGAGCAGTTAGGGACTTGCAAACCCATCTAACTGTATCTGGAGGCGCGCTATATGCTAAGGGTACGTACACTATGGGGCCCATAAGAAAGATAAGTAAGTTAAAAGAAATGCATAAATGGAACATAAATGGTTCACGCATATGCATATGATGATGAATGTTTTTAAGATGTTTTAATGGTTTTGTGAGATTATGTTTGTGCTTACTGGGCGAAAGCTCATCAAGTTATATTTCATACTGTAGGTAAGAAACCCGCAGCGTAATGGTGGGCATTGTGAGGATGATGTGGAGGCGGACGAAGGCGGTGTGGATACCATTACGTATTATTTCCGCAATATTTTGATAAGTAGAGAAGTTTTGTATATATAAGTATATACATGATGCAGACAAATTATGCTTTATGGTATTTTGGAACTAAAAGCTTAAGTAACGTTTACTTAAGTAGTAATGATATATTGCTAAGGACAAATGCTTTTATAAGTATGTTTCAAAAAAAAAAAAAAATTCCTAATTTTCAAGTAAAGTATGTAAGTAAGTAGGCGTGACGGCCCTACGTAGTAAGGGGGCGTCACAGTAACTATGATGCTATAAGTTATTTATAAGTATGTAATGTCTGCATATGTATATATCTGTGTGTACATATAAATATATAGATACATAGAGCAACCGAGGCGTCACGAGCAGCTACTGCAAGAATATCTGCACAAGATACAACCCCAGGACATATTTTCTCCACCTCCGTTTTTGCATCTTCTATGACTTCAAAACCTCTCACAGAGTTCCGATTTTGACGTGCGTGTTGCTCGCTATTGAATGTGTCTGAATCCTCAAGTAAAATTGACGCATCACATCCCTATTTTACGCACATACACATATGGATATAAACACATCCCGTAAGCTAACATGTCCAAATAAAATACCAGAGGAAAAAAAAAAAAAAAAAACAAGTAAGATCAAACCGGCAGCAATATTTCTACGTAGTTTGTTCAAGTATGCACCTGGACAAAGCAATCATGGAAATGAAGGCGAATGAGAGAGGCTGCCATTCGACGTTCTCGCGAAACCGCCGATCGAATCGAAGTACGAATGGTCGAAAGAGCGTTTGCGCAAGTGCTGTCGTAGAATGTAGAAGAGAGCTGAGCCGTGCATCCTGTGCATATAATCAACAAGAACGCAACAGCACAAGTGACCTTTAAACCCAATAAACCCATTTCAGGTTCCTTCCTTACAACTATATATATTTATATATATGTATATATAACTTAAGAAGCAAGTAATTCACGTAACTAAGTATTTGTTGGTATATATTACTACCAGCGAGGTTTCAACGAGGCAACGAAATGAAGCGAGAAGGGAAAATAATACATTTTTTTTTTTTTTATGAAGAAAAAAGCTAGAGCACACGCCAATTTATAGTAACGGATAATAAATATGATTTGTAATAGTTCGTCCTCATTATCGACACAAAGCCGCTTTGTTTAAAGAAACATTATATATGTGGTGTTTACATATATAATTATTATCGACATTTCTTTATTGTTAATAGTAAACGGTGGGTACAATAGTAAACGGTGGATGGATTTATTAAAGGAAAAAAAGATAATGACATGAAAAAGTCTCTATGGATTGCTTGCTTAAGTAGCTTTTGAACTTTGAACTTTTTTTTTAGTTATTTTTTTAATCATTTTTTGTTTTGAAAGATTTGCATTTTGTTTTTTATTAGACAATTAAAAGAAATACCCAAAAGTAAAAAAAGATTGACCCTCGTATGCATAGTATATACACATTATTATATATACTAAAGGGATGTAACTTACTGTTCACGCGCAGTAAAGTTACTATTTTACCCTTTAAGTTTGTTCTTCCTGCCTTTCCAGCACACCGAAATACCGACTTTTTCCTCCTTTTGTTTTTTCGACGGTTTTGCCCCTCAAAATTTGGCTGCTGGTTCTTTGTGTATAGTGCCTTGACTCTTTTGTCCCTCAAACCCTAACTCTTCACTTTCCTCTCTCTCTTTGCCGTCGCTTCGCCTCTCTCTCTCTCCTTTTTTTTTTTTTTTTTTCAGTTCTCATTTTGTTTTCCTTTCTCTCTATCTCTGTCTCTGTCTCTATCTCTCCTCTTTTATTCTTCTTCTTTCTTGCGTTTTTGGTTTCCTCAAACCCTAACTCTTCATTTTCTTTTCTCTCTCTGTCGCTAGTTCCTTTCTCTCTCTTTTTTTTTTTTTTTTTTTTTCAGCTCTCATTTTTGTTTTGCTTCCTCTCTCTTTGTCTCTGTCTCTGTCTCTCCTCTTTTCTTCTTCTTCTTTCTTGCGTTTTTGGTTTCCTCGAACCCTAAGTTTGGTTCCTCTTTCTCCTTTTTGCCGCCGCCTCTTTTGAGTTTTCAATTTCTTATTTGGCTTTCCATTTTCATCTTTCTCTTTCTTTTTCTGTGTTTATTTTCTTCTATTGTTTTTCTTTTTTGCGTTTTCAGTTTCAAATTTGTACCGGTGGGTTTGTGTTGGTTTTGGTGAAGAAAGTTAGTGGTTTTGGATGTGTTGTTGTTGGAGAAGTTTGGTTTGCAGGGAATGGTTTTTAAGGCATGTTTGGTGAACTTTTTTTTTTTGGTTTTTTTTTTTCCCCGAGATTTGTTTGGTGGTTGTTTCCTTACCGGTGGGTTCCTTTTGGTTTTGGTGAAGAAACTTCGTGCTTTTGGGGTTTGCAGGAAATGGTTTTCAACGCATGTTTGCTAAAGTTTTTTCATTTTTTTTTTCGTGTCAGATTGGTTTGGTAGTTTCTTCTTTTGGTTTTAGGAACTGTTCGAGGAAGCCAGGAGTTGCAGAAGAAGGAGATAGGAATGTGAAAATGTCTACATTGTTACTTTGACAATTTTTTTTTTTGGCTTTTTTTCGTTTTTTTTTTTTTGTTTAAGTGTTTGTGTTTTTTGTCCCTTTAACCCTACCTATGGTTCTTTTTTTTCTTCTCTGCCGCTGCTTCTTTCTGTTTTTAGGGTTCTATTTTTTTTTTCTTCCTCTTTGTTTCTTTGTTTTGTCCGAAACCCTAGATTTTCATTTTGGGGGTTTTTAATTTTTTTGTACTTATTTAGGGTTTTTTTTTTTTTTTTGCATGTTTGATTAAGTTTTTATTTTGTTTTTTTCTATTGTTTCGGTTATTTTGTTCATTTTTTCATTCTCTCTACCGACTATGTGTGTATTGAAATACCAGTATTTGTGATATTTTCCCAGTTAATTATGGTGTTACTTCTACGATTGAAGACTTACCCAGACCTAGAAACCTAACTGTAGGAATAAGGGAATTTTTCACTTAGTTTTTCCTTAATCTGTTTTTTGTTTTATATAACTTAATTTTGATCTTCGTTTTTGTTGAATTGTATTTGTAGATTGCAATACTTGTGATTCTTAGCTGGGTGCTTGAAGTTTCTCATGAAGATGTTGAAGACTTTTTATGCCTGATGTTTGTATTTTCAAATTCTTTGGTTTTTCCCCCCTGGGTATTATTTCTTTAATTTTCTATCTGAATTTTGATTTATTTATTTTTACTCTTTATAAATCTTTGTGATGATTTAGTTGTATTGTAGGATTTAGTTAGAATGGAATGAATTGTTTAGGTTCTCTGTTATTTGAATTTCTGATTTGTTTAGGTTGTTTCTATGTGATATAGTTTGGTTTGGTTTTACTGATTTGTCCTATATATTTAGTACTTTTAGTTTAGGTTGTTTTAGTTGTGATTGGATTATTTGTTACAACTTTGTAACTTGCACTCTGAAAATTACTTTTATTGGAATTTGTTGCATGTGTATATCTATATTCTTTGTTGTCAGTATATGTATTTTTATGTATATACGTGTAACTATTTTGTTACTGCTGCTTTTCACCGACTCTTTAAAAACAGCCTTCTCCAAACTTTTTAACCTGTCTTTTCTCTTATATATTACATCTCCTCTCATATAGTACACCTTTCTTATAGTTTTGCATTAGTATTTCCGTAATATCCTCTCAATTACTCTTTTTGAAACCTCCTTTAATTCTTCCTTAAAATATTTTATCCTACTATTTGTGAACTTCTAAAAACTGTTCACTTTGAAATCCTTACTTCTGTGGAAAGCTGCTGTTTTTTATTCATGTACTATATTTAATGTTGTATTTTTATTCTATCAATTGCTTTCTTTACTGATTTTATATTCCATCTTCATTGATTTTTATATTGTTACTATTGGTTTTGGAGTGATTTTATTGTCTGTATGTATTTTATTGTCTGCACGTTTTTACCTTTCTAAGTATGCCTATTGATTATGTTCTCTATACTGGCTTGATTTTTTCCTCTCTTTAACTTTATCTATATACTGTTTTTGTCTTCTCTGCCGCTGCTTTTCTTCATTGTTAAAAGTTATTTTTGATTTTTCATCTTCCTATTTTATTTAGTCTTTCTTTTTTTTTTCCCCCTTCTGCCTCTGTTTTTTTCCCTCCAACAACAGAATATCAATGAATTTTTTCTTTCTTTAGATCTTTGATGACTATTATCCCTATTATAAGTTAAATAATCATATTATAGGATCTAATAAGTTGTTTCATTGTTCTGATTATGTATGGTTATGTATTACTTATTATTCTTAAGTTTCTTCATGCCATCCTTCCAGCACACCTAAATACCGACTTTACCCTCCTTTTATTGTCTGGACGGTTTTACCCTTTGAAATTTGTCTACCGGTTGTTTGTGTATAATGTCTTGACTGTTTTGCTCCTCAAATCCTAACTTTTCACTCTCTTTCTTCTCTCTGTCGCTACTTCTCTTCTCTCTCTCTTTTTTTTGATTTTCATTTTTGTAAAAAAATTTTAATATGCTATGATGATCTCTACTTGGATATGCATATACCAGATGTATTACTTAGTTTGGTATATGTTGATGAATGTTATATTATTGATAGTATATATTAAATAACTAATACATATTATTTAACAGTTTTTATCGTTGCCGTGAATATGTTTGGGAATTATATAATGTTGTTATTATTTTCATATTGTTTTTTCCTCTGTGCTTTTTTATATTTTTTTATTTTATGGATTTATGATTGATAAATCTGACCTTTTGGTTTTTTTTGTTCTTTCCTTTATTTTGAGTATTAGTTATGCTTTCCGTTTTTATTAATTTTGTGTAATCTTTACCTTTTTCTGATTTTGTCCTTTTTTGTTTTTCCAAAAATATATATAAATACAGTTATATATTATTGCTTACATTAATTTACTTGATATTTATTTTATTGCTCTTTTTTTTTCTTACAATTTCCTGCCTTTTGATTCCTTCAATTTTTCCTTCTCAAATTTAAAATTCCAATTACAGTTTTCAGATTCTATTGTTTCAATTTTTTTACTTTGTTAACCGGTTATTCCTCATTTCTTACTTTTGCTTCATATTGTTTATTTGACTTTTATTTTTTACTGCTTTTGTTATTTTATTTTCCTTTTTATTATTAATATTTTTTTCCTCATAGATATTCCCAAACATTTCACTTGGTAGCTATTGAAAACGAAGTCGAATTGTATTTCAGTTATTTTTGATAAATACTCTTACAATACAAGAGATCTGAGCTTATTTTAATAATGTTTAATACTTTTTTCCCCCTTCAAGAGTTAATATAAATTTCCCTTAAATTTTTTATAGTATGTATATATATATATATATATATTTAATTATATATTTAATTTCGTGCACATGATTCAATATCTTATAGGTTTGTTTATTTTTTCCCGTGACACTATTCCGTTAAGCTTTTTTTTTTTTTTTTTAATATAGTTTTTTTGCCTATGTTTTTTATTACCCGGGGTTTTTTTTTCCTTTTATTAAATTATTGAAGTTTTTAGACTTAGTTTTGTTATATTTGTAAGTAGATGTTTTCATTATTATCAGCCATTGTAATTTAAATTGTTGTATGTAATTTTTTATATTTTTATTACCAGCCAATGTAATTTAAATTGTTTCATGTAATTTTTTACATTCTGTACTTTTATAATGTAAGTTTACAATTTTCCTTTATATGTAATCTTATTTTATTTCAATTTATGTTATAGAAAATAATTGTTCATTAAAAATGTAAACGATTTAGGTTATTTATCATTTAATTTAGCAAAATATAAGTTTTTATTGAACGGGAAAAATTCTAAAAAATTTGACTGCCAAATGACATTTATTTAAGGTCATATGAATTATAGATAAATAAACTTAACTACATAAATTTTTATATAAACTTGAAATTTATTTAAGGTAATATAAATTATAAATAAATAAATTTGACTGCATAAATTTTTATATAAACTTTAAATTTATTTATATGTTTATTTAAGATTGGTAAAATTTTTGTTCTGAACAATATAATATAAGTAATAAAATAAACTTAATAATAAATTTATATACAGCAATATTATATATAAATTAGATAAAAAGATATCAATTGAAATTAAAATATCGTATTATATAAAAACTTGAATGGATTAAACATATTGAACAAAAAATATAATTTATACTATGACATTTAAAAAACTAATATTAGATAAAAATGATAATAAAAAAAACAAGTAAAATTTGATTGTTTATTTATGGTTAATTTATCCATAAATATAAAATAAATTACATTCATAAATAAATAAAATTAGAAAAATAAAATTTTATATAGATTTAATATATGTTTATATGTTATCATAAAATTTGTAAAATTTCTGACTTCAACTATACTATACAATAAATGTAACATAATAAAATAACGAACAAATTTAAATATTGAAATATTATATATAAAGTGAGAGAAAATCTATCAATGGAAATTTAAACAATTTATTATATAAAAATATAAGATCATTAAATATATTTCATAAACTATAAAATTCATAATATGATACTTAAAAAATAAAAATTAAATCAAATTGGTCATAAAATAAAAAAGCAAAAAATTCCTTAACTTATGAATAATTTATTCTTAAGTGTAAACTAAATCATATATAATAATTTATGTTCCAGTCTGAATTTGATATTTTTTGTACATTTATCATAAACAATAAATTTAGATAGGAAAAAAAATCTAAAAATTATTCAATATTCAATAAAAAATATTTACACTATCAAAATCATATAAATAAAAAATAAATTAATATAATCAAGTTGTAATAATTGTAGAAATAAAATAATGTAGACAAATAATTCAATATTAAATAGGAGAAAAATTTACAAACGAATGGAAAAACTTAAGATAATAAAAAAAAAAATTACAAAATAAATTATAGTATTGAAGACAAAAAATATTTCGAAATAATTTGTAACCATAAGAATGTTATAAATTTAAAATAAAAAAAATTAAATTACAAAATATGTAAGATTCAATTGTAAGATAAAATTTTTAGAACTAAAATTTTTAAATATTTTATGCACTTCGATATTTATTTACTAATTTAGTTGATTTTATTTGTCATACTAAATTTACTTAGATTAATGAAATTTTTTGTGGTTTTTGCTTTGTTAATTTTTTTTTTTTTGTTTTATTTATTGTCCGTTATGTTTTGATTAGAAAATATCATTTTTTTTAATGATAATAGATAAAATTCTTACCAAAAATATTTTATTATAATATTTCTTATTAATATCTTTTTATTGGCTACATGTTTTTTTTTAAATTAAAATAGTTAAATTTTTTTTCGTTTTTTCTTATTATATTTATATCTATACATTTAATTTTCCAACAATATTTGATACTGTCCTTTTTCTATTTTGTATGACAAGATTCAAAGAATGCAAAGAAATTCTGGAAAAAATACAGAGTATTCAAAATGTTTAAAACCACAAAAAAGGTAAAATTATATGAATAGCAATGACGCATCTACGTCAACAAATGTGGATATCTCAAATACTGAATATCAGAATTTAAATATTAAAATATGTAATTCGTCATCATTTGAAAAGGGTATTTAATTATTTTAAATTATATTTTACTTTTTATATATTTATTAATTTCGTTAATATTTTATATTAACATTTTCTTATTTTGTTTTCCTCTGTTTTTTCCATAAATTTTATGATTTAGACTTAAATAATGAATATATAGATATTGGAGATTGTAATTGCATATATCAATATTGTGGAGCATTATTTTCGAAATCTGAACAAACACGTAATACAAATCCACTAAAATATTTTTTATATTGTCAAAATGGAAAAATTAGTATTTCTTTAACAAAAAAATCACCAGCAATTTTGAATTAATTATTAGATTATTATGGAGGATCTTTAAGTACAAATTTCAGAAAAAATATAAGGACTTATAACTCTATGTTTGCTTTTACTTCATTCGGAGCAAATATTCAATCAGATATTAATAATTCTCTAGCACCATATATTTTTAAAATTAGTAGTCAAATATATCATTTAATTAGATCTTTGCTTCCAATTGATAATAATCCTCCAAGATTTGCACAATTATATATTTATGACACAGAAAATGAAATTCAGAACGGAATATCTACACTTTCAAATACTGCAAATTTAAATGAGACAATAGTTGAAAAATTAATTACAATATTAGATGAAACAAATAAATTAGTGTAAATTTTTAGAACTGATAGAGAAATCTATAAAAATAATCAATAACCACTACTGAAATTAAGATTATTAGGAAGATGACAAGAAGATAGTGCACAATATGATCTTCCAACTTCAACATATATAGGTGCTTTAATTGTTGGAGATATTGGTGAATATGAAAATGGAAGAGATATTATTATTCATAATCAAATTGAACAACTACAAAGAATCAATAAACTTCATCCATCTTATATGGTATTATAATATTCATTATTATTTCCCTTTGGAGAAGATGGATATAGAATTGATATAGATGGAATCCAAATTTTATAGGTAAACAACCGCATAAACATCGAATATCAATGATGTAGGACCCGAATTTTTCTATGGACTCATGATTTCCTTAGACATAAGGAATCAAAGTCCATATTATGTGTTTATGAAATGTTTCATGAAAATTATGAATATCAATGTGAAATTCATAATTTTATCAGTAAATGTTTGAGTTCTCATTCAATTAGTTATGAGACTCAATAAATGATTGTTTCGCCATGTATAAAGCTTATTATGGAAAAAGGCTTAACAAAATTCATGATTTTATATTGGTCAAAGTTTGACCATAAAAAGTCAAAGTTGACCAAAAAGTCAAAGGTTGACCATAGAGGTCAAAGGTATGACGGTACAGTTATATGACAAGTAGTATGGAAAATATACTGTAAAAAACCGTCATTATAGACAAAATAGTAAGATCAAGATTCAAAACCACCATAGAAAAATCAAGCACACCAAGTTAGAAATAAAGGGCAAAAAGGACTTTGAGAAATAGGAAAAATTTTATACTGTCCATTTTTACATAGATAAATTTTGGACTGTAGTATAGTATTAAATACTATTATTAGTGGATAACAGTATTAAAAATATCTGTGTAGCATAAAAGTGGACTGCGTATTAAGGAATTAGCCAAACGAGGCCTTAGGTGATGACATCACCTCACCATATATTTATAATATCATAAATGATTAAATAAAGCATGGAAAGAATTATGGAATTATCTAGAAGAGGGGTGAGGTGGCCGGCCACCTAGGTGGCAAAATGGCAAAGATTTTGTCATTTGGGGCCAAAATGTAATTTTTAGAAAATTAGTGATGTAAGCAAGTGATGTCACCAAGATGATGTCACCTTGATGAGGTAAGCAAAACCTTGGAGGACAAGCGATGGTCGGCCAACATGCCACCTAATGGGGGTCAAAGTGCAAATTTTGATTTTTGAGGCGTTTTTATGCAATTTTTAGAAAGTTCTCCACCACTATAAATACCTATTAAAGGGGGTCGGTTTTTGGCTGGAAAAATTCAGAAAAAACAGCCAAACTCTGCCATTTTCTCTTTTTCAAAAATTCGAACCCAAATTAGCAACCCAAAGAGAGAAAAAAATTGGAAAATCAAGAGAAAGTGTTAGGGGGGTCTTCAGGTTTTATCAAGAGCCAAGAAAATGAAGAAAAAAAAAAGTGATACCCATTTGTGGCCAAGAGGCCGGTTGTGGGGGAGAGTGAGAGGAAGAGAAGGTGAGAAAAATTGAAGTTAGTGGTGCTCGGTTTTGGTTCAAGGAGCCACCAAGAAATCAACCAAAATTTTGGTGCCCATTGGAGAAGTAGAACCAGTTGGAGGAGATCTAGGGAGGGAGAATTTTCGGACCCTAAACCCTAACCCACTCCTAGGATTGATCAAGGTAATAGCCCTAAACCCTAATCCTTTTAATTGAGCTTTAAATTTGAAATTTAAGTGTATTTCCAAGTCATGATTATAAGAGCATAAGCTCAAAGTTATTTATTGCCCTAGGTTGATTAGGTGTGTGCTTGATTATATCTAAGGGTGGTTTGTTTATGAATTTTGATTGATTATGCTTGCTAGGATTGCATGCTAGATGTGAATGTGTTGCATGTTCCCCAAAGATGTTCAAGCATGATATGCTAGGTTGCTAGAGTGAAAAATGGAATGAATGGAATGATGGATTGGAACTAGAACTATGCAACCCTAGGTTAGGGCAGGTTGGTTGATGGGCTGCATGGACACGATGGGGCTGCATGAATGTTAATATGGGACATTAGAGAACGCTGCATGATTGTTATTTAGGCTCCCGCGTGTTCGGTTAAGTTAGATTACGTGAAATAGGACGTAAAATGAATTTAAAAATGAAAATTGCCAGGCTCGGGTGGACCCTGGTCAGTTTTCTGGAAAGTGGAATTTGAGGCCTTTAGAGACCGAATTGGGAAAAACATAAAACATGAAAGTTGTTCAGAAGAGGTTTTCCTATAGGGAAATGTAGACAGTTTTTCAAAATAGGCTCCAATGGCCTCGGTTTTTGTGAAAACCCGAGCCTAACCGTGCCCAGGTTTCATGCACGGTCAGGTGGATTCAACGAAGAAAATGGACACGTTAGAGTCCGAAATAAATTTTTCGTAAAACACGAAAGTTTTAGGATTTTTCGAGAGCTAGAATTTTTGTGAAGACAACTTTTTCAAATTCAAACTGGATTTTTAAACTGACAATGATTTATAAAAAATGTGCAGTGAACAGGAAATTCCTGCACATAATTTTCTGAAAATAATTCTGAAAAACTGTATTTTTCCCAAAAACCACTATTTTAACTGTGAAAGCTATTCCAAAGGCAGTTTTAAGCCCTTAACGATTTTTATAAGTCTCCATTTCAAAAACCATGAATTTTGAGGTTTTGAATTTGAAATCTCCAGATTTTCCCAAAAGGTAAAGAAAATGGGATTTTTAAGTCAATTGTTTTCAAGATAAGGAAAATGGAATTTTGACCAAAAGTTTGACCTAGATTAACATCCTTGAGAGTTACCCAATGTAACCTTATAGGATACCAAGAATGACACGGGATTAAGGATATTAAGACAAAAGCCCAAGGTTAGGATAATAACCTAACCCTAATTGTATGTGGGCTTAACAACCAAGGCTACCTTATGTAACCTAATGAGCTATCATGTGTATGCTAAGGGGAAACATATAACAATGGTTAAGTATGAATGTTGGTTAGGTCACCAACATTTTACGATAGGATTCTTATCCTATTCTCTTTTAAATAGCAAGAGGTAACCTGCTGTTACAACCGAGTTGAGGCAGCAACTTTCAGGAAATAGCACACGAGGTAAGTACAAACTTCACCTGCAGTATGAAAATAGTAACCTATTTTCAAATATGCTATGTTATGATGAAATGTTAAGTGAATGATATGACATGTATGCAATACCATGTTATGAATACCATGTTATGAATGTCATGTTATGAATGTCATGTTAAGGAATACTAAGTTAAAGACTGCCATGTTAAAGAATGCCATGATAAAGAATGCTATGTTAAAGAATGCCATGATAAAGAATGCCATGTCGTGTTAAAGAATGCCATGTTTTAAGAATGTCATGTTTCAAAAACACCATGTTTTTAAAGATGCCATATCTTTCAAAAATGCCATGTTCTCGAAAAATGTCACATTTTTAAAGATACCATGTTTTCAAAAATGCTATGCTTCAAAAAGGACACATTTTCAAAAATGCCATATTGACGAAAATGTCATATTTACAAAAATGACATATTTACGAAAATGACATCTTTACGAAAATGCCATATTTACGAAAATGACACTGTTACAAAATGACATATTTATGAAAATGACACTTTTACGAAAATGCCATATTTACAAAAACGACATATTTACGAAAATGACATGTTTACAAAAATGCCACATTTACAAATACGCCATGTTTACAAAATTGCCATATTTTCAAGTATGTCATGTTTATGAAAATGCCACGTTTCCAGGAATGCCACGTTTTTAAGAACGCCATGCCACGATTTAAAGAATATCATGCCATGTTTTCAAGAATACTATGTTTTCAAGAATACCATGTCATGTTAAAAGGATGCTATGTTTTAAGAATGCCATGTCATGTTCAAAGGATGTTCATGATTCAAAGAATGTCATGAAATGATGAAATGTCAAGTTATGATATGTTATAGTGACGTCATGGGGTATGATCACTAATGTTAAACCACATGGTAAGAATACACAAGTAAGGTGTCGTACCAACCTCCCATCAGGTAGAGGGTTATCAATGTTCAAGTTCAATGTTTCCCAGAACTGTTAGGGACCTTGCAACCCCTAACTTTATCTGGAGAGCGCGCATCTGGTACGCACACAAATGGGCCCAAATGTTAAAGGAAGATAATAAATCCAAGATGATAATGGATCATAAAAGATTCACAAATGAGCATAAATGGTTCATGCATATGTATATGATGTTTGTGATGTTGAATGTTTTTGTGAGATTAAGTTTGTGCTTACTGGGCGAAAGCTCATCAGATATATTTCATACTGTAGGAAAGAAGCTTGCAGTTTAACTGGTGGGCTACATGTGGACGATGCGGCGGATTAAGGGCGGTGTGGGATACCACTACGCATATTTTCCACAACTTCTCTTGAGATAATAGGTCTATGTATATATGTATATATTTCAAAAATAAATTATGTTATATAGTATACCTGGTACTGAAGACTTCAAACGATCTTCTTATTTCAATATGTATGTATGACCAGTTTGCTATGGGCTAAACTATTTATATATGTGTATGTTGAAAAAAAAAATTTATTCTCAAAATTTCAAGTAATGTATAGTTAAGTATAAAAGGCGACGGCTCTACGTAGGTTGGGGCGTCACAAATGAGATCATTTTATGCTTTTCAACTTCATGAACGAATACAACAAGGAAATATATTATTTAGATCTGGTCGACTTTTTCAACAGTATATTGTAGATATTTATACTTCTATCGAAGAAGATCGTTTAGATTATATTAAACATAATCAAAACAATTTAAGATCTGAGATTCATAAAGGTATTCAAGATATTATAATTAGAGGTGATACAGATACACAAGCAATTAGAAAAAGAATTATTTTACCATCATCTTATACAGGAAGTCCAAGATATATGATTCAAAGTTATCATGATGCAATGACAATTTGTAGACATTATGGAAATCCTGATATATTTTTAACATTTACATGTAATCCAAAATGACCAGAAATTAGAAGATATTTACATTGATTCTAGGACAAAAACCTAAAGATAGACCAGATATCATAAGTAGAATATTTAAAATGAAATTAGATCATTTATTAAAAATAATAAAATGAGGAGTAATTTTTGGGCCCATAATTAATTTATTTTATACAATAACTAAATATATTATTATTATTTTTATTGTTTTTTATTGTCAAAATTAAAATATTAACATTAATTTTTCATTTCTTTTTGTATTAGATTTATATGTAGTCGATTTCAAAAACGTAGTTTACCTTATTGTCATATGTTATTTTGGTTATATCCTGAATATAAATACTATGATTCATCACAAATAGATAGAATTATTTCCGTTGAAATTCCAAACCCAATAACAGATTCTTTAGGACATAAAATTATTATTGAACATATGATACATAGACCATGTGGACATGCAAAAACATCAGCACCATGTATGAAAAATTCAAAATGTTTAAAAAAATTCCCCAAACAAATAAAAAATGAAACAACAATTGAAGAAAATGGTTTTGTAAATTATCATCGAAGAGATACAGATTTTAATGTTCTGAAAGAAGGAATAAAACTTGATAATAGATATGTTGTACCTTATAATCAAACATTGTGTTAATAATATTCTGCACATATTAATGTTGAAATATGTTCTCAATCTATGCTTATTAAATATTTATTTAAATACTTAACAAAAGGGCCAGATAGAATTAGAGCCGTTATTGAAGATAACATTATTACTGAAAATAATGAAACAATAAATTATAAAGAAGTTGATGAAATAAAAGCTTATCTTAATTATCGATATATTACACCTTATAAAGCAATTTGGAGAATATTTAAATATCTAATACATCACAGAAATCCAGCTATTCAACGCCTTTCTATTCATTTATCAAATATGCAAAATATTACATTTCATAAAAATCAACAACTACATAATATAATTCGACAACTACAAATTCAAAAAACAATATTAACAGAATGGATGGAAATGAATAAAACTAATGAACATGCTCGAGAGCTTACTTATATAGAATTTCCAACAAAATTTGTTTGGAATAATAAAGATAAATTATGGACTCATCGACAGAATGGACATACTATAGGACGAAAATTTTATATTCATCCAAGTTCTGGTGATTTATACTATTTAAAATTATTATTAAATCATCAAAAAGGATCAACAAGTTATGAATCCCTTCGAATAAAAAATAATATTATTTATCCCATAAATCAAACAGCCTGTCATGCACTAGAATTATTAGGAGATGATAAAGAATGGGATGAATCAATTGAAGAAGCATCATTTTGGTCAACATCGACACAATTTCGTCAACTTTTTATTACAATAATATTATTTTATAATATTTGTGATCCCATAAAATTTTTAGAAAAATATTGGAAATTAATGTGTGACGATATTTTTTACAAAGTAAGAATGTTATTTAATAACCCAGATTTTCAAATTCCGGAAAATGAGTTATATAATTTTGTATTATATGAATTAGAAAAATTATTAAATTTAAATTCATCTTCTTTATCATATTATAATCTTCCACTTCCAACTGGATCATTAATTGAAGATTTAAATAATAATCTTTTAAGAGAATAACTTAATTATGATAGATATGAATTAAAAAAAGAAAATCTTAACTTAGTACAAAATTTAAATAAAAAACAACTCTATATTTATAATCAAATTTTAGAAGCAATTGAAAGAAAATAAGATAATTTATTTTTTATATATGGTTATGGTGGGACAGGAAAAACAAATTTATGGAATACTATTATTAGTAAAATTAGATCAAATGATGAAATTGTACTAGCTGTAGCATCATCAGGTATAGCATCATTATTATTACCAAAAAGACGAACAGCACATTCAAGATTTCGCTTATCCCTTTCAATTGACAAATTTTCAACCTGTCAAATCAAAAAATGTACTCAACTAGCAAAATTAATTGAAAAAACAACATTAACATTATGGGACAAAGAACCTATGACGAATAAATATTATTTTGAAGCTTTAGACAAAACATTACAAGATTTAAAAAATGACTTTAATCGTCCATTTGGAGGAATGACAGTCATATTGGGTGGTGATTTTAGACAAATATTACTAGTTATTCCAAATAGAACAAAAGAAAATATAATTAATATAACTATAAACAATTCTTACTTTGGGAACATTTTCGTATATTAACCTTAACAGAAAATATGCACTTAAAAAAATTTGCTTCTAATTCTGATGAACAAATAGAAATTAGTAAATTTTCTGAATGGATTTTAAATATTGGTAATGGAACAACAAATAGAATAAAAGATACAGAAAATGAAAATGCTATTTGGATTAAAATACCAGAAGAATTTATAATACCATATAATACAGATTCTATGAAACATATTTCAACAATAATATATGAAAATTTCAATACTAATTTTGAGAATATTGATTATTTAAAACAACGAGCAATTGTTACACCAAAAAATAAAACAACTAATGCAATAAACAAATACTTATTAAACTTAGTACCAACAGAAACAAAAATTTATTATAATTATGATACTATTCTTTTATCGTCTGGAAATCTCGACAAATTAAATCTTTTACATCCTACTGAACTTTTACATACACTTAATTTTAATGGATTACCTCCACATGAATTAGAATTAAAAGTTAGAATTCCAGTTATGTTAATTAGAAATCATAACCAATCAATGGGATTATACAATGATACAAGACTTATTATAACACAACTAACAAATAGAATTGTTGAAGGCCGTATTATTAATTCTAATGATACAAATGAAAAAGTTTATATATCAAGAATATACATGACAATAAATGAATCTAATTACCCATTTACATTAAAAAGCAACAATTATCTTTAAAAATATGTTACGCTATGACAATAAATAAAAGTCAAGGTCAATCATTAAATAAAGTTGGACTCTATTTAGAGGATGAAATTTTTAGTCATGGATAACTATATGTTGCATTATCAAGAGTAACATCACCAAAAGGTTTATATATTTTAATACATGATTCGATTAATAAACTTTCAAACCATATTAAAAATATTGTTTACAAAGAAATATTACATAACATTAATAAAAATTCATAATTGATTAGAGAAAATAAATGTTTGACAAATATTAATTTTTTTCTAATAATTATATTATTAAACACTTATCATAATCTTCAAATATTCAATTCAATAAATTTATAACCAAATATATTTCTATGCTTTTATTATTTATAGGAAATGTTCAGTCCACTACGAATACTAAAAGCAGGAGAAACATATGAGACGATTTGTGCTCGAGTTTGTCGCTTATGGAGGAACACAAACTATAATACTGGACGTCTAATAAGCGTTGATTGCTTATTAGTAGATGTACAGGTAATTACATTAAATTTTTTATCAAAATTATATTTATTAATAATAAAAACTTCATATTATTATTATTATATATAAATCATATTAAATTGATATATATATTTTGTACAGGACGAAGCAATACATGGATTTGTTCATGCAAAAGATGCTGATTTCATAACAAACAAAATACAAGTAGGCAACAAATATGAAATCAGCAACTTTTTTGTTACGAACAACAAACAAAGATACAAAATTGTTCCACATAGAGCGGTGTTGCAATTTGCACGGTCCACAATTTTCAAAGAAGTTGAAGAAGATATTCCTGAGATACCTCAGTACAAATTTAATTTTGTGGAATATGACCAGTTAACATCAAGAGTTGACATTAATGACATTCTTTTAGGTAAATAATACATAATATTTTTATTTTTATTACCTAAAAAAATATAAGTATATAATATCAATATTAATATTTAATAATTTTATATTTATAATTTTATGGCAGATGTTATTGGTCGTCTCATATCTATAAAAGGTGTTGAAGAATCCAATGTGAGTAATAGATTAGTCAAAAGACGAAATCTGACAATTCAAAACGTCAGATAACTATAAACTATATATTATTACAAATATATGTCCATTGAAAGAAAAATAATTTCTTAATAATTCATTTATTTAAATTTATTATCTTTTGCAGAGAAGAATCACTAAGCATAACTCTTTGGGGAGAAATTGGAGAAAATTTTGATGAAAATGCAGTTCAGAGAATGTCTGAACCAGTTATAATCGCTTTTACAGCTATGGTAGTTAAACAATATCTTAAGTATAAATATAATAAATATTAATGGATACAAATTTATTTCAAATAAAGACAATATATTTCTAATCATTATTTTCAATAATTACAAATATACAGGTGGACTTTATATTGCAAGCACTTCTGCAACATCATTTTATTTTGAACCAGTGATCGCTGAATCAGAGAAAATCAAAAAAAGGTATTCTTAATATTTATTACAAAAATATGATACTTATTTATATATTTTACAATTCTCTAAAAATATTAACATCATTTAATATCTTATCTATTTATAGGTTTAGTAATTCCATTCAAGTAATAGACTTTATTGCTCCATCGACACAAAAACCATTAACATTAGAGGAGCAAAAAACAGTGAATAGACTGATGATAGCAGAATTTTGGTGTTTAAATTCATATCAAAACCAGGTAAATATTAATTTATTACTTTTTAATTATAATATATAATTTAATAAATTTTTTGTCTTTAAATAATAGGACCAAAAATTTACTACAAAGGCAACCATCACTAAAATTGATGCACAACAATGTTGGTTTTACAATGCCTGTCCACGTTGCTATAGACGTGTAAGACAATCAGAAACTTCATGGTGGTGCGACACTCATGCATATTTAACAACAATACCAATTAGTTGGTAATATTCATCACTTTTATTATAAAAAATTAATAAATCACTCATAAATACTACAAAATTTACTAATTTTCTAATATTTATAACAAGTACAAAATTAACGCTCAAATCGAAGACAGCACTGGGGGAATAAATATTGTTATGCTTGGAAAAACAGTACAATCACTGGTCAATAAAGCTTGCTCCATACTAACAATTCAGGAAGGATATACCAATCAAACATCATTCCCCCTCTCATCAATCAACTCAAAGGCATGTCAAAAATATTTTTGATTCAATTTCGTCCAATAGGTGCATTTATTGATGCAACGGATGTTAAAACTTTTGATGACGATGAATCACAAATATTATTGCCTGCACCACCAATCAAATCCCCAAAACATATGCCACAACCATTAACATCTTTAGATCCAGAAACACCACTATCAGAAACCAAAAAAGGTGTGAAAAAACAGCTTTTCATCACTGAATCAATAACAGATGAGATTGAATTAATGTACATTACTATTTATAATTTGTTTTAAATTTTTTATATTTGTCTACATCAATTACAAATAATTATATAATTATACTTATCGTTATTTCAGACCCCAGCAACATCCTTAATCAACAGAAATTCAAACATCTTTTGTTGATCCATCTAGAAAATGAAAAGAATCAAGATATAGTTATCTTTTATTTATAATTACATATTATATAATTATACCAATTTCAATTTTATTTATAAATATAAAATAATTAATTTTTTTTCCTCATGACAGATCTGACGAAAAGGGGAAGAAGATTAAACACAGTTGATGAAATCTTTAGTCGAAAATGTTTTATTTCCAACAACTCGGTTTATAAATATATATCTATATATGTTTGTTTGTATATATAAATCCAACATCTTCACATAAACTTCAATGTAAATATTATAATATTATCATAATAAATACTAAACAAATAGACTGCTTATAATTATATTATTGATCTTAAATAACTACTTTTTGTATAATAATCAATTATTTTATTTTATTTTCTCCCTAAATCATCGTGCGTAGCACGTGTATTAGACTCGTAATTTACTAAAGTGGTCTCTAAAGTTGGACTAATTGACTCTTTTGTTTATTATAGTAAAAAATTGTAAGCGGAGATTATGAATTGTGCCAGTTACATCTATTTTAATTCTAATTTTTGAATATCATTTCACATGACATTAAGTTGTTATCTTTTCATTGGTTTTTACAATTAATTATTGTGACGTTCTCTTAAACACCTACCAATCAATGGCGGAGTTAGACATATGATTCAGTGAAAGCGCAAATCAATATTTTTGTCTTAAAAAATAAATAACATCAAAAAATAATAAGTAACATGGATAAATTTTAATGGAGAATATATGATAGTTATAATTTTTAGTAGGATAAAGTAAGAAAATTATAAAATTATATGAAAAAATCGAAAGGAAGACAAAATTTCAGTAAGGCTTTGGTACCTATTAGGCCTACCCTACCTCCATCACTGTTATTATGAAAATAATGACAGCTCACTTGTTACATAAATTAATATTCAAAAATTAAGATTAGAGTTGATATTTCTAATATTTTTTTAGTGACGATTAGTCTATGGTTTTTGAGACACACAGAGGTATAATTAGAACGCAACCCACGTTTTGCAACTATTCTATCTTCCATCCAACAATAATAATGCACAAATCACGTCCCACCTAAATTCCTACATCGATCGAAGGATACAAAATTTTAATGAATCTAGCAACCACTACTTCCAGATTAATGCATTTTAATATGCAGTCCAGATTACAAAATATTATAATATAGATTTTGTCTTTTTCTTTTTCAGTTTTCTCAAGAACAGAGGAACGAGGCTCCACTTTATTTTTACTAATTAATAACATTTTGTTGAGAGAAATAATATAAAGCTAGTGTCTATAAAATATCACTACAAGAAATTGAACTTACAGCGACCAGACTTTCCGCGACCAAAAAAAATTTGGTCTCTGAAGAGCAGTTTCGTCGACCAAAATTTTGGTCCCAGAAGGTCAGAATCTTCAGCGACCAAAATTTGGTCTCGGTAGGTCACCTTCCGGGACCAAATAAATTTGGTCCCCGAAAGTGGCCACCGGATACACAAAAGCGTGACCAAAAATCTTTTGGTGGCCGAAAAGGGCTTTCGGAGACCAAACTTTTGGTCCCTGTAAATTACTTTCCGAGACCAGATAAATTTGGTCCCTGAAAATGCCCTTCTCATACACAAAAAGCGGGACCAAAATTCATTTGGTGGCCAAAAAGGACTTTCGGGGACCAAACTTTTGGTCCCTGTAGGTCACATTCCGGGACCAAATAAATTTGGTCCCCGAAAATGCCCTTCTCATACACAAAAGCGGGACCAAAATTCATTTGGTGGCCGAAAAGGATTTTCGGGGACCAAACTTTTGATCCCTGTAGGTCACCTTCTGGGACCAAATAAATTTGGTCCCCAAAAATGCCCTTATCATACACGAAAGCGGGACCAAAATTCATTTGGTGGCCGAAAAGGACTTTCGGGGACCAAACTTTTGGTCCTTGTAGGTCACCTTCTGGGACCAAATAAATTTAGTCCCCGAAAATGCCCTTCTCATCCACAAAAGCGGGACCAAAATAATTTGCTGGCCAAAAAAAGCTTTCATAGACCAAACTTTTGGTCCTGGTTGGTCACTTTCTGGGACCAAATAAATTTGGTCCCCGAAAATGCCCTTCTCATACACGAAAGCGGGACCAAAATTTATTTGGTGGCCGAAAAGGACTTTCAGGTACCAAAATTTTGGTCCCTATAGGTCACCTTCTGGGATCAAATAAATTTGGTCCCCGAAAATGGCCTTCTCATATACAAAAGCACGACCAAATTTTATTTGGTCCCTGAAAAGGGCTTTCGGGGACCAAAATTTTGGTCCCGGTAGAGCACCTTCTGGGACCAAATTTATTTGGTCCCGAAAATGGCCTTCTCATACACAAAAGCGCGACCAAATGTTATTTGGTCCCTGAAAAGGGCTTTCGGGGACCAAAATTTTGGTCTCGGTAGCTACTATTTGAAGAAAGAAAGAAAGAAAGAAAGAAAAAAAAACCTGTTACTCATTCTAAACCGCTTTATTGTTCTCTCTTTAAAAAATCTCTTTTATTTGTTATGTCGTAGGTTCTCCATGTCCATTACATTGGAGAGGATCTTGCCTGAACAATTTTGATGGCAAGAGAAAATCAAATTTTCATTGAAAATTTGAAACCCGCGCACCTATCTCAGAAACATTATATTCCCCCAATTTCTTTCGCCCAAATCTCAGATACCCAAATCTCACTTTCTCTCACTCTCTCCGCCCAAAATTTCTCTCACTTTCCTTAGATACATCCCCAAATCTCTTCATCATCTGCCTATCTCTCACTCTTTCACTTTCCCCAAATCTAAAGGCCCATCCTGTTGCCCCCCTCTCGAATTCCGCCACCCACGCCTGAAGCAGCAACTGTCGCCATCGCCGTCGCCACCGCCGCGCTTGCTTTCTCTCCGCCCTTTCCTCTGATGCCCCAAATCCCGTCAGTTTCTCACTTTTCTCCGCGCTTGCTTACTCTTCACTTTTCTCTCACTCTCTCACTCTCTCACTTTCCCCAAATCTCTCACGCCCATCCCGTCGCCCCCCTCTCGAATTCCTCCGCCCACGCCTGAAGCTGCCGCCGCACGTGCTTTCCTCCACCCCTGCCTAAAGCTCATCGCGTGACTTAAAGTAAGATCTACGGTTAACTATGTTCTTCCATCGTTGATAACTATTATGCTTGTTCTAGTTAGTTTCTTTTTATAAGCTTCCTGTAGTGTTAATGATGTAAAGATGGTAGATATAGAATTGGGATAGAGAAATAGAACCACTACAAATCAAGGGGGGACCTACGGATGGCATCTCACTCAGACAAATAAACAAAAGTCATGTTCTGAAATTTCATTATATGATCAACATTTACAAAGTCTATTACATCAATTCAGTGGTGCAAGAAACAAAACTAACTATAATCTCTTTACACAGTTTTCCAATAATGATATCTAAACCCAATTGAAAAACCACTAAATGTTTGAACCCAAGTAGGAAAGGGCAAGGTTAGAAAAAAGTAGAAAACTCGTCATAACCAGCTTGACAAAAATTCAGCATGTACTCCAACTTCTAAAACCTCCAAAGTTCCTGAAATTAGAAGACATACCAAATGGCATAAACATACTGTGATAACAAGTTTGTATAGCTATCAATCATTAGAAGATATTCAACTTATATTTTTACTAGCAGTAAATACTATAGACTAGGGAATCATATAAAAGAAATGATCAATCATATTGAAACTAGAAAAGAAATGTCTACCTCGTCTGAATTCGACGGGATCGTTTCATTAGAACTTGGTGCTGGCACTGGTGACTCGACTTTCTACTAGTGTTTTGTGTTTGTGTAGACAAAATTTCTTGAGTGTGTACACCATTCAATGCGAATTTTGAAATGAAAAAAAAAAGGAGTCAATTAGAAAAGTTCGTCTTAAATAACAGAAATTCAGTTGATCTGTTTATCAGGGTTCGCCGGTATATTACTTGCACGAGTTGCTAAAACAGTGTTTTTAACATGTGGAGTACTTTACTTCTTTTGATCTTTCTTTTTTAACAGCTTCGACTTTCTTTCGAAGTGATTTGTTGCCTTTTGCTTTTGCCTTCGTTTTGTCATTAAAAATCTTCAGGTTTTCCTGAGTTTTTACCCAAAAGAAAAGGAAAATCAGAAGACAATGGAGAATATCAGGATTAGAATGTCATTTTATCAAGAGGATTGAAGTGTTCTCAAGTCATTCAAAAGAGAGGCTCCTAGGTTGTATAGTCTGTTGTATACTTGTTTGCTTCATTTATCTAACCTATGTGATTGTGAAACATTATTTCCTATTAATGCCAACAGACCATGGTGATGAGATACTCGGCAACTGTGCCAAGAATGTTGACTTTAATTCTGAACTACTCAATTGTCAAGCGACTATTCATGTTCGTGAACTTGATTGGATGAGTTCATGGCCTCCTAGGATTTGCATTGAAGACTCCACTAATTGCAATAGGTAATATTTTATTTGTAATCTACTTTTTTTTTTCCCCTCCTCCCTGCAATCGGTCATGAGTTAACATGTAATGTTTTGAGAATCACATTGTTTTCATATTTTTCATTGGAAAAACATAAGTTGCTTGATTTGCCGGCATTGCTTAGGTATTCTTGGACCTCCTTGGAAGTTGAAGAAGCAAAGGAAGCTTCTTTGCTTGTAGCTGCAGATGTAATTTACAGTGATGACCTCACATATACATTTTTCAGTACTGTAGAAAGATTAATGTCCCGTGGGTCAGAAAAGGTACATACCAATGCATTAGAACAGCTCATACAATAATGGTTGCGAGTATTATGTCTGGCCTTAAACACAAGACTTAAACAGCCAAATAGCCAATCAGCAAATTGTTGTTTGAAATAGAGTTTGAACATGAATAGTTTTGTGCATGAGAGTAGGACATACTTTCCCATGTTGGGCCTATAATGGTTATCACTATGTTAATCAGGTGTTATACTTGGCATTAGAAAAGCGCTACAACTTCAGGTTTCACGATCTTGATGTTGTTGCAAACGGTTATTCTCATTTCTGAAGCTATCTGCAAGATGACGAAGGTAACCATGTCCTTGTATGGTTGTTTCCTTCATGAGTATTTATCATCTTTAACCTTCTGGCTTTTAATTTGGCTTTGGAATGGCTGGTTGCAGAGTGTGAAGGCGCCGAAGTCTACTCAACGCGCTACTTTGTGGGCAAGTGCATTGATGTCGCACAGATTCCTCAATATGTGAGCAAGTATGACAGAGGATTTTACATGTAACAATCCTTCTGTTTATGAAGTGCATCAGAATTTGTTGTTTCCATAACTCAAACTATGAGGCTGGAAAGTGGATATTGGTTAATGGACCACCTGCCTCGCCCAACTTATGCAGCCTAAGTTAGCTTTTGTTTTGATTATACTTTACTTTCGTTTGATACCTATTATAGTTAAACATTTGGTAGTTAAAAAATCTTGGATAAACAGGCTGTAAATGATTACTGTGACTATTACTGTTGAGAATATGTAACTATTCTCAACAGGTTGTAAATATTACTATTATCAAAAAATTTTGGTCGCTCAAACTTTCGGTAACAAAAATATTTGATAGCTAAAAAATTTTGCAAAATACGTTTTGCTAACAAATAAATTTAAATTTTTTCAGAGAGCAACGGAGACCAAATTTTTTTGGTCTCAGATTTTTTTTTTGACCAATGGAGACCAAATTTTTTTGGTCTCGGATTTTCTTCTGTGACCAACGGAGACAAAATTTTTTTGGTCTCGGATTCTTCTGTGACCAACAGAGACCAAATTTTTTTAGTCTCGGATTCTTCTATGACCAACCGAGACCAAATTTTCTTTGTCGCGGACTTTGACCAACGGAGACCAAATTTTTTTGGTCTCAGATTCTTCTATGACCAACAGAGACCAAATTTTCTTAGTCACGGATTTTGATCTATGGAGACCAAATTTTTTTTGGTCGCCAATACCTAGTGCGACCAGCTTTCGAGGACCAAATGGTGACCAAAAATTTTTTGTCGCGGAAGGCAACGGCGACCAAAAAATAGACCTACTGGGACCAATTTTGTGGTCTCCGAAAGTGAAAATTCTTGTAGTGTATATATTACAATAATTGATTAGTAGTAGAAGAGCTTCAAAATTTGTTTACGAAATGGAAAAGGTGCGTAAAAGAAAAACGAATCAGCATAAACAGCATTAATAACAGAATCACTAATAGAGTTACTACGACAATTAAAAAACCGTTGTAGCATCCACCACCGTGGTATCGGAGATTCAACACATGGAATTCCAATACTGGCTTTTCTCATAATTGTTACCTACAAGGAATTGGTCTTTCAATTAGCGATGAAAGTTTTGATAAGGTCTTTGTTAGAGATCATGAAGGTTGTCCCAAATGACTTTAGCAATGCATGGCGTCATAAATAGGTTTAAATTTACCAATGGCATGTCCTCACCATGGGTTTAGCATTGTCAATTGTGCTGAATGTGACATAACAAAAGAAAAAAACACGTAGATTAAACGATCAAAGTTTGGTAATGTGCCTATGTTCTCTGAGATGATAAAAGAGAACATTCCTTAGTGGTAACCTCTATCAAATGGCTCCATATGAATAGAGATTAGGTAACTACCCTTGAAAAACATTCACGATCTAACGTAAATTTTAAATAGGAGCAAGTCAAATCCTAATCCCATAAAATCAGTCACAATCTTTGGATGGAATCTAAATTAGCCAGAAAATAATGGAACTTTCCGAATACTCTCGGTCAGTAGAAAGCCAAACATAACGTCTCTGGTACTTTCCATCTCTTCACATGAAGTGTGTGTCAGCTTTTCCTAACTAATTTAACAGCAAATTAAGTGCTATTTGAGGGGAGAATTGGAGGCGGAATTTTAGAGGTTGGAGCTAAATTGAGTTTTGGAAATGTACTTTGGTGGAAATGAACTGTTTAGAGTTAAATAGTATAAAAACTTGAAATTTATTTGGAAAAAAAATAATAGTGATTATGATTCGATTCTCTCAAATTTTATTAGTTTTTGAAAATAAGAAGAGAGATTTTAAAAAGTGAATAGTAAAATTGGAGGAAAAAGATTTAAAAAAATGGAAAGAGTTTTGGAAAACTTCCCCCAAAAGACCCCTAAATTTAGCAAGTTCAGGACTTTCTAATCTTCATTGCAACAATTAAAAAAAAAAAAAAACTAAACAAAAAAACTAAAACTAAAAACTAAAAACAAAAACAAAAACAAAAGCACTTTTAAATTTTAATTTTGAGAGCTTTTAAATCAAACTCATCCCCTCTTACCTGTTCAGCTACAGGTACCCCTAACTTAGTAAAAAAATAAAAAATAAAAAAAGAAAATTAAATCCAAACAGCAATGCTCAATTATGAAAGTAGAAAGATATACACACTTCAACTTGTGATTTTGTGACACTACCAATATTGTAACATTGACTTTTTTTTGCTTTTTTTTTTTTTGTTTTGTTTTTTGGGCCAAAGGATGTGGTTAGAGAAATATTTTACAAATGATTTTATTTTGGTTACGAAATAAAAATAAGAAAATTTTAAGAATGGTGTTGAGATATATATACATATATATAATTTGGTTCAACTGTGTTTTAAGTGAGATTGTTTTAAACATACAAAAACGATAAATTAGATTTGGTATGTTTCTGAAAATATCTTTTGTGTGCATAAGCCTTATAAAATGAAAATGAAAACACCATTTTCAGACCATTTGCAAAGCACTTATTGAGAATTCTGAAATACAAATTCAAATCATATCCAAAATAATACAAACACCACCTTAGTGTACATCAAACGAAGATAAATGCCAAGTTCATGACCATAGAATTAGAGCCCTTAACCTTATACATTCCTGTGCATGAATAGACATTTATCGATAATAGAGTTACTTAAACGGGATAATAGAAAGTGATGAGCAAACATGCATAGGTTCTAAGATTATTGTATCAACTTTTGAATTATGCATGTGAATTTGGTAGGCGAGGTCCCTGATTCAAGTCTGGGATGACGCAGTTTTTAAAACATAAATCTGTAATAGGTAAATGAAGTTTGACACGTTATTCTTTGATTATATTGTAATATGGTTCCATTCAAGCGAGGAATTCAGAATTTATCATGAGCTTTGATTCACTAAAATAATATTGTTCACAGGATCAAGGTACAATAAGATAATCATTATGGGATTATTTTTTTCGCTAAAGTAACCTCCAAGTAACTTGAATCTTTTCATGAGTTATGTCTCTTAGATTCCAATTATGAGGCTCCAACAGCTTTTAAATACCTTTGTGTTTTGGAAGTAATTTAAATTCGACGATAAATTTAGAAAGATGTTATAACTAAATCTTATCTTGCAACGTCATCATGCAATAACGTGACAAAGATTTTCCGACAAATATGTCGTTGCTAAAAAAAGATTTAATAGTTATAGTTTTTTTTCTTTTTTTTAATTAGGGAATGAGATTCGACATCTTCATTTTATAATAAAGTCACGTATAAATTATTATACATATAATCATATAGTATATATTATAGTAAACAGATATATTGAAATGATGTTTGAAAGTTTATAAAACTCAGATCAGCTTCAGTTTAAAAAAGTTTCTCATCTTTGCCATCTTTCTACATTTTTTTTCTAATTGATTAGACTCCTACATATACCATTATTTTATAACTAAATTAGTATATTTATTTTATTTAAAAAAAAAAAAAAAACACCCCACGTCCATGAACCATGTCTCATCAAGAAATAATCGAGATGTTTTCATTAATTAACTTACAGGCCAAATATTCAAAGTTGCACGACAAGTCTGATTTGATTAATTCTTTAGATTTACTTTCTTGATTTTTCTTTTTCAAAATATCAAATCTTAAACATAATATTATTACTATAAGACCTGAAAAATCACACTTTTGGGAGGACTATTGTTTCAGCTAACATATCAATGTTTTACCAAAAAAAAAAATCACATATTTTGTAAACTTTTATAGGATTTTTATTACATTTTAATAACAGAAACGCGCATTATATATATATATATATATATATGAAAATTATAACGTCAAGCCCTATTTAATTTCTTATTTGGTTGAACGGTTAAAGTTCAGATTGATCTTCCGTGTCTTTATCCCAAGGCATTGTTCCCGAACTGGGTCCTTCATTAACCCACTCCCTGTGCACTTGACGTACATGTCTTTCATTGAAGGGCCGGATTAGATTACAATTTCATCTGGTCCGCCGTGTTTTAACTTTCTTATTTTCTCTTGCTTTTTTTTTTTTTTTTTAATTCTTGTTTTAAATTTTCTTCTATAAGATCTTATGATGATAATAGTGGGTTGTGAAAAACTGTTCGAGTGTAAAGAAATGAAATAGAAAGAGAGAAAATCAAAGGGTTTGAGTCGTAGGAATTACTTTCTTTAAGATTTTATTTGCCCACACTACTAATACTTTGCTATCAGGGTGTTTTGATAAATTACCTCCAAGAATAAGTAGCTATCTTACTAAATTCTAGAACAAGATATGAAACTGACATCAGAAACTGGAATTTTATGGCCTTTGATATGTTTGTTCATGAAGAGTTATAATAGATACAACAGTCATACATTTTAAATTAAAATGTGTCTTTTCAGTCAAAAAACGTATATGTTACACGTTAGTCATCAGAATTTAATTATGATCATTAGATTTTAATAATCCAATTAACGATTTAAATTAAATCTGAAATCATTTAAATCTGACCGTTAGATCGTGCCTGATTAAATCAACGGTCTAGATTTAATCTGTAATAACCACAAATTTTACATGGACTCATGATTTCCTTGTATATAAGAAAATTAAGTTTATACTATATGCCTATACAATGTTTCATGAAAAATTATGAGTAACAAGGTGAAATTCATAATTTTATCAGTAAATGTTCGAGTTCTCATTAAATTAGCTATGAGACTCAATAAGTAATTGTTTAGCCATGTATGAAGCTTTTTATGGAAAAAGGCTTAACAAAATTCATGATTTTATGTTGGTTAAAGTTTGACCGGAAAAAGTCAAAGTTGACCAAAAAGTCAAATGTTGACCCGAGAGGTCAAAGGCATGACGGTACAGTAATATGAAAGGCAGTATGGAAAATATACTGCAAAAACCAAAATTACGGACAAGATAATGTGAATAAGAAATAAAACCACTATAGAAAAATCAAGCACACCAAGTTAGAAAAAAAAAAAAAAAAAAGGGCAAAAAGGACTTTGAAAAATAGGAAAAATTTTATACAGTCCATTTTTACACAGATAAACTTTGGACTGTAGTACAGTGTAAAATATTGTTATTAGTAGATAACAGTATTAAAAATATCTATGTAGCAAAAAAATGGACTACGTATTAAGGAATTAGCCAAACGAGGCTTTAGGTGATGACATCACCTCACCATAGATTTATGACATCATAAATGATTAAATAAAAGATGGAAAGAATTATGGAATTATCTAGAAGAGGGGTGAGGTGGCTGGCTGTGATATCTAGTTTTTCATGTAACTAGTTTTTGTAAAGAATTGAATGTAAATAGTACATGCAATTTCATGAAAAAGCTTATTCAGAGCTCTAATGTGTGTTATGAGTTTTTATAGCTTAATAAAACTCAAAAATGACTGTTCGAAGAAGCAAATAGCCTTTTTGAACAAAAAGAAGTGAAATCTACTCGATTCTACAAAAGTCAAAATTTTGACCAAAAAAGTCAACCGTTGACCGAAAAGTCAAAGTTTGACCAAAATGGTCAAAATTGCGACGGAGGAATTTTAAGATCTGCGTTTTTCGAAAAATACTGCAGAAACTAATTTTTATGACTGATAAAAACTAAAACCACCTTAGAAAAATCAAGCACGCCACATTAGGTCATGAGGCAGAAAGGATTTGAGAAAATATCTTCGATCCGATTTTTTTGACTGTAAATATAAAAATCCAAACTGTGAAATAATAATTACAGTATTGGAATTTAAATTTTTACAATCAAAAGTTTCAAGGTTTTTCATCAAACAAAACCCTAAACTAAGATATCATAAAAGAAAATTATTATTTTATTCCCATGAGTGTGTGTTGGACCAATAGCTAGATGACATGTGGACTATGCCAACTCACTATGAGTTGTCTTGCACTTCACCCATGGCCGGCCACCTAGCATGCCCAATGTCCAAATTTTTGAAAATTTTGGGGTCAAAATCCTATTTTGAGAAGCTCCAAAGTTGCCTATAAATAGATGGGTCTTCTATTCACATTTAATGAAAAATGCAGCCAAGTTCTTGAAATTTTTCTGCACAAATAGCCGAGAGAGAGAAGGGAGAGAATTCAGAAAAATTTTTCTAAGCCAACTATTCCATCTTTGCTTCGGGTAGTCTAGGAGCCGAGGGGGGAGAAAGAAAAAAATTCTGGCAGCCTCTTGCAGCCCTTTGCCGTGGGTTTGGTGCAGGGGAGACCAAGGGGAAAAACCGAATTTTGAGGGAGAAATTAGGGTTAGAGATTTCGGGTTGGTAAGCTAGCAAAAAGGGTGAGAGTTGATCAAGTTTTGGACACTTGATTTGGCTCCAAGCAAGTCTCGGGTTTGTGGTTAGAAAAGAGGAAAAAAATTTCGGTTTTAGGGCTAACCTCTCTTGAGTGGCCGAGCAAGGAGAGGAGACCACAAGGAAACCAAAAATTTGATTTTTGGTGCACATAGGGTGAGCAGCCGAACCCTTGGAGCTAATTGGTGCAAGCAGTTTTTTTTCGGGTATCTCAAACCCTAAGCCGAAAATCCACTTCATTGAGGTAAAAATTTCCAAAGCTTTTTACCAAGTTTAAATGAGTTTTAAGCTTATGATTTATGTGTATTTTATGCAAAAATTTTTGTAAGAGCATAAGCTCCTATGTATGTTTAATTTGCTGCCTTAGATTTGCATGTGTGCTTAATGCTTGATTAGGTAGATTCTAGGTGTGGTTTGGTTTAATTTTATGCTCATAAATTATGCTATGTGATTAGATTGCTAGAATGGCATGTTAGGGTTTTGAATTAGGTAATATGTCCCCAAATTAGGTCAATTAGAATTATGCATGTATGTGATGATTCTTATGAACCAAGTGCATGAAATGTGTGATGTATGCTAAGCTAGAGATTATGCAACCCTAGGATAGTGAGTTCGGATTTTTGGGTTGCAAGATCACATGGGTTGCATGGTTAGGTTAAGGGACGTTAGATGCGCTGCATGTATGTGGATTATCTCCCGAAGTGGTCAGTCGAGCTAGAACCCGCGACTTAGGACGTAAAAATAAATGTAAGAACCAAAACTGTCTCTCGGGTTCCAGGGAGCAGTTTCGGCAAAATGTGGATTACAGGCCTTTAGAGGCTGAATGGGCAAAAACTTAAAACATGAAAGTTGTAGACTAGGGTGTTTCCTAGCGGCCAACGCGGCCAGTTTTCCAAAATAAGGCTCCAACAGCCTTCTTTTTCAAGAAAACCCGTAGGTGGTCTGTGAGACTCGGAATTCTAAGTTAACCTCATTTTCGATTAAAAACTGGTACCATTCGGTACGGAATCAGAAATTTTACAAAACATGAAAGTTTTAGAACTCTTCGAGGGCTAGAACTTTTGTGAAGGAAACTTTTTCAAATTAAAAAGGGATTTTTAAGTACAAACTGAAATGTCAAAACTGCGCAGGAATCAAAGAATTTCTGTGCAAGATTTTATAGAACCATACTAGGAAAAACGTTTTTCGAACTAAACACGTTACTTCAAGTATGGAAACTGTCCCAAAAGCAGTTTCCGACCCTTAAATATTTTATGAAATTATAGTCCAAGATTTACGAATTTTTTTACGAAAGAAGTTAACAAGATTAAGTTTTAAAAGCTAAGTCTTTCTATGAAAAAGGAATTTTAAGTTAGAGTTTTTAAAGAAAATGGATTCTAAGTTAAGATTTCAAAGAAACGTTAAGACGGAAGATAACTGGGGAATTATACCCGAGTTATCGGGACTTAGTCCCAAAACCTAATGTGGACCGAATAGGGATTCACGTTAGTAATCGTAAGGGTTAACCCTGGTTAACCTATAAGTTAGTAATTAAAGCCCAAGGGTTGGGGTTGATCTAACCCGACACGTTTATATATGGGCTAAGTGTATAAAAGAAAGGATATCCAACGTAACCTTTTAGGTCACGATTTATGATCAATAAGACTACTAAGGTAGTCACCCGCTATGTATGCATGGTTTTATTTTTAGGGGGACATATCACCGAAAACCCACATGAATGTTGGTTAGTTACCAACATATTATGAGTTAGATTAGAAATCTTATGTACGTCTTTCGATCGAGCAGGAGGAATTCTGCAGTTGAAGCTTGAAGAGAAGTAGCCAAGCGACAGACGGATAGACGGTAAGTACAACACCGTCTACAGCATAAGCTACTAGTATATATTACTAGATTTCCATGATGTGTTCTGTGCTATGTGTTAGATAACATGTATGCAATATAAATTATGTTAATTATGCTAAGGTAAGAAATAATAGAATTAAAAAGGTGACAACAGAATGTATGTTCACTAATAATAAGAATAAGTAAGTCATCAAGCGCTGTGTCGTACCACCCGCGCCAGGTCGGGTTGGACTGTGGATTGAGCTGGATATGGTTTGGCCGCCCCAACCAATCCATAGTCGCGCGCCGGATACGAACACACAAGGTAAGGGCCCATAAGGAATAAGAATAAGAAAGCATAATGTGGTCAATGCATGCTCTGTGTATGTTATGTCTATGTTATATTTTCTTTACGGCTTAAGAGTTGTACTTACTGAGCTTTAGCTCACTGTTTAAGTTTATGCTGTAGGTAAGGAACCAGCTATCTGACAATGATGCAAGATGGAGTAGCGAGCCAAGGCACTGTGAATGAGTGGATAATGGGTATCGCTACGAGTTTTGTGGTATTATGTAAATTATGAAATATTTTATATTAACTGGTAATTAATATACTCGTACGCAAAACAGTATTATTTTATGTTTATAGTGTTTTGTGAATGCTATAAAAAAAAAAAAAAAAATTTCCGTTGTGTTTTCAATCATTGTAAGTAAGTTTATATTATGAATGTATGTTACAAGTATGGTAACAGCCTACGCTAGGTGGGTCGTTACACTGGCCACCTAGGGGGTAAAAATGTAAAGATTTTGTCATTTGGGGTTAAAATGCAATTTTTGAAAAATTGGTGATGTAAGCAAGTGATGTCACCAAGATGATGTCACCTTGATGAGGTAAGCAAAGCCTTGGAAGATAAGGATGGCCGGCCAACATGCCACCTAATGGGGGTCAAAGTGCAAAATTTGATTTTTGAGAGGGTTTTTATGCAATTTTTAGAAAGTTTCTCCACCACTATAAATACCCATCAAAGGGGGTCGGTTTTGGCTTCAAAAATTTCAGAAAATTCAGCCAAACTCTGCCCATTTCTCTCCTCCAAAAATCTGAAATCTCAAGTGTGTGAAAGAGTAAAGAAAAAATTTGAGAAACATAGGGGTTTTGATGCTTGAGGTAGCCGGTTGCACTAGGGATTTCAAGCCAAAGTTTTGGCAGTTTTTGTGCACATTTTTGGGGCCTAAAAGCCGGCTGCAAGGGGGGTGAATGAGTGAGAAAATCTAGGGTTAGTGGTGCATAGTTTTGGTTCAAGCTCACACCAAACAACCAACACAAATTTTGGTAGAACTTGGTGAAACAAGAACCGGCCATAGTGGTGATCTAGGGGGAGAATTTTTGTGAAGCAAACCCAAGCCCCAATTCTTGAGAAAAATTAAGGTAAACTTTCCTAAACCCCAAACTCTTTCAATTGAGCTTTCAATTTGAAATTTAAGTGTATTTCAAGTTGAATTTGTAATAGCATAATCTCAATTTATTTTGTTCCCAAAGTTAGGAACCTAGGGTTTGTGCTTGATCTAGAATTAGAGGTGGCTTGATTTTACCTTGCATGCTTGCTTTAATTTTCCTAATTTGCATGCTAAATGTTAGTGTTGTATGTCCCCAAAATCTGCCAGTGTGTGTGGATGGATACTATGTGCTAGGTTGTTAGAAATTGAATTAGTATACTTGGTTTGAATGGTGCAACCTAAACCATGCAACCTTGGTTGATCCAATGTCAATTAGGGTTTGCATGGTGATGTTAGAAAATGTGTTTAAAGAAAATTTACGTTAGAAAACCACTACATGTATGTTCTAGAGCTCCCGCGGTGGCTGGTTGTGTAATAACCAAAAATTTTACATGGACTCATGATTTCCTTATACATAAGAAATTTGAGCCTGTACTATGTGTTTATGCAGTGTTTCATGAAAATTAAGTTTATACTATATACGTATACGATGCTTCACGAAAAATTATGAGTATCAAAGTGAAATTCATAATTTTAACGGTAAATGTTTGAGTTCTCATTTAATTAACTATAAGACTCAATAAGCAGTTGATTAGCCAAGTATGTGATCATTTGAACAAAAAGGGGTAAACAAATTCCATGATTTTATGATTGGTCAAAGTTTGACCAAGAAAGTCAAAGTTGACTAAGAAAGTCAAAATTTGACCAAAGAAGTCAAAGTTGACCAAGGAGGTCAAAGTTGGTCAAGGAAGTTAAAGGTTGACCAAAGGTGGTCAAAGAGTTGACCACACAGATATATGACGAGCGGTATAGAAAATATACTGCAAAAACCAAGATTAGGGACATGAGAATGTAAATGAGAAATAAAATCACCATAGAAAAATCAAGCACAATAGATAGGAATTTTTGGGCCAAAAAGTTTTAGGCAAAAAGAAAATTTTTCGTACTGTCCATTTTTACACAGATAAATTTTGGACTGTTATACTATGCCACAGTATGGTGTATTAGTGAGCACAGTACCAAAAATATCTGTGTGGACTTAAAAGTGGACTACTTTTAAGAGAAAAAGCCAAACAACGCCTTAAATAGGTTTATGTCACCTAGTTTGGAATTATGACCTCATTAGGCTTTTTAATTAAAGAAAAATGATTAAAAAATTTGAAAAATCTTGACAGCTCATTCCTTGTTGGCCGACCATTTTGGGGCCAAAATTCAATTAAGATTAACTTATGGGGTTTTAATGAAAAGGTGAACCAAAAATAATTCCAAAACAACCCCAAAATTTCACCTATAAATAGGCCCCCTTGGTGCACGGTTTTTGGCTCAAAAATATTTTGAAAAACAGCAAAACTCTGCACAATTTTCCTCTCCAAAAATCTGCAAATCCAAGTGTGAGTTTGAGTGAAGAAAAAATTCAAGAAACTTAGGGGTTTTGGTGCATGTGGTGTTCGGTTTCTACTAGTGTTCAAACCAGATTTTTTGGGCAGCTTTGTGCTCAGTTTTGGGGCCTTAGAGCCGGTTGCAAGGGTGTGAGAGAGTGAGCAAAATTTGTGATTAGGAGTTCTTAGTATTGGGTGCAAGCAGCCACCAAAAATCAGCCACAAATTTTGGTGCAATTTGGGCAACAAAGGAACCGGCCATAGGGTGGTCTAAGGGGGGGAATTTTTGGTGAACCAAACCCTAGCTCCAACTTGTGATTTAAATCAAGATAAACCTTTCTAGACCTTCATCTCTTTCAATTAAGCTTTCAATTTGAAGTTTACATGTCTTTCAAGTTGAAATTGTAAGAGCATAAGCTCAATTTATTTTGTGCCCAAAATTAGGAATTTAGGGTTTGTGCTTGAGCTAGAACTAAGGGTGGTTTGATTTTTATGTGCATGTTTGCTTTAATTTTCCTAATTTACATGCTAAATGCTAGTTTGTTATATGTCCCCAACCTGCCCTAATGTTTGTGGATGAAAATTTTATGCTAGGTTGCTAGAATTTAATTAGTATGCTGGATATGTGTTATGCAATCCAAATAATGCAACTTAATTGATCTAATGTCAATTAGGGCTTGCATGGTAATGTTAGAAAATGTATTTAAAGAAAATTTACGTTAGAAAACCGCTGCATGTGTGTTCTAGAGCTCCCGCGGTAGCTGGTTGAGCTAGGTTTCACGTTTAGGACATAAAATGAACTTAAAACTGAAAAACTGCCAGGTTCGGGTAAATCCTGACCAGTTTTCTGAAAAATGGATTCTGAGGCCTTTAAAGGCCGAATTTGAAGAAACTCAAAACATAAAAGTTGTTCAGAACAGTTTTTCCTAGGGGCACCGTAGACAGTTTTCCAAAATGAGACTCCAATGGCCTCCGTTTTCACGAAAACCTGAGACTGATGTGCCCAGATCTCTATGCACATCCAGTTGTATTCCAAGGGGAAAACGAAAGGGTTAGAGTCAGAACTGGGTTTTTCATTAAACATGAAAGTTCTAGAATTTTTCGAGATATAAAAGTTTCATGGAGACAACTTTTTCAAATTCTGCTTAGATTTTAAAGTATAACTAAGTTTATAAAGACTGTGCAGGAAACAGTAGATTCCTATACAGGATTTTCCAGAATAATGTAAGGATTTGGTATTTTTGAACCAAAACTGATAATTTAACTGTAGGAACTGTTCCAAAGGCAGTCCTAACCCTTAATAACATTTTCAAATATTTTGTCAAGAAAATCCAAATTTTTATAAGAAAAATAAAGAGGATTTTTGTAAAAAGGTGGTAAAAACACTTATATTTTCTAAAGAAAACAAGTGGAACTATAGACTTATGTTTTCTTAAAATTGGGGTAATCTAGAGGATAACTACCAATAACCAAGTAGGATACCCGAAGTATAGGACTAGGTCCAAAGCCCGAGGTTACCAATAGTCACCCAATAAGATACCACATAATTGGGCCTTAGGGAGATGACCTAGGTTGGGTCACACCAAGGGTTACCCAATGTAACCCAATATGATACTAAGATTAATGGGCTAAAACTAAGGGTTACCCAACATAACCCAACAAGAGACCAAGTCTTAAGACAAAGGGTTACCAAAGATAACCTAATAGGTTACGGGCTATGGATGTTGTGACATAGTCCAAGGATTTGATAATGACCTAACCCTAAGCATGGGCTTAGCTTATAAGGTTACCCTATGTAAACTAATAAGGTATGATCCAACGTTGATAATACGAAACACTAGGGTTACATTTAGTAACCCAATAAGCTATCATAGGTATGAAGGGGACATATAACTAAGGACATGTTAGGATGTTGATTAGGATCCTTATCCTATGTTCTTTATTATAGCAGGGGTAACCTGCCGCTGTGTCCGGACTTGAAACCGTACATTATCGGACATAGTAAAAAAGGTAAGTACAAACCTCACCTACAGTATGAAAGATAGTAAGCTATTTTTAAGTATATGACATGTTTTCATGTTATGCTATAATATGCTATGCTATGCTATGCTATGCTACGATATGTTATGTCATACTATGATATGCTATGATATGCTATACTATGCTATGCTATGTTAAGATATGCCATGCTATGTTAAGATATGCCATGCTATGCTAAGGTATGCCATGTTATGGTTAATATTATTTTATAGTGACATCATGAGGCATGTTCACTAATATTAAACCACATGGTAAGATAAGATAAGTAAAGTGTCGTACCAACCTCCCACTAGGTGGAGGATATATGTTTCAAGTTTAAGTTTAGATTATCAACCTCTCGATAATACGTGAGGGTATAATGATAATCAACCTTCCGCTAGATCGTGAAGGATTATGTTATGTTTATGTTCCCAGAATTGTTAAGGGCCTTGCAAACGCTGACGTTCTGAGGATTGTGCACTTTTGGTACGTACACAAGGGGCCCATATGTTAAGCAAGATAATAAGTTCAAGTTAATAAAAGATTCATAATTGTGCATAGTTGGTTCATGCATAAGTTGCACGACATTTGTTATGTTTTGTGAGATTATGTTTGTGCTTACTGGGCGAAAGCTCACCAGTATATTTCATACTGTAGGTAAGAAGCCTGCAGCTTAGTTGGTGGGCCATGTGGACGATGCGGCGAGTGAAGGGCGGTGTGGGATACCACTACGCAAATTATCCGCAAGCTTTTTGAATTGATACGTGTATATATATATATATATATATATATTAAGGTAAATTATGTAACAATGAAGTTTGAAGACTGGATTGTGTCTTTACTTTTCAATATGTATATATGACAAGTTACTATGTGAACTACTCTATTTACATATGTTAAAAAATATATATATATATATATATTCTCAAATTTCTAAGTAAGTTTAAGCTATTAAAACTAATAAATAGTTTAAGTATGTACGGTAACGGCCCTACGTAGGTGCGGGCGTTACAGGTTGAGCCAGGTTTCACGTTTAGGACGTAAAACGAACTTCAAACCGAAAAACTGCCAGGTTCGGGTAAATCTTAACCAGTTTTCTGAAAAGTGGATTTTGAGACCTTTAGAGGCCGAATTTGAAGAAACTCAAAATATGAAAGTTGTTCAGAACAGTTTTTCCTAGGGGACAATGTGGATAGTTTTCCAAAATGAGCCTCCAATGGCCTCTGTTTTCATGAAAACCCGAGACTGACGTGCCCAGACCTTTATGCACGGCCAGTTGAATTCCAAGGGGAAAACGAAAGGGTTAGAGTCCGAACTGGGTTTTTCGCAAAACATGAAAGTTCTAGGATTTTTCGAGATCTATTTATAAAAACCGTGCAGGAAACAGTAAATTTCTGTACAGGATTTTTTAAAACTATGCCGGAAAATAGTATTTTGCTCAAAAACTGATAGTTTGACTATGGGGACTGTTCCAAAGGCAGTTCCAACACTTAATAGCTTTTTCAAATACTTTTCTAAGAAACCCAAGTTTTCATAAGTTAAATAAAAGGAGTTTTATGAGAAAGGTGGTAAAACACCAAGTTTTTATAAAAGAAAACAAATAGAATTATAGACCTAATTCTCTTAAAATTTGGGTAGTCTAAAAGATAACCAATAATAATCGAGTAGGATACCCAAATTATAGAACTGGGTCCAAAGCCCAAGGTTACCAATAGTCACCCAATAGAATCCAACATAATTGGACCTTAGTAACCCAATAAGGGTTAACCTAAATTGACCTAGGTTGGGTCACACCAAGGGCTACTCAATGTAACCTAACATGATACTAAGATTAATGGACTAAAACTAAGGGTTACCCAACATAACCCAACAAGAGACTAAGTTTTAAGATAAGCTAAGGCATAGGATTACCAATGATAACCTAATAGGTTATGGGTTATGTATGCTAAGGCATAGCCCAAGGGTTGGATAATGACCTAACCCTAAGCATGTATGTATGGGCTTAGCTTACAAGGTTACCCTATGTAACCTAATAAGATGAAATCCAAGGATGGTGACATTAAACCCTAGGGTTACTTGTAGTAACCCAATAAGATATCTTGTGTTTTGAGGGGGACATATAACTAGAATTATGTGTAAATGTTGGTTAGGTTATCAACATCATATGATTAAGAACTCATACCTAAATCCTTCAATGGAGCAGGAGATAACTGCATTGGCATCCTAGACGGGAGCAGCCATATAGTGGATATAGCAACCAAGGTAAGTACAAACCTCACCTACAGTATAGAAAATAGTAAGCTATTTTCAATTATATGACATGTTCCATGTATGTTATGTTATGCCATGTTATACTATGCCATGTCATGTTAAGCTATGTTAAGTTATGATAAGCTATGCCATGTTAAGATATGCCATGTTAAATTATGATATGCTATGCTATGCTAAGATATGCCATGTTATGGCTAATATTATTTTATAGTGACATCATGAGGCATGTTCACTAATATTAAGCCACATGATAAGAACATACAAGTAAGGTGTCGTACCAACCTCCTACTAGATGGAGGATATATGTTCCAAGTTTAAGTTTAGATTATCAACCTCTCGATAATACGTGAGGGTATAATGATAATCAACCTTCTGCTAGATCGTGAAGGATTATGTTATGTTTATGTTCCCAGAATTGTTAAGGGCCTTGCAAACCCTGACGTTCTGAGCATTACGCGCTTTTGGTACGTACACAAGTGGCCCATATGTTAAGCAAGATAATAAGTTCAGGTTAATAAAAGATTCATAATTGTACATAATTGGTTCATGCATAAGTTGCACAATATTTGTTATATTTTGTGAGATTATGTTTGTGCTTACTGGATGAAAGCTCACTAGTATATTTCATATTGTAGGTAAAAAGCCTGCAGCTTGCTTGATGGGCCATGTGGACGATCCGGCGAGTGAAGGGCGGTGTGGATACCACTACGCAAATTATCCGCAAGCTTTTTGATGATACGTATATATATATATATATACAGTTTAAAATAAAATTATGTAAATATGAAGTTTGAAGACTTGAGTGTGTCTTTACTTTTCAGTATGTATATATATGACAAGTTTACTATGTGAACTCCTCTATTTACATATGTTTAAAAAAATATATATATTCTCAAATTTCTAAGTAAGTTTAAGCTACCGAAACCAATAAGTAGTTTTAGTATGTATGGTAACGGCCCTACATAGGTGCGGGCGTTACATAATCTGGAAAAACACCGTATTGAAAAAGAGAACGTTCCTTGTGACGATGCGTACATCACCAGTAAAAATTAAGGATTACACAACGGCTATTAATCGTTGTGTAAACTTTACACGATGGATAGCCAACCGTTGTGTAATCCAACGTCGTGGAAGTTACCACGACAGTTATATAACTGTCGTGGTATCTCAATATTACACGACGGTTAACACCATCGTCGAATCAAGAAATACAATAGTAAAGACGGCACAAAAAGTAAACTTTACACGACGATTTCGAGCCAAAACCGTCGTGTAATGTCATGTCACATTACACGACGGTTTTGGTTCGAAACCGTCGTCTAATGTGTAATATTGAACAAAAAAAAGCTAAAATTTTCTTTTAATAAAGCTAAATTACATGACAGTTTTGACTCAAAACCGTCATGTAATGATGTACATTACACGACGGTTTTCGCTGACACGATAATTTTTTGGAAAAAAATTTTGGCGGTTTTGGTGATTTCCCACAGGTGGCCTAACTTGTGTTTTATCCAATACACGATCCAAGCTATTTTCTTCAACATTGTATCAAAGTAAAAATACGTACCATATATTACATTATAAGTTAATGAATTGTATTACATGGCTTGCCCATTCTCCCCTAATCAAATCCAAATCATGAGAAGTGAAAATTCTTTGCTTTCAAGTGTTTCAACTCCATTCAACATTATATCCCTCATAAAACCTAGAACAAAATAACCACATTCAACACTTCCCTCTTGAAGAGGACAAGGATGGTCCGAGATTTTCATTTTACAATCTCGTCTCTTTCTAATCCCTCCTCCGATCATAAGCTTCCAATCCGTTAGGGCTCTAACAAGTTCGTAAAAATCAAACTAATTAAGATGCATATAAACAAGATTAATTCAAAAATTAACATATGAAAATTGACTTACGTTTTCATTAGATTAGTAAAATCATCCGTTTTTTTTTCTTGAAGAAGATCAAAATATAGGACGAGGTCTTCCCATGGGTCAATGACTCCCAAAACCCAATGTCTCCCTTTGTTTTGTGGCACAAGATAAAGTCGGCCTTTTGGTATGTCACGTAAAAAGCCGACAAGAACATCGGCTCGCTCTCTCATGCCAGCATCTACAGTATCTGTTCTAACCAGTGAGATCAAGGTTGGAGACACAAACGCAAACTTCTCAGATCGGCCGTTAATACTACATAGTTCCTCCAAATATCTACATAAGTGGATCAAAATTGTTACTCTGCCTGACATATAGAAGAATTTCCAGATAAAATTTTTTTTAGAGATAGAATGATGTACATGATGTATACTAATATACAATTCGCACTGATTTCTTGTTAATTAATAAACTCATAAATATCATCAAAGCTCAGAAAGACAGGCATGTCAAAACCCATGATCGTGTATGGTATTAGGACCTCTATCTGATTACCTTGACGCATGGAGCTATGTGCATAATAAGCCAAAGGGATCATCTCCATGTTCATTTTATTAAAGTCAAACAAAACTTGGTGTTGTTGCGCATCCTATTTATCTCAATTCGAGAGTTGATCGTTTTTTTTCCAAGCTTTTTTTGGCATTTGTGTCCCTCGGCTACTTGGTCAGGAACGTGAGTAAGCCCTCGACTTGCCTTGTTCATACTTGTGTCGAGCTCAACAAAAATTTTAGGCCAAGCAACAAACCCATTAACAGCCTCCTCCACAGTTGTTGCCTTAGGTGTCAGAATAGGTAATGCTGCTTTTTTTTTTTTTTTTTTGGCATATTAATTGACACTACATGTTCCCTTCACCCAGTGGAATCCCATTGACTATATCGGTGGGAAAGCTCTCCATCCATGCTCTTCCAAACGCAACAAGCAACTGTCTACCATGAAGTTCATCGAAAATATAGAGCTTACACTCCTGACTATCGACCGGCATGGTTGGCGGATCAGACACTCTATATTGTTTTTCTTGGACAGATCAACTAGCCTTAAAGCTATTGTGTTGGTCCACGGTTGGTACATTCTCTTGGTCAAATGACGGATCCACATCTTTCTTTGCACATAAACCACACATTAATGCCTTTAATTATTCTATTTTATGTCTCATTGATAGTACTTTATTATCTCTATTCGAACTTCGATTTAGGTTGAAGTGCTGAGACTGCTTTACGAACTTTGATTGCCCATGGATACGTCTTGGGTGTTCGGATCTAGATAATACTTGCGTCAATACATCACTAGTGCCAACTGATTCAAAAGTGCATTGGCTTTCCTGCGTGTTGTACTACATCTACAAGATAATTAGGAGAGCTCATTTAAGATTAAGTATTATAAGTATGTATAGTGATGAATAATTTATTGTTAGTTAGTAAACTTACTATCATCTTGCTAACTTTTTTACATGCTGGATCTTTTAACTCTCCATTTGAGCCTGTCCGTGAATCTAGCCACAACCCATCTCTTTTTTCCCATTTCCCAGTCTTCTTAAACTGTAATTTAGCATAGTTAGTATACATGAGGACATTAAATAAATTATTTGCTTACGATTTATTACAACAAAAATTTATTGACATACCTCTTTCTGGTCAAGCTTTCTATATCTGTCTCAGCCTGCTCTCGATAAGTATTCGTTATTGGTCCTTATTTTGCTTCCATAATCCGAAAGTTGTTGGAATTGTGAGAATGTTCTATACTGAATGAATTTCACCCAATCCTCTTCTTCTATATTGGGGTAGTTGTCAATGACTTTTTGAGGGTATGTCCACACACTATCTTCTGTTACAAAGTCCTCGACAAACGTCTTGTAAAGATCATGTCAAAAATTCCTGGCAGCTTCATCACATGATTTTAAACAAGTACTCTGAAAGCAATCATCCACGGTGAAAGAAGTAACAATTTCTTTCCAAATTATATCTTTCATTCTAAATCATGAGATCTCCAATCTTGTATCTATATTGGAACGTGCTCTCGAGCGAGCACCCCAATCCAGCTCATCAATTCATCATCGTGCTTCTCTTTTGGTTGTCCTTTCTCGTCAAAGGTGACTTTAATTCGTTCACCTCTTTTCCTTGCCATATGGATGCGTTTCATTATAGTTTCCCTTCGCTTGCCATCGGCATTGGGATTAAATGGGATTTTCCTTCATGTTCATCCTTTTTTGAAATCTTCTATTATATTTTGGCTAATATTTTACTCCAACACTCACCTATATTTATTACAACACAAACAAATAAAACGAGTATGACAGACCAATATAATCAAATCAAATTAATATTCACTACCAATAACCTTAACAAAATCAAGCACATATTACATGAATTTTTTAAAATGGTAACAAAATGTGCAAACTTATCATGTACTAATTTCACAAATAAAAAACCTAAAACCGTGATATTATCCAAAATAAAAGTCCATTTTGACATTTCATCAAGTATGAGGTAGGCCAAAAAAAACTGTGTAGAAAATTGAAGCGAATCGTGCCAAAACCGTGCACAAAACATTTGAAAATATAGAGCAACAACTAAAAAACCGAGCACACTACACTAGCATCAAATTCCATATGATTATCCAAAACAAAAATTCATTTTGCATTTCATCGAGCATGTGGTGGGCAGAAAAAAACCGTGTTAAGCAATGTGTGTAAAGTGCCAAAACCCAACACAAAACATTCATCTTCAAAACCCAACAAAAAAAAAAAAAAAAAAATCAAACAACACTACAAATTACACTCTAAGCAAGTTATTAAAACATTGTGTGTTCATTGTTTTGTTAGAAAAGAAGTGTAACGACCCGCCTAGCACGGACTGTTACCTTGCTTACGTACTTACATACATGAATAATTTATACTGAACTTACTTACTTATTACATGAAAACACAGCGGAAATTTTTTTTTTCTTTTCTATACGGTATATGTACAAATACGAAATATAAAATACGAACTAAAACATAGTTGTGCGTACGAGCATACTACTAACTAACTATCACTGAACATTTCATAACTTTCTTATAATATCAAAACGCGTAGCAGTTTCCATTTCTCATTATTCACAGTGCCCGGCCACGTGACTCCACCTTGCATCATCACCAGCTGATAGGTGGCTTATCTACAGCACAAACTTAAAATAATGAGCTTTCGCTCAGCAAGTACAACTCCTATACCGCGACACATAGACTACACATAACATCATTCTATTACATATACTTCAAGACATATAGTATTCATGAACCAATTATGTTCATGTTATGCTTTCTTATTCCCTCTTAACTTACTTTCTTAACTTATCTAATCTATGGGCCCTTACTTGAGTGTACGTACCTGGCGCGCAACTATGAATTGGTTGGGGCGGCCAGACCAAGTCCAACTCAATCCACAGTCCAACCCGACCTAAGGCGGGTGGCATGACACATGCAAGCTTTCTTGCCGTCCAGCTACTCTTTATCTTGTCATGTCATACTTACTCTTATTCTTCTTATTATAATTAGTGAGCATGCATCGTGATGCCACTTATTCTTCTTCTTGACATGTAATCTAATCATACATATCATAACATACTTCATAGCATAAGCATAAATCACGTTTTGATATGCCCCGTAGCATATCAATTAACACTTAGCATAACAATACATCACATAGCGCATAACACATCAACCATGTCTAGGTAAAATATCCTAATAGCCCATGCTGTAGGCGGCGTTGTACTTACCTCGTCTACTCCTGACGTGAAGCTGTTCCACCTCGGGCTCAGCTGCAGGTTACTTCCTGCTTAATCGAAAGACTAGGTAAGGTTCTAATCTAAGACCATAATATGTTGGTTTTCCACCAACATTCATGCATGACTTTGGTTATATGTCCCCCTATAGTAAAACATATTATGAGTGGTTACACTAGGTACCCTCTCCTACTCGGGTTACTACATCGCTCTTACGAGCTCATACAACAACCTATTAGGTTGCGTTGGATAACCTTCCATACTAATCTTACTTGTGAGTGAATAGGTTTAGGCTAGCACCTAACCTGGGCTTAACATTTATCTTACCCACTAGGTTAACCAAAGTTAACCTCTAAGGTTACTAAGGTCAACCCTCCTTTGGGCCAACCTCGGGCTTTGGGTTAAGCCCTGTGATTCGGGTATAAATTCCCGATCACCATTCGTCTTAACTCTTTACCTAGCAAACCTTGAACTTGTACATTTTAATCTCTTTTCTTTATCTTTGAAAAAGCTTTTGGCATTCGAGCCTAAAAACTGCTATAATTTTCCTTAAAAATCCTTGAATCTTAAAACATGGTTTATAAAACATTTGAGGGTTTGAAACTGCCTTTGGAACAGTTTCTATGTTCAAAATAGAGTGTTTAAACTGAAAAACAATTTTTCTTTATGGGTTCTATAAAAATCTGTGCAGAAACATTTTGCTCCCTGCACAGCTTTCAGATTTCAAGGTCTAGCTTAAAACCATTTTAGAATTTAAAAAAGTTTCCTTCACAAAAGTTCTAGCTCTCGAAGAGATCTAAAACTTTCGTGTTTTACAAAAATTCTGATTCTGCACCGATTAATACCAGTTTTTATTTGAATCTCGATGATCCTAAAAACGACGTCCTGATGGACCACCTTCGGTTTTTCATGAAAACGGAGGCCTTTGGAGCCTCATTTTGAGAAAGGTCCGTGTTGTCCCTAGAAAGACCCTGTTCTACAACTTTCATGTTTTACATTTTTGCCCATTCGGCCTCTAAAGGCCTGCAATTAGCCATTTCCTGAGGCCGACCAGTTTGGAACCCGAACTGGCAGTCTTGCTTACTAAATTTGGTTTACGTCCTAATTTTCGGTTTCTACCTCAACCGATCACATCGGGAGCTTAAAGACACATCATGCAGCGTTCCTAACGTCTTGCATGTCCCAACATGCAGCCCTAACCCGTTCATGCAGCCCATAAAATCCGAGCCTATCCTAGGGGTGCATGGTCTAACATGTTCATTCCATTCCAACATTCTCATTCATGCATACATTCCATTCTAGCACATCCTAGCATACAATCACATAAATAAATCATGCATCTAAGGGACATATAACCTCATGTAAGCTCTAGCATGCAATCCTAGCATATCAAACAAAACATAAAAACATTAATGACATAATGGAACCAAACCATTCTAGCAACCTAATCAAGCACTAAGCAACTTATGGGCATAAAAATAAATTTGAGCTTATGCTCTACAAACTTTGCTTGAACAAATACATTTAAATCTTGACTTGAAAACTTTAAATAAAATAGGTTTAAGGTTTTTGAAAAATACCTTGACTTGGTTAGGGATTGGCTTTAGGTTTGCACCACAAACTCACACTCTTGACTCTAGGCTCCCTAGATCCGGTTCTAGCTCACCAAAATGCACCAAAACTAAATTTTTTGGACTTCAAAATCAGTCCTCACTTGGTGCACGGTCTCACCACCTAATTGGACCCAAAAACTGAATTTTTTTTTCCATTGTTTTACTGCTCAAAACAGTGGCTGCCTGCAGGGAGAAAATAGCTCCCAAATCTTGCTCAAATCTAGTTTTCGGTTGCTCGGATCACACCCGAACTCTCCCCTAGTGTTTCCCTTCACTTTTCAGATTTTTTTCCTCTCTTCCCCTGCTCACTGCCCACGGCTACAACCACTAGAATGGGCTGGAAAATTTTTTTTCCACTCTTCCTCTTGTTTTCCCTCACCAAACCGAACACACACACTAGTTTGGTTCAAGAAAATTTTTGGTTTTCTCTCTCACTTTCACTCTCGGTTTTGGGTTGAAAAATTTTGTCAAGAGTTTAGTTGTATTTCTTGATTTAAAAAGGGGAGGATGCACTCCTATTTATAGGCAATGTGGGACACCAAAGTTTGCATTTTGGCCCCAAAATTTTTAAAATTTTGCACTAAAATCCCTTGAGGTGGCCGGCCAAGAAGCTTGGAGAACAAGCAAGAATTGTCTAGAATGGACACATGGCATGTGTGGATTTGCTCTCCAAAAAGTGATGATGTCATAATTAAAAAAAATTATGATGTCATAAATAGGATAGCTTAGTTGTCTTGCTTATCCAATAAGCAGTATAATTTTAACTTAACACAGATAAATTTAATACTGTGTTGTACTAATACACAGTATTAATATTTTATACTGTCATAAAAATTTTATCTGTGAAAAACTGGGCTGAAAAATTTTTTTCTTTATTTTCTCAAACCCTTTTGCCCTTTGCTCTAATTTTGTGTGCTTGATTTTTCTATGGTGGTTTTAGATCTTATTTATGCTATCTTACCCGAAAAAATGGGTTTTCGCAGTATTTTTCCTATACTGCATCTCATAAAATTGTACAGTTAGGGTTTTGACCATTTTGGTCAAACTTTGACTTTCCCGGGTCAAAGTTGACTTTTTTTGTCAACCCTTTGACTTTCCTAGAATGATACAAAATTCATCTCTTTTCATCCGAAAAGACCATTCATCAATCAAAACAAGCATATTCGAGTCTTATAAAACTATAAGAGCTCGTAACACATATTGGAGTCCTAAAGCGAACTTTTCCCTAAAATGCCGATATGGCATACATTCAATTCCTTCTAGAAGGAAAAATACTCACATAGAAAAGCAGGTATTACAAGAAGAAATTGAGTAATATGGAAGTCTCCTTGCTTTTCTTTAAAGAACTGTAGTCACGGCCACACCGAGAAATGAGGTGGTAGGCAGCAGCAACGGTGGGTTGACCGGATTTTAAGAGAGAGGTAGCGGCGGGTAGGTGAAAGAGGTAGGTACATAGGAGAAAACTTTGAGTTGTCTAGAGGATGGGGGTGGAAAATGAAGAGAAATGAAGATAAAAGTGTATTTAAGTAATGGGTTTTCATGTGGATTTCCAAGCATGAAATTTGAAAATTTTTGAAAATTTTCGAAGGATTACATGACGATTTTGTGACTGTCATGTAAGCCGTGGATTACACGACGGTTATAGTGGATTACGTGGATTACAGTGTAAATACCAAGTCTGGTACGAATAACTAATTCCACGGGCAAGCAAATGTCTTCTAGTTTCATCAACTGAATGAGATCTATGATTTCCACAATCCGCACAAGGACATCGAATCTTATCATTCTTCATGTGTGTTTTGACAAATGACAAAAATTCTCCAATACCATATCGATATTTTCTAGTCAATCAATTAGCCCACATCCATTTTCGATCCATTTGCAAGAACCCGGCGTAAATCCAAATTAAAGATTATACAATTCATTCAATAATCAAGTTTTTGCAATTAAAATAACACATATTAAGGTTTCGAAATAATTTAACAAATCAAAAATTACAAAAAAAAAAAAAAAAAGAATTTACCATTTTAGATATCTAAAACCTCTACATTAATTTATCAATACAAATTAAATAACTCAAAAGAGTAAGTAATATTCAATACTTACAAATAATTACTATAACAGATTGTTGGTTTGGTGGACGATGGCAGCGAAGGATGTGGTTTCGCAGGCCTCTGAAATTTTTTTCGCGGTTGCGGAACAGTTCTGTAAGATAAAAAGAGGGCTACTGGTAGGGCCAATAAAAATCAGAGGATTACACCATAATTTTTTAAAAACCGTCGTGTAATTTGGAGATTACATGACGGTTAAATTAACCATCATGTAATCCCCTCAGGATTACACGACGGTTCCAATGTAACCGTCGTATAATCCTACATTACATGACAGTTGCATTAACCGTCATGTATTCCTCGGATTACATGACAGTTTTTTAAAAACCATCATTTAATCCTCGTATTACATGACTGTTTTAAAAAACTGTCGTGTAATCTGGTGTTTACACGACGGTTTTATAAAACCATCGTGTATTTTCCGTCGTGTAAGCTACTTTTTGTAGTAGTGCATGCAAAGTGCAAAGTGCACCCTAATAAGCGCCCAAAAGTACCCTAAATGCCCAATCACCCTTGTCCTCGTGCACACGTATAAGCAAGTAGTGGTGCATAGTAGTAGCATCGCCAGCACTATACACTAGTAATCCTTACACTTCACTTGTTTTATTTTATACCACTATGCTTGCTTGTGTTTTTTCAATTTAGGACTTTATTGTTTCCACTACCTAATGATAATAAAAAAGATATTACATTTTCTCTAACAATCCCGAGCTGGATTGTAATATTTCTCCAAGTTTCTTATCGATGTACTCATACTTATAAGAAGGTATTTTTCGATTTAAACCTTCAATTAGTGACTATACTTCAAAATACTGACAAGACAAAGGTGTGTAAAGCATTAAACCTCATCTTTTATGTTAGTACCGGATATATATCACATATGAGCTATCTCAGTTTCAAAATATGTTCCATTCATGTTATCACTATTATGACCATGTGCTCTATCTTGATTTCATGAGCATTTACATGAGTAAACCAAACTCATGTTAAAAACAGCACCATTTCTTATGCTCACTTAGGTGAAGTTCATTGCATGTCCGAGCTACTCAAGACTAGAATTTCATTAAGAGATTATACTCATCCTCCACATGTAGTTATATGCATTGAAGAAGGGATACAAACTTAAATTTCAATGCTCGATCGATTATTTGACAGTAACTTGTTTTTATTCATTAAACTTTGGACTAGAGGTAATACTACTATAAAGTTGGGTTACTATCACCAGTGATTCTTTTAAAGAAAGGTTTCAGTCTCATTCCACTAGATGTATCCTTGACTAGGTCTCTTGCTAGGCCTTTTGTCATAGGATATGCTAGGTTCTTATTTGTCCTAACATAAACAACATTAATAACACCATCTGTTATTAAATGCTTCTCATATTCATGTCTGAAGCTAATATGTCTAGACTTTCTATTATACACCTTATTGTAATTTCTAGACAAAGTAGCTTTACTATCACAATACAAAGAAATTGATGGCATCGGTTGTGGCCACAATTGTTTATCAAATAATAAGTTTCTCAGCCATTCTACTTCCTTGTTTATCGCTGCTAGTGCTATATACTCTTACTCCATTATTGAATGAGTTATGCAAGTCTGTTTCTTGCATGCTCAAGATACAGCCTTTCTACCAATAGTGAATATCCATCCTGAAGTGGATTTATTATCACTTGGACTAGTTATCCAACTTAAATCAGATTACCCTTCAAGTACTACTGGATAGGCATTGTAAAACAAACCTAAATTAATAGTTCTTTTGAGATAACCAAGTATCCTCCCAATTGCTTTCCAATGCTCAATGCTAGGGTTACTCGTGTTTCTAGACATTTTGTATACAACAAATGCTATATATGGTCTTGTGCAATGCAATGCATAAATCAAACTTCCAATTGCACTTGCATATTCAAGCTGAGCAACTGTTCAACCAAAATTTTCTAGTAACTTAATACTAGAATCAAATGGGGTATTCACCTCTTTAAATCTCAAATGTTTGAATTTGAGAAGTACTTTTTCACTATAATGAGATTAGCATAACGAGTAACCCCCACTATGTTTCTTAACTTTGATACCCAAGATAGTATCTACCTCACCAAGATCTTTCATCTTAAATTGTGAAGTTAAATACTTCTTAGTATCATTAATTCCATGCATGTTCATTCCAAAGATAAGCAAGTCATTAACATATAAACAAATGATCACACCAAAATCATTTGCAAACTTAGAATAAATGCATTTATCGACATTATTGTGTTTGAAACCATGTGATAATTTAACAGAATCAAATTTTTCATGCCATTGCTTTGGTGCTTGTTTTAACCCAAAAAGCGATTTGATTAACTTGCAAACTGTCTTCTCATTTCCAGGCAAAACAAAACCCTCAAGTTGCTCTATGTAAATCTCTTCATCTAGATTACCATTAAGAAAAGCTATTTTCACATCCATTTGATGTACATACAAATGATGTATTGATGTAATAGCCATTAGCACTCTTATGGATGTTAATCTAGTCACAGGAGCATACATATCAAAATAGTCTATACTTTGTTTCTGTTTGAAACCTTTAGCTACTAATCTAGCTTTAAAAGTTTGTACAAACCCATCCGTATTGTACTTTCTTCTAAATACCCACTTCTTACTTATTAGTTTTGATCCTGTAAATAGATCAACCAGGATCCATTCATTATTTGACATAATTAAGTGCATTTCATCATTTACAGCCTCTCTCACCAGTAAAAATTTTGGATTTAACGACAGTTATTAACCGTTGTCTAAAGTTAACACGACGGTTAGATAACCGTCATATAATCCATTGTCATAGAATGTTTTGAGATACCACGATGGTTAATACCGTTGTGGTATCTCAAAATTCCACGACGGTTTACACCATCGTCGAATAGAGAAAAAATGGAGCAAACTTTGCTAAAGTGAGAACTTTACACGATGTTTTTTGTTCAAACCATAACAAAAAACATCATGTAAAGTCCACTTTAGTTAAAAAACAATTTGACATTTTTTGGTGATTTCCCACGGGTGGCCAAACCGTGTGTTATCCAATACACAGCCCAGAATAGGATTGACAAAATATTAACAACATTGTATCAGAGTAAAATAACCATCCATTACATTATAAGTTTACATAACATATTTAATGAATTGCATTACATATTTAGTCCATTCTCTCATAATCAAAACTATATCATCACAAGTATAAAATTATTTTCATTCAACTACGTCAAATCCATTCAACACTATGTCCCTCATAAAACCTAAAACAAAATAACCACATTCAATACTTCCCTCTTGGTGAGGGCAAGGACGATCCGAGATTCTTGTTTAATAGTCTCATCTCTTTTTAATTCCTTCTTCGGTTATAAGCTTCCAATCCATTAGGGCCCTAGCAAATTTGCAAAATTCAAAATAATGAAGATGCATACCATTAAGATTAAATCAAAATTTAAGTTATGAACATTGACTTACATATTCAATAGTTTAGTAAAATTGTCCCGTTTCTTCTCTTAAAAAGGATAAAATAAAGGGCTAAGTCCTTCCATGGGTCAATAACTCTCAAAACCCAATATCTTCCTCTATTATGTGGCATAAGATAAATTCACCTTTTTGGTGTGTCTCGCAAAAAGGCGACAAGAGAAGGAAAAGAAAAAAAGTATGGCCAGCCAATTTAATCAAATCAAATTAACATTCACCAATAATATTAAAAAATTCAAGCATAGTACACTTAAAACTAATTTCAAATGATTAACCAAACAAAATTCCATTTTGACATTTCATCGAACAAGTGGTAGGTGGAAAAAAAAATGCACAGAATATAGTCTACAAAGATCTTAAACTGCCAAAAAATTGCACAAAAGATTCATCTATCTTCAAATAACAACAATAAAAAATCCGAGCATACTACACTAGAAACTAATTCCATATGATTATGTGAGTTTTGGAATTTTCTGATATTTCATTCAACAATATACACGGGTTTATATACATAGAGGGTCACATAGGGTTAGTCACAAATCAGGAAACTAACTCCTAAAAGGAAACGACCACAAAAAGTAGAAACTAGAAATAAATCCCTACCAATCAGCTATACACATAATTACAGCTAATATACACCTAACTTCTCATAAATAATTCTACACTCCCCCTCAAGCTGGGCTGTATATACTTATCATGCCGAGCTTGGAACACAAGTCGTGGAAGTTAGGACGATGGAGAGGTTTGGTAAGAATGTCTGCGGTTTGATGCTGAGTCGGAGCATGGTGAAGCATGATGACCTGCTTCTCAACCTTCTCACTAATGAAATGCCTATCAATCTCAACATGTTTGGTCCTATCATGATGGACAGGGTTCTTAGCAATGGCTATGGCAGACTGACTATCACTCTTCATGTTGATAGAACCATTACTCTTCATTTTTAGCTCTCCAAGCAATCTTTTCAGCCACATTCCCTCACATATTCCATGAGCAAGAGACCGAAATTCAGCTTCGGCACTACTCCGAGCCACTACGGATTGTTTCTTACTTCGCCAAGTCACCAGGTTTCCCCAAACGAATGAGCAATATCCAGATGTAGATCTTCTATCAGTTACTGATCCAGCCCAATCAGCATCTGTAAAAACATCGATCGATCTAGTTGTAGTTTTCCCAAAGAAGAGTCATTTTCCAGGATCATTTTTGAGATAACAAAGGATTCTGAATACTGCTTCCAAGTGTTCTTCACACGGATTATTCATGAATTGGCTAACCACGCTCACAGAAAACCCAATATCGGGTCGAGTATGAGCTAAATATATGAGTTTTCCCACAAGTCGTTGATACATACCTCTATCCACAATCGTGCTACCTGTCCGAGTCCCCAACTTAACATTGGGATCCATTGGGGTGTCAACTGGTTTGCATCCTGCCATACCAGTCTCATTGAGAAGATCTAACACGTATTTTCGCTGAGATACTGAGATCCCTCTGCTTGATCTCGCAACCTCCATTCCCAGAAAATACTTCAGGTGGCCTAAGTCCTTAATCTCGAATTCTCGTGACAATAGCTGCTTTAGCTGAATCATTTCTTCCTCGTAATTCCCTGTGAGAACAATGTCATCAACATATACTATAAGGGCAGTTAGTTTGTCACCTGGAAAGTGTTTGACAAACAGTGTATGATCTGCCTGGCATTGAGTATATCCATTTCTCTTGAAAACACCCGTGAATCGGTCAAACCAAGCCCGAGGAGACTGCTTAAGTCCATAAAGAGATTTCCTTAGTTGGCACACCTTGTTGCTCGTAGTGTTGTCTTCGAAACCCGGCGGTATGTCCATGTAGACTTCTTCCTTGAGATCGCCATTCAAGAATGCATTCTTGACATCAAGCTGAAAGAGAGGCCAATCCAAGTTGACTGCAATTGACAGAAGAACCCTGATGGTGTTTAACTTAGCAACCGGGGCGAATGTCTCCTGATAATCAATCCCATGAGACTGTGTATACCCCTTAGCTACTAATCGAGCTTTGAATCTCTCTACACTTCCATCTGCCTTGTATTTAACAGAAAAAAATCCACTTACATCCAACTGCCTTTTTCCCTGGCGGAAGAGATGTGACATTCCACGTCCCATTTTTCTCAAGAGCCCTGATTTCATCCAACACAGCCGTCTTCCATTCCGGTATTCTGAGAGCTTCATGGATAGATGAGGGAATATGGACTTGATCAATCTTTGAAACAAAGGCTTTGAAACTTGGGGATAACCTGGCATATGACACATGTTTTTGAATCGGATGTTGGGTGCAAGTTCTGACTCCTTTCCTTATCGCTATAGGGACATCCAAATCTGCAATATTATCAGGAGAAGATGAAGAAGGAAGTACAGGAACTGAAATTTCCTTATCTTCTGAGTTTTCTTTGGAGTTTGTAATCGAGCCAGATGATTGATCATACCGAGTTTGTTCAGGCTGTATCTGTGGCTGAGGTTCGGATATGGATTAGGCTGAGGCTGAGGTGGAACTGCTGTAGCAAGGGGAAGAGCAGGTGGTGTTTCAAGGACTGGCGATGTGGAAGGTTCTGTGGAAGGTTCGGCTCCTATAAGACACATCATATCCCAATTCGGAGATTCTTGGCTATTCTCCCCCTGAATCTCGGAAGTGGGATAAAATGGTTGTTCCTCAAAGAAGGTGACATCCATGGAATGGAAGATCTTTTTGGTACGAGGACAATAGCATTTATACCCCTTTTTGTTTGGAGAATACCCGAGAAAGATGCATTTAGTGGCCCGTGGATCTAGCTTACCCCTATGATGAGTATGAATATGGACAAACGCAACACTACCAAATATCTTGAGAGGAATATTACTAAGAAGATGGGAGGACTTGGGAAAGGTACTAAGGAAGCGTTGGCAGGGTGTTTGGAATTTCACAACTCGGGAAGGCATCCTATTAATGAGATAAGTGGTAGTGAGAACGGCTTCTCCCCAAAACCGTTTTGGAACATTGGAAGCAAACAACAATGATCGGGCAACCTCAAGAAGATGGCAATTTTTCCTTTCAGCAATCCCATTTTGCTGTGGGGTGTTAACACATGAACTTTGATGGATAATACCTTGGGTTTGAAGATATGGGCCAAGGATGGAATTAAAGAAATCTCTAGCATTGTCGGATCTAAAGATTTGAATATCGGTGTGAAATTGTGTCTTAATCATGGCATGAAAGTTTTTGAAAATTTGGGAGGTTTCAGATTTATCTTTCATAAGATATACCCAACTTAGACGAGTGTGATCATCAACAAATAAGAGAAACCATCGAGCCCCAGTAATATTTGGAATCCGGGAGGGACCCCATATATCACTATGGATGAGAGAAAAGGGATGAGAAGGTGTATATGGACGGGATGGATAAACAGTGCGAGTGTGTTTGGATAATTGACATATATCACACTAAAAATCTTTGGAATTTTTATTGAGGAATTGAAAGGGAAAAATTTTCTCTTGATACATGAAATTTGGGTGACCTAAACGGTAGTGCCACTTCATAACTTCACAATCTTTATTAGACAAGCTAGATACTAAGGACACACTATTACATGGACTTTTAGGATTTAGGCTTGGTTGGCTTGACGGTGTGGTATGTAGGAGCAGGTACAAGCCTTCACAAATTTCAGCATTGCCAATCATCCTCCCCGATTCCAAGTCCTGAAAAACACAAGAATTAGCAGAAAATTTAGTTATGCACTTCGATTCTTCGGTAAGTTTGCTCACAGATAATAAATTGCATTCAAGATTAGGCACAAATAAGACAGAGTGGAGAACAAGGGAAGGAGACAGATAAACGGTTCCAAGCCCAGCAACTTTTGAGCAAGAACCATCAGCAATTCGGACTGTAATTGATTTGTGGCTTGGTTCAAAAGAGGAAAGGAGAGCTTTATTTCCAGTCATGTGGTCGGATGCCCCGGAGTCAACAATCCATGTATGTGAGAAGGTTTTGAACACACCAAAGGTCAAGGATATCTTACCTCTGAAAACCGTGTTCCCTGTTCCAACTGTGTTAGGGCCAGATTGGACAGTTGTGGCTTGGGCTAGGAGTTTTTGGAGGACATCCATTTGTTCTTGTGTAAACGGAGTCGGAGTTGAGCTAGTGTCAGTGGCAGCGGTGTGTCCACGGGATTCTCGGTCAGTTTGTCTCCTATTTGGCTTCCAATCCGCTGGTTTACCATGGATTTTCCAGCATGTATCCTTGACATGTCCAAGTTTTTGGCAGTGTTCACACCAGGGCCGGTTCTTCTTACCCCTATTGTCATTCAGGTTTTGTGATGGACCCCGAGAACTATAGGCTTGGGCTGGAGTACTTTCTTCTTGGGAATGGCAGCGAGAGACGAGGGCTGATCCTTCTCCAATTGGGAATGATTCCGGCTGTCCGAGCATCACTTTCCTTCGACTTTCTTCCCTACGAACTTCTGAGAACGCTTCGCGCAGACTTGGAAGAGGTTTTGTAGCCAAAATTCTGCCCCTAACCTCATCAAGAGATTTATCTAATCACATGAGAAACTTGAATATCCGCTTAGTCTCCACAATCTTTCGAAACTTGGCCCCATCTTCCGGACATCTCCATTCATGAGACTCAAAGAGGTCGAGCTGTTGCCAAAGGCGAGTGAGATTCGAAAAATACGTTGTGACTGGACCTTCCCCTTGCTTCAACTCCTGTAGCCGAGTCTCAACATGGAAGAGCTCTGATGTATTTTCGCTGCTAGAGAAAGTTTCACGCGCAGCCTCCCATATTTCTTTAGTCGTCGTATACAATAGGAAGTTCTCGCCTATTTCTGGGGTCATGGAATTGATGAGCCAGGACATGACCATGTTATTTTCTGACCTCCAAGTCCGATATAGAGGATCAGTCTTCTCTGGTGGTTGAACAGCGCCGGTGAGGTAGTCATCACGACCCTGGCCACTGATGAACATCATGACGGATTGTGACCACTGTAGATAATTGTGGCCATTGACTCTGTGGGCTGTCACAAGTGGGCTGGTTTCGGTAAAGGTAGGAGGGATGGCCGGTGAGGTGAAGGGTCCCGAGAGGGAAGATGTGGCGGAGAGGGACTGGTCTGATTCAATCATGTTGGCTGAAAAATCTGGTTGACTGACTAGAGATGGCCGAGAGTGTAGCTAACAGGTTGGCCGAGAGAGGGCTGGGGTGGCTGGAGTCGGCAGAGTGGTTAGCTAGGGTTTGGCTCTGATACCATGTGAGTTTTGGAATTTTCTGATATTTCATTCAACAATATACACGGGTTTATATACATAGAGGGTCACATAGGGTTAGTCACAAATCAGGAAACTAACTCCTAAAAGGAAACGACCACAAAAAGTAGAAACTAGAAATAAATCCCTACCAATCAGCTATACACATAATTACAGCTAATATACACCTAACTTCCCATATATAATTCTACAGATTAACCATATACAAAACAAACAAATAATCAGTCCAATTTAATCAAATTAAATTCACGTTCACCAAGAACGTTAAAAAAATTGAGCAAACTATACTAGAAACTGATTTAATATGATTAACCAAACAAAATTACATTTTAACATTTCATCGAGTATGTGGTGGGCAGAAAAAAAAAGCGTATAATATTGTCTACAAAGATCTTAAAATGCCAAAAATTGCACAAAATATTTGTCTACAAAGAGCAACAATAAAAAAAATTTGAACAATAATAAATACACAAATTATACACCAAGCAAGTTACTAAAGAATTATGTGTTCGTATTTTGTTTTTGGAAAACAAGAAATTGAGCAATATAGAAGTCACCTTATCTTTCTTTGATACAAAATAGTCATAGCCTTGATGGGAAGACAAGGTGGTAGCGGAGGTGATGGCGGCGGCGGCGGAAAAAAGAGAGATACGAGAGGCGACGGGAGAATGAGGGAGAGGGGATGGCAACATTGCGAGTGACAGTCGAATGAAGAAGAAGGGAGGGCGGCGGCGGTGTCACCGGGAGAATGACAGAGATGGAAGGCGGCAGTGAGGAGGGCGACCATGATGTCGGCAAGTAGGTAAAGGAGATAGTGGGTAGGAGAAATCTTTGAGTGGTTGAGAGGGAGAAAGATGAAAATGATGAGAAAGGATGAGGAAAATGGATTTAAGTTAAAGGTTTAAGCATGAATTTCAAAACACAAAATTTCAAAATTTTAAATTAATTTTAAAAATTTTCAGAAGATTACACGACGGTTTCTGGCCAAAATCATCATGTAATCTCCAAATAACACGACGATTTACCGAAACTGTCTAGTAATCTCTGAGTTTACATGACGGTTTACCTAAACCGTCATATAATCTCAGGTTTAGACAACGATTTATTAAAACCGTTATGTAATCTCCGTCGTCTAAGCTAACTTTTGTAATAGTGTCTCTAAAAGGAAGCATCTCTAGATGACATAGCCTCGCCAAATGTTTTTGAATTTGCTTCTATATTAAGTAACAAGGGTATTTTGTTAAGTACATTATTTCTATGTCCTTCAACTAAAAATGCTAAAGCTTGAGATGAAATAAAATCAGGGGCTAATAGCTTTTCATTTCTTTCTCGTTGACTTTTCCTTGGTTCAAATTGTATTGCGGGTTCTTTGCTTTTGTTGTTAGTGGAGGAACCAGGAGTTAAGCCACATGGAGAATTAAAAATAGACTTTAATTTATATGTAGAATCATTACTAAATTTATTTTCAATAAACTCACATCTCGTGATTCTTAAATTTCATAAGAATCTAAATTCAATAACCTGTATGCCTTGGAATTTTCTGCATGTCCTACGAAAACACTTTTAATTCCTTTTAGTCCTAGTTTTGAAGATTTAGGGTCATGCACTATATAGAAGGCCAAATAACCACAAACCCTTAAATACATCAAATTAGGCATTCTACCTTTCCACACTACATATGGTGACATATGTTTTCATAGAAGGAATTCTAGTATGAACATGACATGCAATAAGTAAGCCTTCCCCCCACAGATTGTTTGGCAATTTAGCATTTAGAAGCATAGAATTAATCATATTTTATGAAGGTCTGTTTTTACTTTCTGCCAAACCTTTTTGTTGAGGAGTAAAAGGAGCAGATCTTTAGTGAATAATCCCATGCTCTTCACAAAAGGCATCAAAATCATTTGAAAAATATCCACCACCTTTGTCACTTTGAACCATTTTAATTTTTCTATTCCTTTTTAGTTCTCAGATTCAACCTTGGAAAGTTTGAACTTACCAAAGGCTTTATCTTTTATTCTTAATAGATATACATATATAAATCAGAACAATCATCTACAAAAGTGATAAAGTATATTTTCCCTCATCGAGTTAAAATATCATCGTATTTATAAATATCGGAATGTATCAAATTTAATATTTGTTTATTTCTTTTTACCTTGGGAAAAGGTTTCTTAGTCATTTTTGCTTGAATACAAATTTTGCACTTTTCATGACCAACATTGCTACAAGAAATTAAACCATGCTTGGACATATATTTTAAAGATCTAAAATTCAAATGTGCTAAACAAGCAAGTCAAGTATCAAAAGAGTCAACAATATAAGTAGAATTCATAATTTTATTAATATCATGGCTGAGTTTGAACATCCCATCGCATGAGTATCATTTCCCAACAAAAGTTTCGCTTTTAGTAAGAATATAATTTTCAGACTCAAAATACAATTTTCAAACCATTCTTACATAACAAACTAGCAGATACAAGATTCTTTCTAATTTCTAGAACATGAAATACATTATTCAAAATTTGTTTCTTTCCAGAAGTAAATTGAAGATCAACACTTCCTTTTCCAACAACTTTGGTAGCATTGTGATTTCCAATGAGATCCGATTGACCATACTTAACTTTTGCATATGAAGATAACAATGTCTTATCATTGTAGACATGTATGGTACCACCAGAGTTTAGCCACCAATCAAAGGATTTGGTCGCAACTGCCATGTTCAATTTTGTCATAATGCCAATTTGCATTTCAGAAACTATAACACAGATTTCTTCAGACACTACTACAAATTGTGGATTCCACGATGAAGCTTCCACGACCGTTTTTCAAAAAATTGTATGGAAAATGCGGAAAAAACACGGAGTGGAAAAGAGTTCCCGAAAACCGTCGTGGAAGCTTTGGATAGTTTTCTATAACCGTCGTGAAGCTTTGGCTTCTATGACGGTTTTCTAGAAATAGTCATGGATCTTGAAGCTTCCATGACGGTTTTTAAAAAACCATTGTGCAAAATTCATGAAAAATTTAGACAAAACACCGAGTGTTGTCGCCCTCAATTTTTCACATCAACAACTCTGCATATCCCAAAATAAGATCAGATCACTCCGAAAACAGTCAGTACACCATTGGACGTCACCAGTTAAGCCTTATACTATATCCATCATTATAAGCTCTCTATAAGTGATAATTACTTAACGTCTTCTTATTATTGTTTTCCTTAGTACGTAGTATTAATATTATTGATTTGTATGATTTTATAAGGTGTTTATATATATATATATATATATGTTTTGGATCAATTTTGAGTTAAATTATGTAATGGGTGTTAAATTAAGTGTTTAAGAAATGTTAATTTTCCTCCGGTATTTAGACATTATTAATTATGGTTTTAGATGGTTTTGTTATATTCTTTTGATTTTTAATTGTTGATCAATTAATGGGCCAGTGTTGGTCCTTTGACTTCTAAGTATTTTAATTTTTTTATTTAGGATTTGCAAATCATGGATAGGAAATGGATGTGGTTTGATAGATTGTCTAAAGCATATGAAAATGGTGTGGAAGAATTTTTGTCATTTACCAAAGCTCATATACAAGATGATAAGATTCCGTGTCCGTGTCAAATTTATGTTAATCATAGATCTCATTCCATTGATGATGTTAGAGGGCATTTGCACGCTTATGGGATTATTTGTTCTTACCAAACATGGTATTTACATCGCGAAGATTTTTTCAATATTAAATATACATTGACGAGTACTAAAGGTAAAGAGCGTGTTGTGGAGGAAGACATTGGTGATAATAAGTTTAATATGATAAATGATTTGGAAGAAAACTTTGTGTATCATCCGGAGTTATTTGAGGCAACGATTAATGATGCTGAAATGCCCTTGCATGTCGGGTGTATAAAATATACAAAATTAGGGACATTAGTTAAATTATGGAATATGAAAGCATTAGGAGGGTGGGCGAATTCTAGTTTCACAACTCTTTTAGAATTTCTAAAAGATGTTCTACATGAGGACAACAAAGTGCCACCTAGTATGAATGAGGCGAAGAAGACATTGAGCACTTTGGGAATGGAATATGAAAAGATACATGCTTGTCCAAATGATTGTGTCCTTTACCAGAAAGAATATGAAGATTTAGATAAATGTCCGATTTGTAATGAGTCAAGATGGAAAGGGGCAAGATGCTATCGAATGGTAAGAAAGGAGTACCGGTTAAGGTGTTATGGTACATTCCACCGGCTCCATGTTTGTGTCGTTTATTCTGTAATAATGAGCATGCTAAGAATTTGACATGGCACCATGATAAACGCGTTGACGATGGAAAACTTAGGCATCCGGCTGACACACCACAATGGAAGACCATTGATGACAATCATCCAGATTTTAGTGCAGAACCAAGAAATTTACGTCTCGGTTTGTCGACAGACGGAATGAACCCACATAGTAACATGAGTAGTCGGCATAGTATCTGGCCAGTCATACTTGCCAACTACAATCTCCCTGCGGAATTGTGTATGAAGCGGAAGTTCTTGATGTTGACATTATTGATCTCAGGCCCTCAACAACCGGGGAATGACATTGACATGTACTTGGCACCATTAATCGATGGCCTAAAAAGCTTGTGGGAAAATGGTTTACAAGTTAGAAATTCTTACCGTCAAGATACGTTCAATCTACGTGCAATGTTGATTTGATCAATTAATGACTTTCCTGCGCTTGGCAACCTATCTGGTTATCCCGTGAAGAGTTCTATAGGTTGTCTAGTTTGTATGAAGGAAACATCTTCCATCCAATTGAAGAATGGTAAGAAAACCATTTACCTTGGTCATAGGTGATTCTGGCCAAAAAATCATCGATACCGCAAACAAAAGAAGGCTTTTATGGTAATATCGAAGAAAGATCCGATCCTTCGATTTTGTCTGGCGAAGCCGTATTTAAGATGGTTAAAGATGTGAAAGTAGTTTTGGGAAAGAGAAAACGTAAGGCTTCAGTTGTCGATAGAGCTTGGAAGAAGAAGTCAATCTTCTATGAACTTCCATATTGGAAGTCACTTTATATTCGTCATTACTTAGATGTTATGCATATTGAGAAAAAAGTTTGTGAATCGATAGTGGGCACGTTGCTTGACATTCCAAACAAAACTAAAGATGGTGAAAAGGCACCGTTGAATCTTAAAGAGATAAAGATTAGACCAAACTTGCTCCTCGACAAAAGATCGAATGGCATATACTTACCTTTGGCAAAGCACACATTATCCAGACAGGAAAAGAGAAAGCTTTGTGAATGGTTTGCGTCCGTGAAAGCGCTAAGTGGGTATTCTTCCAACTTCAAAAGGCTGGTGCCGATAAAGGATTTGAGGCTCATTGGAATGAAAACACACGATTGTCATATCTTGATGCAACAATTATTACCTCTTGTATTGCGGGGAGTTTTAATGAAATATGTGAGATATGCAATTATGAAGTTATACTCATTTTTCAATTCAATTTGCTCAAGGTAATTGATCCACTTATGCTAGATTCGCTACAATCAGAATTGGTGATGACTTTATGCATGCTTGAGAAGTATTTCCCACAACCTTTTTTTGATATAATGATCCACCTAAAGTGCATTTAGTTCAGGAAGTTAAGCTATGTGGATCAGTCCATTTAAGGTGGATGTATCCTTTCAAAAGGTACATGAAGGTTTTGAAGGGTTATGTGAAGAACTAAAATAGGCCGGAGGGATATATAGTAGAAAACTACATAGCCGAGGAATCAGTTGAATTTTGCTCTGAGTATTTGTCCAACGCGGACCCATAGGGTTGCCAACGAGTGGGATATTTACGTCGAAAGGACTATCCGTGAAATTTCATTCACCAGTAAATCAAGATGAATGGAAAAAAGCTTGTCTGTATGTTTTGCACAATGCTAAGGAAGTGGAGCCTTTCATTGAGGTTCACAAGACGGAATTAAGAGAAGGAATCCAAGAAAAACAAGATGTGAGAAGTGGATTCAAGATGAGTACAACCGGACATTTCGGGAGTGGATAAGAAAAGATTTGCATATGAAGGCTAGCGTTTCTCAAGACTTAATGAAGCTAGCAAGAGGACCGTCATCGATAGTCATAAGATACACATCGTACTTTGTCAATGGCTACTCCTTCTACACTCGTGAAAGAGATGAGAAGCATCCAGTCCAAAATAGTGGTGTGAGCCTTCGTGCCGAGTCTATGCATATTTCATCCGCAAATGACAAGAATCTGGTATACGGTTCCATGAACTACTTTGGGTTCATTGAAGATATTTAGGAACTTGATTATTATGGCTTGCGGATAGCACTCTTTAAATGCAGGTGGGCTGACAATAATTTTGTTAAGATTGATAAGGACGGTGCGACAGTGGTGGATTTTAGGCGATTGGGACACAAAAATGATCATTTCATTATGGTGTCGTAAGTGGTACAAGTCTTTTACACAACAGATCCTAACAATTTATAGTTATCTTTAGTTGTGCCAATGAGGCCAAAAATAATCCGGGATGGCCAAGAAGATGTTGAAGATTGCACCGACATTCCATCTTTCACAAACGGTTTGCCACCGGTGGAGGAGATCGATAATATGGACGATGATTCTTTAGATGTCTAGTGGACATGTGTTGAGAAGACAAAAAAAAAAAAAAAAAAAAACTTGACAATGTTTTTTTTTTCGTTGTATATAATTTATAAGTTGTATTAACTTATATGTTAATTGTGCACATTATATTATTTATATATGCATTTGTGTGAATGAATACAAGAAGAAGAGTTATTGTTGGGCTGGTTCATGCATAACCGTTGTGTATCTGATAAAAATATTGTAAAACCTTTACAGTCACAATATCACGATGGTTTTTTAAAAAAACCATCGTGGTATCTGATAAACCATGACTGTTTTTAGGCAAAACCGCCGTGTTATCTAACCGGGAGTTTTTTAAAATGATGTAAACAATAGAATATCGGATACCACGACGGTTTACTCAAAAAACTGTCATGGTATATTTTTAAATAAACCATCATGGTATAGTCTCCAAATTTTTAAAAAGTTTTAATTTAGATTTTTTAAAATAGAAAAGATTTCTTAAAAAAATATTTTTTTTAAAAATAAAAAAAAAAATAAAAAAAAAATTTTGAATACCACGATGGTTTTTTGAATAAACCGTCGTGGTATCAAAGCTATCACGACGGTTTCCCAACAAAACCGTCGTGGTATGTTATGATACTACGATGGTTTTTTCAAAAAACCGTCGTGTTATCTCAAGTCACGGGAATTTTAAAAATGTTTTAAAATTTTAAAAAAATTTTCAAAATTTTTGAAAAAATATTAAAAAAAAAAAAATAGGCTACCATGACAGTTTTTAACTGTCATGGTTTCTATTCCGGGAAATTTAAAAAATTTCCTGAAAATTGTGCGCGCGTGCATGTGGTGGAAATTTTGCTCCCTAGATTTAAAAACAAAATAAAAACCTCATTCCCTCCACTTTCTCTCTCTCTCATTTTCGGTATCTCCCTTCATTCTTTCTCTTTGCTTGCCATGCATCCTCCATTGTCTCTCTTGACTCCTTCTCCATTCTCCCTTGTCCTTGCCCTCGCCACCTCGTATCCCTCTTCTTTCTTCGCCCTCGCCACCTCATCTCTCTTTTCTCTCTATCGCCGTCACCCACGCCATTGCCCACGCCAGAACCGATTGACCCGCTCGTACCCACACTCGAGTACTTGGTAAGTTTTCCATCTCTCTTTCACCAAACAGTTGATGGAAGTGAATTTGGTTAATTGTAAACTTCATTTTAGGTGATTGTTGATTATTGTTGTGATTTTGGGTATTTTTTCCACGGAAGAAAGTGTTGATTTTGCATGTTAAATTTATGCACACTACATGTTCGACCAAATGCCTCTTTGAGTGAGACCTAGTTTTGGTTTGTTGTACAATGATTGGGTGAGGCGACGGTTTAACAAATTTCTGGAAAAAGATTGTTGATTTTGCACGTTAAATTTATGCACACTATGTAATGACCCGCTTTGTGCAGGCCGTTACGTTACTTTACTTAGACTTATCTTACATATTTACTTAGCTTATCTCATCTCAGCGGAAGTATATAATACAAATTTTAGAACCATATTTTTTTTTTTCCAAACAACAAGTAAACAACTTGGAAAGTTAACCTATTCACATATACATATTGCACAATCTTTTTGAAGAAGTACTTGAGTCTCATACATATATAAGTATGTACAGAATATCATAACTATTATAATTTGAAACATGTAGCGGACTTCATCCCAAGTTTCACAATTCACCATGCCCAGTTCCACCGTCTTGTATCAAGGATTGCCGATAGGTTGCTTACCTACAGCATAGACGTAAGTCATGAGCTTTTGCTCAGCAAGTACAACTATTGATCCACAAAACATTTCATAAATCATAATGCATGAACCATTTATGCTTTCTTTGTGCTTTCTTATCATAACATAATCTTTTAGGGCCCTTACATAACATAAGTGCATGTACCGTGGCGCGCAGCCATGGAGTGGTTGGGGCGGCCAACCTTGTCCAACTCAAACCATGGACCAAACCTGACCTAGTGCAGGTCAGTACGACACGAGAGAACTTGTTTCACTTGATTCTTGAAAACTTGTTCTTACATACTTGAAAAATCATTTTGTACTTGAAATCTTTCCATGCTTTTAAACAGTTTCTTACTTGAAACTGGGTTTACGTTCTTACCATATAATTTAACATTAATAAGCATGCTTCGTGATGCTACAATAATCATATGCACTTCAACAATCAACATGTATGCATGAGCTTGAAAATAAACAAGCAGTGAAAACATTTTTCGTCTATACTATAGGCGGAGTTGTACTTATCATTTATGCAAAATCCTTAATCTTGTGTTCCGCCAAACACGATAATAGGTTACCTCCCTTTTTCCAGAAAATTGTGATATAAGAATCATTCTATCTCTTTATGATTCAAACTAACTTAATCCTATAAACTTGGTTTTAGGATTTGCCTATTTAAAAAATCTTGTATAGAACTTGATCGTACCCTGCACAGTCTTGGAAGTATAGTATTTTCTTTAAAATTTGTTTTGAATTTCACAAAATTTCCTTCATGAAAGTTGTAGGCAACATCAAAATCTAAAACTTATGTTTTTGGTCAAAACTTTGAATCTGCCTCTAACCTACTCGTTTCTTCCTTTGAAAACTTTTGACCATATTTTCTAACCCTAAAAATTGGTCTCGGGTTTTGATAAAAACAGAGGCCTTGGGAGCCTAAATTTTAAAAACGGTCATGTTGCCCCCAAGAATTTTTCATTCCCTACAACTTTGCAGTTTTAATTTTTTCCAAATTCGGCTTCTAAGGGCCTCAAAATCTTATTTCCAAAAAACAGTTCTTTTAAATCTGAAAGTGGCAGATTTCGATCGAACGAGTTCTTATGTAAAATTTCGTGCGTACTAACTCGAGCGGTTAAAACTGTGAGTCTATAATAAGCATGCAGGGTGTTTCATAATGATCATACTTTCATTTCTTATCCATATCATCTTTATGCAATCCCAATAGGTGATCCATACCAATTTAGGGTTTTAGGGTTTTCTCAAGCCCTAATTGCAACATAACACATACTTTTTCTTGTTCATTCATAAGACATTATTTTTGAGCATAAACAAACATAGCAAACAGGTAATAGGCATCCTCTCACAGCCAACAAACCTCTAACTCAAAAATCATAAACTTGCAGCCAATCAATACTAGAGACCACCAACTTCTAATTAGGCAGAATCAAGCACTTACTAAAACCCAGTGCATGAAACTTAAGGGTGAGCTTATACTCTTACATCTCCAGCACATAATACACTTAAATCTTTAATCCAAAACTCAATTGAGAAACTAAAAGGTAATAGGCTTACCTTAAACTTCAAGAAGATAAACCAAGGCTATGGTTAAAAAGTTTTTCCCTCACACACTATTAGCTCCAAAACTGACCTCACTTTCTTGCTCACCTTATTTCTCTTTTTCTTTTCTTTTGGTTCGGATCCTAAAGGAAGAAGACTAGAAAATAGGCTGCACAATTTTGAGGTTTTCTAAAAGTTCTTGAAGTAGTTTTTCTTTCACCTTTTTATAGGTGAAATCACTACTTCTTGAAGTAGTGGCCGGCCATGCTTAACCTAGGCAGCCACTAAGCAAGGCTAGTGGGTTACTCATCAAGGCTAGGAAGCATGACATGTCTCTTCCTTGTGATGGCCGGCCATGATATGGAGCATCAAGCTTGCTCTAGCTCATCAAGTAAGCAAGGCTAGCAAGCTTACTCACCAAAGCTAGCTATGCCACTTGTCAATCCTAAAAATTTTAGGAGAAATATCCTTATTTCTAAATTGCCTATTGATCCTTGAGAGCACAATATTTGCTCATAGAGTCATGGTGGTGGCCGGCCATTGCTTGCATAGACTAGCCAAGTAAGCAAAGCTAGGAGGCTTGCTCATCAAGGCTAGAAAGCATGAGGTGTCTTCTCCTTGTGGTGGCCGGCCATGGTGTGCTTGCCTTGGTTAGCCAAGTGAGTAAGGCTAGGGGGCTTGCTCACCAAGGCTAGAAAGCATGAGGTGTCTTATTTCCCTTAAGCCACCTATCTTCTTATTTGCTCATGAATCACTAAAAACACAATCTTTGCTCATAGATTCACTAAGGTGGCCGGCCTACAAGGCCATATGTTGGTTCTTGCTTGTTGATGCACCACCCTAAGCCAACCAAGCAAAGCTACCATGCTTAGTCACTACCCTAGAAGCATGATGTGTCCATTCCTCATAAAAGCCCTCATTTTCCTTCTTGCATAACGATCCTTAAGAAATGAGATATTCAGCCAAAGAACCATAAGGTGGCCGGCCATTATGACATGGGGAGGCTTGAGAAGGAAAGAAAGTTTTCAAGCCTAACCTAACTCATTTCCTTAGTTTCTAACCAAGCTAACCAAGCTTGCAATTGATCATTGGCTTAATTGGACTTGAAACTCTAGTTAGCAAAATCTATAACTCCAAAAATTTTCATATTTATCTATAATCACAAAATTTCTCAAAATTGCACTTTGACCCCCAAAGGCAAGAATATTTGCACTTTAATCCATAAAAACTAAATGTTTTGCACATACATCCTTGTGAGGTGGCCGGCTATCAAGGAGGCATTTGGCTTCCAAATCCTTGCTTAATCATCCTCTTAATGCATTCTTAAGTTTCTAAAAATCCATACTTACTCAATTTTCTCAAAATTGCATATTGGCTCCTAAAAATAAAATATTTGCATTTTGGTCCCTATGAGGTGTCTGTTCATAAGGATTGCTTAGTGGCCAATAATTTCTCCAATAATCATCCATTTGTGTTCAAAAATAAGGTGTCCTCCCATTAGATACCGTTTGGCCATTTTCTTAAAATTTAAAACTGCTTCGTTCTTATTGTGCTTGATTCTCCTATTATGGTCTCATACCCTATTCTTGATCATTCAAACTTAACGACGATCTTTCTCATAGTATAATTTTCATACTGCCAATTATATTGTAGCATCGTCTTAACCTTATCTTAGGTCATTTCGGTCAAACATTGACCGACATAGGATCGTAAACCCTAATTGCACCTTTTTCTCACAAAAGGTTTCATACTTGCATAAATAACTTATCATCGAGTCAATAATGCTCTGACAAATCAAACTAACCATTTCACATAAACATTAAATTTATAAACTTCGATTCCTTAAAAAGGAAATTGTAAAGTTGCAGAAAAATTGGTCATTATACACTACATGTTTGACCAAATGCCTCTTTGAGTAAGATTTAGTTTTGGTTTGTTGTACAATGGTTGGGTGAGGCGACGGTTTTCCAAATTTCTGGAGAAAAATTGTTGACTTTGTTGATAGTTGATTTGGGAATTTTGAGTCCAAAATCCGTCCCCTACACCTTCGGTGATTATTAATTGTGGACGTGATTTAGATTGCTTTAAAATTGCTTGGGTAAGGCACGGATTCGACAATTTTCCAGAAAAAGTATTGATTTTGTGACTTATATGTTAACATATGACATGTTTGATGAAATGCCTTTTTGAGTTTGAATTAGTTTTAGATTGAATTAAATTGCTTGGGTTATGCACGGATTTGGCAATTTTCCGAAAAAATGGTTGATTTTGTGAGTTAAAGTTTTGTATATGACAAGTTCGATAAAATGCCCTTTTGAGTTAGAAATAGTTTTAGATTGAATTAAATTGCTTGGGTAAGGCACGGATTGGGTTATTTTCCGGAAAAATGGTTGATTTTGTGACTTATATGTTAGCATATGACATGTTCAATAAAATGCCTCTTTGAGTTCGAATTAGTTTTAGATTGAATTAAATTACTTGGGTTATGTACGGATTTGGCAATTTTATAAAAAAATTGTTGATTTTGTGAGTGAAATTTTCGTAGATGACATGTTCGATAAAATACCTTTTTGAGTTAGAAATAGTTTTAGATTTAATTAAATTGCTTGGGTAAGGCACGGATTTGGCTATTCTCTGGAAAAAAAAAAAAAAAAAAAAAAAAAAAAAAAAAGGGGTTGATTTTGTGACTTATATGTTAGCATATGACATGTTTGATAAAATGCCTCTTTGATACGGTTGTGTGTCATTTCTGTAATTAATTAAGTAAAGTATATGTTTACTTGCACGGATTTACAATGATTTAATATATGCTTTCATTTGCTTTTTATGTGTTTGGGTGCCATGATTTTATAATGATTTAATGACAAAGATTTTTTATTTTTTAACGTGTTTTGGTGAGGAGTTGCTTTAGATTGATTTAAAATGTCGCAAGATCACGAGGAGGAATACTCAACTCAAACTCAAATTGGAAAACCACAAGAACCAACTCACCTAGATTCAATCCCGATGAAGATAGTAAACGAAGAGCAACTCTTATGAGAAGAGTCCACCAAGCTAGGACAAAGGGAGAACGAATTGAAGTTTTGTTCAACGCGAAAGGGCAACCATTAGGGAAGGAAGGAGATGCATTATAGAGTTGGATTGGAGTGCTTGCTCGAGAGCACATACTCATTTGGATATTTGACTTTAGAAGTGTCGATTTACCCCAAAGGAAAGAAAGAGTGTAGGCGAAAATTGTAACTTCATTTACTGTGGAGCTTTCATTTAAAAAACAAGCTGTAAAATCATGTGCAGAGTCAGCGAAAAATTTCAAACATGATCTTTACCAAGCTTTTGTCAGGGGTAATATTGATGAAGAAAATTGTGGCAACGATGGCCAAAAGTGGTTCACAATCACCCCCACCATTAGCCAGGATGATTGGGAAAAATTCATTGAGTATCGTCGGACTCTGGAATTCAAAAAACTATCCGAACAAGGAAGTGAGATAAGAAAGAAGAGCAAATACGGATCAACTGGGGGCCGAGACGGATATAGGAAACGTGACCAAGCTCATGTACGTGAATTACTTGGACAAAATGTGTAAATGGTATGTTGTACTTCCAATTTCTTCCTTTATGTTTACTTACGATAATTATTAAACTGCAGTTCGAGAAGATGGGAAAATGGGTAGAGCGGCATGATAGATGGCTGAACATGCGCGTCAAACCCAATGGATTGTTCAAGAATGAAGCATTTAAAAATATTGTCGATACAATAGTAAGTTTTCAAATCCATTTAAAATATATTCATCCCGTACACTCCTTTATGTTTACGAAGTCATAACATATTCTCTAATTGTTATAGGATGACTTTAGTGAACAACAGACATAAGGAAGTTTCGAATTTGGGAGGACAGATGACATATTGACCAAGGCATTAGGTAATGCCAAGCATTCAGGTCGGATTTGAGGTCAATCTAAGTTTATCAAGCAACCATAATACTTCAACCTTGTGCAAAGTTCAAGGGAAAATGCTGAAGTCTTGGATATGAAACAGTAGCTTGCCGCATTGGAAAGAGCCGTATAGGAACTTTGTGCGAAGCACGGTATCAACCAAGAGACTATGGCCGAGGAGCCGACTACACTGACTGTTGAGCAACACAACAGCTTCGAGGCTAGTTGCACTCTAAATGAAAAATAAGTTGAGGCGTCGGATCCGAAGCCCATGCCGAATGCAAGTAAGGAATGCCAGCTCTTTCTTCCTGATTTAATTAATGGAGGAGATGTGCTTGTTGTAAGCGACAGGCATACATGGATTGTATTCAACCAACACAGTCCATAGGATTCCTTTAGGTGAGGAGAATGTACGAGTGACAATTACAGTCCCAAAACTAAAAGGTACATTGCTACCTATTCCTACGCACGAAGCCACATGTATTGAAGAAGCTGTCGGTGGTTTATTGCTTGGATGAAAAGATTAGTCGTCATTTAAACAAGTTTGAGCCAGGCAAGCCAAGGTCCCAGTCATGTTCCTGACCGAGAAGCTGAAGGAAGCAAACGAACCAAAAAGAGAGCAGGGAGGAAGAAAATACAGTCACAATCGGAGGTACAACAACAACCGACGCAACAAGAAATACCTTCATTTGACTTTAGTGAAATTCCCTTCGAATTGAGACCTTTGGCATATTACGCACAAAATTCCATACGTGACGGTACCCAAATAATGTGCCCACTACAACAGTTCGTCATTGGCGATGACATGCCCATATATATTGGGTTTGAAGATGTTTACCATTTCATAACATTTAAAGAAATCAGTGTAAACATCATAATGATTTACATCAGGTAATACATTTATCTTTAAATAATTTAATTATTTATCCTTCTTAATCTTATATATGTTGTTTTTGCATAACAAGTATGCCTAATTATTTTGCAGATACTTGACGGATTGTTATGTAAGAGTAGGTATGGATCAACGATTAAAGTTTATTTCTCCAATCCTTGTCTCACCAGTTCAACAGAATGTAGATCACGCCGTCTACATTTGAGAGAAGGCTGATTATATTCTACAGATCTTAAGAAACGCTCCAAAGGGAAAGCTGTTTCTCATGCCATATAACAGTGGCCAACATTGGTTCTTGGCAGTTATTGATCCATGGGATGACTCGGTCCTGTATTTTAATAATCTCGTAAACGAACTGGGTGATGATTTTAAAAGACCTAATTACGACGTAAGTATTCTTTGATGTTCATATCTCTGAGTCTATGCATACAACAATTGTTGTTGTAATTGTTTTAAAATTTGTCAAATTGTGAGGGCAATTAATGATTGGAAATTGTTGGTGGGAAGAGGAATGAGACAGCAACACAACTGGGAGACATTGATTGATACTGTTTGATGTCCAATACAGGAAGGTTATGTAGAGTGCGGTTATTTTGTGTTAGCTTTTATGCGAGAAATAACCCTCACTGTTGATGGACTAGCCGCCTTTCAAACAAAGGATTTTTATACTGATACTGACATGAGTTTGGTTAGGCAAGAGTGGGCTACGTATGTCATGCGGTTTATACAATATTGACTAAAAACAATATATCAATTTTATACTCTATGCATATTAATTGTTGTATATGGTGATATAGGTAATTACAGATTATATTTATAATTTTATTCTTGGCAGTGTAGTAATGGATAATACACGGATTTGCCACCCATGGGAAATGAAACGAATTCACAAATTTTTTTTTTGTTGATTCCTACCATGACGGTTTCCATGACTGTCGTGGTACCCCCCTTACCACAACGGTTTTCCTAAGAAACCGTCATAGTAGGTTTCCTTATGACGACAGTTTTTTTGTAAAACCGTCATGGTATGTTCTTAAATGTTTACATTTAAGCCCCATTTTTCCCCATTACACGACGGTTAAAAACCGTCTTGTAATCTTAATAGATTCCACGACCTTAAATTTCATGACGGTTAGAAAACCGTCGTGGAAGTGTTACCATGACGGTTAAAAACCGTCGTGGAATCTACATTCTGTAGTAGTGAGACTGATTCTCAACCATATTGGCTTTGTTGGGATTGCTTTCTTCCTTTTTCTTCTTGAATCTGCAGTCACTTTGATGATGGCCTTTCTTTCCATAGAAAAAACACTTTCCAGGAAACTTTGTCGAGCCATCTTTCAACTTCTTTTTGAACTTTAAATCATTATTGAGTTTGAAGTTTTTATGGAATTTACTTTCTTCAATGACAGTAACTTTGGAAGAATAGTGAGAATTATTCTTTGGATCACATGATCTAGTTTCCTCTTTAATTCTCAAATGTTTTTGCAATTCTTCCAAAGTTATGTCATGCCTCCTATGAAGGAGTTTCTTTTAGTAACTATTCCAACTTTGGGGTAATTTAGCAATAATAACCCCCATTAGGGATGATGTAGAAATCTCAACTTTCAATTTCTTAAGTTTTGTGACCAGAACTTGCAACTCATGGATTTGATCTAAACAGACTTGGTATCAACCATAGTAAATTCGAGATATTTTAATATGAGAAATTTATCTGTACTTTCCTTCTCTGTTTTATACTTGTATTCGAGTGCATTCCAAATTTCCTTCGAACTCTCCATTGAATTGTAAAGATCATACAGCCTATCTGACAGAGTATTCATAATCTATTCTCGACACATCACTTCGTCTTTTGCCTCTTCTTCCATTCGGCCTTCAGTGCTTCAAAATTTTCATCTTTCGATTCAGGAATTGGAGGAAGATTCGGGTCTAGGACATATGCAATTTTTAGAACAGTGAGAAAGAAAAACAGTTTTCCCTCCCAACGAGTAAAATTTGTCCCTTCAAAGTGATCAAATTTGACATTAGGAGTCAGAAACAAAGTCATCTTTCTGGCCTCCATGAAAAACCTTAAGATTGTTGATAATAGTGGGTTGTGGACAACTGTTTGGTGTAAAGAAATGAAACAGAAACAGAGGAAATCAAAGGGCTTGAGGCATAAGAATTACTTTTCTTAAGATTTTATTTGCCCCCATTATGAACAGTTTGCTATCAGATGTTTTGGTAAATTACGTACAAGATATAAAAACCCACGAAATTAAAAAGTAGCAATCTTGTTAAATTGCAGAACAAGATATGAAACTGATATTAGAAACTAGAGTTTTATAGCTTTTGATATATCTGTTTATGAAGAGTTGCAACAGATTCAACAGTCATGCATTTTAAATAAAAGGTGCCTTTTCAGTCAAAAAACGTATTTGTTTCAACAGACATACCTATTGGTTATCAGAATATAATTATGACAATTAGATTATAATAATTCAATTAACAATTTAAATTAAATCTAAAATCATTTAAATCTGACTTTTAGATTGTGTCTGATCAAATTAACAGTTTACATTTAATTTGGAAAAGCACCACATTGAGAAAGAGAATGCTCTTTGCGACGATGTGTACATGCACAGTGTGCCTTGATAAGGGCCAAAAGCACCCTAAATGCCCATGCCTTCGCACGCGCGTGTGTGGTGGTGCATAGTCGTAGCATAGTCTCAACTATATACTAGTAATCTTTACACTTCACTTGTTTCAATTTATATCATTATGCTTGCTTGCGTTTTTTCAATGTGGACTTTATTGTTTCTACATCCCAATGGTAATAGAAGAAATATTACAACCTCTCTAACATCTTATAATTATTGTTTGAATCACTATCTAAATTTAAATTTTAATAAACACTTAAATACTATGTATATTTAGTTGGTGATGAAACATTCAAGTATGTAACTATTCTTAATATTGACAATAATTCAACTCAAATCCATAACTTTTTATAATCCAAACCATTCATTTTTTATACATTTACACTTAAATATTACCTTTAAATAAAACTATCCAAATACACATGATTCAATTTGAATAACACAATTCTAATTCTATAATTTGGATTCATACATTCAATTTAATGGCAACATTTTAAAAATTCAAATACAATATATGATACAAAGGAACACCTAGATGTTGGTTAAGTACATGTTTAGTTGTTTAGACAAAATAAAAAAAAAAATTAAGGCATGTTTATCAAATTGTAAAGGAGTGTAATGAGAAATATTGGTGAGAGGAAAGTAAAGGAATAAGACGCATGATCATTGATTTATTTTTTAGTATTTATTTACCTATCAGATGATGTAAAAGGTAACAATCCAGTTCCCTTATTAGTGTCTACTAAACTTTATATATGTTTACATAATCGATATAAATACTAACATGTCCTTTGCATACTCAAACAATCATTGAAAAATGAGAACTTATTGAGAGTATATTTGTAATTAATTTATCATTCATTTCCTTTTGATAAGGAATAAATACCATGGGAATGCAAGAATTGACGTTCCATGATCTCATTCCTTGTATTGTATGGGGTTACTAAAATCTCATGGAAATAAATAAAAATGTGATTAAAATCTCATTCCTTTTCATGTAAAGTAAACGGATTTAGCGATGACTTTTTAAATTTTGTTGTCAGCTATGTATAGGCAAGTAAAGCATCTAGAGACATTGAAGCTTGGAGTTAGACGGAAGGTATGAAAGGCTAGCTGCTGAATTGGAATAGGATGAGATGTTTGAAAGCAAGTCCCCGTAAGAGGAGTTGACCGGGGTTTTATATTAATCGAGTTTCAAAGCAAATTTATTGATTCAATCTCTGGTAATCTTTCGTTGTTAATAAAATCCTTCTATTTATTTTGGTGTGTTCAACATCCATGGTTTTTTCCCTTAGTGTTATTTTGCCATATTAAATAACCATATCATTGTGTCCACGGTTATTTATCTTTCTGTCCAGTTTATCAGTTACTAGGTCGACAGTTTTTACTGTAGGTTCTTTTTTTTTTTTTTTTTTTTTTTGAGTGCTTATGTTGCCATGTGATTGATTTGTATGTCCTTTAAGTCTTGACTTAATCTATCATTGATTGACCATTTTAAAAAAATATCATTTTCTTAAATAAAAATAAAAACTTGGGAGATTTATTATAAATTGTCTTGGGAGATTCTATTTTAAGTTAATATACAAGGGTATAGGGATTGTGGTCCCCAAATCAAATAATAATATGTAATATTTACTCTCCTCATCCTTCCCCATTAAAGAACGAGAATCCATAAAATATCTTAAGAACCTAAGGAGATTTGACTATAGAAGACTCCATCGTTCTCCAATTTATCTCAATGGATTTAGGTACGTTTTCGATTAGTTTCCCTTGATGATTTAACATAAGATCTTAGTTTTGGTGATAGTTTTCATTAATTAAAGTTTTCCCAACACCTATAACTTCTTAAATAGATCAATTTCGGGTTCTGAACCTTGCCAATCAACCGAGTGTTTAGGTCTTGCATATTTGAAATGAACGTAATGGAGCAGTTGATGGGCTTGCCAATTATGCACTTTATCGTGATGTTCTTACTTGGTGGTCATCTATTCTAGAATTTATTATTGAATTGGTGAATCGGGACATGTTTCTGCTTCTTTATTATCATTTTCTGATCGGACTGTTTGGGGCTTATTTTTTTCCATTTCTTATTTGTTTATGGTAGAATAAGCATTCTTTTTCTCTTATTAGGTTTTCCTATTGAGGATTTTAGTTCATTTTAGAAACTAATTTTAAAAAGGATAGCTTCAGCTTAACCTTACAGCATCACTTTCGGCTAGCATGAGCTTTTCTTTCTGTTTTTATCTATTTTAGGCAATGTAAACCTTCGGGTTAAAAATTTTCAAATCCTCTCACATTCGAAATCAAACTAAAAATAAAAATTCAAAATCAGTAATATTGACCTTTGCATATTTTATTGAGTTCTATCAATTTATGACATGACCTTTTAATATTCATAATCTTCACTTCTTTCTGATTAAGAGTAAAATATTTGATTTTCTCTTTTGGCTTAACGTTGCGCAGGTACGGAACAATTTAATTCTTTTTATTTGGTGAATCACGCTGCATGCGATACCTAAAAGCAGACTGTATACGTAGGGCATGCATATCGAATTTGAAAAAAAAAATTAAAATGAAAATCGACAAAGTCTTTTATGAGGAATATTCATGCATAAAAACAAAGAGATCGACTTCAATCATGCATGTGGAATAAATTCATAAAATATCATTTTATTGATACCCCTTTTTATTTATTTATTTATTTATTTATTTATCAAATTTAAGTTGGTTATGGATTCTAATAGACCTTTTTTCGTACTCAACGGTCCAAGATGCTTAATTAGGAATAAGATATTTATGTAAAGTTAAACTTTAAGGATTGCTTATTAGCTTTCAAGATTTAGAATTATGAAAAAGAATATCCAAAGTCCTCTTCTTCTTCTTCTTCTTCTTCTTCTTTTTTTAAAGATGAAATTGTGTATCTGCGTGTACCTTTCCAGATTATTAATGACTTTAGCTAATAACAACTAATTTATAGGTGACTAATGATAGAAGTTGAACGTGAGTGTTTACCAACTAGATAGAAACTGACAACTATATTGTAAATTAGAGAACAAGTAAGTTTTGACTAATGTTCCACCAAGTCAATTATTGACAGGAATAAGTAAAAAAGAAAATTTACCATACCTAGATAAGAATGTGGTTGCAACAATATTAAGTATGGATAAGTATTACATTTATATAGCTGCCGCCAGCACACATAAAAGGGGCAGTTTTTCAAATGGTGGAACACCAATTGATTAGGACCATTACATATATAGCTAAATTATCACACGCTTTAAAAAATTGTCTGAAAATAAATTTATTTGCAAAATTGAACAAAAAAAAATGAAACCGATCATGTTGTGTTGACAAAAATCATTAAATCTAAGTTAGATTATTTAAGAAACAAAAATAAGAAGGTAGATTATCTTGTCTAAAGAAATAGTCTAAATAAAATTTAAAAACCTCTAAAAACATTCCTTTTTTTAATTTTTGCTTGTTTGAACCCAAATTTGTTGATGGATTACAATTGGTAATTCTTATTTATGAATGATTTCGTTTTGTTGAGTTTTTTTTTTTTTTTTTTTTTTTTTTTTTTTTTGCGGGTTATCAATATTATATTGATGCAGTCAATATCTTTTGAAATATTATTTTGTAAATAAATAATTGTTTACTAGCACAGTCAATATGAAATTAAAAAATATCTAAAATCATTTCCTCCATTCCACAAATGCAATATTCCCTCATTTTCACGACATTTTTTCTATTTCCTGATCTTCTTTTTGTTCAATATAATACTAAACTAGTCATTTTATTACTTTGTACAATAATCTATTGTAAATTTATTTTAGACAATTATTCACATTATATTGACCATGTCTTTTCGTTAAATATCACCCTGACCGGATCATTATGTTGCTTATTTTCTCGTCAATATAAAATGACCTAGTCATTTTAATACTCTATAGTCTATACCATAATTTAATGTCATTATATTTCTAACAATGATCTACACCATATTGACTAGCGCCAACACATACCTGATGTTTAAACAGGTATGTAGAATTACTTTAATCTCACATAGGGGAGATAGACGTTTAGGGAAAAATTAAAAAAACTAATCAAAGAAAGAAAATCAAATAAAAATGCATTTAGAAAATTATTTGGATAAAAAACAGTCAACCCCATGAAAACAAAAAAAGAAAAAAATGATGGGATAATTGAAATATTCAAATTTCCAAATTCAGTAAACAAAATAATTGCATGAAATAAGGATGGTTTTTTTTTTCCATAAAAGAATACGAGAAAAAAAGTTTTAAAAAAAAGTTAAAATATGTACATTTCAAAAAGTAAATAAAAGAATTTGTTTTCAATTTCATTCAAATATGAAAATAAGTTGAAAAATGTCAATAATTTTTCAAAAGAGGTGTTCTAAATAAACCATTTTGTGTAAATACTTCGTTTTGTAAATGGACGTTTGAAGAACTTTTGGATTCCAAAAATCTTTTTTAAAAATTTACTATTTAATAATTTTTTTTTTTTTTTTTTAATATATAAAGAGCAACAAAACATGCATCTCAGAGCATATTCTTTTCCAATCATTCCACTAAACACAAACTTCAAGACTTTTTTTTCCCAAAGTTTTTACCCCAAATCTGTATTTTAAAATCGACTCTAAAAGTTGCAACAGCAAAACTCTATCTCCAATAATCTCCCAAAAAGGACCTTAAAAATTGAGTAATTAACTTTTTTTGTCTTGGTAATCGGTATGCTTTTTTATCTTAATTCATCTTTTTGCTGAACTAATTATTTGTCTCAATTGTTTTATAAATCAAACTTCTTCAAGTTGTAGTTCATAGCAAACATAATGGACTTTTTTTTTTTTTTCCAACTAGTTAAGATCAATTGGCAGCTTTCAAAATTTTGAATTTCCAATCTTTCTGTTGCAGGATACGATGTGGCCATTTTTTGATGCAGTTATTAATTATTGTTGCTTTGTTTCATAAAGACGTACTATATATATCAATTTGTAAATATGTTGCAAATCAAAGTGTCAAACAGGGATATTATATCACGAGATTTGGATTTTCTCCTTTAGTTGATAAATCAAAAGTTTTTCAAGTACATTGCTGACCTATATTTGATTCATAGCAGCTTATATTTAGAGTAATCTTGATGTTAACCAATAGTATGATGCCAGTCCACTCCAATTGGAGTGTTCTTAAATCAGGACAATTCGCCATTGTCACTTGAGGAAGGACGAGTTGAGAAACTCAAGTACGCATACGAAGTAGAAACTTTAATACCTACAACATAAGATAAAATATTTTCAAATGATTGTTTTTATGATGCATGTGGTATGAATGACAAGTCTATTTAGGATAGAATGCTACTTAAAAATTGAATGAAATATCTTTGTTATGTGAAATACCGTGATAGCGGATGAATATACATGGATGAGTTATACTCCTATATGCATACTCACTAATAAGAAGGTTGGAGAAAGAAAAGTTTTGCAAATGTCATGTTGAACTCTTGAATGAGAGGAGGATATAATAAGAACAAAGATTATGATTCATGAACTTAGGTTGTCCCTCTGACTCCCTCTTAGTTGCATGAAACGATTATGTATACAATGGATCCTAAAAGTGTTAAATTTTTAGATAGAATCGTAATTGAACAAATTCATAATATGAAAATATAGTACATAAATATTTGTCATCATTACCGCTATGCATGCAAAATTCATCAGTATTACTTGTTTCATCAACCTCGTCGAGATCATAAATGAGCTCACTGTCATCCGTTAAGTCGTCTACTAAAACAAAATCCATATTTTCTACATCAGGGTTGACATCAAGTCGATTAAATGTTAAAGAGTCCAATTCAGTTATGTCAACTGCCAAATCAAATTTTAACGAGTTGTTGTTCTATAACACCTTGCCTTCATTAATGACCTCGTCAAGAAGATCCCATCTGTGTTGATACGTGAAATGTTTGACATCTTTTCAGTTAGAACCATTCAAGAGATCATCAATATGAAAGGCTTGTTGTGCTTCAGATCCAAATATGAATAGACCAGCTTCGTACAGTGAAACATTAACAAAAATGCTTGTTTTATTCTTGTACTATTGAAATGTTCTCCTTTCCAGACACCATTTGCACTTGAGGAGCACAGCGAAATAGTCATTTATATACTTCAATTCAATGATCTCTTCCAATTGCCCAGATTATGAGGTATCTTCTAATTCAGGCGCAAATATTACGCGACTTTGTGTCCTACGTCCACCGTTGTGAATGTATGCAAAGAATTTCATGCCATTAACAAGCGATGGGCGCAAAATCTGTTCATCTAATTAATCCAATTGAACCAAATATAACATGCAAAACACTTTGGATATCCAAACAGTATTAGATTTAGAGAATGATGGTATTTTTATTCATCCAATTGGATTATTGGATCGGATGTTGGATATTAATCATCAAAATCCACTCAAACGGAGGTAATCCAATATACATGTATATAAAAATAACTTCATATATTTCATGCAATCATATTTCTTATCTTTTTAACATGTGCCTTTGTTGTTGTCTTTATTGTTTAAAATTGGCCTTTCTTTTAGATATAAAAATAAATTTCTTTTCGCCTAAAATTCAAAACCCTTAAATCTCGCATCATTTTCTTTTCTCTCACAATTGAATAATCTAATAACATCACTTTCTTTATGTTGTCAAAGACATAAGCCACAATCCATTGTCGACCTCCAATCCTACATCATCTTTTTCTCCGTGTCCTTTGATCGTCAAGCTCACTGTATCGTTAAATCCCTTTATCTCCTATATATAGCTTTGGAGTTTGAACTTTTGAGATTTTTTTCTTTACTTGGATCCTATGTTACTTATAATAAATTTATGATGGATGACTAAATTGGTGTCATGAAAATATGATTTGTCTTTTTTAGTAAATTTCATAAAAATTGACATGTTTTTATAAGCTTTTATAAAAGTTCAAGTACAATCTAATAATCCAATCTAATTCAAACAAATTGACTTTGGAGTGGATAATAGAATGCATTAGATTGAATATTGGATTTCAAAATAATTTTTCATAATTGAATTGGATGATGGATGGTTAAAAAATGAAAATTAGTTTGATCCACGCAACTAATGTACGACAAGACAAAAATTGTTGTGTCCGACGCTCGAGAAAACAATTCATAAGTGGCCTCTGGTGAATTGATTTGTCATAAATTATACATATGTAAAATATAAGTCAAAATCACTATTTACGAATTGACACATTAAGTTGCCTATGACATAGAGTCTAGATGTTTACCTTCATGTAAAACCACGTAGGAAACTCTTTTTCTTGAATTTTATTCAAGTTAGTTGCTCACTAACGTTCAGATCTAGAGGTGGGAATTTGGGTCGGGCCAAATGGGCCGACCCGTGACCCATAATTTCGGCCCGGTCGGTGGCCCAGCCCGACCTGCATTCAACGAGCCCGATAAAAACCGGCCCTATACTAAGAGGCGGGCTGGGCTCTCCTTTTAAGCCCGACGGGCCGACCCGGCCCGACCCGAACATTTTAGCCCGATGGGCCGGCCCGACCGGCCCATTATTAAAAAAATAAAAATAAAAAAAATAAAAAATAAAAAAGGAAAAAGTGTAGCAATAGGCAGCAACAAGCCTGCTGCCCTGCCAATCTGCCAACTGCCATCCTGCCAGGCCCACTGGCCCAGGCGCCAGTGGCAGTGGGTAGTGGCCAGCCTGGAAGGCTGCAAGTCCCAAGTCCCAACTCGGCGAAGTCCTCTCCAGTCTCCTCGCAACGGCTGAAAAAATAGCCGTTTGCACGTTTTGGACTTTTGGTCCAAACACTCCAGTACTGACTGCAAGCTGCAACGGCTATATTTTGGATTGGGAGTGTGGGAGGCTGGGACCAACGGCTATTTTACAGCCGTTTGGAACCTTTAACTTTTTTTTTTCATTCTCATAATCCCATTCCGGCATTCCCATTCGGCCGGCCATTTTTATAAATACTCTTCCATTTCATTTTTTCCCACATCTTCATTCTTCTCTCATTTCAATCTCTTAGACTCTTATTTTCTAATTTCTTTCTCTCTATTCCCTCATTTCCACTTTCTCAATTCTCATTATTCAATAATTAATATTCTATAATTTTTTTTGTCTAATCTCCTAAATTTACAATAAGTCAATAACTCATATTTTCATTATTTTTATAATCCCCATTATTTTATAAGTCATATTATCATAACTTATATAACAACATTCTCATTATTTCTCTACTTTTTTTAATAACTTATATTCTCATTCTCATTATTTCTAAATTTTAAATTTCTAATACTTACTTTCCTATCAAAAAAAATCAAAATGGATCCAAATCCAAATGTTCAACAACCAATTGTTGATCTTGATGAGGATTACTACGGGATGGATGACCGCGACATCGAAGAAGTGGAGATTTCTCGTATGGAGGCTGGCGACAATGTCCGTGAGATCAGACGTAGGAGTTTCAATACTCTAATACCACCAAATCCAATGTTGGCACCATCAAGAAGTAGTTCGGAAGCACCAGTTGTCCACCAAAAAAGTCAAAAGGTACTGCTAGACCTACTTCACGTACTTGGCAATTCTTCGATGTTGTGCAGAAAGAGGACTCCGGCCCCAACGGCAAAATAATACAAACAAAAGTGACAAAATGTAAGTATTGCCAAAAAATTTTGATTGCTAACTTTGCAAATGGGACTCGCCACTTATTAGCCCATGGTAAAATATGTGGTGAGAAACATTATAAGGGAAGGAAACCGACACAAAGCACTTTAAAATTCAACTCCGATGGCTCGGTAAATACGTTTTCTTATGATCCCATGGTAGCTAGAGAATCTCTAGCTCGTTTAATTGCCTCTACAGATTTACTTATTAGTTTTGGTGAAAATACTTTTTATGAAGAGCATATTCAAAAATCTTTTTGTCCACAATTTAAAGCCGTTACTAGAAAAACTATTAGGAGTGATATTATATCTTATTATAGTAAAAAACGCACTGCATTAATATCTTATATGAATACAAACACATTTTGTATTGCATTGACATCTGATATTTGGGCTGCTAGGTCAAATCAAGATTATATTAGTGTAGTTTCACATTATTTAGATCCCCAGTGGCAATTACAAAAAAGAATTATTGGCTTTAGACTTATTGATCATTCTCATAGTGCTTTAAATATTACTAATAATATTATGAGTGTTTTAAATGAATTTGGCATTAGCAATTGCATTATTTCAATCACTCTAGATAATGCTTCGGCAAATACCGCTGCAATTCGTTTTCTTGAGAACAACTTGTCAGAATATTTTGGTGGAATTTTATTACATCAACGTTGTGCATGTCATTTCATCAACCTCATTGTAAAATCAGGTATGAAGTTGGTAAGTAGTAACATAAAAAATATTCGTAATGCTCTCCTTTGGATACATAATTCAAATCCTCGCATTGCTGAATTTAAGAGGTATTGCAAAGCAGAAGGTTTGAAACCTCGAAAATTCGGGACTGATATGCCGGTAAGGTGGAACTCAACTTATTTAATGTTGAAAAATGCAATAGAATATAAGAATGTTATTTCTATGTTTTATAATACAAAGCATAATATGATTTTATTATCTGATGTTGATTGGTTTATTGCTGAAAGAATGATTTATTTTTTAAAAACTTTTTATGATGCTACTGTTTTATTGTTTGGTGTTTATTATTCCACTTCTCCACTAGTTTTCACCCAATTAATGCTTATTTCTTCATTGTTTTCTGAATATAGAAATGATGATTTATTTAAACTAATAGTAGAAAAAATAGAGAAAAAGTTTATGAAATATTGGGATCACAATAACATGCCTTTATTATATTGCCTTGCCATTGTTTTAAATCCTATAGTTAAATTCAATGGTCTTTATAATGGTCTTACTCATATTTCTGAACATATAAATGTAGATTTTGCTTCAACATATTTTTTAACATTTACTAACACTAAATCCAAGTTAGTTGAGATTTTTGCAAGTTATCAGAATAAATTCGGGCAGCAAGTTAACATTGAAACTGAAAAAACTCTTCCAACTGCTAGTGATCGGAAAAATAAAAAAGTTTTGGGTTTTTTCTCTGCTCTAGCAAGATCGGGCTCTTCATCAAGTTCGAGTGTTACTTGTCCACTTTCAGCAAGTTCAACTACCACGAGTACGACACACTCGGAGCTCGCAAAATACTTAGATACAGATTTTTCACTGCTAGACTCAACTACAAATACTGAAGATTTCAAAATTTTAGATTGGTGGAGGTTGCAGTCGACAAATTTTCCAGTGCTTTCCCGTTTAGCACGTGACATCTTAACTATTCCTGTTTCGACAATTTCTTCTGAATCAGCATTCAGCATAGCTGGAAGGATAATTGAAGATCGGAGGATCTCATTAACACCTGAGATGGTCGAGGTGCTTACATGCCTAAAAGATTGAGAACATGCAGATAAAAGGATGCAATATACAGTAGAAGATTAAGAGATACTCCAACACTTTAAAGAAATGACCATAATCGATGACGATGATATTGATAATACTCCTGCGGCTCCCCTGTCCGGTTGTTGATGTTGATTGATATATTTTTTTCATTGTAAAATTGTAAATATGAATTAAGATTGCACTCTTTTTTCTTTACTAAGGTTTTATCCCAATGGGTTTTACTTAGTAAAGTTTTTAATGAGGCAATCATGACATCAATAAAATTTTATATTTCAATTTTATATTTTCTTTTTTGTATCCTTATTTTTTAACAAAGCATAAAATTTTTTTATTTTTTATCTAATATAAAATATTAAGATAAATTATTAAATTATCAAAAATATACAAATTTATTCAAAAATTATAAATAAAAAATAAAATTAAATAAAAATTTTTAAAAAATGATCCTGGCCCGATCTCGGCCCGGCCCGATCCTGGCCCGCTCTAAGCCCACGGGCCGGGCTGGGCTTATATTCCAAAACTTCAGAACGGGCCGGCCGGTCCAAATTTTTGAAATAGCCGGGCCGGGCGGCCCGAATTCCCAGCTCTGTTCAGATCGCTCATTTGTTTACTATACCATCGTTTAGGCAGCTCATTAAAGAAGGTTCTACTTCTACAGTTGTCATCAAAAGAAAATTATGTTATTCACAAAAATTAAAAACCGGCTGATGTATTTTCCCTCTTAAATTGTGGATTAATATTAATTAGTTTTTAACGATGACAGTAGTTCAAAATATCTCTGACACACACTGTCCATGTCTTCCAGCTTGTCTCCAGGATGGAATTTAACTCCTTAGTGGTGGCATTTGTAGTCGCTAAAGGCCTTTTCAGGGCGCCAAACCTGATGTCCAATGCCATTTTTAACTGTGGTTGCTAGTTCTTTATTTTTAATAGCAACAACATGTCATCGTTATCTACCCACTTTTAACGTATGCATAGTTACAAGTGTTGATTATAGTATAAAGCTTTCATGACTGATTGCCCCAATTATGGTAGTGCAAGGACAGATAAAAATAAAAATAGTAATAACAATGACAATAGGATTTTGAACGATTTGAAATCCTTTATCCAATTTATTTCATTCTCTTTTGTCACCAACTAAACAAGTGTATGTAAATATAAAAATCTTTTATCTTTCCAATTTTTCTACTTTTCCCTCGCACGAATGAATTCTCCTTTATCTCCTACTAAGCAACAATAGAGGTCTACTAGCAACCCAAAAAAAATCACTACAGATAAAAGTCAAAAGACACATCCCCAATGACAAGGAAAACATAAGCATCCACATTTTGCTATTTATATATTGGTGCATTAAGGGCACAAACTAATGAAAATTGAAAATAAGGAGTACTAGGAAGGGCCTAAGTTTCGGGGGATAAAGGAGCCGTTGACAGTGAAGCCTCCATCAACACAAATGATCTGTCCCGTTATGTAAGTGGCAGCTGGCAGGCAGAGAAATGCCACCAACGAAGAAACATCATCTGGTTCTGCAATTCGCCCCATTGGTGTTCTTGAAATGGCTGCCTCCATGAACTTTTCATTGCTCACAAACTGCAATATTTGATTGCTAATTTTTACATTTACGGCATACATAAATATTGTATGACTTCTAGATTATAGACATGTTTACCAAACTGTGTATGGCTTGAAAAAGAAAGGTAAAGTTATAAGTGTGATAGATCGGCTTTTCTTTTTTTTTTTTTGAAAAAATTAATAATAGTGACAGAAATCAATTAATGCACTAATATATCCTGACTAGATCAACACTCTTTTTCATTATCACCATCATCATCATCATCATTTGCCCATCTCAGAAATAAAATCATAATTGCATGCCTGCAGGAGATAAAGAGAAAGCAACTCCAACAATGGCAGTCGGACAAACAGGAGATATGTATTTCTTTTTTTTTTTTTTTTTTTTTTTTGTGTGTTTTAATAATTAATGTTTTCATTATAAACAAAAGGAAAATCTCAATAACCCGAAAACTCGAGATTCGACAATCACAAAACAAGATGAATGCCCATAATTAAAATATTTAACAAAATAGAAAGGAGAAATGTTCAAGGACAGTAGGAAAAGAAAAAGCTCAAAAAGAAAAAAGAATTTGAGAAAGAATTTGATGCTGAAAGTTTCGGGTCTATAGAAGTGAAATTCTGTTTATAACAAATACGGTCTTTTTAAAAATTATTATTTCTAGTTATAATCGATGTAGAGATTTATGAAGGTGTATATAAATGAGTAGAAGCACAAGGCTAGAATGATTACATGCTCAATTAGAGAGGTTCTGGTAACCCAAGGTACAACGCAATTACTTCTGATGTTGTCCTTTGCCCATTCGCAAGCCAAGTATTTTGTCAATTGGTTTAAGGCGGCTGCAAATATATTCGGATTAAAAAAAGGACAAGAAAAAGAAAAAAAGAAAATCAGAATTCCACTGATAAGTCATATTAATTATGTTAGCCATTTCAAAAAAAAAAAAATTATGTTAACCATTTATGAGCTAAAAATAAGCTTGCGACATAAGTAAAAATATACAAATATAGATATGAACAGAGTCAACGAACGACTAGGGGTTTGAAGTTCGCCCACCCAAGTCTAGAATTTTGAAAAAAATTTCATCATAATCCCACTTAAAAATGAAAACTTGATTCTAAGAGTCCTTAATTATCCATTATATAGTTATTGGCCCCTAATTAAAAATTATGACTTCATCACATGCAATTGTTAAACTAAATATTTACCTTTAGCCGCGGCATATATGGATCCGGTATTAAGTGAAATCAAACCAGCAATAGAGGAGATAAAGACGATGGAGCCTCCTTCAGAAGCTTTGAGAAGAGGATGAGCAAGTTGGCACATGTTGTAAGCAGATTCAAAATTTGTTTTCATGAGAAATGCGAAATCTCCTGGTGTGGACTCCAAGGTTGGTTTCCATATGTTTGTTCCCACATTGTTTATCTACATTAAGACGTCCACAAATACCTTTTGATTGGGTTGGCTCATTTTGTTTGACCATAAGTCAGTTTCACAATTGTTCAAAATTTTGAAAAATGGCGATTCTATTTTAAATGCAATTTTTTTAAGTAGAAACTAAAAAATTTATAAGTTTTCAACTTGGATGTAGGGGTGAAAATTAGATCGCTAGGCTGATAAGAGTTCAGGGAAAAAGGCAAACCTGACCTGAACCACTTAATAGAAACAAAAGTCATTCAAGTCTGATCTTCTAATATTGCAGGAAGAGTCCATATGTTTTTTTCTTTTTAATTTAAAAAAATAACTAAAATGGTTTGAAAAGGAACTAGAGCAGCCTAGGTCTAGACCATGGACCGGTCCATATTTACAGTTCGAATCTAAATGTGTGAACTTAACTATTGGAATACTAACATATGTTTCAGCACACACAACTTTTATCTTTTAGGACCTATGCTTTTCCTAAAAGTAGGTGCCAATTGAAATGGTGAAATTTTAGTATATGCCAACAAATTAAAGTCAGACAGAGGTGAAGAACTTCAATAATGTTGTACCAGGATGTTCAGTTTGCCATTGAAGAGTGCGGAAACTTTAGTCGTTAGCTCTTTCCGGTCTGCCTCGGAGACTAAATCGCAAACGGAACCAAATACCGGAAAACCCTTCTTCTCCCACTCGCGTAAGCGCTCATCAAGTTGGGCTTGGTTTCTAGAGCATGTGTATACGGTTGCCCCTAGCCCCGCCAATTCCTCCACAACAGCATACCTAGATAATTAATAAACCACAAACAAAAATAAAAAATCTAAGAAATGTAGCATACCTTAAGCAAAGCAAGCAAAAATGACAATTTTTCGAACAATTCATGTTAACAAAAGTAAAGAAAGAAAGAGAACCCAATTCCTCTAGTTCCACCGGTGACAAGAGCAGTCATTCCCTGGAGAGACCATTTTTGTACACTGCCAGTGCTAGTCATTCTCCCTCTCTCTCTCTCGTGATTGAGCTACTACATATAATTATATATATATATATATATATATATAGGACCTAAGGGCTGTCATAACGACAAGAAAGCAGCAAGGTAGGGTGTGTCCAGACAGAGACACGTGTATGTTTATGCTAAGGCGGCTGGTGGCTATGGGCAGGGATATGGGCAGGGATACGCTGGAAGTTGTGCCTATGACCAAAGAAGATTTCTAGTCTTCATTAACTACGTTGGTCTAACGGCAAGCTTGCTTCCGCAGCCTTATCATGCTGGTGGCTAGCTTGGCAACTTGTGATGCAGAAAATAAATGAAGGTAAAATAAATAATAATAAATCAAACAGAGAGATTGGACCGGACTTTGTCGTTAATTTTTTTTTTTTTTTTTCTCAATGGAGTGTATTCGTCGAAAACAACTTAAACAATTGGAATAAGTTTGAATTTTGGCTTGTAAATATATGTATACTAGTATAAGGCACGTGCCCATGGCACGTGTCCTCTGTATATAGTTATAATTTTTTTAATAGTTGTTATAAATTTATACAAAAAAAAAAAATGTATAACCTTTAGAGTTCTAATTCTTTTGTAAGGACGAATATTTTTAACGTTAATGGGTAATTATATTTTTAGAGTTACTTAGTTAGTCTTTGCTTTACAGCTAATGCTGAGTTGTACAGCTAATAGTTAATGCTGAGCTGTATAGTTAATTATTTCTTTTGTCTTGCAAGCTGTATATATATATACAGCAGGAGGTTGTAATATAGAGCATAATGAGAATTTCAGTTTTCTTTTTTCCACAAATCTTTTCCTGTCCTGCGTAATATGGTATAAGAGCAAATTTCTGCTGCTTGATTTCTCGTCTATTCTCTTCATTTTCTTTGATTCGTTCTTCCCTGTTTCGATCAGTTCATTCATCGATTCTGTTGATTCTAGTTTCAATTTGATCTTCCTCATTTTTTTTTTTTCTGATTCAAGCTTCAGTCTGATCTTCGTCTTCAACCTCCATGGAAACCCGAAGTTCTGGTGATTCCATTTCATCAAATGGCAGATCCGCCATTGATGATCCTCTGAGTCAGTATTTCCTTCATCACTCCGATAGTCCTGGTCTTGTCCTGGTTTCATAGCCATTATCTGGAGAAAACTACGCCTCTTGGAGTCGAGCAATGACAATCGCACTTTCTGTGAAGAACAAGCTAGGGTTCATTGACGGTTCCATTAAGAAACCAGAAGGTATTGATTCGAATCTCTTTAATTCGTGGATCAGAAACAACAACATCGTGATTTCATGGATTTTGAACTCTGTTTCTAAGGAGATTTCTGCTAGTATCATATTTGCTGAATCTACTGTTGAGATTTGGCTTGATCTTAAGGATCGTTTTCAACAAAGCAACGGACCTAGAATATTTCAGTTGCGTCATGACTTGATGAATCTGCGCCAGGATAAACACTCAGTTAGTGTGTATTTCACCAAACTGAAAGTCTTATGGGAGGAATTGAGCAATTATAGGCCTGGTTGTACCTGTGGAAAGTGCACTTGCGGGGGAGTCAAAGATCTTAACTCTCATTATCAGATGGAGTACATTATGTCCTTTCTCATGGGTTTAAATGAGTCATTTCCTCAAGTTAGAGGTCAGCTGTTGCTAATGGATCCTCTTCCACCCATAAATAAGCTTTTTTCTTTGATTTCTTAAGAAGAACGTCAGCGAAAAGTTGGTTCTTTACCAACTTCAGGCACTGATTTCACTAACAGCATGGCTTTTGCTGTAAAGAATGATACTACCAAGAAGTCTGGTAACACTCATGCAATGGAACCAAGAAAGGTCAAAGGAAAGATAGACCTTTCTGCACTCACTGCAATTATCATGGACATACCATAGAGAAGTGTTACAAGATTCATGGTTATCCTCCTGGATTCAGACAACACCAGAAAAATCAATCCAACAACAGTCACAATACTACTGTGAATCAAATCTCTAACCAATCTAGTTTTGATGATAAGATTGACAGGGATCATGATGGCGTTGGAAATTTCTTTCAGAACCTTCATAGTACTCAATGTCAGCAACTGATGGCATTATTGTCCACTTAGTTATCTTCTACCATCAGAGCAAATGAACAGACAGATGTTCCTTCTACTTCCTACACCACAGGTACATGCTTTTCTGTTGCGATGAATCCGGTTATTTCTTCTCCGCAATTTTGGATAGTTGACTCAGGTGCTTTTCAACATGTTTGTTCAAATGCTCTTGCCTTTGAATTTTTGAGGCCAATACAACACTCTACAGTCACTTTGCCCAATCAAACCTGTATACCTGTCAGTTTCAGTGGTGATCTTAGGCTTGGTTCAAACCTAGTTCTCAAGGAAGTTCTATTTGTTCCACAATTCAAGTTTAACTTGATCTCTGTCAGTTCTCTTACAACTACATCACGGCCTACAGTTGATTTCTTTCCTGATCACTTCACAATTCAGGAACTCAACAGCAAGACGATGATTGGCAGGGGTAAAAAGCTTGACGGTCTCTATGTCTTTGATGCAAGCAATACAAATGAAGATTGTTGGATAAAGCCTACGTTAATAAAGTCTCTGTTCATGTTTGGTATAATAGACTTGATCATCTATCTGATAAAAGATTAGATGTTTTGAAGAATCAGTTGAATTGTAACGTTTCAAAAAATTCTGCGACCACTCCTTGTTATATTTGCCCTTTGGCTAAACAGAGAAAGTTGTCTTTTGTTTCTCACAATAACATGTCTCAGTTTTCATTTGATTTGATTCATTGTGACATTTGGGGGCCATACAATGTGACTGCTCATTTTGGTCATCGGTATTTTCTCACCTTAGTTGATGATTGTACTCGATTTACTTGGGTTTTCTTACTTAAGCAAAAATCTAAGGTGTCCACTGTAATTCCCAAAATTTTCAACATGATTGCTACTTAGTTTGATACGAAAATAAAGGAGTTTAGATCAGATAATGCGAAAGAATTGGCTCACTTATTGTTTTAATGACAAAGGAGTCCTGCATCAGTTTTCTTGTGTAGACAGGCCACAACAGAACTCTGTGGTTGAAAGAAAACATCAACATCTTCTGAATGTTGCTCGTGCTCTCTATTTTCAATCATGGATTCCTATTCAGTTTTGGACTGAATGTGTTCTTACTGCCGCTTTTTTGATTAATAGAACGCCTTCTCCTCTACTGCACAATAAGACTCCTTATGAACTTCTCTACAAGAAAACTGTTGACTATTCTTCATTTCGAGTGTTTGGCTGTCTTGCTTTTGCTTCAACTCTTTCTACTCATCGCTCCAAGTTTCATCCTCGAGCTCGAGTTTGCATTTTTCTTGGATATCCCCATGGTATGAAGGCCTACAGGTTGTTTGATATTCAAACTAAGCAGATCGTTGTTTCTAGAGATGTTGTGTTCCATGTGGAAGTTTTTCCTTTTCATTCGGTCACTGATGCCGATACCTTAGTTGATCCATTTCCTAATCTAGTCTTGCCAGCTCCCTTTCTTGAGGTTCCTATTATTAGTAAACTTCCACAAGCTTCTTCTTTTCCAAGCTCACAGATTACTCCTTCCACCACTTCTCCATCTCCACCAGTTCCTCTTCGACGGTCTTCAAGGACTGTTAAACCACCTTCGTATCTCAGGGAGTTTCATTGCAATTTGTTCTCTCATGAGAATAATTTTGCTGTTTCTGTATGCAAGACTTCGTATCCTCTATCCAAGTTTCTCTCTTATGATTCTCTTTCTCCTTCCTACAAGCATTTTGTCTTGAATGTCTCTTCTCAGTTTGAGCCACAATTCTATCATCAGGCTGTTAAATTTCCACAATGGTGTGCAGCAATGAAAACTGAATTGGAGGCTATGGAATTCAACAATACTTGGTATGTTGTTCCTTTATCGCCAGGGAAACATTCCATTGGTTGTAAATGGATATACAAGATCAAGTACAACTCCAATGGCTTTATTGAACGTCATAAAGCTCGGTTAGTTGCTAAGGGCTACACACAACAAAAAGGGGTGGATTTTGTTGAGACTTTTTCTCCTGTTACAAAGCTGGTCACTGTGAAAGTTTTGTTAGCCCTTGCAGCAAGTCAAAACTGGCATTTGGTTCAACTAGATGTGAACAATACTTTTCTTAATGGGGATTTATTTGAGGAAGTTTAGATGGATCTTCCTCTTGGATATGACCGTACGGGGGAGAGGCATGACCATGGAAAAAAGTTAGTATGCAAATTGCATAAGTCCATTTATGGACTAAAGCAGGCTTCAAGACAGTGGTACTCCAAATTTTCTTATTCTCTTCTTTAATTTGGTTTTCGCCAATCTAAATCAGATTATTCTCTGTTTACAAAGGGGTTGGGTTCTACATTTGTTGCATTACTCGTCTATGTGGATGATATTATCATCACAAGTCCTTCTCCTCAAGCCATAGATTCTATGAAGTCCTTTCTTCACAGCCAATTTAAACTCAAAGATTTGGGCACTTTGAAGTACTTCCTTGGTCTGGAAATTGCGAGATCTACCATTGGTATTGTTCTTTCTCAACCCCATTATACCTTGCAGTTGCTAGAGGACACTGGTTTTCTTGCTTGTAAGCTTGCCCATGTTCCCATGGATCCTAAGATGCCCCTTACTGCCACTGATGGTGATGTTCTCACAGATATATCTCAGTATAGACGTCTCATTGGTCGACTTTTGTATCTCACTCTTTCTCGACCCGATATTACATTTGCTGTCCACAAATTAAGTCAGTTTCTTGCTCAACCTCGGGTGCCTCATTTGCAAGCAGTCCATCATCTCCTTCAATATCTCAAGAACAGTACTGGTCAAGGTCCTTTCTTTTCCTCCTCGTCGTCCCTCCAACTCAAGGCTTTCTCTGATGCTGATTGGGGTTCCTGTCTAGATTCCAGGAAGTCTATCACCGGTTTTTGTGTGTTCTTAGGCGATTCCTTGGTGTCTTGGAAAACCAAGAAACAAACTACCATTTCCTGTTCATCTGTTGAGGCCGAATATCGGGCTATGGCAGCTACTACTTGTGAATTGGTTTGGCTTCGCCAATTACTGACAGATTTTGGTGTTCCGATTTCATCTCCAGCTCTTCTCTTTTGTGACAATCAAGCTGCCGTCCACATTGCCTCTAATCCAACCTTTCATGAGCGAACTAAGCATATTGAGATTGATTGCCACTTTGTTCGTGCTAAGGTTACTGATGGGTCTGTCAAACTACTGCCCATTCGTTCTCAACATCAACTTGCAGATGTCTTCACTAAGCTTTTGCCTTCTACTTCTTTGTTTCCTTTCTTGTCCAAGATGGCAGTGAAAGACATTCACAATCCATCTTGCGGGGGAGTTTTAGAGTTACTTAGTTAGTCTTTGCTTTATAGCTAATGCTGAGTTGTACAGCTAATAGTTAATGCTGAGCTGTATAGTTAATTATTTCTTTTGTCTTGCATGCTATATATATATATATAGCAGGAGGTTGTTATACAGAGCATAATGAGAATTTCAGTTTTCTCTTTTCCACAAATCTTTTCCTGTCCTACGTAATAATATTTCTTGACCATGAAAATTTTTTAACTACATGCCTATATTCTTTAATTTAGTCTAATTTTAATGTTTTGTGAAGATATAATTTTTATTGGTTGATTAGAATATACCTCTTTTTCATATAGTATAAAATTATAGGAATGGTCTTGTGTGCGTTCAACAGATGCATGCGGTTGAATCACCATGCAGTGCACGAACTACTATTTTTTTACAAGTAAATTCATGTCAGAAAAACACCACACCTCTATCATTTATTTCTCTGTCTGGATGCTTTGTTCATCCCTTCTTTCTCTCTCTACAAAAGCCTAGAGATAAGAATAAGGAGAGAGAAAGAGAAAGAAGAAGAGAAGCAGCTGGAAATGGAGAAGCTTCTCCATCTACGTCTCAGTCAACATCGTTGTGGTTCCGCCACGGGCACCGACGGTTGAATCTGGGCTTCCGGTTCAACCCGCTGATACAGACCACCATGATTGTGTAAAGACAATGCCTAAAATTATAGTGTGTAAAGACTCCATAAGTGAAATATTTTTGCAAACAAAAATAAAAACGAATGATTATTAATTAAATTTTCAGTAGGCTTTCAATCTAATGAAGAGTGTTAAGCAATCTAAAGCTCATTAAAAAAATCAAAGTGTGCGTTTTAAGGAAAAATTAATGAAAAAAAATATTCTAACAAAATATATTTAAAGTAGTAAATTTGATTATAAAACAAACTTATGACATAGTAAGCATGCCTTTGGATGTATAATCCAAATCTTAAAATTACAATTTAATTTTTATCTTTTTATCTTAGTTTCTTTATTCACACAGTATTGTAACTCAAACTTTAAAAATCTATGATTTTTCACAGACAAGTAAGTACAAAGAAGATGATTTTTTTTTAAAAAAAAATTCATAGAATTTGGAGACAAACAAAACAAGTTTGAGATTAATATTTTTTTTTCCCAAACGCATTTTAAATTTTTATACTTTTTAATTTTAACAATTCAAACACCTTAATAAATATATAATCAATTCAAACTTAAATTCTACTATTTACATCTTAACACTGGATACATTCTAAGGGGGTGTTTGTTTATAAGTTTAGTTTAAACTAAACTGTACTTTTTTCATCATTGTTTTTGTCTTTTTCTGAAAAAATTTTTTATCTTTTCTGAAAAATTACTATTGAAACTTAAAAATCTTAAACTAAACTCATTCACCAAACACCCCCTAAGTTTAATAAAATATATGCCTATTATGTAAATTAAAAAAAAAAAAAAAAACAGAGAGAGAAAGAGAGAGATGGATTTTTGGATTAAAAATCAAAATGCTTAGTTAAAATAGAAAAACGAAAAGTCATCGTTTTCTTTCAATCACATAACAAAAGCAACAACAGAAGTATGAGTCGCAACAGAAGTATGGGTCCCACTTCGTTAATATATGCCAGCTCATGCGGAGATGAGAAATGCAGAGTTATTTAGCGATTCTCCTTATTATTGTAGTCAATGACCGACAAACACATTGTTTAATAGGTTACCCTTTTTACATCTTCGTCAAATCCTAACCGTGCAAATCAGATCCACGGACATGTTTCCTCCGCCAGATCTATGTGACC
>CM046385.1:14929509-15028465 GCA_025413485.1 Ficus microcarpa | reverse complement strand
TTGAATGAGAGGAGGATATAATAAGAACAAAGATTATGATTCATGAACTTGGGTGTTGTTTGGATTAGGTTGTCCCTCTAACTCCCTCTTAGTTGCATGAAACGATTATGTATACAATGGATCCTAACAGAGTTAAATTTTTAGATAGAATCATAATTGAACATATTCATAATATGAAAATATAGTACATCAATATTTGTCATCATTACCGCTATGCATGCAAAATTCATCAGTATTACTTGTTTTATCAACCTCGTCGAGATCATCAATGAGCTCAATGTCATCCGTTAAGTCGTCTACTAAAATAAAATCCATGTTTTCTACATCAGGGTCGACATCAAGTCGATTAAATGTTAAAGAGTCCAATTCAGTTATGTCAACTGCCAAATCAAATTTTAACGAGTTGTTGTTCTATAACACCTTGCCTTCATTAATGACCTCGTCAAGAAGATCCCATCTGTGTTGATACGTGAAGTGTTTGACATCTTTTCAGTTAGAATCATGCAAGAGATCATCAATATGAAAGGCTTGCTGTGCTTCAGATCCAAATATGAATAGACCAGCTTCGTACAGTGAAACATTAACAAAAATGCTTGTTTTGTTCTTGTACTATTGAAATCTTCTCCTTTCCAGACACCATTTGCACTTGAGGAGCACAGCGAAATAGTCATTTATATACTTCAATTCAATGATCTCTTCCAATTGCCCAGATTATGAGGTATCTTCTAATTCAGGCGCAAATATTACGCGACTTTGTGTCCTACGTCCACCGTTGTGAATGTATGCAAAGAATTTCATGCCATTAACAAGCGATGGGCGCAAAATCTATTCATCTAATTAATCCAATTGAACCAAATAAAACATGCAAAACACTTTGGATATCCAACAGTATTAGATTTAGAGAATGATGGTATTTTTATTCATCCAATTGGATTATTGGATCGGATGTTGGATATTAATCATCAAAATCCACTCAAACGGAGGTAATCCAATATACATGTATATAAAAATAACTTCATATATTTCATGCAATCATATTTCTTATCTTTTTAACATGTGCCTTTGTTGTTGTCTTTATTGTTTAAAATTGGCCTTTCTTTAGATATAAAAATAAATTTCTTTTCTCCTAAAATTCAAAACCCTTAAATTTCGCATCATTTTCTTTTCTCTCACAATTGAATAATCTAATAACATCACTTTCTTTACGTTGTCAAAGACATAAGCCACAATCCATTGTCGACCTCCAATCCTACATCATCTTTTTCTCCGTGTCCTTTGATCGTCAAGCTCACTGTATCGTTAAATCCCTTTATCTCCTATATATAGCTTTGGAGTTTGAACTTTTGAGATTTTTTTCTTTACTTCGATCCTATGTTCCTTATAATAAATTTATGATGGATGACTAAATTGGTGTCATGAAAATATGATTTGTCTTTTTTAGTAAATTTCATAAAAATTGACATGTTTTTATAAGCTTTTATAAAAGTTCAAGTACAATCTAATAATCCAATCTAATTCAAACAAATTGACTTTGGAGTGGATAATAGAATGCATTAGATTGAATATTGGATTTCAAAATAATTTTTCATAATTGAATTGGATGATGGATGGTTAAAAAATGAAAATTAGTTTGATCCACGCAACTAATGTACGACAAGACAAAAATTGTTGTGTCCGATGCTCGAGAAAACAATTCATAAGTGGCCTCTGGTGAATTGATTTGTCATAAATTATACATATGTAAAATATAAGTCAAAATCACTATTTACGAATTGACACATTAAGTTGCCTATGACATAGAGTCTAGATGTTTACCTTCATGTAAAACCACGTAGGAAACTCTTTTTCTTGAATTTTATTCAAGTTAGTTGCTCACTAACGTTCAGATCTAGAGGTGGGAATTTGGGTCGGGCCAAATGGGCCGACCCGTGACCCGTAATTTCGGCCCGGTCGGTGGCCCAGTCCGACCTGCATTCAACGAGTCCGATAAAAACCGGCCCTATGCTAAGAGGCGGGCTGGGCTCTCCTTTTAAGCCCGACGGGCCGACCCGGCCCGACCCGAACATTTTAGCCTGATGGGCCGGCCCGCCGGCCCATTATTAAAAAAATAAAAATAAAAAAAATAAAAAATAAAAAAGGAAAAAGTGTAGCAATAGGCAGCAGCAAGCCTGCTGCCCTGCCAATCTGCCAACTGCCATCCTGCCAGGCCCACTGGCCCAGGCGCCAGTGGCAGTGGGCAGTGGCCAGCCTGGAAGGCTGCAAGTCCCAAGTCCCAACTCGGCGAAGTCCTCTCCAGTCTCCTCGCAACGACTGAAAAAATAGCCGTTTGCACGTTTTGGACTTTTGGTCCAGACACTCCAGTACTGACTGCAAGCTGCAACGGCTATATTTTGGACTGGGAGTGTGGGAGGCTGGGACCAACGGCTATTTTACAGCCGTTTGGAACCTTTAACTTTTTTTTTTCATTCTCATAATCCCATTCCGGCATTCCCATTCGGCCGGCCATTTTTATAAATACTCTTCCATTTCATTTTTTCCCACATCTTCATTCTTCTCTCATTTCAATCTCTTAGACTCTTATTTTCTAATTTCTTTCTCTCTATTCCCTCATTTCCACTTTCTCAATTCTCATTATTCAATAATTAATATTCTATAATTTTTTTTGTCTAATCTCCTAAATTTACAATAAGTCAATAACTCATATTTTCATTATTTTTATAATCCCCATTATTTTATAAATCATATTATCATAACTTATACAACAACATTCACATTATTTCTCTACTTTTTTTAATAACTTATATTCTCATTCTCATTATTTCTAAATTTTAAATTTCTAATACTTACTTTCCTATCAAAAAAAATCAAAATGGATCCAAATCCAAATGTTCAATAACCAATTGTTGATCTTGATGAGGATTACTACGGGATGGATGACCGCGACATCGAAGAAGTGGAGATTTCTCGTATGGAGGCTGGCGACAATGTCCGTGAGATCAGACGTAGGAGTTTCAATACTCTAATACTACCAAATCCAATGTTGGCACCATCAAGAAGTAGTTCGGAAGCACCAGTTGTCCACCAAAAAAGCCAAAAGGTACTGCTAGACCTACTTCACGTGCTTGGAATTCTTCGATGTTGTGCAGAAAGAGGACTCCGGCCCCAACGGCAAAATAATACAAACAAAAGTGACAAAATGTAAGTATTGCCAAAAAATTTTGATTGCTAACTTTGCAAATGGGACTCGCCACTTATTAGCCCATGGTAAAATATGTGGTGAGAAACATTATAAGGGAAGGAAACCGACACAAAGCACTTTAAAATTCAACTCCGATGGCTCGGTAAATACGTTTTCTTATGATCCCATGGTAGCTAGAGAATCTCTAGCTCGTTTAATTGCCTCTACAGATTTACTTATTAGTTTTGGTGAAAATACTTTTTATGAAGAGCATATTCAAAAATCTTTTTGTCCACAATTTAAAGCCATTACTAGAAAAACTATTAGGAGTGATATTATATCTTATTATAGTAAAAAACGCACTGCATTAATATCTTATATGAATACAAACACATTTTGTATTGCATTGACATCTGATATTTGGGCTGCTAGGTCAAATCAAGATTATATTAGTGTAGTTTCACATTATTTAGATCCCCAGTGGCAATTACAAAAAAGAATTATTGGCTTTAGACTTATTGATCATTCTCATAGTGCTTTAAATATTACTGATAATATTATGAGTGTTTTAAATGAATTTGGCATTAGCAATTGCATTATTTCAATCACTCTAGATAATGCTTCGGCAAATACCGCTGCAATTCGTTTTCTTGAGAACAACTTGTCAGAATATTTTGGTGGAATTTTATTACATCAACATTGTGCATGTCATATCATCAACCTCATTGTAAAATCAGGTATGAAGTTGGTAAGTAGTAACATAAAAAATATTCGTAATGCTCTCCTTTGGATACATAATTCAAATCCTCGCATTGCTGAATTTAAGAGGTATTGCAAAGCAGAAGGTTTGAAACCTCGAAAATTCGGGATTGATATGCCGGTAAGGTGGAACTCAACTTATTTAATGTTGAAAAATGCAATAGAATATAAGAATTTTATTTCTATGTTTTATAATACAAAGCATAATATGATTTTATTATCTGATGTTGATTGGTTTATTGCTGAAAGAATGATTTATTTTTTAGAAACTTTTTATGATGCTACTGTTTTATTGTCTGGTGTTTATTATTCCACTTCTCCACTAGTTTTCACCCAATTAATGCTTATTTCTTCATTGTTTTCTGAATATAGAAATGATGATTTATTTAAACTAATAGTAGAAAAAATGGAGAAAAAGTTTATGAAATATTGGGATCACAATAACATGCCTTTATTATATTGCCTTGCCATTGTTTTAAATCCTATAATTAAATTCAATGGTCTTTATAATGGTCTTACTCATATTTCTGAACATATAAATGTAGATTTTGCTTCAACATATTTTTTAACATTTACTAACACTAAATCCAAGTTAGTTGAGATTTTTGCAAGTTATCAGAATAAATTCGGGCAGCAAGTTAACATTGAAACTGAAAAAACTCTTCCAACTGCTAGTGATCGGAAAAATAAAAAAGTTTTGGGTTTTTTCTCTGCTCTAGCAAGATCGGGCTCTTCATCAAGTTCGAGTGTTACTTGTCCACTTTCAGCAAGTTCAACTACCACGAGTACGACACACTCGGAGCTCGCAAAATACTTAGATACAGATTTTTCACTGCTAGACTCAACTACAAATACTGAAGATTTCAAAATTTTAGATTGGTGGAGGTTGCAGTCGACAAATTTTCCAGTGCTTTCCCTTTTAGCACGTGACATCTTAACTATTCCTGTTTCGACAGTTTCTTCTAAATCAGCATTCAGCATAGCTGGAAGGATAATTGAAGATCGGAGGATCTCATTAACACCTGAGATGGTCGAGGTGCTTACATGCCTAAAAGATTGGGAACATGCAGATAAAAGGATGCAATATACAGTAGAAGATTAAGAGATACTCCAACACTTTAAAGAAATGACCATAATCGATGACGATGATATTGACAATACTCCTGCGGCTCCCCTGTCCGGTTGTTGATGTTGATTGATATATTTTTTTCATTGTAAAATTGTAAATATGAATTAAGATTGCACTCTTTTTTCTTTACTAAGGTTTTATCCCAATGGGTTTTACTTAGTAAAGTTTTTAATGAGGCAATCATGACATCAATAAAATTTTATATTTCAATTTTATATTTTCTTTTTTGTATCCTTATTTTTTAACAAAGCATAAAATTTTTTTATTTTTTATCTAATATAAAATATTAAGATAAATTATTAAATTATCAAAAATATACAAATTTCTTCAAAAATTATAAATAAAAAATAAAATTAAATAAAAATATTTAAAAAATGATCCTGGCCCGATCTCGGCCCGGCCCGATCCTGGCCCGCTCTAAGCCCACGGACCGGGCTGGGCTTATATTCCAAAACTTCAGAACGGGCCCGCCGGTCCAAATTTTGGAAATAGCCGGGCCGGGCGGCCCGAATTTCCAGCTCTGTTCAGATCGCTCATTTGTTTAGTATACCATCGTTTAGGCAGCTCATTAAAGAAGGTTCTACTTCTACAAGTTGTCATCAAAAGAAAATTATGTTATTCACAAAAATTAAAAACCGGCTGATGTATTTTCCCTCTTAAATTGTGGATTAATATTAATTAGTTTTTAACGATGACAGTAGTTCAAAATATCTCTGACACACACTGTCCATGTCTTCCAGCTTGTCTCCAGGATGGAATTTAACTCCTTAGTGGTGGCATTTGTAGTCGCTAAAGGCCTTTTCAGGGCGCCAAACCTGATGTCCAATGCCATTTTTAACTGTGGTTGCTAGTTCTTTATTTTTAATAGCAACAACATGTCATCGTTATCTACCCACTTTTAACGTATGCATAGTTACAAGTGTTGATTATAGTATAAAGCTTTCATGACTGATTGCCCCAATTATGGTAGTGCAAGGACAGATAAAAATAAAAATAGTAATAACAATGACAATAGGATTTTGAACGATTTGAAATCCTTTATCCAATTTATTTCATTCTCTTTTGTCACCAACTAAACAAGTGTATGTAAATATAAAAATCTTTTATCTTTCCAATTTTTCTACTTTTCCCTCGCACGAATGAATTCTCCTTTATCTCCTACTAAGCAACAATAGAGGTCTACTAGCAACCCAAAAAAAATCACTACAGATAAAAGTCAAAAGACACATCCCCAATGACAAGGAAAACATAAGCATCCACATTTTGCTATTTATATATTGGTGAATTAAGGGCACAAACTAATGAAAATTGAAAATAAGGAGTACTAGGTAGGGCCTAAGTTTCGGGGGATAAAGGAGCCGTTGACAGTGAAGCCTCCATCAACACAAATGATCTGTCCCGTTATGTAAGTGGCAGCTGGCAGGCAGAGAAATGCCACCAACGAAGAAACATCATCTGGTTCTGGAATTCGCCCCATTGGTGTTCTTGAAATGGCTGCCTCCATGAACTTTTCATTGCTCACAAACTGCAATATTTGATTGCTAATTTTTACATTTACGGCATACATAAATATTGTATGACTTCTAGATTATAGACATGTTTACCAAACTGTGTATGGCTTGAAAAAGAAAGGTAAAGTTATAAGTGTGATAGATCGGCTTTTCTTTTTTTTTTTTTTTGAAAAAATTAATAATAGTGACAGAAATCAATTAATGCACTAATATATCCTAACTAGATCAACACTCTTTTTCATTATCACCATCATCATCATCATCATTTGCCCATCTCAGAAATAAAATCATAATTGCATGCCTGCAGGAGATAAAGAGAAAGCAACTCCAACACTGGCAGTCGGACAAACAGGAGATATGTATTTCTTTTTTTTTTTTTTTTTTGTGTGTTTTAATAATTAATGTTTGCATTATAAACAAAAGGAAAATCTCGATAACCCGAAAACTCGAGATTCGACAATCACAAAACAAGATGAATGCCCATAATTAAAATATTTAACAAAATAGAAAGGAGAAATGTTCAAGGACAGTAGGAAAAGAAAAAGCTCAAAAAGAAAAAAGAATTTGAGAAAGAATTTGATGGTGAAAGTTTCGGGTCTATAGAAGTGAAATTCTGTTTATAACAAATACGGTCTTTTTAAAAATTATTATTTCTAGTTATAATCGATGTAGAGATTTATGAAGGTGTATATAAATGAGTAGAAGCACAAGGCTAGAATGATTACATGCTCAATTAGAGAGGTTCTGGTAACCCAAGGCACAACGCAATTACTTCTGATGTTGTCCTTTGCCCATTCGCAAGCCAAGTATTTTGTCAATTGGTTCAAGGCGGCTGCAAATATATTCGGATTAAAAAAAGGACAAGAAAAAGAAAAAAAGAAAATCAGAATTCCACTGATAAGTCATATTAATTATGTTAGCCATTTCAAAAAAAAAAAAAATTATGTTAACCATTTATGAGCTAAAAATAAGCTTGCAACATAAGTAAAAATATACAAATATAGATATGAACAGAGTCAACGAACGACTAGGGGTTTGAAGTTCGCCCACCCAAATCTAGAATTTTGAAAAAAATTTCATCATAATCCCACTTAAAAATGAAAACTTGATTCTAAGAGTCCTTAATTATCCATTATATAGTTATTGGCCCCCTAATTAAAAATTATGACTTTATCACATGCAATTGTTAAACTAAATATTTACCTTTAGCCGCGGCATATATGGATCCGGTATTAAGTGAAATCAAACCAGCAATAGAGGAGATAAAGACGATGGAGCCTCCTTCAGAAGCTTTGAGTAGAGGATGAGCAAGTTGGCACATGTTGTAAGCAGATTCAAAATTTGTTTTCATGAGAAATGCGAAATCTCCTGGTGTGGACTCCAAGGTTGGTTTCCATATGTTTGTTCCCACATTGTTTATCTACATTAAGACGTCCACAAATACCTTTTGATTGGGTTGGCTCATTTTGTTTGACCATAAGTCAGTTTCACAATTGTTCAAAATTTTGAAAAATGGCGATTCTATTTTAAATGTAATTTTTTTAAGTAGAAACTAAAAAATTTATAAGTTTTCAACTTGGATGTAGGGGTGAAAATTAGATCGCTAGGCTGATAAGAGTTCAGGGAAAAAGGCAAACCTGACCTGAAGCACTTAATAGAAACAAAAGTCATTCAAGTCTGATCTTATAATATTGCAGGAAGAGTCCATATGTTTTTTTCTTTTTAATTTAAAAAAATAACTAAAATGGTTTGAAAAGGAACTAGAGCAGCCTAGGTCTAGACCATGGACCGGTCCATATTTACAGTTCGAATCTAAATGTGTGAACTTAACTATTGGAATACTAACATATGTTTCAGCACACACAACTTTTATCTTTTAGGACCTATGCTTTTCCTAAAAGTAGGTGCCAATTGAAATGGTGAAATTTTAGTATATGCCAACAAATTAAAGTCAGACAGAGGTGAAGAACTTCAATAATGTTGTACCAGGATGTTCAGTTTGCCATTGAAGAGTGCGGAAACTTTAGTCGTTAGCTCTTTCCGGTCTGCCTCGGAGACTAAATCGCAAACGGAACCAAATACCGGAAAACCCTTCTTCTCCCACTCGCGTAAGCGCTCATCAAGTTGGGCTTGGTTTCTAGAGCATGTGTATACGGTTGCCCCTAGCCCCGCCAATTCCTCCACAACAGCATACCTAGATAATTAATAAACCACAAACAAAAATAACAAACATAAAAAATGTAACATACCTTAAGCAAAGCAAGCAAAAATGACAAAATTTTTCAAACAATTTATGTTAACAAAAGTAAAGAAAGAAAGAGAACCCAATTCCTCTAGTTCCACCGGTGACAAGAGCAGTCATTCCCTGGAGAGACCATTTTTGTACTCTGCTAGTGCTAGTCATTCTCTCTCTCTCTCTCTCTGTCTCTTGATTGAGGTACTACATATATATATATATATATATATATATAGGGTTGGTTTTATGCGCCACCGCATTTCGTGCGTTGCTTACCTGGACCTACGGGCTGTCATAACGACAAGAAAGCAGCAAGGGAGGGTGTGTCCGAACCGAGACACGTGTATCTTTATGCTAAGGCGGCAGGTTGCTATGGGCTGGGCTATGCTGGAAGTTGTGCTTATGACCAAAGAAGATTTCCAGTTTTCATTAACTACGTTGGTCTAACAGCAAGCTTGCTTCCGCAGCCTTATCATGCTGGTGGCTAGCTTGGCAACTTGCGATGCAGAAAATAAATGAAGGTAAAATAAATAATAATAAATCAAACAGAGAGATTGGACCGGACTTTGTCGTTAAATTTTTTTTTTTCTCAATGGAGTGTATTCGTCGAAAAAAAATTAAACAATTGTAATAAGTTTGAATTTTGGCTTGTTAATATATGTATACTAGTATAAGGCACGTGCCCATGGCACGTGTCCTCTGTATATAGTTATAATTTTTTTAGTAGTTGTTATAAATTTATACAAAAAAAATGGATAAACTTTAGAGTTTTATTCTTTTGTAAGGACGAATATTTTTAACGTTAATGGGTAATTATATTTCTTGACCATGAAAATTTTTTTACTACATGCCTATATTCTTTAATTTAGTCTAATTTTAATGTTTTGTGAAGATATAATTTTTATTGGTTGAACAGTTGAAAAAACAATTAGAATATACATCTTTTTCATATAGTATAAAATTATAGGAATGGTCTTGTGTGCGTTCAACAGATGCATGCAGTTGAATCACCATGCAGTGCACTAATTACTATTTTTTTACAAGTAAATTCATGTCAGAAAAACACCACACCTCTATCATTTATTTCTCTGTCTGGATGCTTTGTCCATCCCTTCTTTCTCTCTCTACAAAAACCTAGAGATAAGAATAAGGAGAGAGAAAGAGAAAGAAGAAGAGAAGCAGCTGGAAATGGAGAAACTTCTCCATCTACGTCTCAGTCAACATCGTTGTGGTTCCGCCACGGGCACCGACGGTTGAATCTGGGCTTCCGGTTCAACCCGCTGAGAGACAGACCACCATGATCGTGTAAAGACAATGCCTAAAATTATAGTGTGTAAAGACTCCATAAGTGAAATATTTTTGCAAACAAAAACAAAAACCAATGACTATTAATTAAATTATCAGTAGCCTTTCAATCTAATGAAGAGTGTTAAGCAATCTAAAGCTCATTAAAAAAATCAAAGTGTGCGTTTTAAGGAAAAATTAATGAAAACAAATATTCTAACAAAATATATTTAAAAGTAGTAAATTTGATTATAAAACAAACTTATGACATAGTAAGCATGCATTTCAATGTATAATCCAAATCTTAAAATTACAATTTAATTTTTATCTTTTTATCTCAGTTTCTTTATTCACACAGCATTGTAACTCAAACTTTAAAAGTTCATGATTTTTCATAGACAAGTAAGTACAAATAAAATGATTTTTTTTTTTTAATTTCATAGAATTTGGAGACAAACAAAATAAGTTTGAGATTAATATTTTTTTTTTCCTAAACGCATTTTAAGTTTTTACACTTTTTAATTTTAACAATTCAAACACCTTAATAAATATATAATCAATTCGAACTCAAATTCTACTATCTAAATCTTATCTAAATCTTAACACTAGATACATTCTAAGTTTAATAAAATATATGCCTATTATGCAAATAAAAAAAAAAAACAGAGAGAGAAAGAGAGAGATGGATTTTTGGATTAAAAATCAAAATGCTTAGTTAAAATAGAAAAACGAAAAGTCATCGTTTTCTTTTTTTAATCACATAACAAAAGCAACAACAGAAGTAGGGGTCGCAACAGAAGTATGGGTCCCACTTCGTTAATATATGCCAGCTCATGCGGAGATGAGAAATGCAGAGTCATTTAGCGATTCTCTTTATTATTGAGTCAATGACCGACAAACACATTGTTTAATAGGTTACCCTTTTTAAATCTTCGTCAAATCCTAACCGTGCAAATCAGATCCACGGACATGTTTCTTCCGCGAGATCAATGCGACCAAATGTTCCACCGTACACGAGACCTTTCCTCTGTGTGTGCGCGCGCGCGCTCGCGCAAGCATTCCATTGAATCAAACAGGGGGGGGGGGGGGGGGGCCAAAAAAAAGGTGCATGTGTGGGAATTTTGAGAAAGAATTAAGGACATATTAGTGGAACAAATCTTTCAATAAAAAAAAAGGTTGAACATATAAAATTTAATTAAAAATAACTAAGCAAGCAATCAATTGAAGCAAGCAAGCAGTGTGTTGAAGAACAAAAAAGTGCATGGTCATTCTCACTTCTATATAATCTATAGATATATGTGTATAGACAATTTATGTAAATGACTAGAAGAGAGAAGTGACATCAAAGAATATGGGGAAAATCCAAAAAGTGCTTCAATGAGAAAAGGAAAAAATTAGATAAATAAGCAGGTTTTAAACATTTACTTAAATAAATGGACGAATATTTTTTAATCTAGAAAAAATGTTGTTAATTAATAGTTAGTCATAGTTAATTAGTGATTAAATATGATCAATGAATGAAAACATATATATTTTGATTAATCACTCTATTAACCATAACGAATTAATCAATCACTGATTAACCATTAAAAAAATATCTTTTTTTTTATTTTAGAAAATTTTTGTCATTTACTCGAAAACTGTTAAAAAAGGTCATACACATATCCCATTTGTTCTTGTGTTTTTAATTATCTAAAGGTGTGTTTACTAATCAATAACTCAATTTGGGAAAAATCAAATTAAATTCTCAATTTGAAACTCTAGTGTTTAGATTTGTATTTTGGAATTAAATAGTGTGGATCCCACATAAAATAAGGAATTAAATTTCTTGATAAGGGAAACTTGTCTCTCACCTACGACTTAAGGAATCAAATTTCTTCTTGTATAAAATAGGAACTAACTAACATCTATATCAATTAGAATTTATTTCTATTTACTTTTTTTTCACATAAGGATATTTTTTTAACTATAGTAATTATGTTACTAATCCATTTGGGGTGGGTCTATCAACACCTCTTATTTTACTTTTCTCACCCACTTTTTAAAACCATTACCATATTAATTTTAGAATTAAATAACTACTTGTTCCACCCTTTAATTTTTCCAAAACAAATTATTTACTCTTTTTTCTTCCTCCCATTACAGTCTAAATTCCTATATTTTTTGTCCTTCTCTTTTTTTAAATGTTCTATTTTGTTGTACTTTTTAATTTATTTCCACAAGATTTTTTTAAGAGAAGATTCTTTTATTGTGTTTATTATTATTCCTATTTCCATGTTATAACTAGTTTTTTATTTTCTAAGAAATAACAAGCAAATAGAAAACACATATGCATGATGTGGGTATATGATCAAATATATTGATTTAATTGGCTATTCATTTTATAAATAATTGGGATAAATAATTAGGAATTCATGCAAACTCTGAATTGTGTGTTTTTTCTAATTATCTCATAAATATATCATCCAACTTCAGAACATTTTCAACCATGCTTATAGAATAATCAGCTTCAACAGTATATGATCTTCAAGTTTTTATCATCTCAAGAAGAAGAATACCAAATAATAAGTTCAAAGATTTTTATCACAATATATAAATTGATGAAGAACTTTTATTGGATATCTAAAACAAAGAGAGAAAATAAATCTCGTGAGAAAAAAATTTAAAAATGAAAATAAAACAAAACATATTAAAAAAAAAAAAAACTATGCAATGGTTTAGATTTAGTATGTGGAGAAAGAAGAAAAAAAGAAGAAAGACAAATTATTAGTTTTAATGGCTTTTTGGGAAAACTAAAGGGTAGGACAAGTAATTTTTTAATTATAAAATTAATATGATAAGTTGTTTTAAAAAGTGGATGGAAAAAGCAAGATGAGGGTGTCAATAAACCCACCCATCCATTTAATTCTTAGAAAGTAAATAATATAAAAGGAATTTAATTTCACAAATAACATAATTACTTTTTTTTAATAAATAACTTAATTACTAAACACTCTTAGAGAATTATGAAGTCTATTAATTCTGTGTAATTTATTTTCTTTTTTCGTGGAATTAAATTTTTACCTGATTAACAAATGTGTCCAAAAAATTACTTCCTAAATTTTTAAATGATCAAGTTTACCAAGAAAAAAAAAACTAAAACTAAAACGAAAAACAAAAAACAACACTTTAGCTTGTCAAATTGTTAAAATTCATACAAACCTTTAATAATCAATATTTAAGTATTATGTTCAATCGTAAGTTATAAAACTTTTTAAAAACTCCAATTCTCCATCTTTATTTCTGAATACTTCGGTTACCAAACAATATCTTCTCAACGATCTCTGCTGCACATTAGATCCTCCACTCCTATTCGCACATAACTGACCGGACTAGCTATGCTTTCATAAGAGATTATCCAACTGGTCGACCTGATAGAGAGAGATCCATTTTTCATTTTGGTCTTTTTTTCGTTTTAAATTTTATTTTGTTTATTATTTTTTTTATAATTAATGCTTAAAACTAAAATTTAAATATAAATTGCAAATCTGTGGGGCACATCGTTACAGAGAGTCATTGGCTCGACAAACATAAAAAATCAGATTCCAGCAAGGATCCTGAGCCTCCTGCTAAAAACACAATCAAGGATCTTGAAGAAAAAAGATTTATGGGCCAAATATTAATCAAGAATTGAAAGATAAATATCCCTTTGAAAAACACATTTTGTGTTGTATTCAAATATAATATATCGAATAGAATATGCGTCTGGATGTACCTTTTTACATTATATTTAATTATAATTTGTGTATTGGTTGTTTAAATTTCAAGAGTCATTTCAATGTATGTTGATGAGAGAATGAGGGTATGTGATGTGAGTAAAAGTAGAGAGAAAAAGTAAATGGATTAACAGTAAAAGAAGTAGATGTCCTGTTCAAATTGATATCTATTTTTTTTTTTGGGTAAATAGATATATTTGTATTTAAATATAATGTAAAGATGTCCAAATACAAAACACACATTTCATTGCATTGAGATAGAAATTACAACAAATATGGCTTTCAAACGCACCATTAAGTCTTCTTTGAGTAACTTTCCTCCCGTGTCTTAGAACTTGCTGAATACAATGGAAAATCATGAAAAACAGAGTGGTCAATATTGTTGATAACAATAATGATGGTCTCCCAAATTCAGCCGCCAGCTAGTTGTCAATGTTGATAATGAACTATAATAATTCGTACGATGCAGCGATTAACTGTACTGTTTTCTAACAATGATGGCAATCTCATTATTGATGTTATCGCCAATGATAGTGATAAGAAGTCTAGTTTCTCTCCTTAAAATAAATAAAAAATAAAAAAATAAAAAAAGCATGTCATTCAGTTCCTCCTTTGGGAAGCTCAGTTTCCATTAATTAGAAACTCGTATAATAACGCCTGGGGATCAGAAATAGATAGAGAGTTGCAAGAGCAAATATTGGACAAGGTTGTTAAGTTTGAAGAGAGAGTAAACTTTAGTTGCTAGCTTTTCTCATACGCCTCGAAAACTTGTTAGGACCTAAGGAACAGAAAAACAGATTTTGTGGCTAGAAAATCACTATATAGAATACAGTTGGGTGTTGCCACGGAATGATAATTGTGTGTAAAATTAAATATAGCCATAAATTGCATAACATGGAAAATAATCACAAATAACATATTTTTCATAGGTTCTGTTGAAGTTTATTGCATATTTTTTAAAATATGATTAATTAGAGTATATTTTTATGGATAAATCTTTGGATTTTCTAAATAACTGAGTATTTGAAAAATTATATTTTATGAACAAATTAGAATACTTTTCAAATATTTTAAAATATGACTGTATGGAAAAAAGTAAAAACAAAAGTTAAAAAAAAAAAAAAGGTTATGAAAAGACAATGAATTATATGAGGGAAGTGAAAAAAAAAAAAAAAAAGGAAAAGGGGAAAGATCACTAGTTAAAAAAAGTTTTGAGAATATTATTTTAAAGGCGAAAGAAAAAAGTTTTAAAAAAATAGAAAGTAAGGAAATTTAATAAAAATAAAAAGCAAAACGAATAAAATGAAAGAGGATAAAAAGAAAAAGAAAAAAGCACCCAAAAAAAAATTTTTTGAAGAAAGAAGCAAAATTGCTACAAGTGGGATATAAACCCACAAACCTCTTGGAAGGTGAGGAATTTGGGCCCCTCCCTTCAGTTCAGAGTCCTCGGGCTAGTAAGGCTTTGTTTGGTTGGAGCGATGGGGAGGAGGAAGGAGGTAGAGCGTTGAAAGGATGGAGAATGTGAAGGATGGGAAATGTGAAAGATAGAGAGGATTATATAAGTACATTATGTTGTTCGCTAAGTTGGACGGAGAGGTGAAAGGGTGAGTAATAATTTTTTTAGATAATTACTATATTGTCCCTTTATGATTAATTAATAATTCATTTTGGATGTTTAAATGGTCTTTTCACTATTATTTAGAGGAATTTATTGAATACTTCCATTAGTGGAAGGAACCAAAATGATGGGCCCAAGGGGAGAGCCTCTTCCTTCATCTCTCCTCTCCTTCTACTCCTCCCTCTAACCAAACAAAGGATTTATCATCTCCCTCCACCTCCCTCCCTCCACCCCTTTCCATCCTTCCATCTCTCCTGCAGCCAAACATGCTCTAAAGTACCTTGAGCGAAAAATACATTGCTTCACTTGAAAGATGACGCTTTGGACAACCCTGTTGTGAACAGGGCTCCAAAACTGCCTCTTTTCTAGTTAGTTAGGATTAGGATTAAAGTTAGCATTTGAACATCGAGAAGCTAGTCCTGCATATAAAGTTGGTAAACTTGGTATTTACATAAACAAATTTTGGATCGGAATATATGTAGTGGCATGTCTAGAAATTTCTCTAAGTGACGGCACATATAAGGAAAAAATTTTTAAAATTAATAACTTTATATGATAAAAAGTTTAATATTTTTTATTCTAAAGATTTTTTTTATATTTATTACCATACAATAACTATTACATATTGTTTTTATATTTTGAAAATATTGTGAAATTTATTCTTGAACTTTATCTCAAATATTATCATAAATAAAAGTTTCAAGCTCATGATTTGCTGTATGTTGTTTGTAATTTTCTATTTGACAATTACATTTCACTCTAATTTATTTGACACCATCATTTTTGCTTTTAAATGTAATTATTTTTTCTAATAAATAAAAATTACATGCACAAATATTCAAATTGTTGATAATTTTAAAATCAATAAATTTTTTAAAAACTAATAAAAGTAAAGAAAATTAGAAAGAAAAAAAAGTAGATAAAGAATTTAGGAGCAAAAATGTTGGTGATGATATTAAAATATAAGAATAAGTTGACTGTTACATTTAAGGGGGAGGGGGGGGGACTTTTGAGTTGGGGGCAAATTACAAACTTTTAAGAGAAGATTGGGTATAATTTAGATTTCAAGAAATGAGGGGGGGGGGGGGGGGGGGGGGGGCACGTGCCTCCCTGGCCCTTATGTAAATCCGTGGCTGGATATGTGGATAAATGATATTTTTTTTAATAAGTTTTTTTTTTTAATAAATTATTATTGAAGTTTTGTAAGCTAAGAAAAATGACCATTTTTAAAATGCAATCAATCAATTATTTATTGACCATGATTAATAAGTAATTGATCAATTTTAATATGTATTCTTTACTAATTGGCTTTGATCAATCATTGTTTAACAATTTCTGATTAATAATGATTAATTACTGATCGATCAATTAACGATCATTTTTCTAAATAAAATTTTTTTGACCATTTATTTAATCAAGTGCTCAAAAATTGTCCATTTACCTAATTTTTATTTTTCAAAAGTAGCTAATTTAAGGGTGGATCTATTGACACCCCTGTTTATTGCTCACACGTCTTATTTTGATATATTTTTTTAAAAATTGAATTAATCGTGAATAAAATAAACTTCAAGGACATTATATAGTTGTTTTGTTTGGGGGGGGTGCGGAAGGGAAAAGTCTCCATGCCCTTACTAAAACCACCCATCATTATTTCCCGAAAAAACAAAAAACAAAAAAAACAAAAACAAAACAAAACAAAAAACAAAAAAAAAAAAAAAACAAAAACAAAAACAAATCCTATAATTGAACAGTTTCATTTGTTGGTTCCTTATTTTCCAGTTTCCACCCACTAATAACCCCGTTTATTTGTTAATTAACCCTATTTTTCCTTCTTTTTTTTTTTTTCTTCCATGATTTTCTGCTTTATGTACCTGGTATTAAAAAAAAAAAAAAAAAAGATGGACTTATGTATTGTTTACATTTTATTCGCGTTTATGAAACTAATCAATTTTACGTAAAAATGGATTCCATTGAGTCAAGCCCGCTAGAAGCTTGGACACCACAGAATGGGGCGCCTCCCTCACACGTGTGTGTGTACATGTTTATTACACATTAATGGAATGTATATATTTGTCCTTAAGAAAATCGCATATATTTTGGCGCTTACCTATTTGAATTTATAGCAAATGGTTTCTTAATTTTCGAGAAATTTGAGCTTCTCCCATTGGATTCGGTTTATTATTTCCCATCTTCTGTGTTTTTTAGCCTCATATTTTATTGAAGTGGTATACAAAAATCGATAGTTCTATTGTCGATTGAAATTCTTTAAATTTTAAAGTGTCTTGACACTTCAATATTTTTTTTAATTGAATATGTTTTCCTTAGCAAAAAGAAGGGAAAAATTAGAAAAGATGAGAATTGTAGAAAATTGTGGCAGAAGATCATAGCACTTAAAGTTTATGAAAATAAGGAAATAAAATTTAATCGAAAAAAGAAAGCAATAAAATGTGGTTCATTAAAAAAATAAATTACAAAAAAAAAAAAAAAAAAGGGGGGGAAGGAAGAAATAAATAAATAGCGGGATACTTGAAAAAGAAATAGTTGGGTTTTGGTTGATGAGGAGAAAGTAGAAGAATAAAAAATTACGCTTGGTTTGGTGGGTAAAAAAGATAAAAAGACGAGCTTTTCCGGATGAGGCTTTTTTGGTATAAAAAGGAGTGCAATAAGGAATGATTGAAAGTTTAAATTTTAATGATGAGTGGTTTAATTAAATGTGTGGTAAGAGTAAATAAGGGCCCGTTAATAGACCTCGCCTAATGTAATTTCTTCCTAGGAATATTAAAATGAGGTACATTATTTAGTTAGTTAGTTTGTTTTTGTTTTTGTTTTTTGTATTGATTTTGTTTTTGTTTCTTTTAGATAGCACTCAAGTTCAAATTATTATTATATACTAAACATCATTTCAAGAAACTTTAGGAAGGCATCGATCAAGCCAAAATTGGCAAAATCTCAAACGCAACAAATTTCTCTTTTAATTCAGTATTGATTTGATAAAAGAAATTAGGGTAATTTGGATAATGACAAGATCAAACACAATCGCAGGGATTTTATTTATTTATTTGGTAAATAATCGCACAGATTTTATTGATAAAAGAGACACAACTCAAGTCTCATACAAGAGAGAAAAAAGTTAAAATGAACGGCACAACATGACAAACCACACACAACGCATGAAAAATACAAATTTAGTTAACAAAGTCTACTAAATTTATTTAGAGTGCAAGTTCTCAATCCCCGCAAAGGAGAGTGATCATATCACGTAGTAATGATCTCCTCCCACCATGCACACAGTGAAACTACATTAATTATGAGCAATGTTTGGTGCAGAAGCATCGGCGGCGGAATCCCCGGCAGTGGCCACCTTGAAAGCCCTCAGTCCTGCAAACGTTGGCACAGTTGCTCTTCCTCACGCACGTCCCCTTGAACCGATGGCTCTGCGATTCGCAGGTCCTGCCCTCCGCAACATTGGGCCCCAAACCTGTTCAGATGTTGTCAAAAATCAGTTCCATCATATAGATTTGAAAAGTAAATTTGAATAATAAACTCAAATTTTTGCGACAAAAAATCTTGTTCTAAACATTTTAAATAATACTCAAAAACAGTATTCCGACGGTCATCCGAACAACTAAAACATACCAGTGGCCACCAGCAGGAGGAGGAGGAAAACCATGGAAAGCAAATGCATAGAGCGCCCCATTATGAGATTGGAGAGAGAGAGAGAGAGGGAGAGGGAGAGAGATCTAGACTGAGAGAGAGAGAGACTTGTTGAGGGAGAGGCAACGAAGAAAAACTTGCAAAAGGGTGTTTATATAGAGTAGAGAGAAATTGGAAAGGAAATGATACTCCCCAGGTGCAATGCATGCTCACTACGTGTAAAGATTAAGTAGATGATGACTTCCACTCAGAAAGATGGAAAACTTAAGGCCTCGTTTGTGGAGGCATCGCAGAAGTATTTTTCATTTTTTTAAAAAAATTTTTCCTCCAATTTTAATCATTTACTTTTCAAAATCTCTCTTTCTCATTTTTCAAAAACTTATTAAATTTTAAAATTTATAACTTTATTATTTCTATTTCACCAAAAAAAAACTTTATTATTTCAAGTCTGAATAAGATTAAATTATTTTTTAATTATATATAATTTTAAGAAAAACGAAACAAAATTTATATTTTTAATTTCTTCTGAACACATTTTAAATTTTTATACTTTTTATTTCAAATAATTCATTTTCATCAAGCGTACGGTTTTGTCTGGCATTTCAGTTTAACTCCAACTAAATTGTACTTTTTAATTTTAGTTTTTGTCTTATCATGAAAAGCTAACAAAATTTATAACTAGTTTTTAAAAATTTAACCAATTTCAATTTAAAAATTTTATCCCTAACTGATGAATTAAACATAAATAATTTTACAACTTAACTCATCTCCAATTTTCAAAATTATGTATAAAATATTGTCAGCAAACAACCCCTAAATCAAAAGCTGAATAGTGCTATGATGTGATATGGCTCATCACACCACCCACATGGAGCACTTTGACAGGATCAGTATGGTGTGCTTATTTAGCTTTTGACGTAACATAATCTTCTGATCTGTATTTGCGTATCTCTCTTTTTGCTTTTGTCTTAACGTGTTCATACTTGAACATTCCATTGTCCAACACATTACTATTTAAATATATAGGTGATGGTTTGTGTCCTTCTCGAAAGATATCCTTCACCCATGTCGCAATTTATTTGGTTGAATTTGTTTAAACAATCGTGGTTATGGGATCCACGTGGCTTGTTTTTAATAAGTTGAAATATATATATATATATTTTGTCAACCGGCTACTGTGGGTAGAAAAGAGTTGGTAACCTAGTAAGTAAGTAATTCCTGAAACTATTTGGCGTTAAAATTATAATTTCATTATTATTTTTTCTTTATTCTTTAATGTGAATATCTACTGTCCTGTTTTTAGAGACGACATCATAACATGAACTTATAAGAAAATAAGATGATAGCAAGACCCACATAACATAAATAATATTTTTAGATAAAATCCAAAGTTAATCAAATTAAAAAATAATATGGACCTATTTAATGTTGAATAAAGTGAGTGATGGAAAGTTGTTTCGGTGTAAAGGAACGAAATAGAATGGGAGAAAATCAAAGGGTTTGAGACGTAAGAATTACTTTTCTCAAGGTTTTATTTGCCCCTATTATGAACAGTTTGCTATTGGGTGTTTTGACAAATTACCACCAAAATACAATAAACCCACGAATTTAATAGGTACATAAATTATTAAATTCCAGAACAAGATATAAAACTAATATTAGAAACTAGAGTTTTATAATCTTTGATATGTCTATTCATGAAAAGTTGCAATAGATACAACAATCATACCTTTTAAATTAAAATGTGCTTTTTTGTCAAAAATCGTATCCGTTTCAACAAACATACCTATTGGTCATCAGAATTAATTATGACCGTTAGATTGTAATAATTCAATTAAAATTTTAAATTAAATATGAAATCATTTAAATCCAACTGTTAGTTTGTGCCTAATCAAATCACTGGTCCGGATTTAATTTAGAAAAGCACCGCATTGAAAAATAGAGTGCTCTTTGATTCCTTGCGATGATGTGTACGTGCGAAGTGCAAAGTACGCCCTAAACGTCCAATCGCTCTCGCGCGCGCACGCATGTGGTGGTGAATAATAGTAGTATAGTCCTCATTATACACTAGTAATTCTGACATTTCACTTGGTTTAATTTATACCGCTATACTTACTTGTACTTTTCTAATATGAGATTTTATTGTTTCCATTACCCAATGGTAATAGAAGAGATATTACAATCTCTATAACATTTGACGTATACAATTTTTACTTGTTAAGCAAAGAACAAAATTCATGATTAAACTAATATATATCCTCATATGAAATATGTGAGATATGTGTTAAAAAGATGTCAAAGATTTGTAGTCATGTAATTAGTGGGAGCAACATTATGAAATAAAAAAATGAGTTCATACTTAATAGTCAATAGATGAATAGTTTGCAATTTGGTAAAAAAGTGATATTATCTATGGATTCCGTCCAAAATTAATAGAAAGGATTATTGTAGTAATGTTTTTAATAGTTTATGGTTATTTTAGCTATAAGAAAAGGAACAGGAAATGTCCTTAAAACTATTAAAATATTTCTACAACAATTATTTATATTAATTTTTAAATGAAATTCATTAATAATTTGGTCAAAAAATGATACTAACTAATGGATTTTATCCAAAAATTAACGTAGAGGACTATTGTAGTAATATTTTAATAGTTTAGGGACATTCTAACTACAAAAAAAAAAAAAAATCATAGATCAAAATTACGTAAAGTTAAAAATTTAGGAACCAACTTAATAATTTATCCTAAATCAATTAAGTTCATTTATAAATTATGACATTCATTTTATTTATATTCAATTAATTGTATAAACAAGTGAAATTTACATCGTATATGTGAATGGAAATTTAATTTTAAAAAATAGAGAAAGCAAAAAATAATAACTAAATAAATGAACTCTCCCCTCCCAACCACAGCTCTATATCTTTTTCGTGACTTCAAATAATGAAAGAGGGAAATTGATATCTAGACGGCGTCATAATATAAATGCGCCAATAAATAAATTTAAGTATAACAAATATAACATGATTTAATTTTTTGGCCTTCGTTTATTAGAGGTTAACTGGTTACTTCAGGACAAAAAGTTGCATGTCCACTTCATTGTCCTTTAAAACATCTTGACCATTCAATTTTATCCTACGGTCCATGATCAATGTGAAGGACGTCCCTTCAAATTTATTGGTGAGGGACTATAGACGTCCTGTCGCTCTCTCTCTCTCTCTCTCTATATATATATATATATATATATATTTTTTTTTTTTTTTTTCGCCTAATTGTTTCCTTTTTCTGGTTTGGAGATTGCCTCTGTTCATTCCATTTGTGGATGTTTGCGTGGATCCCATTTTTAAACGGTGGGATGAATAAATTATCTGCATTTTTCGTAAATAATTAGGAGAGATATTAATAAATGTAGCAAAACATTCTACTTAAATTAGCATCCTTCTATCACCCTCATCCTGACCCGTGTTATTATATTATTGCCAAAAAAGATAATACAAAAACGTTAAGGAAAAATTAATGAATGCAAAAAAGAGAAAACAACCCCAAACAGGGCCATCAAACAAGAGAAGAAATCTCTTACGTAGCCGGATCCCGTCTGGTCTAATGTTTTGTTTTCTTACTATATTTAAAGAGAAAATGACTCAAAACATATTGTGTCTTTACTGAACACTTTATTTGTGCGCGTAATTTTAACTTCCTAACTTTGGTTGAACACTTTCTTTCCTTGGGTGCTCTTTTATTTATTTGTCTATGTTCTATTTGGTATATACTATAAATGGAGGAGGAAATACCTTTTGCATTTTGACTTTTTGGTTGAGCATTCAATTGTGTGCAAAAAATAAATATAGTTTTTACTTCATATTTTCGGCAAGAATGATCTTAGAAACATTAAATTTAATCTCAATTTTAAGAACCAACTATAACTAGTCATTTTTTATTGAGAAGTTGTCAAAATTAAAAAATATATCTATCAATAAAAATATAACAACTCTTTTTTGACTAAATGAGAAATTTTATTATCAAGCCACTGAAGAGTAAGAGACGGACACAGGCAGAGGGACAAGCCCATATAATAGAACCCAGAATAAGTTAACCAACCAGCCCCCAAATGGCTAGGGAACCACCAAATGGACCTAACAAATCAACGAGACAACACGTAGGTAACTAGCCCACTCAGGAAAAGCCAAAGCAATCCCCTATCCCAAACATAAAGGAAAACTCTTATAACGAGTGACGCAAACATAAGATCCACCCACCAAACAACACCCAGCCAAACAATGATTAAAACCCGATCAACAAAACCCATATCAACATAAAAACCTACATGAGGGACCAAAAGGGAAACCTCCACCCTTATTACAAATAAACACATAAACAAACAAAAGAAAAAAGGGGAACCATTGTAGCCCCCCAGCAAAGCCACACCCATCAACGCCGGAGCAACCATTGGCATGATCAGACCATCGTGGAAAGAAGGCCAGCAACAAGGAGGAAAAGCTGGCAACACATGATGGACACACGCCAACCATGCAGGGTAACGCAGGCCCAAGCATCGACCCAACCCCCTCACCACTAGCCCAGAGCCCAACTCTCGTGGTATCCATGAGTCCTCGAGACGGACGTGCCCGGATCTAAGGATGACGAACAACGACCAACCCTCCACGCTCGACTCCAAAATGGCCTTGACCCACCCCTCTGATGGCTCGAGCATGATATCGGAGACCACGACAAATTCCCCGGTGAGTGATAAAGGCCGACAGCCCAGCAAAAGGCCGGACCACCTGCCCCAGATCTCCCCTAAGATCTCTCAGAGCCTCTCTTTCTTCTTTCCCTTTCTAAAAAAATTCCTCCATTCTACTTGGGAGCACCCAACATAAAAATATGACAACTTATCATCATTTCATAAGCATTAACATTTTTCATGAATTAAATATTCTTTTATTAATAAAGCTAAACATTTGAAAAACAAACTTTTATTACATAGTAACGTTTGATAACTAAATCATACATACTAATGTGCCTTTCTGTAACGACTTAACTTTTCGGACCGTTAACCAACTTACTTATTCTTAATTTATTTATTATTAACACTTATTTATATTAAATTCCAAAAATACGGATTTTTTTTTAACATAGAGATCATACTCATACTTAAAGAGTTTAATAAACTAAAATTTTTAATTGAGGAAATTGAAAATCTTTAGATAATAAATATTCTACTCAAATGCATACTTAAAGAATATTTAAAAAGCTATAACTTCATGTAAGTTAAAAGAAAATACTCTAAAGTCTTATTTTCGTAAAGTACTCCTACTAGTTTAGTACCAAAATATTAGAAACATAATTATACATATAGCCGATACAAAATAATTTAAGAAGTCCAAACGCAGAAATTAAATTCGTAATGATATCCCACTCCCTTCCTTCATCGCCTTCGCAAAGCTTCATTAGTCTAGAAAATATCTAGGTAGCAGGCTGCTTACCAACATTATTTACAGTACCAACACACACGTAATGAGCTTTCGTTCAGCAAGTATAAATAATATCTCACAAAATATTTTCATAAAATCATATCATCATACGCACATCAAGAATGTTAAAAAATGCATGTGATTTGTTTGTGTTCGATTATGCTTCATTATTTACATGCCTTGTCTACTTAAGGGCTACTATGTTGTACCCATATGCACGCAACCAATAAGGAGTTGGGAGAGTGACCTTCCAATGACCTCCAAGGTCATAACTTATAACTTTCGTTCTTATCATTTTTCTCACTAATTGGAGGTTGATACGACACTTAATTCTATTTTTCGTTAACCTCATTCTTATAATTTATGACCATATGTAGATTTACATGCTATTATACATCTATCATTACGGCATACATATCTGTGAGGCATGTCAATCATATCAGTGCAAGAGAAATTATGCATGTCAAATGTTTAATTAATGCAAGACACATGGCTCATGTACTCATCACTATATCTAAACAAATCGTAGAAAACATAGAACATCAATAACGAAAAATATTTTATTCTATGCTGTAGGTGAGGTTTGTACTTGCTTGTCTTATATGCTTAAACTTCCAACATTGTACCTTTTACTACTCAAGTTTGAAAAATTATCCTAATTTAATAATATCTTATTATTAGATAGAATCATTGTTATATAACTTTATTCATTGATCTATTTATTTAATAAATTAAAGTGAACTTAATTTACTTATATCATAATTAACCTTAACACTTAATTCAAATTAATTATTAAGTGTTAAATAAATTTCTACTATTATTATTTAATTAATTTAATTTTACTTAGTTTAATTTAATTCAATTTAATTGATAATTAATCAATTTATTAATTAACTAATTAACTAATTAATTAGGTAATAGTTAATTATTACTTTATTTAACTAAGTAATTATAATTAAATTACATAATTTTAATTAACTTATTAATAATTATATTGTTAATAAATATTCTTTCTCATAGAATAATTATTAATTATTAATTCTCATATTAATAATTAATAATTTGATTAATCTAATAATTAATGTTTGATTAATCTCTAATTAATCATCCATAGTTATTTTCATAATTATATTAATGATTAATGATTAATTAATCTCTAATTAATCATGTATTATAATTATGTAGTTACTCAACATAATAATCTTACTTTCACAGCTAATTATCACCTACTAACTCTTATAATTAATTAATTACTTTATTAATTAATAATTAACTTTCTTAGCATAATTACATTTGGTTGTGTATGTATTTATTTATTTATTTCTTAATTAATTAATCAATCAAGGTGACAAGAAGTCACCTAAGTGTATATCCCCATCTATTATTGGGCTTGTTAGGCCTAATCCTATTAGTTTTGATCATTTAGTTAGACTAAGGTAGTCTTTTGATATAAACCTAAGAACCCTCTAGTATACTTTATCTTAACCCATTTAAAACTTGCTATTCAATTTTATAAAGTTAGAGTCCTTCACATTATTTGATCATATGCTTAATACTAACTCATTTCATAACTAAATATGTTCATATGTTATGACTTACCCTTATATCACATTTTAATGTTTAATCGTTTTGTCGGTGTAGGATTTTAACTTATAAAATTTACTTACATTTGAGTATAATCTCATTTTAGACATTTGATACTCATTGAAAAGCTTGAAGTATTTAGTTTTTATCTTTATAATTGTTTTCCAAGATTTTAAGCATTTCAAACATTAATGTGGACGTTTTCCTAAGCATCTTATAGTAAAATCTCAGTTTATCACATTATAATACAATATTATATGATTTTTTAAAATTCATGTACATAACCGTTTTAAACGCATGATATGTTATTTTAAAGCTTGAGATGTCTACTTTACAGCAGTAAAATTATTTCCTTTAGTGTTTGACCGTAAACTTAGGTTTTGTTACTATTGGTCCCACATATGTAACACAAGTCCAAATTTATGGGTAAATTTAGAAAAATCATAACAATTCACTTACAAGTCCAAATAAGGCAAAAGATATATAATTAAAAAGCTTATGATATCTAGTTCATACGCTTAGAATAGTTTTATAAAACATTATGGTTTACTAATCCAAAATATACAAAACTCGTGGCAAGTTTAGGGTTCCAACAAATACTTTCGGTTCGTAGTCCAAATTTTTAAAATTCACCAAAAACTGTACATTTATCTGTTTGAGGCGCATGATATCTTGTTGGAAACCTTAAAGAATTTGTTTTTAGTTTTATAACTTATTATCTAAAATTTTGAGACTAAAGGGTTCGGAGTACATAAAGTGGCTAGACTATAGCCCAGAGGTTCATTTTCTCTCTAGTTTTGGGTCACAAATTCAAATGCCCATAACTTTAGACATACATCCTCCTTACAATCTTATTATATAATTTATTTTTCATACCAAAAATTCTAATGCATGTCATATTACCAGAACATCCACAAGCTCCAACAAAATTTGTAGACTTATCAAAATGTTCCGTTGATCTTTTAAGATTTTGGACCTCCAAAGTTCTTTTCAAAACCTTTTCCTAGGTTAAAAGAAGCCTAAAATTAAGATTCTAACTGAACATCAAGCTTTAGTTCTCCAAAAATGACTAAAACACAAATAATACTACTCGGTTACTTCTAGTAACACGTTCTCTAACTCCACTTCACACTTCTTCGAACTTGGTACTGGGGTTGCTTGGATATTGAAAATGGAGAGAAAATGGTGCTGGAAGGGTGTTGGAGATGGAGAATAGTGTTGGTGGTTCTTTTTTTTTTTTTTTTTTGAGCTTGGTGGTAGCTAGAGAAGCTAGGGTTTTTAAGCTTAACTTGTGTGAGAATAAAACGAGGCGTTAAGGGCTTGTTTTCAGCCAATATTTATCTTAAAGGAGCTGTATTTTGAGGAGCAAAAATGAAAAATTTTTGGTTGAACCTCCACTTGCATTGCCACCACTTATGAGAGAGAGTTGGTGTGAAAATTTTGTTCAACAAAATAGAGATAAGGAGTCACTTTTACTTGTCTCTTCTTTGGGTTAACTTGCCAAAATAAACCATGTCATCTCTTACATAAGGTTGCATGCATGCACTACTTTCCTTTTTTTTTTTTTTTTCATTTATTCAAATATCCTCTTGCTTTTGACCACAAAGAATCCAGATCCCCCCCTTCCTTTCTCATTTTTATTTTGTTTTTCTTTCTTCCAATTTTCCACCATTGATCCAAGGTTGTCATTCTTATTCTCATCTATTGGATCTTCCATCATATTAATCTTTACCTTAAGCTCTCATTGGTCACTTATCATCCAAAGCTTGGCCATTGATTTGCCTAAGATTTTTTAACATAAAATTTACACCATTAATTTCAAACTAAAGCACAATTCTTGATCAATCTTCCAACTTTGGATTTTCTAATTATAATTCCTAATTATACATCTTCTATCTATGTGACACATTAATTTCCTAATCATTCTCTCAAAACTTAAATATTGACATGATCAAAACAGATACTAAGATCATTAAATTGACATATTAATAAAAATCAAGGGTTTTCCCAAAATTAACATTTATCCCTCTAATACGACATAATAAAAAATATATATATACGAATTTATATGTCGTTCGACTCATCTTCTATTTATCTAAAGTTTCTCATGTAAATATAGAAACTCAATATTGCTAGATCATCGACATCATCATACTGATAAGACATAAACAATCATTTATGATTTTTAAATTTGATATTCATCATAATAATTCATTAAAAGTATGTTAATGAAGGAAATCTATGATAATAATTCATGAATCAAGTTTATGAATTTCTAAGACATCACACGTTCATATATTTTAAATCATATTAAAAATGACAGCTTATATTGTCATGTCATAAGTATATTTCAAAATCTTAATTGTCCCTTGATATGATTTAAAACATGCCAAATAGAAGTCATGTTTTTATCCTGTTGATGCTTGAAAGTCTCCGGCAGCAACACCCAACGTGGTCGGCTGCTCCAACCACTCTTGCCCGGTCACTCTGCTCGCGTTCTCCTGCAAGAAGGAAACCACCTCGAAGTAACGGGAACACCGGTGTGGTGTCTGCCGTGGGCACTCCGATGCTTAAGTCAGAGCAGGGTCTGATGAGCGAAAGGAGAGGCAGAGCTTTAGCAAGGAATTAGTATCCGTACCTGGGTTGGAGGGCTGGCCCTCTTTTTATAGGTGCTTCCCGCAGGTTTGATAGTCGGGGCGACCCGGTCGGGTCGACTCCCTAGGGCTCCCGGCGGGAGAGTAGGGGTATGGCGTGTGCAGGTTGTGGGCCAATATGGTGACACCACGTGGCCTTCGCCCTAGGCTAGGGGCACTAGGGTGGTTGTTGCAGGTGGTTGTAGGGATGGCCTCAGCCGGATTAGGCAGTGGAAATCAGGGAGATAGTGGGAGTAGGTGGCGGAGAATTGCGATCTGACCCCCTGAAGTTAGGGGCCGAACTCCACACGCAGGGCGGCGCACAATGGCTTGCGAGAGGGCTGGGTGCTCGGGGCAGGCAATGGTGCTCCGCGCACACGCGGGATCGGTCTACATTCGCCGTCCGGGGGTGGTCGGATGTAGCCGGGTCAAAGACCATGGGAGTGCTCGGGGGTCACCCCTGCTAGAGTGCTCGGGATACTCCGTCTGGGGGTGCTCGGGTCACCATGGTTGAGAGTGCTCACCCTGGTCGGGAGCCTCAGATCACCCTAGATGGGATTTGTTCGGAGCAATCCCTATGCGGCTGTTCAGTTCTCGGAACACGAGCCTGTGGTCAGAGTGGGTGGTAGCCTCAACATATCCCAACAAAGGGATTTTACACATTATAGGCCAATTAGTTAGTTGATTGAAGGGAAAAATCATAGTTTGAAAACATTGGAAATTAATAGTTCAATTAAGGGCCTGTTTGGAGACTTTTGAAAGAGTTTTGGAGGTTAGTTTGGAAATGTGTGTTTGGTTGAAAAATGAATTAGAAATAAATTATGATATAAAAAATAATGCGAAAAAAAAAGTATTTAAAATGAATTCTTGTTTGTCTATCTCGTTGTTATGAGTATTTTAACACAAGAATCATCTCATTTCGATTTAAATAAGAAAGTTATGGACTTTTAAACTTTTAAAATTTAAGTATTTTGAAAGTAAAAGAGAGACAAAATGAGTTGTAAATTTGTGAGTTTTGCTGTCCAGATGACAAAACACCATTTGGAGACTCATCCCAAACGGACCCTAAGTTTGGGTACAAGTAATATTCCCATTTTACCCTTCACTAAAGAAAGTTCCCTTTTTATGCCTAAATGAGTTTTTAAAACTTTTTTTTTTTTAATGTTTCTCTTCCCCTGGACCTGCTCTCCTGTAATCATTATACAGATGAGTTTACGAAACGACAATAATGAGGCAACAATGATAGTGAGGCGACTGTAATCGACACCTCTAATGGTGGCTGCCATGGAGTTCGAGGGCAAAGACGAAGAGAGATGGATGAGAGAGAAAGTAAGAGAAAGCTAGGGGGAATATAAGAGGAATGGAGATTGCAAATCACCAACATTGTCTAGAGATCGCAAAGTGCCGCTATCGATTGGATTTAGTGCCAGTCAGAGATCGTGAAAACAAAATTTAAAAATCAGGTGAACATCGCGATCCTGAAATGGAAAATTAAATCGATACATAAGTTACTTATCTATCAGGGTAAGTTAAAAATTTACACAAATCAATAAATAAATAATTTACGTAGTAAATTAAAGATTTACATGTAAATAAAAAATTTATGTAAGTAGAGGACCTATAGATAAATCAAAGATTTACACACGCGGACAATAGGTGAATGAAATATTCACATGTAAATAAGGATTACTGAGTAAATACAAGATTTACACAAAAGAGAGAAAAACTTTCCCAAATTAAACCCTAGATGATTATGGCTGCTATGTTGCTATTAGAGTCGTCAATGCTGGAAAAGACAACTTAGAGTCAAAGATGTCGATGACTAGTAACAAATGGCGCGAGCCTGAGCTTCGCAACGACAATAACTACAAAATTACAACGGTTAGTCAACGATGACAAGAGTCAAGGAGCTCAAGGAGAGTGACGAAGAGAGACGGGGGGTCGAGAGGGCGAGGAGATTAATGTGTAAATTATGGAGGGTATTTTTGAAATTTAGGTTTTCTGTAAATCCTTAGTTACCACAAGTACGATCTTACTTCCACTCCGAAACTTTTTGGCTATTTATTTGAACTCCTAGAGGTTTTTGACCTAGTTTCCTCCACCCATAAATAAAACAATAATCTCTTAACAGTCTAAAATGAGTCTTCAGCAATATTTTTAAAATCATAAATCATAAGGGGCTAAAAGCAAAGGAAACTGGAGAAATCCTTTGAAACACTCAAGGTGTAGGTCAACAAATTTGAGTTTTTTTTTTTTTTATTAAATTTATTATTATTATTATTATTATCATTATTATTATTATTATTATTATTTTAAAAGCGATTTCAGATATCTTTTGGAACTACTGATAGAAAAAGACTTGGGAAGAGAGGGAGAGAGAGAGAGAGATAATAAACATAAATACTTGTAGTAGTAGTTTGGTCACCTGAGTATGTACATAATTAACAAATTAAATAAAGACCGACTTTCTAAGGACGAAAAGATGGTAAAAAGAAACGACAACACAAAATTCTTGTCGCAACCCACACAGCCAAAAAAAAAAAACAGGGGGGGGGGGGGGGGGGGGGGGGGGGGGAACGTAGCAAATGTTGCTTCAGTCCCATGTAACCGAAATCATAGAGTTAGCAAGTCCAGACTCTTCAAAACTCAACTTACTATCATAATCCAACGTCTTTGAAGCTCCCGGTATTGCTTGTGTCAAGCGAAACCGCTTTGTCTCGGCTTCCGTTAGTTGCGAACAGCAGAATGACCATAGCAGCTGCAAAAACAAATAACTAATTCTGACACCAGGAAAGTACAGATAACCTCGTTTTGTTCTCATAAACGGTTTTATTCGACCACCACTTGCAAAAATGTCACTAGCGGCCTAGGAAACACACGAGCACCATGCTACTGAATTCCAATTTTAGACAAATTCACCCGAGAAAATCGAGAAAAGAAGAAGATAACATGGCAGCGTAACAGTAGAACTGATAAATTAGTTCCTTTTTTATTATTTTTGTTTTTAATGGATAGATCATGGAATGGTATATTGCTTACTAACACCTCTCATCTTCTCTGATTGTTCAAAATGAAGCTCATTGCAATGCACCAAAAACGACATCAAAAACAATGTGAGAAGGATGTTAACTGGTATAATTGAACTTATGAGCATGGAAGCATTCAGGGAAATTAGACACACAAAATTGATGCACAGCACCCGTAGTTGATCACAAGAAACGAACCGCCTGATAACAACTCTCTCATCGATTTTTACCTGAATGGGATCAGTGTGGAAGAAATTCCTCTGCACCCTACGGCCATCTGGAAGACGGACACCAACCCTACATAGAAGAGTCTTATCACCCTTGGGTTCCTCTGGCAAAGGTGGATAACTAGGCTTCTTATCTTGGCATGTTATCTCCTCCAGGTTTGTAAGGTTTACATCTTCAACTTGGGAACCTGATCCACTTGTGTCGTTTATACTTTCCATAGAAGCTGCAATTGCATGCAAAATTTCCTTGTCCTTTTCGCTAGTCTTATCTGCAACTACTGGTGCATCTGAAACCAAATCAGCAATTGAATTTTGGAAACAAGGAATATTAAATGAAAAAATGCCAGAAATTTTTCAACTCAAAAAATATAAACCAAACTGAAACAGTGAAACTTTTCCTTGTTATCTCTTGAACCAACAAGTACAGCGACTTGAACGTGCGGGAACATAAATGCTATCTACATAGGCATTTAATAAAGTAAGACTGTAAGAGCCTCTAATAAGCATTCCTTTCCTTCCCGCTTCCCTAATAAGCACTAACAAAAAAGAAAATATTTAGTTTTTTCCCTGATTATGAAATCTATTAGCAATTAATAAAAGAATATAATACTAGGGACACCAACTCTAATCCCAACTTTTGAGTACCAACCTACATTGCATTCTTTAATTGATAGGTATTTACATATTAGCATTTTAAAATCTTAAGCAATCCACATTCTTTCATAGCATGATTCTCGATTTAGTTGTTAGTAACCACTTTCAAATTAAACCACCCAACAAGGGAAGGACAGGTCTGCTATACAAGTCAAAAAATTAAGCAGGAAAAACAAGAATAATTTCCATACCTTTAGTTTTCTGTGGCCGAGCCAAAGAACTTTCTCGAGGACGTTTGTGAGACAATGACACGTGATGATCCTTTGGGCCACCATCCATGAAAGGTAATAGGTCCTGAATTTCAATCGACGTATACCCAGGTAAAGAATGTAATAACAAGATGTTACATCACTAGCTAAGGTTTTTCTACGAAAAACATTCTATTCAGCCCACAGAGAGCAAGTGTTGAGAATCTAAAACATACAAAACAGCACTTACCTCTAGCAAGCGTTCAGGTTCAACCATTCCATTCCATGAACGCATTTTTTGCCCAGTGATGGGATCAATGACAAGAACAACAGGAATGGAGACCAACTTGTAATATGTGCATACTTTCTGGCCTTCAGTTGTATCATCATATACCTATGTTCACAGACCAATGTCAAATTAGTGAGATAAAAAGCATAAATGAACTATTCTATTAAAACAAAAACATAAATCGATCACAAAATTCAATGTCTGCATCTGATGTCATTTAAACATTAAAAGCAGTTGAGCATTTCCACGATTCTGGGCTACACATATGATTCTTGAATATAAATAAATGAATTCTCACCTCTCCATGTTTTTTCTTACTTAAACCTCATTTCTTACCTAAACAGATGGCATTTGAGACCGAATAATGCCTAAGATTGTTGCCCTACTCAGTAGCCTTTCCTTTTCCTTTCTCCTACGGTCCAGCAAAATATTAATCTTTCTAGGTTCAATTGTACTAAATATGGGCCATAATCAGAGTGGGATATCGTTGTATATTAACAAATCTAAACATGTCTGTTGTTAATTATATCATTGTGAGGATGAGATCACAATCCAACATGCAACAAAATGGCACCACAAACAGTTGGTCTATAGTAGACTTAAAAAATCAGAGAGTTCTGCATAAATTAAACTTTCAACACCCTTTGCTTCTTAGCAACCAGGCCACCTACCTGCCAGAAGATAAATAATAAAGTATGCATCTGGAAAAAATAAACTACGTACGAAAACATAAATAATAGTTAAAAGCACACCAAAACAGGCTGCCTACCTGCCAGAAGATAAAATTGGTACTAATAGTCTGAGAAACAGCTTCATTTGCCCATGTATCTCGATTAAGCTTCAGAAAACAATTAAAGAACACCAAAAATTTAGTCTATCTGTACAAAATAAAGTAGTTATCACCCAACAGAGAAGACAAACATCCAACCATATGCGAGCTGAACTCCTTCGTAGACTGCAAGTTTATCAGAAGCCATTTGTCCTGAGCAGCTGCGGTATCTTTAGCCTGCAAAAACACACACAATTTCATGTAAATAGACTTAACCACTTGACATTATTATTCTCTGCAATAAACAGCATCAACAGTTACAGCCAGATTTAACTTACATTTTTGGCAAGAAAACTAAATCATATTAAAAAATTTAAGCACAACAGAAAAGAAGAGAGAGGACAAGAAATCCTCCAATTTCCAAACAAAACCGAAGAATTTCCAAAACTAAATTTTGTCCCAAAGAAAACCCCTATTGGGACCTGTCTTCAAATTTATCCTACTTGTTTCAGCCAACTAAACCAGAAACAGTAGCCAAACATCTATCTCACACTAGTCCAAAAAAAGGTCTTTATCTTTATCACTCTTACAGAACCTGGAAGTCTCTCCACAACCAACGAGACAGGGCTATGAGGGTCAACCCGTGATGCACCAGCATCGTCAAACAAACCATACCACAAGTTCAAAGCCATATGTAACAAGACAAATGATTTCATGCTTTCTTCACTTGTGGATACTCCACAAAGAGTAAGGCTGTACATATACCCAACTAACCCGATGTACCCGGCCTCCCTGAGCTGAGCTTCATTAAGCTGAAAATCTTGGTTTTTTGAATTATTTTTAATTTTCGGATATTAATTATCGCAACCCGATATCTTCGGCTCAGTGTATAGAATTGGAAATTAAAACCCCAAAACGCCCCTGATCCATCCACAATAATGGCATTCCTTTTAAAGCTTTTATAATATTTACATTAATAGGGTGTTTGACACACCAACTCAAAACACTCATCTCAAAATTTTTTTTGTCTTTTTCCCAAAAAGTTTTTTGTCTTTTCTGAAAATTCAAAAAAATTTACTATTGAAACTTAAAAATCTCAACTCAAACTACTCCACCAAACACCCCCTAATATTTGAAATTTCTATTCGGCTCTGTATAAGAGCAAGCTCCGGAGAATGCCGCCTTCTTTAGCAAACTCCACGTGTATTAAGCAAGCTATTGCAACATTTTCATAGAAGTGAGACACAATTTTATATTTTCATGAATAGTGAAACACAATCTGTTTTCACTCTCCACTAACACACATGCGCCCACATGTTGAATTTTTTTTCCCAAATACATATATATTGTCTTTTTATATTGTCTATTTTAAGCTTATTATATTGTCTCATAATCCTTCTATTCAAAATCAAATATTTTTCCTCCTTAAGTATCAGCACCCATAAAAAAAATCTCTCTCCCAATTCCCATGCATGTGAGATTATGAAAATTGTAAATTAGTATAATTAAACTGTCATTATTTATTTGTTTGTTTCATCACAAAAAATATTAAAATAATGTAACTCTTTTTTTTAATCAAAGTATAAATAAAATATCATAATATAAAGAAATCTAAAATATAAAAATATAAATAAAAGACAAGATATGTGTATTCAACCAAAAAAAAAAACAAAAAACAAAACCCCAACATGTTTGAGCGTGTGAAGTGATAAGAGAGTGAAAAAAGGTTGTTTCACTTTTAATGACTATAAAATGGTGGCTCCCACTTCTATAAAAATGACGCACTTACTAGCTTCTATATACGTTCAGCTTGCTAAATGACGCAGAGTTCTCCGGAGCCCCTCCCTATATGGAGATGTATAGCATTCCTCTAAATATTTACATAATATTCATGAATCTTATGATGCCAGCAATCAGATGATCATTTCAAAAATAGAAGCAATCAGATGATGTCAGCAAGACATTTTCTATCTCTGCGCTCATAGTCATATTACCGCCTCCCTCATCTATCTCTATCTCTCTCATCTTCTCTCAAAAGTTCTGTCTTCACTTCCTTCTGCTTGCCTTCTCACTTGAGAGTTTGCCATAAAAGGCAATCCTTTCCCATTAATTTTCTCTATCTCCTCTCCTGCGGTTAGAGTCCAACCTGCATCACCCAGCTGACCCGAGCCAAACCGAGGCAGGCTGACATACTGCAGGTTTGTGGGCCTAATGGGGCGTTGCGCCCATAGTTTTCCCACCCCGAAACTTGTGGTTCGGCCTAAAAAAAATTGTCAATCCAGCCGACCCTGGCCAATGAACAGGCCTACGAAAGAGAAAGATTAGCATGGGGCCTCTTCCTTTATATCCAGCTACATGTTAATTCTAGGAAGAACTAAACAACACTCAATTCAATAAATTCTCATTTTAGAACTAATCCCTTGTTTGAAATGAAATTGAAATTTATCAGACTTCCTACTTCAACGTTTGGAACAGGACACAAATAAAGTTGAGTTTCCACATCTCTCCTCACTATGTACCAATTAGTACTGGTGAAAGTGCAAAACTCAAGTGAGAGTTATCACTATCCAACTTAGCGATGAAAAAGTTCCATTAGCAGTCCCCCCCCCCCCCCCCAAACAACAACAACAGGCCATCAAGAAAAGCCCCATACCTTTTCTTTTCTTTTTTTTTCCTTTTAATCTACTCTTCTCCATTTTCATTTTTCCTTGTACATTATTAAAGCAGATTCACACTACCATTAAGACTAGAATTTTACAATGCTGGAAGATAACTACAAGGTAAAGTGACACATCAATGCATTCCTCAGAAAAATAGCAAAGCACCACATTCCACTAAACTAAGTAATAAAAATACCAACAGGCGACAATAACTGTAACAGATCTTATTATTCAGATATCAAAAGGGAAAAAAAAAAAAATCAAATAGGTTACACACTGTGCAACAAGAAACAAAACAATAATAACTCTGTTACCTTTTCAAAGGGTCCATGAAACATTAGATGAAAAGGAGGACGATACAATGAAGCAAGATTATCTCGAGAATTCTCTGTTGTCGATGCAAGGCCTTGACCTGATTCCCATATCCCAGGACGTCTCATTTCCTCACCAAAATTACGGAAAGCAATTAACGAACTTGCTTCTTGTGATGGATATCCAAGCATCCTTGATGCTCTACATGGAAATAATATATAGGAGCCATTTCGATCTAATAAGTACAAATACATAGAGTAGCCATTTAGCATGTGTATCCCTTTTCCGAATAGTTATAAAAGCCAGATAAAAACTAGCTAAAAAACTCATCTTGTGCATCTGAGATATGATACAAAAAATCAGACAACAGTCATACCAGTCACCACCAAAACGAACAAAGGTCATATGTATTTCCAACCGACAACGATATTCTATCTCCCGAAACATGGAAAGATACAATGGAGTTACATAATCGAAGGAAATTCAATAATGAAGACTCCAATATATTCCTGGCAACATTGATTCCTTAAAACTTGAACATACACGTGTTTAACAATAAACACTATACTCATTAAAAAAAATTAAAAATTAAAAAATTAAACACTATAGCAAAAAATAAAGAAAATTTTAAATGAACGCATACAAACCCTAACAGCCAAAACATATGGAGCTACTAAAAACTCTATACATATATAGAGTGATACTGAATTTTAATAAGAAAGATTAATCGGAAAAAGGGAATAGAAACTCATACGCCTGAATTAACGGATCATCATAGAGAGCCTCCCTTATAACAGGCAAAGGAGGGCGAACTTCATCAATATCAGCTACTCCCAAATTCTCATTCCTATTCTCTGTTTCAGCCTCTTCGCTGCGTCGAATCATTAAAAAAAAAAAAAAAAAATTGTCAGCAGTATTGCATCAAAAAACAAAGAAAAGGTAAAAACTTCACCCAAAATCAGCGCAATCCGACACATACGCAGGAGCTTGCTCAGCCAAAGCATCGAAATTTTCTCTCGGCGGAGAAGCAGACGACGGTTCAACCACCGTCCCTCCTCCTTCGCTCCCTATATAGAACAGCTGAATCGCTTCCTCGAGCTTCCAACTCGTTGCCTGTTTCCAGAATCCAAAGTAGGGAAATTTCCAAAATCGCATCAATCGGAGAGACCAAAACAGTAATCAATTTGGGAAATTTCACAGACAGAAAGAGAATAAGCAGAAGAACCTGCAAGAATTGTCTGGCGGTGTCGGCAGTTTGTCCGACGGCAATCTCCAGGAAGGACGAGACCATGCTCTGCTGATCACTCGCGGACAACATCTCCGCCATAGTCGTCTTCCTCTAGACTAGATTCGTCCTCTAGTTCGAGTTCTGCAACAGCATTTAGGTGACCAAGCGCGAGCTCGAAATCTAGGGTTTGCAGAGCCAGAGACACTGTTGGTGGTATTGGGTACGGATTAGGAAAAGGCTTGTGAAATTTGGGTCTTTTTCGTTTCTTTTCTCTTCCTTTAGATTTTTTTTTTTTTTCCTTTTAAATTAGAGAGATTTTACAGAGGAGTATTTGTTTTGTTTTTTTTAATAAAAACGAAAACGAAAACAAAAACAAAAAAGTGGTTCCACTGTTAGTGTTTACAAATCCAAATTTTCTTTTTGATACACCTCTTAAGTTAAAATATTAACACAGAAAATGGACAATACGCTACTTTTAATTCATCTAAAATCAAAATCCTAATTTGTCTCTTTTTTTTTTTTTTTTAAATTAGTGAGATTTTGCAGAGGAGTATTTGTTTTTTTTAAATAAAAACGAAAACAAAAACAAAAAAAGTTGTTCTACTGTTTGCACACCCAAATTTACTTTTGACGCATCCCTCAAGTCAAAACTTATTAATACAAAAAAAAAAAAAAAAACAATACTTTAATAGACTTAATGCATAATTAAAATCAGAACAATATAATCTTGCTATTTTGAATTAATCTAAAATCAAAATCCTAATTTCTCTTATTCTAAAAAATAGAACTAAAACTATTTTCACTTTTATCGACTCCTTTTTAAAAATTGGATAGAAAATACTTCAATCTTTTTCTTTTCTTTAATTAAATTCATTTGTATATTATCTTTTTTCTTTAACAAAACCGTAATTTCTGTTTGGAGTTTGCAATACTTTGTGTGTGTGTCTATCAAACTAATGAATTTATATATAATATGAACAATATAAAATATATATATATTTTGATATTACACTATATACATACAACCTCCTACTACGTGGGTGTTTGGCAAACCAGTCTAAGCTGGGTTTTTTCAGTTCGGTTTGAACTGAATGTGTTTGGTTTGCCCGTCCCACTTCAACTGGCCTTTGGATCGTTGCACAGTAAACCCAAATGGGTTTACTGTGCAACCTTTGTTCTCTGCAGGGTTCTCTCTTCACGCCTTCGTCTGAAACTATGAGTGCCTATCGAGTTCCTCCGCCCATACGCCCATGTGCCTCGGTCAGTCTCCCTGACAGCCTTTGACCCCCTTCCCTAGCGAGCATCTACGGCGTAGCAGGAGGTCCTTTCACTGTGAATTCACCCTCTCTCCCAGGTAAGTTTACACGATTTTGCCGAGAGTGTTGACCCCCCTTTGAAGCAGATGCGGCGCTGGGGTTTGGGGATCTCGAACCGAAAACGAACCCGTGGGTTGATTACCCACTACTTCCGGATTCGGGGAGCTTGTCGGGGAGGCATAAAATCCTGCCCTATTCCGTCCACCTCGCCTATATATTCGTCGTCCGGTTCAAATTCCGTTAGCCTAGTATGTATTTCGAACCCAATTTCTCACACTTTACTTAATTAATCTTGGATCCTGATTTGTTGGAGATGCATTTGTTCAGAATTTTCGGACTATCTTGTTTTGTTATGAAATCCGTTTGACATGAGATTTTTTCCCCCTTTCTGGGCTCGAAAAAAATGGCATTTGGGCATGTACTATCTTCGTGTTTTCGCTTGTATGATTTTGGGAAACCCATATTCAGTTTTCAAAAAAAATTTGCAATTGAGACCTTGGTTTTTTAATTCGCCTTATTCTGTTGTTATTCCCCCTTTCTGGGCTCGATTAAACTGTCATTTGTTCATTTGGGTGCTTCGTGTTTTCGCGTTTTTCATAATGTGAAACCCAGATTCGGTTTCCAAAAAAAATTTGCAATGGATTGTATGGTTTTTTAATTCGCCTTGTTCTGTTGTTATTCCCCCATTCTGGCCTCGATAAAACTGTCATTTGTTCATTTGGGTGCTTCGTGTTTTCGCGTTTTTCATAATGTGAAACCCAGATTCGGTTTCGAAAAAAAATTTGCAATGGATTGTATGGTTTTTTAATTCACCTTGTTCTGTTGTTATTCCCCCTTTCTGGTCTTGATAAAACTGTCATTTGTTCATTTGGGTGCTTCGTGTTTTCGCATTTTTCATTATGTGAAACCCAGATTCGGTTTCCAAAAAAATTTGCAATGGATTGTATGGTTTTTTAATTCGCCTTGTTCTGTTGTTATTCCCCCTGTCTGGGGTCGAGGAAAATGTCACTTGTTCATTGTGGGTGCTTCCTGTTTTCGCCTCCCTGATACTGTGAAACCCAGATTCGGTTTTCACAATAATTTTGTAAATGGAGACATGATGTTTGTTAATTCCCCTTGTTCTGTTTGGGACCAGTGGGCAACTTGGTTTCACATCCATGGTATTAACCCAACATTGGCGATGATGTATACAGCATATTTACACATATTGTAATTTAATCTGACTGGTGAGTTAGTTACCCGATACGTAATGTCAGTTACCGGTATATATGGACATATTTCCTGTTACGGGGCAATGTTGCCAGTTATGCTTCACATAAACCTATTTTGCCCCGAACATTATGTCACACATGCCATGGTAGCTGTATATCTATCGGCTGCTTCACATGCCTCATATCAAAAATGTTGTTCGATCTATACTGAGCCAACTTATAAATGGATCCGTTATGTGTGTTTGTTAATTAGTTTTCTACGTGTTTTGATGTTCGATTTCTTAAGGAAATGTCGCGAAAAGCATTGAGTGAGACCTACGTTTGGGACCCCGTGAAAGAAAAAAAAGTCCTTGAGAAACTCGATGAATACCTGACTACAACACGCGGTAAACAACCGACCTTAGCTATCCTCGATCTTTGGGCCGCGGAGTTTAATGCTGAGTTTGAAGGTGTACCGGCCTTCGGATCAACATTATCTCAAAAGAAAGAGCGCATGAAGCGGATTTTATAAGGGCTGGAAGGTGTTGCAGTCTCATACAGGCCTAGGGTACAATCCTATGACGGATCGTGTCATATGCTCCGACGAAGCATGGCAGAGCTTCATTCAAGTAAGCGTTCTGTATGTTTTTCGGACCTCATAATTATTCTTGCTTTTCGGTGTTTTCAATTGTACGCTGTTATAATGTCTTGCGCAGCTGCACAAAGAGTGCAAACATCTTAGGATGGACAAACAAAGAATGATCCCCATGACGTGTGCAGTTCTACATAATTTTATTAGGATGGTACAGGTTGGGGACCAAGTGTTTGCTGACTATGAGGCAGATAGTGTGCCTGTAGGGGGAAATGTCGATATCAACGCTGACTACGTGCATCAGGAGGAGATCGATGGTCTAGGCCAAAGTATAGGAACACAGCAACCTGGCTCGAGTAGGGGTCGAATGAATCAGATGAGAGATATGATAGCCGATCATATGTGGGAAAGGTATCAATCATCTCCATGGTATTAATCCACGTCATCCTTACATTAGTGTTTATTTGTGTTGGGCAAAATATTGTACCGTTAACTATGAATGGGGTTTTTATCATCTTTTACTGAACTAGGACGACTTTTTATGTTGTTCTATTTATGGCTATGTGACTTATTGTTAAAAATATGTAAATTTAACGCAAAAAACATCAGGTGTTATTAATTAAGCGTATTAACATTTTCCAATTTTCATCGTTAAAAATTACAGTAGAATGTTAAATAAATTAATTAATTCATTAAGTTCAGATTTTTAACATCCAAATAGGGCCATTATTAAATTTTTTAAATTTCAACTCACACCAAACACTCAACTCAACTTAAACTTTTCAACTCAAACTTTTTTCCAAACACTCAACTTTTAAACTAAACTAAACTTAACTCAATTTAACTTAAAAATCTCAACTGAAACTATTACACCAAACACCCCCTACATTTTACACGTACAAACTGTTTTAATTTATATCTTTTTTGAAAGTCATTTTGATTCTTGTGTATATTATACAGATTTTACCATTGTTTACAATTTCTTTTATAATTGAATTTTAAAAATATGCATTTGATTAAAATGAATTATTTGAGTAAAAAAAATATAAAAACTTAAAATGTAATCTGCAAAAGATTAGTATTATAGATCTCGATTTATTCGTTTCGAAATTCTATACAATTTGAAAAAAAAAATCATTTTATTTCTACTTAAAATAATAAAGTTATAAGCTTTTAAATTTTGAATTGTTTCAAAAAATAAATAGTAAAATAGAGGAAAATGACAAAAAAAAAAAAAAAACCCCCTCACGGGCCTTTGAAAAAGTTTAAGATAATTAAATGAAATCGCAAATGTACTCGTTTAAAAGAAATAAATAGTATTCTTTTTTTTTTTCCGACTGAAAAATAGTGTTTTTTTTTTTAAATTTCTATTATACTGGTAAATATATATATATATAAGGAAATAATTCATTTTATGAAAGAGAAGTTTCTTGATATATCATGAAACTAACTTATTAAATATAAAACAATAAGAACAAAGTAATTATTACAGATTTATAGGGTTTACAGAATTTAGACATTTGATAATTCATGATATTCATGATGAATCTTTTAATTACCATTGCTCATAAATATATATATATATATATATATATATATATCATGATGTCAAAAGCTAAAACTACAAGTAAAAAAGAAAATTACGATGGGTGTGAAAAGATAATTTGAAGTGTTGAGATAATCTTTATTAGGAAAATAATTAGGGAAATTTTGGAATACAAAGGGTGTGTATTAAGTAAATTCAATCATCTAAAATTTATAAGGTGAAGTAAAGTGGATTTTTAACTTAAAAGTGGGTCAAAATTGATCTGCTTTTTCTTTTTCAATAACTTAAAAGTGGATTTTTATAGGCTGTTTTAAAGTGAAGTAAAGTTAACTCAAATAGGAGTGTAACTGTTGAAGCCCTTGTTTGGATAATTATAGATTTGAAAAAAAATCTTTTTTTGTACAGAAAACTTAGATTTAAATTTACTTAAATTTAAATTTTATAAAAGAAAATATAATAAGAAAACTTTTTAAATAATAATTAAACAGTCTTAAAATGATATCCAAACATGAATTTTTATTTCACTTTTAGTTTTTATACTTTTCCAATAAAACTAAGAGTATAACTTAAGTCCACTCACAATAAACTTCCACAAGTGATCATTAATCCTATGTGGATTAAAAATTAAAACAATTCATAAGGAAAGATATTCGTGCTAGCTATTGAACTTAAAAAATTTAGCTCTAATATTCAGTACTTATTGAGTTTAAATTAAATTTTTAATTTTTAGTAGTATATTATACTCTTATACTAAAGGAAAGCCCGTTTTTACTGTTTGTTCTCTAGTGTTCTGCCGGATTTGCCCCTCAACTCACGTGGAACCTCGCCTGCTACAGTAAAAGGGCGCTTCTGCCCTTACTTTCTTCTCTGTTGGTTGGGTCGTCCAATGGACGGTTTTGTGCTTTGCTCTCTCTCTCTCTCTCTCTCTCGAAGTGCATACGTCTCTCTTTCTCTCTCTCTCTATTTCTGCTTTTCTTTTCTTCATTATTTTTGATAGACAGCTACTGCACTTTCTCTCTCCTCTCTTGGACAGCGTTCCACCTTTTTCTCATGCTCACTTCCTCTCTCTCTCTCTCTCTCTCTCTCTCTCTCTCTTTCTTCTTTCTCTGCCGCCCATTATGCTGCCCTTTGTGTAGTACCAAAGTTGTTTTATTTTATTTTATTTTTCCTTTTCTCTCATGCTTGCTTTCTCTCTCTCTCTCTCTCTCTTCTCTTTTCTCTGCCGACTATTCTGCTACCCATTGTGCCAACTTTGTGTAGTACCAAAGTTGTTTTATTTTATTTTATTTTTCCTTTTCTCTCATGCTTGCTCTCTCTCTCTCTCTCTCTTTCTTCTCTTTTCTCTGCCGACTATTCTGCTACCCATTGTGTAGTGTCATTTTCTCTCTCTACTATGAATGTTTCGGCTCTCTCTCTCTCTCTCTCTTGCTCTCTCTTTCATTTTTGGCTTTCAAAACCAGATTTTCTCTTCTCCTTTTTGCTTCTGCTACTGATAAATTCCTTCGATTGTGTATGTTTATTGTTGATGTTGTAACTCTTTCTATCTCTTTGCGGATTTTTCTCTTTTGCTTCATATTTTTCCGATTTTTGGTATTCAAACCCTAGAATTTTATTTCGTTTTTTTTATTGTTGGATTTTTGTGTTGAATGTTAGATTTCCACATCTGGTCTCTCTCTCTTTCTACTAGTCTCTCTCTCTGTTTTTCTCTATTTTTTTTTTCAGATTTTTCGATTTCAAACTCTGTGTTCTAGCTTTTTCTCTCTCTACTGCTCTCTTCTTCTCTTCTTTTAATTTTCTTGAAAAATCTCTCTTTTTCTCTGTTTATTTCCTGCATTGTGGGTGTTTTTTTCCGCCTTTATTTCTGTGGTTCTAACCCAACCCCCCTTTTTTTTTCATTTTTTTTTGTCTTCATGGTGATCTCTATCGTTAATGTTTTAACTCTTTTTTCCTCTCTTTCTACTAATCTCTCTATTTTTTTTCCTCGCATTTTTCGATTTCAAACGGTGAGGGATTTTTTTTTTGTTGTGTTTTTGTGTTCGATGTTCAGATTGTCATATTTATTATGTTGTTTTGTTTTTGGTTACTTTTTTTTTTTTGATCTATTTTTTTTTGTCTTCATGTTGATGTCTATTATTGATTAGTTGGTTTTTTTTCATTTGTTTTTGCATTTCTCTTTCTCTCTCTGTCTCTTTATTTTTTGGACTCTTGGACTTCAGACCGTTGATGTTTTCCCCCCTTTTTTTTGATATTGTTGGGATTTGATTTTGTTCATCCTTTCATCCGATTCTGTCTAGCTCCCCCCCCCCCCCCCTGTTTTTTGTTCATTTTTTTGTGTTGATGTTGTTTACTTTTTATGTTAAAGTTTTAGATGGGTTTTTATGTTCAACATTTAGATTTATATTTTCTGTTGTTGAGTTTTTGTGTTGGAGGTTTAGATATTTTTTGTCTCAATGGTGAGTTTTTTTTTTTTTTTGGTTATGTCCGACTCCTGCATTTTCCTTTTTTTCTCCCTACCGATTTTTTTGTGAGATTTTGCATTGTTATTATTCTTCTGCCTTTCTCTCATTTTATGTTTGTATCCACCGTGTACGTCCCCCCCTTTTTTGGTGATGTTTTAATCCATTGTACATTGTTTCTCTTCACTTTTTCTTCCTCTGTTTTCTTCAAAATTCCTCTTTTTCCCCCCTTTTCACTACTAAAAATTATGGCTTACACGACGGTTTTTGACCGTCGTGCAAAGTTTATACGACAGTTACAAAACCGTCGTGTAATCCACCGTTGTGGAAGATACCACGACGATTATATGAACCGTCGTGGTATCTCAATTTTACACGACGGTCAACAACCGTCGTGCTATCATGTATTTAAATACAAAAATCGTAGTGTAAAGCGGACTTTACACGACGGACATAACGAGGACCGTGGTGTAAAGCGGACTTTATACGACCGTTCCAACGAGGACCGTGGTGTAAAACAGACTTTACACGACAGACATAACGAGGATCGTGGTATAAAGTAGACTTTACACGACGGTTCCAACGAGGACCGTGGTGTAAAGCAGACTTTACACGACGGACATAACGAGGACCGTAGTGTAAAGCGGACTTTACACAACGGACATAATGAGGACCGTGGTGTAAAGTGCCATTTTACATGATGGACATAACGAGGACCTTGGTGTAAAGCGAACATTATACGACAGTTCCAACGAGGACCGTGGTGTAAAGCGGACTTTACACGACGGTTCCAATGAGGACCGTGGTGTAAAGCGGACTTTACAGGACGGACATAACGAGGACCGTGGTGTAAAGTGCCACTTTACACGACGGTTCTCCGTAAAATCGTGGTGTAAAGTCCACTTTACACCACGGTCTGGAGTGAACCGTCGTATAAAGTTTCGGAGTAAATCGTCGTGTAAAGCCACGGTTCTCTTGTGAAATGACAAAAATCAAGAGACAATCCAAGATATTAACAACATTGATCAATGTAAAAACATTCCAATCATTATATATTATAAAGATTACATGTCATAATTAACGAATTCCATTACATGATCACACCATTCACCCCTAATCAAATCCAAATCATTAGAAGTGAAAAATTCTTTACTTTCAAGTACGTCAAATCCATTCAATACTATTTCCCTCATAAAACCTAAAATGAAATAACCATATTTAACACTTCCCTATTGGAGAGGACAAGGCCGGTTCGAGATTTTCGTTTTACAATCTCGTCTCCTTCTAATTCCTTCGCCGACCGTAATCTTTCAATCCGTTAGGGCTCTAGCAAATTGGTAAAGTTCAAATTAATTAATATGCATATAATTAAGATTAACAAAAAAATTAGCATACTAAAATTGCCTTACATGTTTATGAGTTCAGTAAAATCGTTTCGTTTCTTCTCTCGAAAATGATCAAAATAAAGGACGAGGTCCTCCCATAGGTCAATGACTCCCAAAACCACAACACTACAAATTACACCCCACGCAAGTTATTAAAGTATTGCGTGTTCGTAGTTTTGTTAGAAAATAAGAAATTGAGTAATATGGAAGTCACCTTGCTTTTCTTTAAAGAAAAAAAGTCACGGCCTTGATGGGAACACGGGGAGAGAGAGGTGGTGGTGATGGCAGCGGCGGCGGAAAAAAACCGGGGCCATGGCGGTGGTTTGGGACAAGTTTGAAGTGGTGGCGGCGGCGTGACCGGATTTTAAGTTGGGGGGGCGGGCGAAAGAGGTGGGGAGGAGAAAAGTGTGAGCTGTCTAAAGTGTTGAAGATGAAAATGATGATAAATGAAGAGGAAAGTGTATTTAAGTAATGGGTTTTTGTGCGAATTCCAAAGCATGAAATTTGAAAATTTTGAAAATTTTTGAAGGATTACACGACGGTTTTTGTAACCGTCGTATAATCCTTTTTTTTTTCTTGAAAATTTTCAAATTTTGAAAATTTGAAAATTTTCGAAGGATTACACGACGGTTTTTAGAACCGTTGTGTAATCCTTTATTTTTTTTGAAAATTTGAAAATTTTAAAAATTTTCGGAGGATTAGTGTAATCCTTTTTTTTTTTTTAATTTGAAAATTTTAAAATTTTCGGAGGATTACACGACGTTTTTGCTCAAAACCGTCATGTAATCCTATAGGATTATGCGACGGTTATAAAAACCGTAGTGCAATCCTTTTTTTTTAATTTGAAATTTTGAAAAATTTAAAAATTTTCGGAGGATTATACGACGGTTTTATATAACCGTCGTGTAATCTTTTTTTTTTTTGAAATGCTGCCGGATTACACGACTGTTCCAAGAAAACTGTCGTGTAATCCATCGGATTACACGACGGTTTAGTCAAACCGTCGTGTAATCCTTTGTTTACACAACGGTTTTATCAAACGATAAAACCGTCGTGTAATCTTGTTTAAGACGACGGTTTAACAAAAACCGTCGTGTATTTTCCATCGTGTAAGTCAACTTTTGTAGTAGTGTTTATAACTTTTTGGCTCATTCTTGGAAAGAACAAAAAATTTAAACTAAATATATGGTATGTATTTTTTTCTCTCTCAGATTTTTTTGCTACCGTTTTTTTTTTATTATTTTTTTTATTTTTTATTTTTTTTTATTTTTTGCAGATTCTAATAATGGTGGTGGCAAAATGGATGAATGGAAATGTTCGACGCAGAATTGAAGACTTTTTTTCTTGCTATCTTCATATCATTGTAATTTTCGTCTTTTTTTCCTCCCCGGGTAATACTTGCTGAATTTTATTTCATAGATTTTTTCCCTTTTTTTTTTTCTGTGGTTTAATTTTTTATAAATACGATTTTTTAATGCTTGATGTTAATTAGGTTAGTGTTTATGTGGTTTTTTTTTAATCATCATTGTTTAATATATTGAGTATAATCTGTGTTAGTATGTTTGCCAAGTGTATTAGATCATTTAGTTGCATTTGAATGGATTGTTAGAATTTTTAATTGTTTAGTTTTGTAGCTATAACTACATTAGATCATTTGTCCTTTGCATTTAATGTTTCTAAATTTTCGATCTCTGTGTTGTGGTTGCATTACTCGGTATATAAATACGTGATTTACTCTCTTATGATTGTTCTCAGTCAGATTTTTTTATGATTGCAGCTTTATCATTAATGGATTTGATTTCTAAATTTTTTTTTTTTTGTGTCTGTAAACAGATTTATTGCCTTTTCTTCCAGCAACTTAAAAAAAAAAAAAAAAAAAACCTTTGTTCTTCTAACTCTTCATCAATTAATAATAAAACCCCTCTTCACTTTAATATTTTTGTTAACATGAATTTTTCCTAACTTTTTCAAATTTTAAAATTTTTCTTTTTTTTTTTCTCTACCTATTTTATTTTTGTTTTAATTTTTTCCTTTTAAATAAATATAATTAAAATTTCCCCCCTTTTTGTTTTCATTTTCATTTTTATTATTATCAATATTATTATCATCTTGATTTCACATGTCCACGATTAAAAAAAATTTTACAAAAATTTATACTAATTATAATTCTAATATTTAACTTAACAAAATGTTTTTATTATATAATACTCAATTTTTTTAATTTATTTTTTCCTTCCCGTGCACCGAACGGGCATTAAACTCGTTATTTCACTAAAAATATAAAGTTCCACTGTTGAATTATATAGCAATAGAAGTATTTATGCAAAATGGTCATTTTTAAACACCCCTGCAAAAACAAAAAAAAAAAAAAAAAAACACTTTTAAACTTATTTGCAAGTTTAAACAAATTTTGAATTTCATACTTTTAATTTTCCATATTTTTCTGATTTCGTTTTTGACTTTTTTTTTTAATTCCGGATTGTGTCTCCTTAAAATATGTTTCAGTTTAAAATAGATGGGTTATCTTCGGTACTTTTTTTTTTTTTTTGGCTATTTTTAAGGAGGATTCCAACCCCCGCCTGATGGCTGATTACACATTATCAAGGAGGTGTTTTTTTTTTTTTTTTTTTTTTGTCTAGTGATATCAGGTTTTATGATTTTTCATGTTTTGTAAAATTTTTTTTAAGTTTCTCGCATATTACTATCATAGCATTTATTATTTGTTACATTTTTCTTACTTTTTTTTTTTCCTAACTAAGGTGGTTATATAATATTGACATCGTCAATATATATGTAATACTTGTCCTGTGATATCTAGTTTTTCATGTTACTAGTTTTCTTTAAGAACTAAATGTATGTAATTCATGCAATTACATGAAGAAGTTCGGTTCAGAGCTTTAATATGTGTTATGAGTTCTTATAGCTTAATAAGACTCAAAAATGATTGTTCGGAGAAACAAATAGCCTTTTCGGACAAAAAGGAATGAAATCTACATGATTTTAGAAAAGTCAAAATTTTGACCAAAAAGTCAACCGTTGACCCGAAAAGTCAAAGTTTGACCAAAAAAGTCAAAATTGCGACAAAAGAATTTTAAGATCTGCAGTTCGAGAAAAATACTGCGGAAACTTGTTTTCTATGCCAGATAACAAAAATAAGAACTAAAACCACCGTAGAAAAATCAAGCACGCTAAGATAGGACATGGGGCAGAAAGGATTTGAGAAAATAAGAAAAATATTTTCAATCCAATTTTTTAGACTGTAAGTATAAAAATCCAAAACTGTAAAATAATAATTACAGTATTGGAATTTAAATTTTTAAACTCGAAGTTTCAAGATTTTCATTAAACAGGTCAAACAAGGCCTTGATTTACAATATCATAAAGAAATTATTTTTTAACATCACATGTGTGGTGGACCAATCTCTTGGTGACATGTGGACAAATGCAAGCTCACCATGAGTTGTCTTCCACCCCATTAATGGCCGGCCACCTAGCATCCACAATGTGCAAACTTTTGAAAAATTTGGGGTCAAAATCTAATTATTGAAAGCTCACCTTTTTGCCTATAAATAGCTAAGTTCTCTATTCATTTTAATGCAAAAATTCAGCCAAACTCTTGACCATTTTCAGCTCAAAAGCCGAGAGAGAGAGAGGTAGAGAGATCAGAAAAAAATTTTCAAGCCAAACTCCATTTCTTGCTTCGGGTAGCTTAGGATCTAAGGGGAAAAGAAAGAAAAATTTTTGCAGCCAGTTTTTCCAGCCACTGCCGTGTGTTGGTGCAGGGGAAAAGGCAAGGGAAAAACCAAAACTTGTGAGGGAAATTAGGGCTAGAGACTTCGGGTGAGTGTGTGAACAAGAGGGAGGAAGATAGATCAAGTTTTGGACTTGATTTCTCCTAGGGAGCAGCCGCGGGTTGCTAGGAGAAAGGAGAAGAAAAAAAATTCCAGATTTTTGGGATTAACCCTAGAGCAGCCGAGCTTGGTGGGGAGAGGATTTGGAGACCAAAATTTCGGTTTTTGGTGCACCAACAAGGAGGCAGCCGAACCTTGGAGCAAGGTAGAGCAAAAGGGAGATTTCGGAAATCCCAAACCCTAAGCCGAAAACCACTCCAATTTAAGGTAAAATTCTAAAAGTTTTTACCAAGTTTTCAATTGAGTTTTTTAAGCTATGATTTATGTGTATTTTTGCAAAATTGATGTAAGAGCATAAGCTCATTAGTGCTTTTAATTTTCTGCCCTAAATGCCTAGTGTTTGATTAGGTTAGTTCTTAGGGTGGTTTGGTTTGATGCATGCAAGTTAATTATGCTATGTTGCTTGATTGGCTAGAATGGCATGTTAGGGTTTTTGTTTGAGGTAATATGTCCCCATTAGGTTATTTTAGATTATGCTTGTATGTTATGAATTTTTGTGATCCAAAATGCATGAAGTGTATGTGTTGTATGCTAGGATAGAAAATCATGCAACCCTAGGTTATTAGGCTCGGTTTTTTTTAGGGTTGCATGATCACGTGGGTTTGTATGGTTAGACTACGAGGGACGTTAGACGCGCTGCATGAATGTTGATTAACTCCCGAAGTGGTCGGTCGAGCTAGAACCCGCGACTTAGGACGTAAAATAAATTTTAAGAACCAAACTGCCAGCTCGGGTTCCCACTGGACAGTTTCGGTAAAACGGTAATTACAGGCCTTTAGAGGCCGAACGGGTAAAAACGTAAAACACGAAAGTTGTAGAATAGGGTGTTTCCTAGGGGGCAACGCGGACAGTTTTCCAAATTAAGGTTCCAACGGCCACCATTTTCAAGAAAAACCATAGGTGATCTGCTAGACCCAGTTTTTATGTTAAAACTGTTTTCGATTTAAAATTGGTACTAAACCGTACGGAATCAGAATTTTCGTAAAACACGAAAGTTTTAGAACTCTTCGAGGGCTAGAACTTTTGTGAAGAAAACTTTTTCTAATTTAAACGAGATTTTTAGATATAATCTGAAATGTGAAAACTGTGCAGAAATCAAGAAATTTCTGTACAAGATTTTCTAGAACCAAATTAGGAAACTTGTTTTTCGGACTAAACACACTGTTTCAAGCATGGAAACTGTTCCAAAAGCAGTTTCCGACCCTTAAACATTTTCTAAAAATATGATCCAAGATTTATGAATTTTTAAGAAGCAATTTACAAAATTCAAGATAAAAGTTAAATCTTTTTAAAGAAAGTGAATTTTAAGTCAAGTTTTTAAAGAAACATGTAGAACGAATGGTGACGGGGAAATAATAACCGAGTCACCGGGCTTAGCCCCAAAGCCCAAAGTTGACCGAATAGGGATCAACTTTAGTAATCAAAAAGGTTGACCTTGGTTAACCTAAAAGGAAAATAACTTACAAATAAAAGCCCAAGGGTAGGTGTTGACCTAACCCTATACTATGTGGGCTTAGTAAATAAAAGGTTATCCAACGTAACCTATTAGGTCACGATATAAGAATTGATAGGGCTACTGAGGTAGCCACCCTTTCAAGGATGAATGATTTTCTTTCTAGGGGGACATATAACCAAACCCCGCATGAATATTGGTTAGTTACCAACATGTTATGATAATAGAATTAGAAGACTTACGTACGTCCTTCCATCAGCAGGAGGTGTCCTATCGCTGAACCTTGAGGAGGAGCAGCTTAACATCGGACGTGGAAACTGTAAGTACAACGCCGCCTACAGCATAGGCTATTAGTAATATATTGTTAGAGTTCGATGAAGTGCTCTGTGCTATATGTTAGATAACATGTGTACAATAAAATGTAAGTTAAGGGTCTGCTTACATACTAAAATAAGAAACTAATGGGAGTAGAAAAGTGACATCGGAATGTATGTTCACCACTAATAAGTTTAAGGAAAATAACAAGTGCCGTGTCGTACCACCCGCGCTAGGTCGGGTTGGACTGTGGATTGAATTGGAAATGGTTTGGCCGCCCCAATCAATCCATAGTCGCGCGCCGGTTACGAACACACAGGTTAAGGGCCCATAAGAAATAAGGATACGAAAAGTAAGGGAACATAATACGAACATAAATGGTTTATGCATGTTATGTGTTATGATATGCTGCTATGTATATAAGGTATATGTCTTACAGTATATTATTGTTTAATGCGGTATAGGAGTTGTACTTGCTGAGCGAAAGCTCATTGTTTAAGTTTGTGCTGTAGGTAAGCAACCTGCCAGCGGATGATGATGCAATGTGGAGTAGCGGGTCCGGGCACTGTGAATAGTGGAGACTGGGAATCGCTACGCGTTTTGTGATATATATATAAGAGATAAGAAATGTTTCATGACAACTAATAGTTAATATGCTTGAACACAGAAACAGTACTATACTTCTTATTTTATGTTTATAGTTTTCTTGAATGCTATAAAAAAAAAAAAATTTCCGCTTTGTTTCATAAGTAAAGTAAGTAAGTTTCATTTAATTATTATGTTATAAATGTAAGTCAATAAGTACGGTAGCGGCCTACGCTAGGTGGGTCGTTACATGTCCAAGGACTTAACGAACTCATACAATAGCTTTATAAATATCTGGTTATTCCTTCAAAAAAAGTATATAATAAAAACTAAAATAAATGATATTGACTAGATCACTTTGTTATGGCCATGTTGTGTTCAAACAGAAAAATATGATCGCGACTAAACTTGACAATTAAGAGAAGTTATAAATTGATTACTTTGATAGTACGGAGACAAACTTCTAATTGTCAACATTTAATGATCTATAATTTGAAATGGACATAACCAAAATGCGTATGGGTTCATTGGGTTGCAATGTTCGAGTATGTGAAGCATGAGGCAAAACAACAAAATATCACGATAATCAAAAAACAAAAAAAATCGAACATTAATTTCTCTCAATAATCAGCTACAATCAAAACTCTTCATTGCTTTAACTTGAGACTCAAGTCGATTGCAATTGTAGATCGAAACTTGGCATATCGGGATCTTTTTTTTTTTTTGTTAATTTCTTTTTTTTTTTTTTCATGTTCCATTTTTTCCTCTGTGAATCTGCTGAGCAAAATTTAAAGGTGTACGAATGTTGTACTTTTACACTCTTAGAGGCCAACCTCTTTGTCCTTGGAGCATTTCCAGCCTCAGCAGCGGCCTTTTAGGGCATCAAAAGCAGCTTCAGTTGATTTCTGTGTTCATATAATAATGACAGGGTCAACATATAACAACATCTTTGTTTTTGCAACAAAGCTTACAAGTTTAATTAGTCGTGCGATAGTGACTTGCACGTCTTTGTCTGCTTCTACAACAAGGAGAATATCAGCTTAGAAGTATGTTGTCAATACTGTAATAACCAAATCAAAAACAATTTCTTATCCATTGACTCAAAAACCGTCAAAGCCTATCATCAAAATAACCAGAAATTTTTACCAAAACACACAATTGGTCAACTCCAACAAAACAAAAGGTCAAAAACTCGGGTAGAAAACCATAGAGCCTCAATCAGTATGAAAATGACCTAATCCTTATTAACCAGTCAAATCTCTTGAACCAAATATAATCACTAATCCCAACTGACCGAGTCCATATTTTAGAAGCAAATGAACAAACTCGGACAGATAACTATTGAGCTTTAGTCTATATGAAAATAACTCAATCCTTACATACATGTCTCTTGATCTACATATAATCACGGATGCCAAATAACCGAGTCTTTATTTCAGAAGTAAGTATCAAATTGTAATGACTGAAACTCTACAAAAACATCTTCTAATCCATTAACTTAAAACCAATCAATAATTACAACAAAATCACTATACATTTGACAAAATCACACAATTGCTTTACTCTACTAAAATCTCTATAAATAAAAAACTTACAAAACCCTAGACCATCGGTCAATATAAAAATGACCCAAATGACCCAAATCCCTTAATCCAATATAGTTACCAAATGACCAAATCCCTTACGAACACTATTAATGGACTTGGTCTATATTTCAGAAGCAAAGGGCACGAAAGCACAAACAAAGTCTGTTGTTATAATGACCAAAAGCTTTAATAAAAAAAAATTACTTATCTATTTGCTCAAAAACAATCAAAGAATTCAAACAAAATCAGTACAAATTTGACCAAAACACAACATTGATTGTCTCTAACAAATTGCAGACATAAAAAATTTGGGTAGAAAACCCTAGAGACACAGCCGATAGAAAATGACCCAAACCTTATATACATATTGAAGCACGTTAGCATGAGAGGAAGATGGAAGGCTGATTGTTGAACAAATGCGCACAGATCGCCATGGGGGTAAGGGATGCCGACCCAATTTCGATAGGTTTCTCGGTTTTTTCCGGCATCTTTTGTGCTAGGTTTTTCTTACCCATGGTCAGAGATAACAGATTGTCACATCGGAGAAGAACATGGACAGTAGATTGTCATGCCAGAGAAGACAACATGAATGGTAGATTGTCATTTCGGAGAAGACAACATAGACGATGGATGATAGATGAACATAGGAGGAGGAAAGATGAGGAAAACAGAAACTGACGGAGAAAGTCGATGAAAAGGAAGAGGAAAGAGGTGACCATATTATGTAATATCTAAATCCCTTAAATTTGGGGATTTTCTTATTTTTGAAATAAAAAATGGTGCCTAAAAATTAGAAAGTAAGTAGATATTCAATTCCTCACCCAAATTTAAGTAAAGGGTATTTTTGTCAATACATACAAAACAATTGCAATTTTCTTTTTATTTTTGTAAATAGGTTGATACGCGGACATATTTTAAAAGCATGGTTTCAAATCAATCATATATATATATAAATAGTCCTATTTTTGGAAGGCTTTCTTTTGCATATTTTTGTTTTAAATTTTTCAAATGGATTCATTTTCAGTCGTTTTTAATTTTTTTTAAATTGCATGTTTTTTAATTTGAAAAGTACATGTTTAATAAGTGCATGTTACTTTTTATTTTTCAAAATAAAAAATAAAAAACATGTTTTGTGACTATAGTTTATTTTGCTATTTTATTTTAAAAATATCACTTTTTTCTCTCGTACTTTCTTGTCACTTTCCTCTTTCCTCATTTTTAGGACAAATTTTACTTTTTCTTTCTGAACTTTAGTTCTTATTATATAATACTTCTCAAGTTTCAATTTGTGAGATTTTCTCATGGAACTTTTTGAAACGCTTGCGAATTTCCCCCTTGATTAACAAAATTTTTTACCAAAAAAAAGCACATGACGCTCAATGGAAGCATAAATTAAGGGTATTAAATGTGAAATAATGAAGTAGTACTCGTTGGTAGCACAAGTTAACCTTATTAAATATAAATTACAAAATAACCCACAAAAGAGAGCTATGAATGAAAAAAAAAAAATGACAATCAACCTAAATATATACTCTTTTAACCTAATTATAAAGGTAACTTGATAATTTCACATTTAATACCCTCAACTCATGTTGCCAAAAAGTGTTATGTGTATTTTTTTTAGTAAAAGTTCAGAAGGAAAAATGTTACAAATTAAGGTTCGAAGCTATCTTGAGAAGTACCTAAATTTTGGGGGAAAGTAATATTTGTCCCCCTCTTTTTTTTCCTCTCATTTCTATCTTTTTATTTTTTATCACTTTCTCACTCTCCTCACTCTCTATCCACATTTTCTCTTTCCTTGTTTTCTCTCTCATCACTTTCTCTTTATCCATACTTTTCATCTGCTTGATGCAGCCATTTGGTAGCATTTAGACTATTACATTTGAATGGTCTATCCAAATATGTATTTGGTAGACGCAACTAGAAATAAAGTATCCAAATGTCCATTAGGTTTTTGTTCTTAAATGGAAAAAAGTCCACTTCTCCCCCTGTTTAGAATTTGGGCCCATTCTAATAGATTCTAAAGTGATTAAAAAATTTGAAAACTATTTTCAATGTCAATTTCATATCTCTTTGCTTTCTCAGATAGTTACTAATGAGTGAGTATTTTACTCATAAATCAAATATTTTTGAGCTTAGGTATTTGTGAAAACCTCAGGCATTTGTGTTATTTTGATCTTTCTTTATGATATTTGTATGAAAATAAGAATTTAGGACTCAGAGAAATTGTGGAACAAAGATTGGAGTTTTTAAGCACTTAAGGCCCTACAGCTTTCAGCCAGGCCAAGAAGACTGCATGGTCGCATAAGCCAGGTGCGCCTGCATGCCTCTAAGGCCCTGCGGCCGCTAACCAGGCTAAGAGGCTTGCACAGTCGCGCCTCCCACGCTCCTCCACTCCCCTAAGCCCGCATAGCCGCACCATGTCTCTGTTGATAGTCGAGATTAGCCCATTATTGACAATTCAACGGTCCAAATTTCACCTAATTTAAGCCTTCTTAAGGGAAGCAAACCCTAGTTCCCAAATTGAAGAAGAAGAGAGGAAAAAAGAGGCACAAAATTCCTAAAGAAGAAAGTGCTTTGGAGGCTCAATCCCATGGCTTTTCCTTGAGGATTCTTGAAGGATTGGTGGATTCAAGCCTTGAAGATTATTCTTCCAACCTAGTTCTTCCTTCCTTCTCCCTTTTTCTTTTTCAGTTTTTAGATTTTGTTTTGAATTTGTAATTGTAGATTTGGCTTGGATAATATTTGCAGTTATGAATTCCTTTTTGTTTTTTTGTTATGGATTGTACTATGTTGAGATAGGTTTCATCTTCTAGGGCTTGATGTAGCTTTTATTTGAACTATGATTTGATAACTTTGTTAATAGATAAATTAATTGCATTTTCAATTCATTTGTGTTCCTCCATACTTACTGCTTCTAATTTATTGGGAAATGAATTAGTTGATTTAGATTCGTGAATTCAATGCTCGGGAGAGATTTAGTTCATATATCAGATTTGTGAAACACAGTCTATGTTATTGTGAGACTATGAGGAGATCAACTCTTAGATAATCTATTCAAGCATCTTGGTAGTTGAGAGGCCAGGAGGTGATCAATACCTTGATAATTGATTTAAGAGTCAGGCTTAATGAATGTGTAGGTAAACAAGTTAAATAGGGATATCAACTTGGATAATTATGGATATTATCTCATTTGACGCTCGAAAGAGGTAATGATATTAGATTAAGACCTTGATTAATGAATTGAATGGAATTGGCTGACAATTACTAGATAGGATTAGCATATGGATAGTTTAGCGATATCAAGACTCTAGAATCTTTGTAAATAGTAGAGTACAATGTCATTTTCTATTTGTATTTGCTTTATTTTATGTTTGCCTAGATAAAGTTAGATTGCGATAATCATAGTACTTAGTGGTAATCTAAAAAACAATCTATGTGGATACGACACTCACTCACCCTATATTATCAAAACTTGACACTATACGCTTGTAGGTTTATGCAATAGTCACTTTCAAATGTATATTTGAATATTTTTATTCAAATGTTCTGATCAGAATGTTAACATCTAAATATCAATTTCGATATAATTTCAAATGTTAATATTCAAATCTTTTCATTCAAATATTTCCATCCAAAATTTTTCCATTCGAATGCTTCTCCTGAACCGATTTAAACTTTCTCATCACTTTCTCTTTATCCATTCTCTTTCATCACTTTTTTTTTTTTTTTTTCTACTTACTCTCACTATCCTCACATCCAATAACCACTCACTTTCTTGTTAGCATGATTATGGATCTATCTTCTTGTAAGTCTCAACCAATTACAACAACCACAGTGTCCGTCCCGATATATTGGCCTTATCTCAGCTCGAGACCCGATGCGTTGTCTCGATTAGAACGCTGATCATGACCTATCAACTAACTGTACCTACTACAACGTAGTTTTGGTCCGTCAAGCTAACCCTGATGTTAAGACAAACTACACTGTTGATTCCAAACTTGACTCTATTGTTGGTCCTAGCTTATCGAACTAAATGCAACAACATTTCAAGGCTTATCATTTGTCCCAGCCTATCAGACCAATTAGGAGCATAGGTCCCGGCTTATTCGATCGATTGCAATCTTAGTACCTGCTTGTTGTGTCGACCATAATGGTCCTGGCAGGTCAAGCTAACTACATAGCGTGTCTCAGTGTGACGCCTTCATCCTACGTAGGGCCGTCACCTTCATACATAACTATACTTTACTTGAAAATTTAGGAATATTTTTTTTCTACATACTTATATATAAAAAGGTTTGCCCGTAGAAACTTATCTTACATACATACTGAAGTAAAAAGATTGTTTAAAGTCTTTAGTACCAAAATACCATATAACATAACTTGTCCTTGCGATATATACTTATATACAAAAACTTATTAACTCATAAAAAGATTGCGGAATATATGCGTAGTGGTATCCATATCGCCCTTCATCCGCCGCACCGTCCGCACATAGCTCATAATTTATGCTGCAGGTTTCTTACCTACAGTATGAAATATAACTAATGAGCTTGCGCCCAGTAAGCACAAACTTAATCTCACAAAACATTTTTTTATTGTAAACATCTTGAAAACATGCAATCATCATATAACATATGCATGAACCATTTATGTTCATTTATGCATCCATTTTTAATTTGAACTTATTATCTTTCATATGGGCCCCATAGTGTACGTACCATAAGCGCGCCTCCAGATAGAGTTAGGGGTTGCAAAGTCCCTAACAATTCTGGGAATCATTAAACTTGGACATGAAAAATCCTCCACCTTTGGGAGGTTGATCCTCCACCTTTGGGAGGTTGGTACGACACTTTACTTGTGTTCTCTTATCATGTTGTTTATCTTTAGTGAACATGCCTTATGATGTCACTATATCATAACATAACTTTATCTCATTCATAACATGGCATGGCGTTTTTACAATCATAGCACTTTTGCAAACATAATATTTTTTTGTAATTATGGCACTTTTGAAAACATAGCATTTTGCAAATATAGCACTTTTGAAAACATGACATTTTGCGAATATAGCACTTTTAAAAGCATGACACTTTGGTAACATAGCATCGTGTTGAACATAACACAAAACATGTAATAGCATTTTTCAAAATAGCATACTACCTTTCATACTGCAGGTGAGGTTTGTACTTATCTCTTGTGCCGTATCCTGAGTGTTGCGTCCTTAATTCGGTTGGCAACAGCAGGTCACTTCCTGATATATAAAAAATATAGGATCAGAGTCCTATCATGAAGTGTTGGTGACCTAACCAACTCTCATACCTACTCTTAGTTGTATGTCCCCGATACTTGATACCTTACTTGGTCACCATTAATCGTCTTACCTTATTAAGAATAATCAAACGTTGATTATTCCTTATGAAGTCACGTTGGATAACCTACTCTTCTTGGTGCTAAGCCCTTAATCTTATCATTAGGGTTTCGGTTCTTCTTTATTCCTTCCTTGGGTTTGCTCATATCTCTTAATCTTTGGGTTATCTCTATCAACCCTTAAATCCTAGCCCGATTGCATATTTTATGTACCCCTTAGGGTTATATTGGGTAATCCCTAAGGTCAACCTTAATTCAATATTTGGTCAATTAAAGTCAACATCTGGTCAACTAAAGTCCACCCTTGGTCATCCTTGGGCTTATCCCTGTAACTCGGATATAATATCCGGTTACCGTTCGTAGTCGGCTTGATTACCCGTTTTACCTTAAAACTCCATTTTCTTACCTTTGGAAACATTGTGTAATTATCTTCCAAAAATCCTTTAGTTTGCTTGTAAAAATTCTTACTTCTTTGACTAAAATTTTATAAAACTATTTAGGACTGAAAACCGCATGTCACGTTCATTTTGCTTTACCTTGGCTTAAAACCTTGAAAACACTTGGCTTAAAACAAATCTCATTTTCTCTTCTTACTTGGAAAAAGGTTGAGGAAAATTTCCAAACTCTTAACTTGGCTTATAAAAATTTATGTTTTTGAAACAGATCTTTATAAAAATCGTTTAGGGCTGGAAACTACCTTTGAAATAGTTTCCATAGTTAAAACAGTGGGTTTTAGAAGAAAAACAATTTTTCTGAACCAGTTTTAGAAAATCCTGTGCAGGAATTTTCGGTTCCCTGCACAGTCCTTGGAAAAACGATGTTAGTTTGAAAATATAATCCGAATTTGAAAAACTTGTCTTCACGAAAGTTGTAGCTCTCGAAAATGCTAAAACTTTCGTGTTTTGTAAAAAATCCAATTCGGCTTGTATTCGTGCCAGTGTTTGTTTGAAACTGAATGATCGTGCAACTAGAGCTGGGCGGATCAGTCTCGGGTTTTGATAAAAACGGAGGCCATTGGAGCCTCATTTTGAGATTCTGTTTGCGTTGCCCCCTAGGAAAAACGCTTCCGAACAACTTTTGTGTTTTGAGTTTTACCCAGTTCGGCCTCTAAAGGCCTTAAATTTCCACTTTCCCGAAACTGGTCAGTTTTGAATCCGAACTGGCAGTTTCGGTTGCTTAGTTCGATTTACGTCCTATTTCGCGGAATCTATATCGACCAATCACTTCGGGAGCTTACACATCAAACACACAGCGTTTCTAACGTCCCCTAAATCCAAGCATGTCAATCCCACGTGCCCATGCAGTCCTAAACCGAATGCCCTATCCTTGAGCTACATGGTTTCTAGCCTAGCATCATAATCAATCATACACCATCACATTCACCATTGAACTAGCAGCCACACAAGCACCGCCTAGGGCAGATTTTGTGACCAGAAATCAGGGGACATACTAATCATATCTAGCATGCATCCTAACAATTTTTCAAGCACAAGTCAAGCAAGCAAACATCATAGATAAGCCAACCACACCCTAATCCCTAACCAAGCACACACTAACATATCTAGGGCTGAAAATTAAATGGACTTATGTCCTTACAAATCCAACTTGAATACACAATAAAAATGCTCAAATTGAACTTAATTGAAGGATTGGTTCAAGAGTTTACCTTAAACTCAAGTTAGGGTTTGAAATCCCAAATCTCCTTCCTTCCCCTTGGCTTCCTTCCACTCGGCTGCTCCCTAGTTTGACCACCAAAATTTTTCTTGGCTGATCCACTCAAGAGCCGAACCTTCTACAAGGTTTTCCCCTCAAATTTTTCCAACTTTCCTCTCCTATTTCTCATCCCCAAACCCACGGCCACAGCAGCCAAAAATGGGTCTCCAACTTCTCAAAATTTTTTTCTTGTTTCTCCCTAGCAAACTCGAGTACCCTCCAAGCAAAAGCCCTATGGAAATTTTGGTTTTTCTCCTCTCTTTCTCTCCCCCAAACCCACGGATTTTGTGCTGAAAAATGGCAAAAGTTTGGCTATGTTTTGTGAATAAAAATAGGTTTTTAGTGCATCTATTTATAGAGGGGGGGTATGTGGCCGGCCAAGGGAGGTGGGAAGATTCTAGAGTTCTTTAGAATTTTTCCAAGCTTAGCTCACACTTATGATGTCATAACTTAAGAGCAAGACGACATCACCCTTTAAAAACAAGGGCCTTGTTTGGCCATTCTCTAAAATTGTCCTTTTTTTTTTTTTTGTGTTACACAGATATTTCCAATACTATGCTCAGTATTTTCATACTGTACTTCGGTCCAAAATTTTTCTGTGTAAAAATCGGACCGTAAAAATATCTTTCTTATTTTTCGGAGACCCTTTTGCCCTTAATCCTAACTCGGTGTGCTTGATTTTCTATGGTGGTTTTAAGGCTTATTCGCACTATCTTGACCATAAAGAAGGTTTTTCGCAGTCTCTTTTCTACATTGCCTTTCATCATACTGTACAGTCAATTCTTTGACTTTTCTTAGTCAAGGTCGACTCCCTTTTTTTTTTTTTGGTCAAACCTTTGACTTTTGTAAAATCACATCCTTTTTCGTTCTTTTCGACTCAAAAAGCCATTTGCTAATCTCGGCATTCTATTTTGAGTCTTTTAGCAAACTCAACGAGAATTCAAACATTAACAAATAAAATTATGAATTTCTCATTGCGATTCATAACTTTTCATGAAAACGTCTTGTAAATACATAATACGGACTTTTAATTTCCTATGAATAAAGAAATCATAAGTCCATGAAAATTCGGGTCTTACACTCAGCTTGTTGGCCGATTTGTGATGCAAGTCCCAACCAATCGCAGTAATGGTTATAGCCCATCTTGGGTCAACCCTAGTGCGGGTCCTAGTCGATTTTCCCAATCTTAAAGTCAATCCTATTTTTGTAAAACCTCGATGTGACTAATAATCACAATCTTTATTTTTTTTAATTAAAGAGAAACAATTCTGAAAACATGAAATTTTTTTGTTTTTATACAATTTAAAAATAATTGAAAATAATTTAACAAATGTAAAAATAAAATCAATATCATCAAACATATTTTCAAAAACTAAAAATATTAAAAAATTGCTTTTTTGTTTGGAAAAAAAAATATGTCAAATAAACTTGACCCATTGTTTTTCTTCATTAATTTGTCAGATCCTTCAATATATCATGACAACATGTCACATCCAACAACTCGTGACAACAACGATGATTAAGATCATCGTGTGATTCTTAGTCATGATCATTCGAGGGTGACGTTGCAAGAGCCTTTAATATGCCGTATAATGGCGGGCCCCACCATTATTATATTCTTGCAGAGGAGAGAAAAGAGTGAGGGAAGACACATTTTGAAACATTAATTTTTTTAAATACTAATAAACTATTAAAATTTTCTAACTAATGAAATATTAAATATGTACATATAATTCGGCTATTTAATTGATTTATGGAAAAATGGGCTATGTATATTAAAAAAAATCATATGATGTAATTCCCATATAATTTCGATTACAAATATCTGCATATATATTGTTTCTTTTACCAAGAAAAGTCCATACATTTTCTACATAAATCCCTATTGTGCAGTAGAAACAACTAATCAAAGACTAATTAAAAACAAAAATATAGTGAAAGACACGTTTTTAGATCACAGTTTCAATTATAACAGCTTTGAATTTCTACACTCTAAGTCAAAGGTCAAAAAATATATTTTACCCAAATTGCTTCCACCAGTTAGAACAGCAATCTAGTAGCTTACTACTGGTAATCTACTAGATGTTGAAATTGACGTTGGCAATTATGGGTCAAGTCACCGGCGTTGGTTGCCAGAGTTTTCTAAGATCACTATGGATAATCTATCAAAATGAATTTTAGTGAAAAGAAGGTTGGTCGTTGGCAATTCTAGTTGTGATAGAGTAATCTGGTGGATTACTTTAAATAGTATACAATAATAGTTTCCCTTCTCAACGAATATGATCTACAATCTCCATCTCCGACCACTAAAGAATAATTTGGTATATTATTTTTTATCACCGATGAAATAATTTGCTATTTTCAAACACAAGATGGCCAATTAGTTGTCAGCATTATTTGTTGGAGAGTAAGTTGGTGAATTATTTTTTAAAGTAATTATCCTAAGTAGTTCTTGAACTCTTTTAAATGTGACGGTTTGGTCCTTGATTTTTTTTTTTTACCAAGATGATCCTAAACTTCTATTCTCTTGGCCATTTCAATCATTTACATTAAAATCTGTGAAATTTCTAACTGAATCTTGCTTAAATGATTATTTTTATAATAAAATTACTAAAATACCCTCCAATCCCCCGTCTTTCTATTTTGCCCACCACCCCCAACCCCACCCCCTTTCTCTGTTTCAACCACCAACCCCACCCCCTCGTCCCTCCCTTCTCCCATGCCCTTCCCCCATGATTGGGTTTGGGCCCCACACCCCCGACCTTGTGATAGGGTTCACGGCCCGCCCCTAGGATTGGGTTCCCCCCACCCCCATGACTAGGTTCACCGACCCCCCCACCTTGAGATTGGGTTTACCCCCCCAGACCCCACCCCTGCGACTGAGTCCCCCCCCCCCCCCCCCCCGATCAGTACCTTCCTTGATCTAGGTTTGTCCCTTGAATAGTAAACGCAAGGAAGGGAAACCCTAATTTCTCAAAATTTTGGGGGAAAATTCTAGGAAATTACCTATTTGGTCTTAAAAAAACATGAAGCATGCTTCTCACGTGACCAATCCATTAGTTTTTTTTTTATGGAAAGAACTGAAATGGCTAAGAAAATAAAAGTTTAAAGTCATTTTAGTCAAAAAAAAAAAAAAGGATCAACCGTTATCTTTGAATAAGTTTACGGGCTATTTAGGTCAATAACTCTATTTTTTTATTATTTGCCAGATACTTTCCCTTCTCAATAAATATGGCTTGCAATGTTTAGCTTCGATTAACAGAGAGTAATATGGAAGATTACTTTTATTCTACCAGATTTTTTTTAATTTTTAAATACAAGATGGTTGACTGGTTGTAGACACTACTTCTTGGAAAGTAACTTAGTGCATTACCGTTGATCATCTATCAGATCGTTTTCCTTGTATTATCAAACATCACCAGAATCGAAAAAAAAACCTCCACAAAAAAACGAAATTATTAAAGTTGTTGCACAAAACTTGCTAGATTAAAAAAAAAAAAAAAAACCATACCAATAAATCCATATCAATTCTTGAACTTTTTCATCATGTTGTTGTCGTCATATCCAGCAATTCCAAAATTCACCATTGCAGTCGGGAGGACGGTCTTGATGGCGTCCAACGACATGCACCTTAGTTTCGTGCTTCTTAGGGATCATTCTATACAATAATCAACATCATAAGGAAAAAGGAAGTTTGTGCATGATTACACTCAAATGTGTACAAAAACAAGCGGTCAATTGTAACATAATTAGGATGATCGATCTCACAAGTAGGTAATCAAAACAAACAAGAAGAGATTAGTGGAACAAAAGCGTTAGAGAAATAAGTAATCAAAGAAAGAAGAAGAAGAATTTTTGTGATTTTGAAACAATTTTAAAGACAACGCAATTTAAAATGAAGTAAATTCAATAATCGAAAGGTGGTAAAGCATCAAGAATCCCTCACATGTATTGTTGTAACGACCCGTCTAGCACAGGCCGTTATCGTGCATACATACATACATAAATCGATAACTTATACAAACTTACTTACTTAATACATGAAATACAGCGGAAATTTTTTTTTATATGGCGTATATACAATACGAAACATAAAATATAAACCATAGTACTAATTGTGCATACTACTAAGTAGCCATAATTAAACATTACATAATTCCATGATCAAAACGCGTAGCGGTTTCCGTTTCCCACTATTCACAGTGCCCGGCCACGCTACTCCACCTTGCATCATCATCAGCTGGCAGGTTGCTTACCTACAGCATAAACTTAAAACAATGAGCTTTCGCTCAGCAAGTACAACTCCTAATCCGCGACACATAACTATACATTTCATTTCATTACATAATACCTTGGTACATATAGCATGCATGAACCAATTATATTCGTATTATGCTTTCTTATCTCTTCATCTCTTATTCTACTTAGGGGCCCTTAACATGAGTGTTCGTACCTGGCGCGCAATTATGAATTGGTTGGGGCGGCCAAACCAAGTCCAACTCAATCCACAGTCCAACCCGACCTGGTGCGGGTGGTACGACACAGGCGACTTATCGCCTTATCCTATTTTCCATCTTGTCATTCTTAGATGTGTCATACATGATCCCATTTTATGAATATAATATTTTATGTCACTTAATCATACTTCATAACTATTTCATATTTCCATTTCAGCATACATTGCTTACTTAGCACATTCCATGACATATACTTATCATACATATATAACATAGCATCAAATCATAACATATAGCGCATAGCATACCAATTGTATCTAGGTAAGTATACAACTAATAGCTTATGCTGTAGGCGGCGTTGTACTTACCTTGTCTATGCCTGACGTTATGTTGTTCCACCTCGGGGCTTAGTTGCAGGTTACCTCCTGCTTAATCGAAGGACTAGGTAAGATTTCTAGCCTATGACCATAATATGTTGGTTATCCACCAACATCCATGCAATGCTTTGGTTATATGTCCCCCCTATCATAAAACATTTTATGTGAGGTTACGTTGGATAACCTTTCATACTAATCACATGCGTGAGCGTAAAGGGTTAGGCCAACACCTAACCTTGAACTTATCGTTATCCTATTTCATGCTAGGTTAACCGAAGTTAACCTTTAAGGTAACTAAAGTCAACCCTCTTCGGGTCAACCTTGGGCTTTGGGGCTAAGCCCGGTAATTCGGGTATAATTCTCCCGATTACCGTCGGTCTTAACTCGTTCTACAACTTGCTTAAGAAAATTGTCTTTTCTTTAGTCTTAAAATGGTTTTGGCACATAAGCCGAAAACTTTTTTAATTTTCTTTAAAAATCCTTAATTCTTGAAACATGACTTTATAAAATGTTTGAAGATTGGAAACTGCCTTTGGAACAGTTTTCATGTTCAAAACAGTGTTTTTAGCGAGAAAAACAGTTTTCCTAAACTAGTTCTAGAAACTCCTGTGCAGGAATTTCTTACTCCATGCACAGTTTTTAGAGTTCAGATTATATGTAAAAATCCTTTTAGAACTAGAAAAAGTTGTCTTCACGAAAGTTCTATCTCTCGAAGAGATATAAAACTTTCATGTTTTACAAAAATTCTGATTCTGCTTAGATTAGTACCAGTTTTAAATTGAAACAGGTTGGTCGTGAAAACGGAGTCTGGACAGACTACCTTCGGTTTTTCGTAAAAACAGAGGCATTTGGAACCTCATTTTGAGAAACGGTCCACATAGCCCCCTAGGAATAACCCTGTTCTACAACTTTCGTGTTTTACGTTTTAGCCCATTCGGCCTCTAAAGGCCTGCAATTACCACTTTTCTGAGACTGTCCAATTTGGAACCCGAACTGGCAGCTTTGTTTACTTAAACCGGTTTACGTCCTAATTCGTGGGTTCTATCTCGACCGACCACTTCGGGAGCTTATTGACAAAGCATGCAGCGTTTCTAATGTCTCGCATGTCCCAACATGCTTACCCAACACGTCCATGCAGCCCATGAAATCTGAACCTTATCCTAGGGTTGCATGGTCTAGCATAGGACAAACCATTCCAAGCATTCAACATCATACCAAATAAATCTCTAACATGCAATCACATGCTTAATCATGCTATAGGGGACATGTAACCTCATATAAAAATTCTAGCATGCACTCCTAGCATACCAATCAAACATAAGCATATTAATGGACATAAATAAACCAAACCACCCTTAAGAGATCTAATCAAGCACCAAACTAATACTAAGGGCATGAAAATAAATTGGTGAGCTTATGCTCTTACAAACTTGGCTTGAAACAAATACATTTAAATCTCAACTTAAAAAATTGAATGAAATAAGATTAGGGCTTTTGAAAAATACCTTGATTGGTATTAGGGTTTGGCTTAGGATTGAACCACAAAATCACACCTTTGGTTCCTAGCTCCTAGAACTGGTTCCACACACCAAAAAGGCTCCCAAAACTTGGTTTTTTGGACTCAATTTCAGCCCCCACCCTATGCTCGGCCACACCACCAACTTGCATCGAAATCTGAAATTTTTTTCCCTTGATTTCCTGCACAAACCCATGGGCTCCCTAGGAGGAAAAATAACCTCAAAAACTTGCTCCAAGCTTGCTCGGTTGAAACCCGAACTCTCCCCTAGAGTGTCCTCTAAATTTTTGGACTTTTCTTCTTGGTTTCCCCTGCTCACTACCCCCATGGCAGCAGCTATAAGTGGTTGGAAAAAATTTTTCACTCTCCCTCTTGCTTTCCCACTCAAAACCGAACACCCCCTAACCTTGGTTCAAGAAAATTTTTTCTTTCTCTTCCATTCTCTCACTCTCGGCTTGGCTGAAGAAAAATGGCCAGAATTTAGCTTCATTTTCTGATTTAAAAAGAGGAGAGAGCACCTCTATTTATAGGCAATGTGGGACTTTTGAAACTTTACATTTTGACCCCAAAATTTTTAAAATTTTTCACAAACACCTAGCTAGGTGGCCGGCCATGCTTCTTGGAGAACAAGCAAGAATTGTCTAGAACAAGACACTTGTCTTGTGTGGATTAGTTCTCAAAAAGTTGATGATGTCATAAATAAAAAATGGGTGATGTCATAATTAATAAAGGCTTGTTTGGCTACTTTTTCCAAAAAGCAGTGTAATTTAAACTTAACACAGATAAATTTAATACTGTGCTTTACTAATACACAGTATTAATATTTTATATTGTCGTAAAAATTTTATCTATGAAAAATCGGGCTGAAAAATTTTTTCTTTATTTTCTCAAACCCTTTTGCCCTGTGCTCTAACTTTGCGTGCTTGATTTTTCTACGGTGGTTTTAGTTCTCATTTATGTCATCTTATCCGAAAAAAATGGGTTTTCGCAGTATTTTTCCCATACTGCATGTCACAAAATTGTACTGTTAGGGTTTTGACCATTTTGGTCAAAATTTGACTTTTCCGGATCAAAGTTGACTTTTTTGGTCGACCCTTTGACTTTCCTAGAATTATGTAAATTTCATCTCTTTTCATCCGAAAAGACCATTTATCAATCAAAACAAGCATATTTGAGTCTTATAAAGCTTTAAGAACTTATAACACATAATGAAGTCCTAAAGCGAACTTTTTCATAAATGCCGATACGGCATGCATTTAATTCCTTTAAAAAGGAAATATTAACATCGAAAAAATTGGATATTACAATTATTTTCCAATTTTAGTTTTGATTCATAAAAATTCAACAAAAGTATTCAAATGAATTAAACTTCTCACGTTAAGACCAAAAAGATTATTATTATAAATTATCTAAAATCGACAATTTATCAAATTGACAATATGACAAAATTCTGGTTACAAAATAATTCTAGTTACAAAACATTACATGACAAAATTTACTTAGAAAAAGCATGATTGAATCTATATAAAAACTTAACACATAATATTTTGCATTCAAAGAAGATTAGAAAATGGAGAAGAATAATTCACTCAAATATATATGCATTATAAAACCAAAACAAACAAAACCCCAATTGGAATACTCAACACATGAGTTCATTTCTAGTTTCACCAAGAGAAATTAGTCTAATATGCTCAACATTCGCATAAAAACTCTAAAGAAAAATAGGAAAAGAAGAGATAAAAATACACTAGTAAAAATCCCGGTTTACATGCCGGTTTTTTACCGTCGTATAAACTTTACACGACGGTTCTGTAACCGTCGTGTAATCTACCGTCGTGGAAGATACCACGATGGTTTTAAGAATCGTCGTGGTATCTCAATATTACACAATGGTTAACAACCGTCGTGTAATGTATATAAAATATGAGAATCGTGGTACAAAGCGGACTTTACACGACGATTCTACCAAAAACCATCGTACAAAGCGGACTTTACACGACGGTTTTACCGAGAACCGTAGTGTAAAGCGGACTTTACACGACGGTTTGGGCGGAATTGTCGTGTAAAGTCCTACTTTACATGACGGTTCTCCAGAAAACCATCGTGTAATGCCTTTTGCCTTTCAAAAAACCCAAAAAAAAAATTTTTTGGGGATTACACGACGGTTTTTAGCAAAACCGTCGTGTAATGTGCTACATTACACGACGGTTCTCGCTAAAAACCGTCATGTAATGTGCCTCGTTACACGACGGTTTTTAGTCAAAACCGTCATGTAATCCTACCTAAAATTTTTTTTGGGTTTTTTGAATGACATTAGGTATTACACGATAGTTTTTTGCTAAAACCGTCATGTAATGAACACATTATACGACGGTTTTTAGCGAGAATCGTCCACAATATGCACCAAAATTTGCACCAAAACCATCCACAACATTCACAAAAACTTAGAGTAACAACTAAAAACCGAATACACTCTACATGCATCAATTTTCATATTATTATCCAACAAAAAAACCATTTTGGCATTTCATCGAGCATGTGGTGGGCGAAAAACAATCCGTGTTAAACATTGGATGTAAAGTGCCAAATCCATTCACATTACATTCCAATCCAAATAATAACAACAAAAAGACATTCAAATTGTAATACCCGGAATTTTCATGGACTTACGATTTCTCTTTTTATTAGAAATTAGAAGTCCACATGATGTGTTTTTATGATATTTCATGGAAAATTATGAATCGCATGTGAAATTCGTAATTTTATTAGCCAATGTTAGAATTTTCTTTTAAACCGGTTATGAGATTCGGAAAAAATGCCGAGATTGGTAAACGGCATTTTGAGTCAAAAAGGACGAAAAGGAAAGAAAAAGAATGAAAAAGGACGAAATTTTAAGAAAGTCAAAGATTTGACCAAAAAAGTCAACTTTGACCAAAAAGTCAAAGGGTTGACCAAAAAGTCAAAGTTTGACCAAGGACGGGTCAAAAATGTTGACCTCGAAAAATGATGAAATGCAGTGTAAGAAGCGACTGCAAAAGCTTTCTATGGTCAAGAAAGTAAAAATAAGCCGTAAAAACCACCCTAGAAATCAAGCACACCGAATTAAGAAGTAAAGGGCAAAAAGGTCTCCGAAAAATTGGAGAAAGAAAGTTTTCGGTCCAATTTTTACAAGGAAGAATTTTGGATCAAAATTAGGGAGCACAATATTTTTTAATATTTGTGTGACACAAAGGAAAGGAAAGGAATTAATTTTTAAAGAAGAAAAATGGCCAAACAAGGCATTGCGGGAGCTAGTGGAAAATGACATCAACACCTTGACATCACCTTCCACCAACTCAATGTTGCACATGTGGACTCCCCCTCCTCCATAAAGTTCGGCAAGCTCAAAGAAAAATAAAAGAAAAGGCATGAAAGGAAGCCATAATTTAAGGAATGGTGTCTCATTTGGAAGCTAACTAGATGGGAACTAAATGTGAGCTAGTTAGAGTAAAGAAATGGAGCTCTTTTCCACTCCATTAAAGTTCGGCAGCCATCCCCTTTGTCCCTCCAAAAATTCGGTTGGTCTAAGAGAAAAGAAAGGAAAGAAAATCACAAAGAAAAGTATGAGAAAAGATGGAAAAGAAAGACAAGGCATAAAGCCATTTTTTTTTGGAAAAAGTGATCAACCAATGCATGCCACTTGGCCCTCCAAATTTTCAGCCAACAGCCCATCCCCTTTGATGGTCGGCAGCAAGCAAAGGAAAGAAGGAGACAAGCTCCTTGATTTAAGGACAAGCAACCAACTACTCCACTTTCTCCACTTCAAAAGTTTCGGCCAACCTCTCCTACTTCTCCCTCCATTCGGCCAGCTCATGGACAGCAAGAAGAGAAAAGAAAGACAAGGCCTAGAGCCCTTTTTTTGAGGAGAAAAGTTGGTCAACAAAGCAAGCTAACCTCCCTCACTTCTCTTCCACAAAATCAGCTTCTTGTCCCCCTCCTTTTCTCCTTCACATTCGGCAGCAAGCAACTCAAATCCCCCTTGGATTCGGCCAGCTAAGAGATGGAGAAAGAGACATGACATAAAGCCAACTTTTGAGGAGAAAAGCAAGACATCAACCCTCCCTTTTCCCCATGACTTTCGGCAACCCAACAAGCAACTAAGGGCTGCCAGTTTTCAAGAGAAAACCGTGGGAGAGAGAGGGAGGAAGAGAAGGAAAAATCTGGAAAAATGCTAGAGGGTTTTGCATGTGTGGTGTTCGGCTTTTCTAGGGGAGAAAGGAAAGAAAATTTGTGAGCCATGAAGACCCATTTTGGGACAGCAAATCCGTGAGTTAGAGGAGTGAAAGAAAGAGAGAAAATCTGGAAAAATTTATGGGGTAAACCAAGCTTGAAGTTCGGTTCTAGCAAGAGGAACCAAGAGGAAGGATTTTGGTGCTTCTTGGAGCAAAAAATCCGTGAGCATGGAGGAAAGAAAAAGGTAAGAGAAAAACTTGGATTTCTCATCTTATAAAGTTGGTTTTGACGAGCAAGAAAGAAGCTAACAAAAAGTTATTGGATTCCTATTTTTCTTGCAAAATCCGTGAGCCATGGAGCCAAATCCGTGGGTGAGCAAACCAAGGAGGAAAAGAAAGATTTTCAAACCCTAACTTGGGTTAAGGTAACCTCTTAAACTAATCTTGGATTTAAGCTCAAGATAAGCATTTTTATGATGGTTTAAGATGGATTTGTAAGGACATAAGTCCAAGTTATTTTTTCAGCCAAGATTTTCGGTGTATGTGCTTGATAGGGATTAGGGTTTGGTTGGCTTATTTTATGATGTTGCTTGCATGATTTTTATGCTTGAAAAATTGATAGGATGCATGCTAGATGTGTTATTTAAGTCCCCTAAATTTTGGTCACAAATCAGCCCTAAGGCAGTGGCTGATTTGCTTGAAAAAAATGTTGTATGTGATGATGGATCCAAGAGCTAGAACCATGCAACCCATAGACTAGGATTTTCGGTTTTAAGGGCTGCATGGGTATGATGTATGGACAAGAATGTATGCATGGGATGTTAGACACGTTGCTTGATGTATGTTTAAGCTCCCGATGTGATCGGTCGAGTTAGAATCCGCGAACTAAGACGTAAAACCGGATTAACAACCGAAACTGCCATTTCGGAGTCGAAACTGGCCAGTTTCGGGAAAGTAAAATTATCGGGTCCTTAGAGGCCGAATGGGCTAAAAGTTAAAACACGAAAGTTGTTCGGAACAACTTTTACTAGAGAGTAACACAGACAGAATCTTAAAATAAGGCTCCAAAGGCCTTCATTTTTATGAAAACCCGTGGCTAACTCCTGGAGCCAGTTTCACTCCGTTTTTCAGGATCACCCACATTCAAACGAAAACTGGTACTGATCTAGCCAGAACTGGGTTTTGTGCAAAACACGAAAGTTTTATCATTTTTCGATAGCTACAACTTTCGTGAAGACAAGTTTTTCAGAAAATGAACGGATTTTTAATCTGGGTTGTTTTTATGAAGAGTGCTCAGGGAATCCGCGAATTTCCAGCACTTGGTTTACAAAAACGTTTTCTAGAAAAATAAAAAGTGTCTCTAAAATGTTATTTTGACTACGAAAATCGTTCCAATGGCGATTTTCAGTCCGTAATGATTTTATGAAGTCCCGTTTTAAGAAAATGAATTTTTAGAGTTTTTGGGATTATTCACCCAAAGCTCTCAAGTTAAAGAGAAAAATGAAATTTTCCAAGTTAAAAAGGAAAATGAGATTTTCAAGAAGAAAGTGGAATTTTTAAGAGTTTAGAATTGAAATTCCACATTTTTCGAAGAAGTAAAGAAAGTGATGATTTTAGACAAGTATTTTAAGAGTAATAAAGTAAGAGCTTTTACAAGCAAATTAATAGGATTTTTGGAAGATAATTATATAATGCTTTCCAAAAATAATGAAATGGAGTTTTAAGGTAAAAATGGGTAATCAAACTGACTACGAACGGTAACCGGAAATTATGTCCGAGTTACTGGGCTAAGCCCATAGCCCAACGTTTAACCCAAAGGGGGTTGACCTTAGTTGACCATATGTTGACTTGGGTTAACTAAGAGTTGACTTTAGGGTTACCCAATATAACCTTAAAGGATACCAAAATTAATGAGATGGGCTAAGACCTTGGGTTATTGAAGAGAAAATAACCCAATGGATTATGGATCAAGTAAAAGTAAAATATAAGCCCAAGAAGAAGGAAGTAACCAATCAGGCTTACAAGAGATATTAGAGGGGACATATAACACACACATCTAGGATTGCTCATAGATGTGGTTAGGATACCAACATCATATGTCGCGATTATGGTAAGATAAGTTAACCTTATCTTACACCTCCTTTGAAACAGGATTATGAACCTGTTGAGATATCGCAAGGAATGTACGTCAAGAGCATAGGACTTAAGGTAAGTACAAACCTCACCTGTAGTATGGGAAAAATAATATGTATGTTCAAATATGCTATGTTTCAAGATATGTTGAAATGCTTTAAAGATGTCATGTTTTGAAGATGTTTTCAAGATGCCATGTGTTAAAGATGCCATGTTTTAAAGATACCATGCTATGTTTTATGAACGAAATGTTAAGTATGTATGATATAGTGACATCATGAAGTATGCTCACTAATGATAAGAAACTTGGTAAAAATACACAAGTAAGGTGTCGTACCAACCTCCACCAAGGTGGGGGATTTTTATGTTAAAGTTATGGATTCGCTCTCTCGTTTTTGTAAGAGGGTGTAATCACTTATGTTTTCTGGGTAAAGTTAGGGACTTGCAATCCCATCTAACTGTATCCAGCGGCGCGCTATATTTTAAGGGTACGTACACTATGGGGCCCATAAGAAAGATAAGGAAGTTAAAAAAAATGCATAAATGGAACATAAATGGTTCATGCATATGTTTTTATGATGAAGTATGTTTCAAGATGTTTAAATAAAAATGTTTTTGTGAGATCGCGTTTGTACTTGCTGAGCGTCAGCTCATCAGATATATTCCATACTGCAGGTTGAGATAAAAAGCTTGTAACTTTACTTGGTGGGCTTGGAGATGATGCAGCGAGTGGAGGGCGGTGTGGGATACCACTACGCAATAATTTCCGCATTATGTTTAAAGTTATGAAGTTTTTATGTATGTTTAAGTATCAAGCCAAGTTATTTATGTATGAAATGTTCAAGGTAAGATGCACAATTTTAGTGCATGTGTTTCAAGTCGAGATTTTAAAACGAAATCCAAATTATGAAGTTCAAAGAAAGTTTTAAAATGATATTCAAAAGAAGTTTCAAAAAAAAAAAGTAAGTCGAAAAAAAAAAAAAAATTTATTCCGCATTTTCTTCAAGTAAAGTAAAGTAAGTTATGTATGAAGTATGAATGTGACGGTTCCGGCGCCCCACATCCGCGCGGTCGGCCCCGCGTGGGTGTCAGGTGGGTGGTTCGGGACGTCACAAATAACTCAAAATACTTGTATAGATCGGATTTATTAAGCGTGGGTTGTTCATATATTTGTTAGATAACAAAAAGTTTAGATATGAAAACATACACCTTGCTTTTCGCCAAGTATAGTGCACGGCCACACCTAGAGAGAGAGAGAGATGGTCGGCGGCGGCAATGACGGCGGCTTGACCGGAATTTAACTCGAAGGTGGCGGCGGGTGGGTGAAGGAGGTGGTGAGAGAAATGAAGAAAAAGCTTTTTGGTGTCTAGAAAGGGTGAGAGCGGCGGAAAAAATGAAGAGAATGAAGTTTAGAGTGTATTTAAGTATTGGGTTTTCGAGTGGATTTCAAAGCATAAAAATTTAAAATTTTCAAATTTTTCAGGGGATTACACGACGGTTCTTCAAGAGAACCGTCGCGTAATCCTCCACCGAGGAGAGATTACACGACGGTTCCGAAGTATGAAAATTTAAAAGCATTGGGTTTTCACACAGATTTCAAAGCATGAAAATTTAAAATTTTCAAATTTTTCAGGAGATTACACGACGGTTTTTAAAAACCATCGTGTAAAGAGAGGATTACACGACGGTTCTTCAAGAACCGTCGTGTAATCTACCCGGATTACACGATGGTTCTTGAAACCGTCGTGTAATCCCTCCTCGGGGGTAGATTACACGACGGTTCTTGAAACCGTCGTGTAATCCTCCACCGAGGAGGGATTACACGATGATTCTTGAAACCGTCGTGTAATCCTCCATACGGGTAGATTACACGACGGTTATTCAAGAACCGTCGTGTAATCTCCGGATTACACGACGGTTTTATAAAACCACCGTGTAAACTGTGTAATACATGACGGTTTTATAAAACCTTCGTTTAATATCCATCGTGTAATCCCACTTTTGTTATAGTGATATGACTATATTTAGGCTCTAAATTCAACCAAAAATTGGTAAGGAAAACAACAACCTCACCCTCTTGAGCAGCCCTCAGTATATAGCCATGAGTCCAACATACTAGAGAGAATTTTTGGCACAACAAATTCGCCACCCAGGTTGGTAAATTGAGTGGAGAGAGGTGGTAAACCAACTAGAAGAAATTGATTACCTGGGCTGGAGTTGGCACCAAACGCGCAGGCTTGGTTGGGAACATGGCCCGAAACTCGCGGTAAACCAGCTGGAGGAGATTGGTGGCCTGGGTTGGAGTTGGCACCAAACGCGCAGGCTTGAGAAGCGCAACCAAGAAATCACGCAGGCTAGGATCACAAGCTGGAATCACGAGCCTGAGAAACATAGCCTAGAAGTCACATGGGTTAGGATCACGGGCTTGAAAAGTACACGTGGAGGGGACAGCTAGGGGCCTGTGTGTTTGGGCGGCGTGTAGACGATCGACACGTGGCTAGGAGGAGCTGGGAGGCTCGGCTTGGCTCGGTAACTAGCCGTCAACATGGCTCAGTGGCTGGGACACTCGGGCTTCATTTCTTGGGCTTTTGTTTGACTGATTTTGCTTGTAATTTTGACCCAAATGTCTTATCTCCCTACAAAACAAATTAAATTAAATTAAAACTAAATATTTTCACAAAAATATTTTTAAATTAAATTCATGAGAAATATTTAATTAAAACTTAATTTATTTGATAATTATGTACAATAAAAGTGCATTTTTGTATATTTATCACAACCCCCAACCAACTTATTGCTAGTCCCTAGCAAATCAAGCGGAATAAAAATTAAGCCAAGCTGAAAATTCAAATCGAAACCTGCAAAATCATCTAAGCACTTAAACAAAACATTAGCAAGAAATCAGAAAAATGCTATCAAAACTACTTCAGTCATTACTCCAGAGTTGTGTGTGTGTGCACCAAACCATATCCTTCTTACCACAGTCCATAACACAAATAGCATCAAAAAATTCATCAAGAAAAAGTCTCAACTCCATTACCTCACGAGTGTTGGAAATATTTTAGTGCAGAGGTTTTCACTCATGGAGTTGGAAAGGAATCAATCAATGCTCAAATGAGAGAATGTAATTTTAAAAACAAGCTAATAAACAACCATTAATCAAATGATAGACGAATCAAATATTCGAAGCATTACACCACTTACACCATAAACTAGCTTTCAGGATTTCATTCGGATCAAATAGAAAATCACACAGACGAAGATAGGTAAAATACAAACAACAAATATGCAACACTTTAAAAAAAAAAAAAAACAAAGACATCATGCTTAATAGAACAAATGTGGTAAGGAAATCTTTTAACCGCTATGCAGCACCAGATGAGATTATAACCGAACTACATGAATATTGATGATGAAATGAATGCTCTTGCTCTCTCTCTCTCTCTCTCTTTTTTTTTTTTAAGACAATACAAAAAAAAATTGACGAATATTTACAAAACAAGGCTCTATGACAAAAGATCAATTCTATCTAACAAAAAATCATCCCTCAAGCAAAAGTACAAGTTAAATGGTGGTGTTCCCACTACTACAAAAGTTGGCTTAGACGACGGAAATTACACGATGGTTTATTGAAACCGTCGTGTAATCTCGAGATTACACGATGGTTTTTGGAAACCGTCATGTAATCTTTCGATTTTCATAGGATTACACGATGGTTTTTGCAAATCGTCGTGTAATCTCGACATTACATGACGGTTTTCATAAACTGTCGTGTAATCTTCTGAAAATCAATAATTTTTACTTCGTGAAATTCGCATGTAAACCCTTGATAAAATTTCAAATTTGTAGAGAGATTACACGACGGTTTTTGTACACGACGGTTTTTGAAAACTGTCGTGTAATCTTTCGATTTTCATTGGATTACACAACGGTTTTTAGAAACCATCGTGTAATCTTGAGATTACATTACGATTTACACGACGGTCACAAACCATCGTGTAATATTCCGAAAATCAAATTTCAAATTTTTACTTCATGAAATTTGCGCATAAACCCTTGACAAAATTCAAATTCTTAGAGAGATTACACGATGGTTTATGAAAACCGTCTGTAATCTTCTGATTTTCATAGGATTACACAATGGTTTTTGGAAACCATCGTGTAATCTTAACATTACACGATGGTTCATGGAAACCGTCGTGTAATCTTCCGAAAATCAAATTTCAAATTTTTTACTTCGGGAAATTTGCGCGTAAACCTTAACTTAAATCTACTTTCCTCATCCTTTATCATCATTTTTATCTTTCTCCTTTTCTACCACTCAAAGATTTCTCCTACCCACTATTTCCTTGGCTCATGATAACTCTATGAAATAGAGTTATTTAACATGCTTTTAAGCTTATCAATTGATGATATTTCAAAATTATATGCCTTAGTCTTAGTATTTTATATATTATTAATTTGTTTATTTTAGTTAAAGAAAGGGTAAAGTGCTGGACATAATTTTGGCTTTTAGCATATTTTTAAGTCTAATTTTTGTGTGCCTTACAGCTGGAGTCCATGAAGCCAAAAAGAAGGAAGCCCATTGGATTAGAGACGACTTTGGAATGGACTGTTGGAGTGTATTAGATTGCTGCAGCAATGTTATAGTAAAGTACAGCAAAGTGCAGCAGTGAAGAATGTAATTAAAAGCTTGTGGACCCACGTTTGCCTTTACAGCTGGCAGTGGGTCTGTTGCCGATTTTGTCCAAGCAGGCCAGCTGTAAGAGGGCGATGAATATTAGCTATCAAAGAAAAGGCTACGTAAGCTAGGGCAATTTTGGGGAGTGAGAATTGATAGAAAAGGAAAAGTTAAGGAAAGTAGGGGCTAACGGCCGTGGGTGGAAGAGCAAGCAGCAGACGCCATTTTTTGGTGGGAAAAGAGCTGTGAGAAAAGGGAGAAAATGGAAGAGAAAGAGATCCACGAAAAGAGAAAAAGAGCTGGAGAATTTCAAAGGCAACTTGGAGTTATTCGTTGGAGAGAAGAAATTAATCTCTTTGGTTTTCTCATTCTAATATTTGAATTCTTTTGGGATTTTCTTGTTTTTCTCTCTGTGAACTATGAATTCTCTGGTTGATTCTTTTGGTTTTGATTTTGTTGAACGAAACATGAACTAAATTTTCTTAGCTAGGATTGTTGATGGAACCTAGGTTGTATTAAAGACTTGTTTGTGTTGTTAACTGCTTAGCAATTTTTAATCAGGTTTATTCAAGTGATTTATGAGTTTAATCTCTATTAGTTGACTGGCCATCAATTGATGAACAAAATAAACTGAAATTGGTTCTGGGAAGGTTAATTTTAGTTGGATCATACTTGAATATTATATGAGATGGTATAGGAATATATTGTTCCTGTGTACAACCCATTAAAATTGGTTTTTAATTCTGTGTTTTGAATTGGATTGCATAGGAATATGTTTATTTTGGTTGAAAACACTGGATGCACAAATCTTTCGGAAGAGGATTTTGTAAGAATTTTAGGTTGACTGGTTAACTTTGCTACAGCAATTCCTACAGCATTAGAGGTCAGATTTACAACTAAGGGGAAATCAATAATCCTAGTCATTACTCATCCTTGTTTCATTGTCTAAGCTTGAGTTATTGCCATGTTCACCTTTTGCTTGCATTTTTAATTTCGTCCATTAGTTTATAATTAGTTTTTATAATTTTAGTGTTCAAATCGACTTCCAATTTGTTTTAGATTAATTATTCTCTATAATTGAATTTTTGGTGATATATTCACTGTGGAAATGATACTCTACTCATCATTGTATTACTTGTTCGATTATATGCACTTGCGTAGTATTTTCGCGTACATATTTTTGGGCGAATAGCCCACCCGCCGACAGTGTCTTTCCCTACCCTCTCTCTTATTCTCATGGTGATGCTGCTTACCCTCCCTTCTTCCTCATTCAACCGTCGCTTGCAAGGCCGCCATCCCCTCCCCTTCATTCTTTTATCGCCCTCCTTTCTCTCTCTTTTTTTGGCCACCGCCGTCACCACCTTCACTGCCACCCTGTCTTCCCATCAAGGCTGTGAACTATTTTGCATCAAAGAAAGGCAAGGTAATTTCAATATTGCTCAATTTCTTGTTTTCCAACAAAAATACGAACACATAATTCTTTTATAACTTTTTTTTGAATGTAATTTGTGTATTTATTGTTGTTCAATTTTTTTTTTATTGTTGCTCTTTTTAGACAAATCTTTTGTGCAATTTTTTAGCATTTTAAGATCTACGAATACACAATATTTTACACATTTTTTTTCCGCCCATCACATGCTCAATAAAATGCCAAAATGGAATTTTGTTTGATTTAATCGTAATGTATGCATCTTAATTATTTTGAATTTTGCAAACTTGCTAGGGTCCTAATAGATTGGAAGCTTATAACTGGAGAAGGGATTATAAAGAGACGAGACTATAAAACAAAAATCTCGGATCATCTTTGTCCTCACTAAGAGGGAAGTGTTGAATGTGGTTATTTTGTTTTAGGTTATATGAGGGACATAGTATTGAATGGAATTGATATACTTGAAAGAAAAGAATATTATACTTGGGATGATATGGATTGGATTAGGGGAGAATGAACAAAATTTGTAATGTAATTCATTAATTATGATATGTAAATTAGTAATGTAATGGATGATTTTTTTTACTTTGATATAATGTAGCTAATATTTTGTCAATCATATCTTAGACCGTGTATTGATAACATACGGGTTAGGCCACCTGTGAGAAATCACCAAAAAATGTCAAATCATTTTTTAATTTATGTTGGACTTTACACGACGGTTTTTGTTTAAAACCATCATGTAAAGTGGACTTTACATGACGGTTTTGAACAGATTCCGTCGTGTAAAGTTTTCACTTTAGCGAAATTTGATTCATTTTTTTTCTCTATTCGACGACGGTGTGAACCGTCGTGGAATATTGAGATACCACGATGGTTTATCTAAAAACATTCCACGACGGTGGATTACACGACGGTTATCTAACCGTCGTGTAACCTTTACACGACGGTTAATAACCATTGTCAAATCCATAATTTTTACTAGTATCCAAATAATGATTGTACTAATTCAAAAGATCAATAAAAGTTCAAAAAACTATTTTCTCAACTTTCAAAACTCACCAAAAATGAAACACTTAAACTCGAGAATTTTTCTCAACTAAATGTGTTAACAACCATCTTACCATAAAGTTTAGCATATGCACAAAAAGAACTCTGAAAATCATTTCTTAATAGTCAAGATAATAAAAATTGGCTCAAACTGAACATTTTGAAATCACACTTAGATAACTTTGCAGAAATTTTGATCTAAATTCCAAAATGACAAAAATTAAACTTACGCATGAATATGCTCACCACCCCCAATCAAAAATCAGACAGTATCCTCAATATCTAAAAATATGTACAAATGTGAAAAAGACAGGGAAAGAGAACACCTGGATGATGACGGTAGGAACATAGTTGAGCTACCTGATCTGATTCTCCAAAACACACAAACAAATATAAAAGCACATAAAAACAAACTGAAAGTAAAAGCACACAAAACACACAGAAATAAAAGAAACAAGCAAAACAAATAAACAAAAATATGATACAAAAAGGGTTGGAAGCAAACTACTCATAAACCGGGGCCTCAAAAATGATTTCTTTAGCATGGCTCACTCGCTCAATGTAATGCTTCCGTCTCTGACCATTAACTCTGAAAATTCTCCCATCGCTTGGGTCCTCGATCTAGACAGCACAATTGGGAAAGACTTGTTTCACCACAAATGGACCAGTCAACCACGACTTCAACTTACCTGGGTGGAGATGTGGACGGGGAGTCATAAAGATGCACCATCTGATTTGACTCAAAGTTCTTCCTCAAAATCTGCTTTTCATAAGCCACCTTCATTCTAGCCTTGTAAATCTTGAAGTTATTATATGCATCATTTCTCAACTCCTCAATTTTTGACAGCTGAAGCTTTCGTTGGAAACTTGCATCACTAATATCAAAATTAAGGGCTTTGATAACCCAATAAGCCTTATGTTCAAGCTCTACAGGTAAATGACAGGCTTTTCCAAAGACAAGCCTATAAGGAGACATTCTAAGAAGGGACTTGTATGCAGTACGGTATGCCCAAAGAGTGTCTAAGAGGCATGAGGACCAATCTTTACGGTCGGGGTTCACAGTCTTTTCCAGAATCTGTTTGATCTCTTTATTCGCCAACTCAGCTTGGCCATTTGTCTGTGGATGGTAAGTAGTGGAAGCCTTATGAATGACACCGTACTTGTGCATGAGAGTCTCAAAAAAACGGTTGCAGAAATGAGTTTCTTGATCGCTGATGATAGCATGCGGAGTACTAAACCTACATAACACATTCTCTTTCAAAAACTTCACAATTATTGCATTATCATTAGTTCGACACGGCACGACTTCTACCCATTTAGAAACGTGATCCACTGCGAGGATAATGTAGAGGTAGCTAGAAGAAGATGGAAAATGTCCCATAAAATTTATCCCCCAATAATCAAATATCTCTATCACAATAATTGGGTTGGAGGGTATCATATGATGACGGGACAAAGTACCTAACTCTTGGCATCTCAGACAAGAACGACAAAACTCATTAGTGTCTTTAAACAAAGTGGGCTAATAAAGACCACACTACAAGATTTTTGCAGCAGTCTTCTTCACGGAGAAGTAACCACTGCATGCATCATTATAGCAAAAGTTTAGAACACTATGAATCTTGTCATCAGGAATGCATCACCTCATGATTTGGTCAGCGTAGTACTTGAATAGGTATGGATCATCCTAATAGAAATTACGCACCTCGACCAAAAATTTGCGCTTATCTTGAGCACTCCAATTAGCAGGAAGTTCGTCGGTCACCAAGTAATTGACGATATGAGCATACCAAGGCAATTTAGTGACTGCGAAAAGATGTTCATTAGGAAAGTTATCTTGAATGGTTGGACCGTCGGCGGAGTCATTAAATTGCAATCAGGACAAATGGTCCGCCACCACATTTTCAACACCCTTCTTGTCCTTAATGATCAAGTCAAATTTCTGCAAAAGAAGGATCCATCTAATTAATCGTGCCTTAGCATCCTTTTTGGAAATAAGATACTTAAGGGTAGAATGATCTGTGAAGATGATGATGAGTGAACCAATCAGATATGCATGGAACTTTTCAAGTGCAAACACAATAGTGAGCAACTCTTTCTTAGTGGTTGAATAGTTTAATTAAGCACTATTCAGAGTACGGCTTGCGTAATACACTACAAAGGACTTCCCCTCTTTTTTTTTGACCAAGGACTGCGTCAACAGCATGGTTAATTGTGTCACACATAATCTCGAATGGTAAGCTCCGATCTGGTGATTGAATGATGGGAGCAGAAGACAACTTCACCACGAGCATTCAGAAGGCATCTTCACACTCTTACGTCCACTCAAAAATGGCATCTTTGGCCAGGAGATTGCATAACGGATGAGAATTTACAGAAAAGTTCTGTATGAACCTCCTATAGAAACCAACATGCCCGAGAAATGACCGAACTTTTTTCATTGACTAAGGGTGGGCAAATTATAGATAAGTTCAATCTTAAACTGATCGACCTCACTCCATTTCTCAGAGACAACATGCTCCAAGACTATGCCAGATGGTACCATGAAATGGGACTTCTCCCAGTTGAGCACGTGACCTTTTTGTTCACATCTTGTCAAAACAGCTTTTAAATTGAGAAGGCACGAGTCAAGGAGTCACCGAAGACGGTCAAGTCATCCATGAACACTTCTATACATTTCTCGGCCATGTCACTAAAAATGCTCATCATGCACCTTTGAAAGGTGGCCAGTGCATTACATAGTCCGAATGACATGCGTCGAAAGGCATAAGGACCAAAAAGACAGGTAAAAGTAGTCTTATCTTAATCCTCCAATGCGATCTCAATCTAATGATAACCTGAGTAGCCATCAACAAAATAGTAGAAAGGATGACCAGCCACGCGTTCTAGGATTTGGTCAAGGAATGGAAGTGGAAAATGATCCTTGTGGGTGGCGGCGTTCAGCTTTCGATAGTCAATGCACATGCGCCAACTTGTAACAATCCTTGTGGCGACAAGAGCCCCTTTCTCGTTTTCCACCACTGTCACCTCTGATTTTTTGGGCAATACTTGAGTTCGATTGACCTACTTGCTATTAGCAACTGGATAGATAATACCTGCATCCAGAAGCTTCAAGACCTAATTCTTCACAACTTCTTTTATCGTCGGGTTTAATCTCCTTTGGGGATCCCTTCGTGGAATAACCCTATCTTCCAAATTAATGTGATGGGAGCAAATTAAGGAGCTAATACCTTTAATGTTAGCAATTGTCCAACCCAATGCTGTCGATTAACCGCTACTCTTGTGATACTTCAAGTTTAGATGAAATGATAATAGGAAAGGTATCACTAGCTCCTAGGAAGACATGTTTCAGACCCTCAGGCAGTTGAGCTAGCTTAAGTGTTGGGATCTCTTCAGTGAATGGTTTTGGCTTTTCTTTGTCTCGAAGAAACTCTTCAAAGCGTGGTTGCCAAAACTTGGTTCCACAGCCTTGTGAATCTTTGTTGATGGGTAGCATTGTTGGCCAACTCACAAGTACTGGAGCTCTCAAGTTTAGAATTATGGAGGAGATCTTCAAGATCATCAGAATTGCTATGCAGTTGAACCTCTTCTGAAACGAGTGTGTCGATCATAAATGTTTGGTGACACTCATCATCATCATGTGGTTACTTTGCAATATGAAAAAGATTCACCTCCAAAGTCATGTTCCCAAAAGATATCTTTATGAGACCATTTTTACAATTGATGAGAGCATTAGCTGTAGCAAGGAAAGGTCTACCGAGGATGATGGGAATCTTGGACTCCATGCTCACCATAGATTGAGTATCTAGGACAAGGAAATCAATGGGGTAATAGAACTTCTCAAGTTGAACTAGAACATCCTCAATTATACCTCGAGACTTCTTGATCAAACGATCAGCCAGTTGCAAAACCACTGATATGGGCTTAATCTTTTCAAGACCAAGTTACGAGTAGATAGAGTAAGGCGTAAGATTCACACTCACTCCAAGGTCGAGCAAAGCTTGGCCAAATTCCTGAGTCCCAATTTCGCACGAGATAGTGGGACAATCAGGATCTTTGTACTTGGGTGGCGCCTTCTACTCAATCACCGCACTCACTTGTTCTGTCAAGAAAGTAGTCTTCTTGATGTGGTGCTTCCTTTTGACAGTGCATAGATCCTTGATAACTTTGGCATAAGTTGGCACTTGCTTGATCACATGAAGTAAAGGAAGATTAAACTTCACTTGAGTCAAGTGCTCTAGGATCTCACCTTGACTATCCAGCACTTTCCCAGCAATCACAGAGCTTGAGGGAAAGGCACATTTGCTGGAAGTTTGGTTGACTCATCTTTCTTGGGGCCAACTTGACTACTTGAAGTGACGGTAGTTATTGATGGATCATTCAAAATCTTGCCACTATGAATGGTAATGGCATTGAGCCCCTTGATGTTTTGACCTTCAGAGTCGGAGGTTTGTGCCATGTGTTACCCCTTGGAGTTGGATTGAGCTTGGGAATGAAACTTGCCTCATTCTTGGACAGCCAAGGCAACTGTCAACTTTGTGATCTGGCTCTTTATCTTTTTACTTTCTTCCACCATTTGCGTGAAAAGTGATTCGAACTGTTAGTTCGTCCTATTCTGTGCCTCCATGAAAGATTGCAAGGTATTCTCAAGAGAACTCCTTGGTGGTTGTGCATGGTACTAATACGTCTTTGGTGGTTCTGGCTGTTGCTTTGTTCTCCATTGTCCACATGATGGTTGTGTCTGATTGGAATCTCTCCAACTAAAGTTTGGATGGTTCCTCCAGCTAGGATTGTAAGTGTTAGAGAAAAGCTTGTTGTATGCCCCTAAGGCATTACATTGCTCCTTGTAACCCCGTTCTCATTTTACTATAAGCAGGGCAATTCTTAACTAAATGTTCCACCCCTCCACAAATGAAGCATGGCTTTTGTGACTCTGCCTTGCGACCATGTGGATTCCTCTACCTTCCTTAGTTTTGAGGGCCTCAATTTTTCGTGTCAAAGACTCAATTTGGGCCTTGAGGTTGTCATCTTACCTTAGTTGATAAACTCCAGCAGGTTAGGATTGACTGGTGCTGTCAGTAACACTTGGTCCTGTCCATGTATAGGCTTTCTCGGCTAGCTCGTTGAGATACTCGAAAGCCTCTTTGGGATCTTTCTGGAGAAACTCACAAAGCTCTCGAATTGTAAGTCTTTCGTCGAAATATCTAACGACACGCCAACTTTTGTAACCATGGCGGGGACATTGATTCAACAAATCTTCAAACTGCTCCTAGACTTGATAGAGAGTTTCATTGTCATTCTGAGTAAAGGTCGAGATCTATCATTTAAGACCATTAGTCTTATGGTGTGGGAAATACTTGTTGAAAAACGCAGTTGTCATCTTTTCCCATGTTCTAATAGACCTAAGTCGCAAAGAATACAACCAGCTTTTGGCCTTGTCCTTTAGAGAGAAGGAGAAAAATTTAATCGCACAAAATTTATAGCCTCAGCTCAGTTGTGGAAAGTGGCCACCACCTCTTCAAACTCTCGAATATGCACGTACCGATTTTCGCTTTCTAATCCGTGAAAGGTCGGCAAAAGTTGAATCATACCTGACTTGAAATCCAAAATCGGCATATTAGGTGGAAACATTATGCATGACAGTGTGGCCGTACGCGAAGGGTGAAGGTAGTCGTTCAACATCTTTTGTTGGACCTCCTCGTTTTGAGCCATAGCAAATGGATTTGGAATTGCTAAAGCGTTTGGAGATGGAGGAAAGCTAGGCGTAGTAGAATAAACTTTACTAGGGTCTTCAAGTCTTCTTGCAAATCTCCCTTGTCTCTATAACGATTCATTCACCTTGAGCGTTATTTAAAAAAAAAAAATTTTTTTTGACACAAAGAAAAATTTTACAAAAACAACAACAGTGTAAAACCATGAATCGCAATCCCTAAGAGTGCTCCCAAGAAAGATTGGTGGGGTGAGACTTCCTTAAAAACCAACCTCCTAAATAGAGTAACGTCCCAGGAAAGACTGGTGGCATAGAATGCTAATAGAACCCAGCTTCCTAGGACAGAACTCCCTTAGTTCGTACTTTTCAACGTTTCCCACTCAATTGCTTGCAAAATTTATTAAATTTTATGATGTGTTTTATGAAATGTTAGATGTTAGATATTAGTATCCTAAGTTAATGCTACACAAAAGCCTAAGGTTATACAAATTATGAGATCTAAATTATTATCTAAACTAGTAACCTAAACAGTTAAAACCTAAAATTAATACAAGGAATTAAAACAAGCTATAAAATGGAAATTCAATGAAAATTAACAAAAACAAAAACAGAAGAAAAAGAAAATTAAAAACTAGCAAATTGATAAAAAGGATACTGCGAAACTAATTAGAAATAATAATAATAATAATAATAATAATAATAATAATAACCGGAAAGAAATGAACAGTAAATTTTTTTTTACAACGTTAAAAGAAAATTCGTTGTAAAAAAAAAAATTAAACTAATAAAAACTCTAACTGTTTTTTTTTTTTTTTTTTAACTTAACCGGAAAAAAATAAAATGAAATCAATAAATTAAAAACTGACGATGGTCAAAATAAAAACAATGAACAGTTACCTTTCTTTTTTAAATACGTAAAAAGAGTAAAAAATGGAAACTAATGAAAACACTAACAGTAAGGATTTTTTTTTTTTTTTTTTAATGAAAACTAGCTGAAGAAAACAAAAGACAAATTAAGTAAAAGAAAGACTTCAATTCTGACAAAACAAAATAAAACTAATAAAACTTAAAAGAAAAACAAAATGAAATAATTAATTAACAAAAGAAACTAGCTACTTGTAATTCTAACAAAAATAGATAAAACGCTAATTGTTTAGTAATGTAATAAAAAAATAAATAAACAATAAAATTATAAATTACTTATTACGTATATTAACTAAGAAAGACACTGACCACTAAAAGACAAAAACCTAAAGAAAATAAAAACAGAATATGCAAAACACGCCAACAAAAACGTAGTTATCAAACTTGACTAATCAATCTGTAAACAAAAACACATGACTAAAACTACAAAAAATAAACAATAAAAAATAAAAACAAAAATGTACTTACCTCTTTGGCTTAATATCTACTGATCAATCTTGCTTCTTTGCACTTCCCTTGGCAACGGCGTCAAAATTTGATTATGCCCAAACGTGTACAAAAACAAGCGGTCAGTTGTAATACAATTGGGATGGTTGATCCCACGAGGAGGTGATAAAAACAAACAAGAAGAGATTAGCAGAATAAAAGTGTTGGAAAAATAAGTAATTAAAGAAAAAAGAAGAAGAAGTATTTTTGTGATTTTGAAACAATTTTAAAGACAACGTAATTTAAAATGGAGTAAATTCAATAATCGAAAGGATGTAAAGTATCAAGAATCCCTCACGTGTATTTTTTTCTAATTTTTGTTTTGATTCATAAAAATTCAACAAAAGTATCCAAATGAATTAAACTTCTCACGTTAAGACCAAAAAGATTATTATTATAAATTATCTAAAATCGATAATATACCGAATTGACAATATTACAGTAAAAGATCAACTTATAAAATAATTCTAGTTACAAAACATTAATGACAAAATTTACATAGAAAAAGCATGATTGAATCTATATAAAAACTTAGCACATAATATTTTGCATTCAAAGAAGATTGGAAAATGGAGAAGAATAATTCACTCAAATATATATGCATTATAAAACCAAAACAAACAAAACCCCAATTGGAATACTTAACATATGAGTCCATCTCTAGCTTCACCAAGAGAAATTAGCCTAACATGCTCAACATTCTCACAAAAACTCTAAAGAAAAATAGGAGAAGAAGAGATAAAAATATAACAATATTTAGGCTCTCAACTCAACCAAAAATTAGTAAGGAAAACAACAACCTCACCCTCTTGAGGATCCCTAATTATATAGCCATGAGTCCAACATGCTAGAGAGAATTTTTGGTGCAACAAATCCACCACCCAGGCTAGTAAATTGAGTGGAGAGGGGTGATAAACCAGCTGGAAGAAATTGATTGCCTGGGTTGGAGTTGGCACCAAAAGCACGGCTTGTCTGGGAACACAGCCCGAAACTCGCGATAAGCAAGCTAGAGGAGATTGGTGGCATGGGCTGGAGTTGGTGCCAAATGCACGGGCTTGAGAAGTGCAACCCAGAAGTCACGTAAGCTGGGATCACGGGCCTGAGAAGCACAACCCAGAAGTCACGTGGGCTAGGATCACGGGCTTGAGAAGCGCATGTGGAGGGGACAGTTGGGGGCCTGCGTGTCTGCGCGGTGTGCAGACATTTGACACTTGGCTAGGAGGATTTAGGCGGCTCGGCTTGGCTCGGCAGCTAGCCGTCAGCATGGCTCAGTGGCTGGGACACTCGGGCTTCATTTCTTGGGCTTTGTTTGACTGATTTTGCTTGTAATTTTGACCCAAATGTCTTAGCTCTCTACAAAACAAATTAAGTTAAATTAAAACTAAATATTTCCACAAAAATATTTTTTAAATTAAATTCATGAGAAATGTTTAATTAAAACTTAATTTATTTGATAATTATGTACAATAAAAGTATATTTTTGTACATTTATCAGTGCAAAACGAAGTAGATAAATTAACTTACTCATTATTCAACATTAGTCACCAGTTCGATATAAATAACATCATAACTACACCGAAGTACTAAGAAATTGAAGAGCATAAATCTCTGCAAATTTTAAAAAATTAATTAAAAATAATTCAGTTTTAAACTATGGACTAGCATACATCTAATCAAGTATGTATCAGTGAATATCCAAAAAAAAAAAAAAAAAAAATTTATGTATGTGTCTTTTGATCCATCATTAGGTAAGATACGAAAATAAATAATTGAGATTTGATGGATATGATGCATAACTCGAAGAGAAACTATTTCATACATATGAAATCTAGAACTTTTCCATACCAAAACTAATGACCTTCTCCAATCTTCTACGCTCTTCTCCTCTCTTTATATCTGTGTGTGGGAACCAATTGATTCTTAGTAGCTATTACTTTTCTCCTTCCAACCTTTAGTATTATGGATTCATTTTCTCTAGAGGGAAGAGACAAGAAATCTTAGATGGAGGCCAAAAAAGACATGACTAAGGAAGGAGACACCCATAAGGGTCTCTTTACAATACCATACCTGAGTGTGGTGTATGAGAGAAAAATTACCTCCACGCCCTAAACTATCTAAAAGCCACTCTCAAAGGACAAGTAGAAATAATATACTAATTTGACACTTTCAATATTATTTCACAGAATATTTTTGTCCTAGTATCCCACACCGCCTTTGCTTGCTCATCATTATCATCTGCATTTGCCTTCTTTGCATTATGCTGCAAGTTTCATACCTACATTATGAATATAATTAATGGGTCTTCACTCAGCAAGTACAAATATATATATATTCTTGCAAAGAAAAACATCATAAATGACATATAAGGATACATGATCTAATTATGTTTCATTATGGAATTAAGACATAGTTCGATTATATTCAATTAAAGTTGTGTTTTTTTTCCTATTTTGAACATATTCTCTTGCTTATCTGTGACCTCGTATGTGTACGTACTGGGTGCACACATTTCATGGAAAGTTAGAGTTTGTAAAGTCCCAGTTCTAGGAACTATAAAAACATACATGAATTCTCCTGGCTCCAAAGGGAGGTTGATGCGACACGTTATTGATCTTGGAATTGTCTTATGCTTAACTTAAATTAATTTGAATATACCTAACATCATACTTTAACGTAAAGTCTTATTTAAAGACCAGACCTAAGACTTAAGTTCTTAAGTTATGATCATATTAGTTATGATACATAGAAAATGACATAACATATAAATCAATGGCATAGATTTAAAATCATGGTATAAGTTGTAAGTATACTATCAAAAAGTGTGGTATGTACGTAAATATGGCATACTTGTGAATCATGGCATAAACGTGGCATATTCTTGACTGTGGCATAAACATAAAAATGACATAGCATTACATATCATGGCATACAGTAAACATAACAATCATGAAATCATGACATACATATGGTTACTTTTTATAAACATAGTTAAATCATACCTAACATAGCATGTGTCTACTGCATAATTTGAAAACAATAATTTTTTCATACTGTAGGTAAAATTTGTACTTAGTTTACGTAAAGTGATACCTCAATTCAACTAATCCACAGTCTTGATTTTACCTCCTGAAAACATGTCAAAATTGAATATTAACTTTATGCTCTTTGGATAAAGTTTTATCTAAATACCTTTCAAAAAAAGGAAATCAAGGTTTAGTTTACATAATTTTCATACTAATTATGGACATAAGGTTTTGGTGTATTTTTCATCTTTAAAATATCCTCTTACTTTGCAAAATTATATCTTTCAAACCATAAATATTTTGATAAAACTTTCTTCACGAAAATATTCATCTTTACATTATCTAAAATTCTCATATTCATTGAAAAATCTAGTTTTGCTCATAGAACTCCGTTTTCGCAAAAATCCATAGATCGGTATTTTTGGAAAACTAGTTTTGATAGATTTCACTAAAACGTTGATTTTAATATTTCAAAATCATGATTTTGTAACCGTAAAAACTAATAATTTATACACACACCACAACTCATATTCCATAGATTTTTCCTAAATTTTCCTTAATGGTTTTTAAGATGTAAAAACTACTTCATAAAAAGCTTTCTAACGAATGAAATCATGATTCTAGATTGTCGATCTTTTGTCCATTTTCTAAACTTTTTCTTAGTAACCATAACACAACCGTTCCTACCATAATTATAAACTTATTCATAACAATCTACATAATCACAAAATCAAACTAATCTATAAAATTATCAATTCACCATCGAAATATAATATTAAACTTTGACATTGCCAACAACAGTGAGTCTAGAGTATTTACCCCGATACGAATACCAGATTAAGCTCCAGAATGCTTCCAAAAAACCAAGAACACAAAATAACAATTTCTAAGCTTACTAACTCATGAAAACCATGGTTGAAAGCAAAAGGAAAATAAGAATTCCGGTTGCTAAAACTACCTCAATGACCGTTCTTTCACCAGAACTTGGATTATGATTTTTTGAAGAATGATTTTAATGAAGGAGGCTTGAAGAAATATTTTGAGCTTTAAAAAGCTAAGTGGGCATTTGGGAGATAGGAAAAGGAGAAGGAAAATGTGAAGAAATGTGAGAAAACTTTGAAAGAGAACTAAAGAGTTCGTTAGGAATGGAAGGAATGTGTGTGAAAATGATGATGGTGTGAAGGCCTATTTATAGGCTTGAGTTAATGACAAATGCATTAAGTCACTAATTGTTGTCTTGTCATAATTAGTGTCACTAACTAGACTAAATCCAATTTAACCATGCTTATAATAATTTAAACCGAAGCCCTAAGGGTCTATTGATTAGGACTTAGTTCAAATCCTATTTTGTCATGTCCATTATTTCTGTCTTTTCAATACTAGATTTTAAAAGACAACAAACTCCATATAATCCTATATTTTCAATGCAATAATCGTGTTTGCTTAGGGATTAAGACGTTTGATTTTGTTGGCAATAGAAGCATTTTTGTTGGGGCAGCTCATTTTGGGGCAATGACGATGACCTGTGTTTCTTTCTCTTCTTAATTCCTTTTTCTCTTTATAATTCTCTTCTTTTTTGCGGAAAAAAAAGAAGGAAGCCGAATACAATTATGATTTCCCACTTAAAAGTTAGTCATATAGATGGTTTCCTTTTAGTTCATACTAATGTATATTGTTCGGAGTGCAGATATCCACATTTCGGTGGTACATGATGACTATGGTCCCGACTGCAATGTCTGAATTTTAAACAGGTGAATTTGCCTAATAATTCTATGTTTATTCTTATTTGAAAACAAAGTTATGATAATTAGCATATGGTTTGAGTTTGTCATGAACTGAACGACTACAAGATAAGTAATATTTTAAAACATAATTGAAGTTAAAATGTGCACCATTTCTGTTTGGTAAAAATTAGCCAAGTTATCTTTGAGCTTGACAGAAAAAATTGTTAATTGTTTGTTAACTTTGGTTTAAAGTACGGATTACCAATGCCAATTGCCTTGTTGATGGCAATCTTCCTCCTTGGCATATTGGGTTAAAAGATGTAAACTTTCCCATATTTCTGTTGCATGTTAGAGTAATTAATTTCATTTGTCTTACATGTTATTATTTTTTCTATTGCTGGTTTAAAATGAGTCTGTTCTTCCACATCACTTTTCATTTTTTTTTGTAGAAATGTTAATTTTTTTTTTCCCTAACAAAATAAGACCGTTATTGATGTTTAATCATTTATTATTATAAATTACAATAAGTAAATTACTTATTTAAAGACTAAGCTGTAAATTGTATAAGATAAGCAAAAGATTTTCATTAAATAGTAACAATAATAAAAAATCAATATGATACTTGAACAAAATTGAATCTGTAAAATATATAAAACAACTTAATCAAATCAAGTAGACATAAAATGTAAAACTAAGGCTTTTCTCAGAAGTGTAATAAATTAGGCACCCAATCATTAGAAACTAAGGACATGGTAAAATTGAAAATATCTGTCACTTTAATCACATGGTAACCCGCCCATAACGCACCCATTTAACTCATTTTGCAGTTTTTGATCATGATTCTGTGTTGTTATTTTCTACATAATATCATGTCTTTAACTTAGAATTACTACCTACTTTTGCCAAACAGTAGGATCCACAATTCTCTCCATATAAGTTTTTATATACAAACCATCCTCGAATACTCTTTCCACGGCCTCCCAAGATAAGTCTTCACACATTGCTTATCGAGGCCAAATCACGAGCAATCTTGATAGTGCAATTGAGAATTTAGATGCGCTATTTTCTTCATGGTGCGTTCGGCCTTAAGCTATGATGACAATGGAGTTCCTTTCTTGGGAAGACGGGCGTACAAGTTGCATTTTTGGAAAACTACCGTCGAACTTCCAAAGATTAAGTCGTTGGTGCCATAGATGTTGCATTCTTTGTGAAGTTGTCATAAAGAATGGGAGTATAGAGACTCTATTGATCACCTTCTATGTTAGTACGGTAGAATAAAGACTTAGCCGTTTTTTACCGCAACTACCTGGCCATTCCTATGCCCCATGATGTTGTGAATGGTTATATCTGTTGCAGAGAAACCACTCCCAACAATCGCTGTCACAATATATTGTGTTGAATTTATAATAAGATCATATCATCAAAAAACGATCTATTTGAATTTCTTGTTTTATTATTTGTTCAGTCAACTTATAAACTAGGTTTATTAGGTACACTATTTTTATTAAAAAAAGTTATGAATAATCTAAATTGATATAATCTCAAAAAAAAAAAAATTTATACAACAAATTCATGTGATAAACGTATACATTAGATTTTTGGCACATAAACTTATCTACTATACTAACTTAGAGAGTACATGCTAATAATGCCGCAAATATGATGAAATTTGCATTATATATGTATAAGAGAGTTTATTACTATCCCTCCATCTACTCTTAATGCAATAATTCAATTCTCTAAACAATATTTAACGAATTCTAAATAGTTCTAATCGAATGTTGCACTATAGAAAGTTGTTTGCTCATCAGCAGAATTTCGGTTGCTAATGATGATTGTCCTATCAATATCATCCAATCATCGAATACTTCTTACTCTTACCAATAGACACATACTTCTCGTAAACCCCGGCCCTAACATAAAATGCAAAGTACCCTTCTGAAACCACAATGTTATTCGGAGCTGCATTTATGGCCCCATTGATGCTGGTAAAGTTTTTAGTGCCATCCTAACTCACAATCACCTCCTCTCTCACCAAGATATTATTCTGTCCATAACTTGTTTATAGCAATTTCCTCCTAGTTGTTAACTTATACAAACGATTAAGCTTGAGATTTTCATTAGTAGAATATATAAATTTAGTCTATTGTATTTGTTCAACAGCCTCGTGAACACCTTCTTAGGAACCCAACTTTTGGCAAAGAGAGAAAGAGAGATGTCAAATAGCTTAACATCATTCAACACGAGCTTTAACAAGCTATTTGTCATGCTTTATGAAGAAGATACCCATTCGAGGCCCTCAAAACAAGTGTGCTAGTTGGCTAAAGATGGCACTGACTATCGTGTTAATGTCATCTGCTTTCGTATTTGGTATGGGACTGCATGTTGAATTGATGGATCCAAAGGCGCTAGTCAATTAGTCTATATTTAGGTCTGCGTTGAACTGACAATCTTTGGGGGTTGTAATTTACCAATCAGTTGAATTGGTAGGTTTGGTATGAGATTTCCAAAGCGTGGCTCTGCTATGATCATAGATATTGATCATCCTTTTTTCCAACACAGAATTGCAAAAGTCGAGGTGTTGGATGAAGTTGCAGACAGTTGCGAGTGGTACTGGACTTTGTGCCATGGATGGAGAGAGCTAATAATGAAGAGTGATTACTACAAAAGTTGACTTACACGACAGAAAATATACGACGGTTTTTATGAAACCGTCGTCTTAAATAGGATTACACGACGGTTTAACAAAACCGTCGTGTAAACAAAGGATTACACAACGGTTATAGAAAATCGTCGTGTAATCTTCTGAAAATTTTCAAATTTTCAAATAAAAAAAAAGGATTACATGACGGTTATAAAAAAACCGTCGTGTAATCTTGTAATCCTTGGATTACACGACGGTTATAGAAAACCATCGTGTAATCTTCCAAAAATTTTTAAAATTTTAAATTTACAAAAAAAAAAAAGGATTACACGACGGTTTTGAACAAAACCATCGTGTAATCCTCGGATTGCACGACGGTTATATAAAACTGTCATGTAATCTTCCAAAAATTTTCAAAATTTTTAAATTTTCAAAAAAAAAAAAAAAAAGATTACACGACGATTTTGAGCAAAACTGTCGTGTAATCTTCGGATTACACGACGGTTATAGAAAACCGTCATGTAATCTTCCGAAAATTTTCAAAATTTTCAAATTTTCAAAAAAAAAAAAAAAGGATTACACAACGGTTATAGAAACTGTCATGTAATCCTAGGATTAGACGACGGTTTTGAGCAAAATCGTCGTGTAATCCTCCGAAAATTTTCAAAATTTTCAAATTTCATGCTTTAGAATTCGCACGGAAATTCATTACTTAAATACACTTTCCTCTTCATTTATCATCATTTTCATCTTTAACCCTCTAGACAACTTAAACTTTTATCCTCCCCATCTCCTTCGCCCGCCCAACCCCCCTAACATAAAATCCAGTCACGCCGCCGCCGCCGCCGCCGCTTCAAACTTTTCCCTAATTGCCGCCATAGCCCCGGTTTTTTTCCGCCACCGCTGTCGCCACCACTTCTCTCTCTCGGTGTTCCCATCAAGGCCGTGACTATTTTTTTTTTTAAGAAAAGCAAGGTAACTTCCATATTGCTCAATTTCTTGTTTTCTAACAAAACTATGAACACACAATGCTTTAATAACTTGCGTGGAGTGTAATTTGTAGTGTTGGTTGGATTTTTTTTTTTATTGTTGTTCTTTGGAGATGAATGTTTTGTGCACGGTTTTGCCACTTTACACATATTTTTTAACATGGTTTTTATCCGCCCATCACATGCTCGATGAAATACCAAAGTGAATTTTTGTTTTGGATAATTATATAGAATTTGATTCTAGTATAATTGAGTTTGAATTTAAAAAAAATTGGCTTTTTTTTGGTGATGGCACTCATTACATGATGGTTTTGCTCCAAAACCGCCATGTAATGAGTGCCATCGCAAAAAAAAAAAAAAAAAAGGCCAAATTTTTTTATAATTCAAGCTCAATTACACGACGGTTTTAAGCCAAAACCATCGCGTAATGGCATACATTACACGACGGTTTCGGGTCAAAACCGTCGTGTAATATAGTGATTACCAAAACTGTCATGTAATGGCATACATTACACGACGGTTTCGGGTCAAAATCGTCGTGTAATATAGTGATTACACGACGGTTTTGAGCCGAAACCGTCATGTAAAGTTCTCAATTTCCAGCGTTTGCTACTGTATTTGTTGATTCGACGACGGTGTGAACCGTCGTGTAATATTGAGATACCATGACGGTTATGGAACCGTAGTGGTATCTTTCACGATGCTGGATTACACGATGGTTGTCTGACCGTCGTGTAAACTTTACACGAAGGTAAATAACCGTCGTGTAATCCACAATTTTTACTAGTAAGTAAGATTGAAAACAGCAGTTCGGTGACAAAAATTAATTTGGAATTCATGACTTTGGTTGACTAGAGCAAGTAGAATTACTGGTATTGAGAAATGTGTGTATGTGCATGTGGTTTTTATTTTATTTTATTTTATTTTATTTTTTAATGTGAATGAATTTTGGTTTGTCTTCTTTTATAGAGAAGAGTTGAAAGAAACCCCATATATATATATTTTTTAATTTTTAAAAGAAGATAGGCGTACGTAGGACCCAGTTAAAAAATTATCAAGGATTTCAAGTAAAAAGATGATTAATGTTTGAAAATTAGTTTAAGATTCGGAGTTGGATGTTTCCTTTAAATCACGTAGTAAAATATATTATTTAAATAAACTTACTATTATATTTTATACATAATATTAATATCGTTTAAATATACTTTTTTTTTTTTTTTTTTTTTGTATAACACTAATATGTAAACTCTTTCGTGTATAAAGTGTACGCGAATTCGATTTTATAAAAGGATATCCGCTCGTAATTTTTGAGTCGAATACGCACATGCTATACTTTTTCGTACTTATCTAAAAAAAAACGAAATTGGTGGCTCTTGATCCCAAAACAGATATTGATAACAATACAGAAACTCATATAAAGATAGTTATAAATATCACATAAAAATTTAGTTCAATTTTTAAAGTTCATCTTATTTAAAATTTGAAATCAATATTTTTGAAGATACGCTTTTCAATCTTATTAGGCACACGGGCAGCCCGTTGCAAGGAAGGAAAGATGGGGAGACAAAGGAGAAAATCTCTGTGCAAAAGCTTTAGCTCTTGCTTCTCTTCCATTTACCCGGATCATTTGTCTTCACCATCCATCTTCTCCTTTCCCTGCCGACCTTGATCAGATGTTTATGCTTGAAAATCGGTTGGTTATGGTTGGAGAATAATTACTTTGCTTTTTTTTCCGCCTAAAACGCAACATCCGAATTGGGAGAAAGAAGAGCTTTTGGTTAGGAAGTTTTTAATGGGATTGATTACCTTCCCCGCCCACCATCCTGCCTCATTTTGGCATAGCTGTACACAAATTGAACAACATTATGGAAGGGTATAGTCACAAGCTCGCTTAAGGTGGATCTTCCGTGCTGAATATTAACACCATTTTCACGCAAATCTAGACTTGTCCAAGAAAGGATAGTAGGAGATAGAGCTAATCCCTTCTATCAGTAAAGCACATTGCTTGTACAAGT
>CM046385.1:14914465-14928662 GCA_025413485.1 Ficus microcarpa | reverse complement strand
TTTCCCCCGGGTGAGTACTTGATGTTCAATCCACTCACCCTCGTCCATGTTTATTTCATTATTTTGATTGAATCTTCTATTCAATGCTCTAAACTCTCTCTTTGTCGATGCTCGTGCAGCGGAAGGAAATCACAATTAAAATCTAATCAATTTTAGAATTTATCATATTTTAAATTTCAAAGAAACAATATGTAATCAAAAAGTAAAGATTTACTAATAATACCAATATCGTCATAAAATTTATGGAAATATTGCTTTTTGCCTGTTGTATGCAATTATTTTCCATGTGGGGACGGCTAAAAATTTGGTAAATTGCTCATAGAATAATAATTTTTGTTTTATTGATTATTATTACACAAAAATGTAATGAATCTACTACATATATAAATGCAATCCAATATATTCTTCCACTTGATTTTTTTCATTAGCAGATGGAATTCTGAAAAGATTGCAAATAATAATTCTCCCACAATTAACTTCATAATGGAGAAATAGAGTCTACTTGATTCTTCACAAAACTATATAACTTCTTAGGGACAACCTACATTATACTTTTCTTTAACGAACATTAAGTTGATTATTATTTCTATTAAGTTTAGATTCTTAGTTTAAAATGGTTTAGAGGATAGTTAAGAAGATTATTTAAATTTATATTGTGTTAAGATTTTATTGTTAATTGTTTTTTTTAAAATTTCAGTCGTATTTAAAAGGCAAAAATGTACCTTTTATTTTTAAATGTGAAAGATAGACTTGAATTGGATAAGAAATCACAATTACATTTTAAAAAAAAATCTAATATAAAGGCTGTTTTATATAAAATTAGTAAAGATTGAATTAATTTCATTGTTGGTATCCAAAAAGTCGAGGTTTTTCTTCTCAGACTTATTTATGATCACGTAACTGGACCATAACTAAGTGCATCATCATGTTTTCTACTTTTCAATTTATTTCTTGTTCTTGTAGACATTTGATGTGATAATATGTGACCCTCCTTATGGAATTTGTAATCATTTGTTGAGGTCAGTATTGGCTGTAAGAATGTCAGTTAGTTGTTGAAAGGAAGAGTCACTACAAGAAATGTGATTTTAAGAGACCAAAGTTTTCGTTACCAAAAAAAATTTGGTAGCAGAAAATAGAGTTTCTGTTACCAAATTTTGGTGGCTGAAAGGTGTAGACATTTTGTTACCAATTTTGGTAGCAAAAACGACATAATCCGCTACCAAATATTTTTGGTAACAGATGGCAGGGCGGGAATCGAATTTTAGTTCCCGCTAATAACATTTTGCTACCAAAACACTATTTGGTAACAAAATGCTAACATTTGCTACCAAAATTTGGTAGCAAATTGTAATATTTTGCTACCAAAATTATTTGGAAGCAAAAAAAATTGGCAGTAGGCCAAATTTTTCCCAAGTAGTGTTGTTTGCTACCAAATGAAATTTTGGTAGCACATTATATATTTCCGCTACCAAAATTTTGGTAGCGCAATCGTACAGTTTGCTACCAAACACATTTTGGTAGCAAAAATTTCCTCCTAATGTCATCTGTTACCAAAAATTTTTTGGTAACAAAATATTGTATTTTGCTACCAAAATTTGGTAACAGAAGATAAGTTTCTGCTATCAAATTTTGGTAACAAAATATGTTATTTCAAATCTAAATCCTTATTTTGGTTGCAAAAATGTTGGCGGGAAAATATGTTATTTCAAATCTAAAACCCCCATTTTAGCTTAGCTTAGCTTTTGTTTGATTTCTCAAAGTTCTTCCGTAAAGTCATCTCTCTCGTCTTTCATTTATTGTTTCTCTCTCCTCTTTTCTCTCTCTTTCTCTATCTAGCCGTCTCATTCCTAGATAATTTTCATAAGTGTTAGTATAATAGACTTTTGACTTTTCAAAATCACTCGCTGTTCTCTGCTCCTTCTTCTTCTTCGCACTTTTCTTCCTTCTTCTTCTTCGTTCTTCCCTCCCCCCAAAAGAGTCTCCCCAAATCCGCCGCCTGCACCTCCGGCGCTGCTGCCGCCGTCGTCGAAGATCCGGAGACCACGCTTGTCCCTCCCCCCAAAAGAGTCTTCCCAAATCCGCCGCCACCACCTCCGGCGCCGCTGCCTCCCTAAACGACGCCGTCGAAGATCTTCTTCTTCGACGCTACTTGATCTGAATTCAAGAAGGGATCTAAATGTAGGAGGAGAGGCCGCCGAGAAAATCGGCACGAAGAGCAGGGTCGTCGTTTTCGGTCAAGGAGAAGGCGTGGTGGAGGTGGCGGCGGAGCTTCTGCTGGTCGGAGGGGAAGAAGAGGAAGAAGAAGGCGTGTCAGCATTTTTTGAATTAAAAAAATACAAAATAAAAGGGAAAGTCATTTTGCTAATTTAAGTTTGTTGTTAAGTCATTTTCACAAATTTCCCTAATTTTTTCATTCTTTCAACACGTTGCAACACTTTGATTCTTGTTCTTTCAGATTCCGAGAAAAATATCTTCTGGGTCTCCTCGTCAACCCGATAAAGTTTCGATTTTTAATCCCAAAATCACAGGCACTGACGTTTCTCTTATCTGGGTCCTGATCTTTTGCTCTGCACGGACACCCCCAACAACCTGGCATGTTAGTCACTCTTCAATTCCTCAGGAATTTGGTTTGATTTCTTTATCATTTTAGTTTCTGAATTTTAAGTTAGCTTCTGTTTTCTTATATTATTTTTTTAATTAATTATGTAATTGAAGAGAAATTAGGAATCAAAATTAGCATGTGGGTTTCCAGAAAATGTAGTTGTTTACTTGATCTTGATGATTGTTATGTTTCAATTTTAATTGTTTCCCTTGGATCAAGATTTTGCTTAAATCTTGTTCTTTTTTCTTTTCAATTATTAGTAAAGTTTTTTTTTTTTCTCCGATCTATTCAATAATGTATCAGCTTGAATTTCTTGAAAACATATAGGAAGTGTGACAGAAACTGTGGGATTAGTGTTTCTGATCGATATTTTTATTTTGTGTTGGTTTATATATAGAAAATGGGTATATATCTGAGCAGTCCAAAGACTGAAAAGTTCTCTGAAGATGGTGGTAGCAAAATATGTTATTTCAAATCTAAAAATGTTGAAGCTTGTTGATATGTTGCATTTATTGGAAGAGATTTAAATGAAAATGTTTCTATCAGTAGCCTCTTTGACTTGTACTTTGAATTATTCGTCTGTTCAAGATTGTGGTTTAGTCAACCTGCTACTGAAATGTTTGTTTCATGTTGGAAAATTTTTCATTTTGGATTGGCCGGCCTTAGTTAGGTGTTTTAAGCATTCCCATCAATGTGGGAATACACTGCACATTGTTGTGGATCTTATTCTAATGGCGTTTCTACTCTGTCTTAGCCTTCTATTCTATTCATTGATTTCTTTGATCTTTCGTTCTTTTCTTTTATTTTTATTTTTTTTATTTTTTATTTTTTATATTGATTCATATTCTTATTTTTATTTTTATTTTCATTTTTCCCTTTTTTTCCCTCTTCAAACAAGCGTCACTAGTCAACAATTAAGGTTTGAGATTGGGAAATATTATGGATTTCATGTATGTAGTTCAAAAACACATAAAAAAGTTTGGTATATTCATATTGAAGAGGTATCTTCAGTCATGGAGAACTGATTGGCTTTTTTAATTTTTTTCGGTAAATGAGAACAGATTAGCTTTATTCCCACATGTTGAATGGTTTGCATATTCTTCGGTAAATGAAATTAATTTACATTTTTAACTTAAAAACAGTCTGAAAACTTTTTGCTAATTTATCCTCCTAGATGTATTTCAAGATTTCTGGATTAATGTTCTATATTACCGAGTTACAAATAAGCAAATTATAGCGAATCACGAGGATGGACAACTAAGAGAGCGAATGAAGATTATGTAAGAAACCAAACACTTAATCATTTAATTTGATTGTTTATTTTTTGAGTCTAACTTCTAAGTTTAACACTTCACCTAATGCAGGACCAAATGATCAAGATTCGCGATGCTCGTTTAGGTGAAGTACCAGAGGGTTCAAATCTTGACTATGATGCGGAGGAAGAAATTTACTCTCAAGTTTTATCTAGCGCGAAGTATGAAAAATATGGTTTCAAGCGTGGCATAGGTCCTATACCAAGAAACATGTCACAAGCTCACAAATCGGGACAACCAAGATATGAAAGCCTTCAAAACGAAGTTCGGGAAAGCAAACTTCGCATGGCAGAAATGGAAGACCATTTGAAACAACAAAGGGACGTCATTCAGATGCTACTTCAGCGGCTTAATATGCCATCAAATCATCCTGGATCGAACCTCCCAGGCAATGAAGATCCGCCACCACCGCCAGCTCCAGCACCAGTTTGTTAGAGGTGTTTCTTCTTGCAAGATTAAGTGTTTATTAGTACAATATTTAGTGAGCCGTGACTCTTGAATTTGCTTAAGTATTACTATTTTAGTATTTTGTTTGGATTCTAATATGTATCAAGATATTTAGAGAGATTTGGTATTTTGTTTTAATTAATATTTGGTATTTTGTCTATTAAATTTGAATTTCATACATATATTTTGGGGAAAATTACAGGTACATAAATTTGTTTATATTTTGGTGGCCACAAAATTCGGCACCAAAAATTTAGAAATTTTTTTGCCCTTTTTGCTACCAAATAGTTGGATGCTAAAACATAAGAATTTGCTACCAAATACCTTTTGTTACCCAAATTTTGGTAACTAAATCACATATTTTCTGTTACCAATTACCTTTTGTTACCAAAAATTAGGTAATTGAATCTCCTATTTTTGGCTACCAAAATACATTTTGTTACCAAAATTTTGGTAACTGAAATTATAGACTTTTTGTTACCAAATATCTTTTGTTACCGAATTTTTTTGGTAACTGTATATCACATTTTTCGCTACCAAATACATTTTGTTACCGAAATCAATTTTGGTAACAAAAAGTTTTTGCTACCAAAAATTTGGCAACAAATACTTTTTGCGACTGACTTTCCGCTACCAAATATATTTGGTAACAAAAACTTATTGTTACCAAAAACATGACTTTCAGCTACCGAATTTTTGGTAACTGAAAATCGATTTTCTTGTAGTGAGTATATGTAGGAGAGGAAGAAAGAATAAGGGTTGGTAGGTTTTGATTGTATCGAGAAAGCTTTGGGTTAAGCTAAATATGAAGATTTGGCAGTATCTCAAATATCCGTTTCGTTATAGAGCTTGTAATCACCCTAATTCATCAATGCAGTTAATATAGTTCTTACGCTTATGTGCATTTTCTGATATTACTATTTTGGTTCTTATTATCTTTTTACTTAATTATTTGTTTCACACTTTTTCATCAAAATAAGGAGGCACATAGTTAAAAATATCATCATCTTAAATCATATATCTCAATTAAAACTCTTTGAAAATAAACCTCATAGAGAACATCTGTCATCAAAACATTTTCATTTAACATAATCTAAAGTCATCTAGAATTTTGAACAAGCATATTGCAGATGAGAGATGTACTTACCTCACTTGATGAGCTTACTAAAATTGCTAGTTGGGTGACGTAGTGCCTCGGGACCTAACTATGCTCGCTCTTTGAATAATTTATGTCATAAAAACATAGAATTAACATCTTTAATTTAATAAAAATCATAAAAATCCTAAAAGCCCTAATTTTAATTTTGTAGAAAAAGAACCCTAAAAACCAAATCCATAAATTTAACATCTCCAAATTTGAAATTGTATTATTAAAGCTTTCAATTTAACACTATATAATATCAATTCATCACTTAACTCAATAATTTATTCAGTCCATCTAAATTCACCAAAACACCAATTTATGTTTAAAAAAAAAAATTCAAGAAAGCCTAATTTATGAATCTAACAATTTCAATTCATAAATTCCATCATGAATCCTTTAATTCATCATTATAGAACATCAATTCTATCAAATAATGCAAGAATTTTCCTTAATTCCTAAATTCTCTCAAATTTCCAAATCAAAAGCGTTGAAGAAAAGTACCTTTAATTTATGAGGAAATCAAGGTGAGAGACTCAGAAGAAAAGTGAATCATAGAGGTTTGGTAGTGAGAAATCACAAAATCTCTCTTTTCTTAAAAGGGAGAAGGAAAATGGAGGTTGAGAAAGAGATAACAATAATTTTATGAGAATATGCTTGATATGATTTAAACTTTTAAGTTTTTGCTGCAGTGCTATGTATTTTTATTTTTTTTTACGTGACACCCATTTATGAGCACTATAGTGCTCCGTGCTTTGATTTTTGGCCCAAAAGAGCTGCTGTGGCACTTGAAGCTCGACCAAGCCTCTAATTAGCACCGTTCGAACTCATATATGGGGGCTTTGCAAATATGAGATTAAATGTAAGACCCGAAATTTTGTAGACTTGTAATCTCCTTGTTCATAAGGAATTAGAGTTTAATTTATGTATCCATGATGTGTTATATGAAAAATTATGAATAATAATGAGAAATTCATAATTTTATCTAAACGATGTTCGAGTCCTCATTTAATGATTTTGAGACTCAATTAATGTTTTACGCGCCAAGAATGAAGTTTTTTAAAGGAAATGAATGAAAAATGACGAAATTTTATGAAAGTCAACTTTGACCGAAAAAGTCAAAGGTTTGACCAAAAAGTCAAAGGGTTGACCAAAAGTCAAAGGGTTGACCAAAAAGTCAAAGTTTGACCGGAACGGGTCATAACGTCGACTTTACAAGTATGATGGAGGAATATGAAAAGAAACTCCAAAAATGAAGTTTTATAAGCCATAAATCCACCCTAGAAAAATCAAGCACACCAAAAAAGAATTAAGGGCAAAAAGGTCTCCGAAAAATTGGAGAAAGAGAGTTTCGGTCCAAAAATTTAACGGAATAATTTTTGGATCAAAATATAAAATAAAAATGCTCATCACAGTATTGGAAATAACTGTAGAGCGCAAAAGGAGCCGTGAAAGAACGAGACGGCCAAACAAGGCATTAAGAGAGCTAGTGGAAGGTGACATCAACCTCTTGACATCACCCTCCACCAACCCAAGGCTACACATGTGGACTCCCCCATTTTCTTATCAAAAAATTATGCAACTAGTAGGGAAAAGAGAAAAAAATTGGTTAGTTGGAAACCAATGGAGACTTGAAAGCCAACCAAGTCAAGGACACATGCCCATGCTTGTGACCTCATTCTCCACTAACCAAACTTGAGCAATTGGATTGTCCTCCCTCTCCCCACATTCGGCTGCAAGAAGAAAAAGCAAGAGAAAGAAAGAAAAGAAAGTCAAAGGGGACAAGAAGGTATGGCATAAAGCCATAAAATAAGGACCCAAAAGGTGGGTTAAGTGGGAGATCTTTCTAGAAGCTTTCTAGAGCCAACCAAGGGCTGCCACATGTCCCTCATTCCACCCCAATTTTCAGCAGCCATGCCCTCCATATCTCCCTTGGATTCGGCAGCCAACAAGGAAGGGAAATGACAAGACAAAAGCCTTGTTTCAAGGCAAGCAAAGCAATCACTCTAGTCATTTAAGACATCCCATCCTTTTCTTTCTCATTTCCTTCCCAAGGCAGCCAACTTTTGGCATTCTTCTTCAGATTTTTCAGCACAAATCCGTGGGAGAGAGAGAGAGGAGAGCTAGAGAGAATTTGAAAAAAATTTGGTGAGCTTTTGAGTGTGTTGGCCGAACAAGAGAGGGAGCAAGAAAGTGAGAAGATTTTTGGTGAATCTACCAAGCATTAGCCGACCAAGAGCAAGAGGAAAAAGAGGTAAGTGGATCTTGAAAAAAATCCTTGGTTTTCTTCCTTGATAATGCTCGGCTTAAAGATGAGAAAAGGCTAACAAAGAAAAATCTCTTGGATCCCATTTTTGGTGCCAAATCCGTGAGCCAAGCAAGGAAGAGTTTGAGAGAAGAATTTTTGGTGATTCTTCAAGGAGGAGGCCGAACCAAGCAAGAGGAGAAAAGGTGAGGAAAAATTTGATTTTTCTTCTTGTGATCTTGGATTTTTCTTTATGTTAAGGGTCGGTTTTTAGAGAAGCCTTAGAGCTAACAAAATAAAATTTTGGATGCATTTTTCATGAAGAAACCGTGGGCTAAGAGCAAGCCAAGGAAAGAAGGAAATCTTTGGGCATTTCGAAAACCCTAACTTGGGTTGAGGTAAATCTCCTAAACCACCTTGAATCTAAGCTTTATTTAAGTGTTTTTGATGTTGATTCAAGTGGTTTGTAAGGACATAAGTCCATTTAATTTTCTGCCCTCTTTGATGGTGTGTATGTGCTTGATAGGTTAGGGTTGGTTGGCTGATTTTTAATGCTTGATTGCTTTCAAATTTGTGCTTGAGAATAATGGCTTTTTCATGTTAGAAAATAGGTTGTATGTCCCATAAGTTTAGGCCAAAAATCTGCCCTTGGCAGCCAAGAGAGCTTGCTAGACTTAAGGATGGATTTTGTGTGATGGTATGTGATGATGCATGAGCTAGAACCATGTAACCCTAGTCTTTTGATTTTCGGATTTGGGGTTGCATGAGTAGAATGAGATGGATTTATGGGTTGTAATAGGACGTTAGAAGCGCTGCTTGATGTTGTCTAAGCTCCCGATGTGATCGGTCGAGATAGATTCCGCGAATAGGACGTAAACCGAAAGGAGGAACCGAAACAGCCAATTCGGATGCGAATCTGGCCAGTTTCGGGAAAGGGTAATTTCAAGGCCCTTAGAGGCCGAATGAGGTAAAACTCAAAACACGAAAGTTGTTCGGAACAACTTTTCCTAGAGGACAGCCAGAACAGAATCTCGAAATAAGGCTCCAAAGGCCTTCGTTTTACCCGAAACCCGTGGCTGAACCCTGGGACGTTCTCCACACAGTTTTTCAGAGTTAACCCGTTTTCAAATAAAAACTGGTACTGATCTAGGCCGAACTGGATTTTGTGTCAAACATGAAAATTCTAGCATTTTTCGATAGCTACAACTTTCGTGAAGACAAGTTTTTCAGAGTCCGAGCCGATTTTTAAACTGGGTGCGTTTTGTGAGAGACGCGCAGAGAGTCCGAAATCAAGCAAATGAATCTCACGAAAATATTTCCTAGAAAAATCATGAAGTGTTCTTAAATGATTATTTTAGCTTCGAAAACCGTTCCAAATATGGTTTCCGACCCCAAATGATTTTATAAAATATTTAATTCGAAAACCATGAATTTTAAGGGCTCGGGTTTGAAATTCACATTTTTCCCATGAAGTAAAGAAAAAGAGGGTTTCAACCAAACATTTCCAAGTTAAAGAAAATAATGAAATCTAAGCCAATGAATTTTCTAATTAAAGGGGTTAGAATTTTTACAAGCAAAATGAAGGATTTTGGAAGTTAATCACACAAGATTTTCCAAAAATAAGGAAGAGAAATTTTAAAGTAAAATTTGTAAACAAGCCGATTACGAACGGTAACCGGATATTATGTCCGAGTTACAAACCCAAGGATAACCAAGGGTTGACAAAAGGTTGACCCAAGGTTAATTAAGGTTAACCTTAAGGGTTACCCAATATAACCCTAAGGGATACCCACATGTATATTGGGCTAAGATTTAATGGGTTAAAGAAAATAACCCAATAACAAGGATGTATGAGCAAAGCCCATTAATAGAACAAGGCTCTCAACCAAAAGGGTTACCCAACGTAACCTCTTAAGGATTTAAACGAAGTTCAATAAAGAATGGGGATTAAAGTGGCCAAGATGGATTTTATGTATAGGGGACATACAACCAAAAGTAAATGAGAGTGTTGGTAGGTCACCAACACCTTGCGAGAGGATCCTGATCCTATATTTTTGGTATATCAGGAAAGTGAATTGCCGTTACCGACGATTTAAGGAACGCGATTCTAAGGATACGGCACTAGAGGTAAGTACAAACCTCACCTGCAGTATGAAAACTAGTAAATTATGTTCAAGTATGTGATTTTCAAATATGCTGCAATATGTTATGTGCTATTTTCGTAAATGCCATGTTTTATTAAAAGTGCTATTTTTGCGAAATGCCATGTTTATAGAAGGTGCTATTTTCGTAAAATGCTATGTTGATAAAAAGTACTATTTTGTAAAAGAATATAATAGTGCTATATTTGCAAAATGTCATGTTTATGAAAATGTCATATTTGCAATTGCCATGAATGAAAAGAACGCCATGCCATGTTATTAATGAGATATAAAGTATGTTATCATGTAGTGACATCATATGGTATGTTCACTAAAGATAAATAACATGGTAAGAAGTCACAAGTAAAGTGTCGTACCAACCTCCCCAAGGTGGAGGATTTTTATATACAAGTCACGGATTCGCCTTCTTGATTTTGTAAGAGGGTGTAATCACTTGTGTTTCCTGGCACAGTTAGGGACTTGCAACCCCATCTAACTGTGTTCAGAGGCGCGCTATAAATTGAGGGTACGTACACTAAGGGGGCCCATAAGAAAGGTAAGAAAGTTAAAAGAAATGCATAAATGGAACATAAATGGTTCATGCATATACATATGATGATGTATGTTTTTCATGATGTTTTAAATGTTTTGTGAGATTATGTTTGTGCTTACTGGGCGAAAGCTCATTCAGTTATATTTCATACTGTAGGTAAGAAACCCGCAGCTTAATGCTGGGCATTGTTGGAGCGGTGTGGCGGCAGACGAAGGCGGTATGGATACCACTACGCATAGTTTCCGCAAAAATCTTTTGATGTAAAGAAGTTTTTGGTATATAAGCATGTATGATAAAGACAAATTATGCTTTATGGTATTTTGGAACTAAATGCCTTAAGTAAACGTTTACTTAAATAGTAATGATGTATTACTAAAGACAAATGTTTTATAAGTAAGTTTCAAAAAAAAAAAAAAAAGATATCCCTAATTTTTAAGTAAGTAAGTAAGTATGTAAGGAGTGACGGTCCTACGTAGTAAGGGGGCGTCACAGAGTTAGTATCAGAGCGGTATCCTACCAGCCTACTTCGTCTCGCTCCGCATCGTTCTGCAATAGCCCAAGTAAGTTAATTTATTTTCTTACGCTTAGAAATAGATTTTCGTATTCTACGCATAACGATGGTTCGCAATGGAAAGGATGGTTGTGAGAATGACGTTGGGTTGTGCCCTAGCTCGGTGGTGGTAAAACAAATAAATGTATGCCCATGATGAGAGAATTATATATTTTTCCTAAAAATCATGAATATGAAAAGAAGATTATGGTTCTGTATAAAAGATATGATTTTATGAAAGTTTTAAAAATAAGAAGCTTATTCTATTGCTTCTATACAGAACCATGCTACCAAGACATCGAGCGGCACAGGCCCAAAACGTCGATCTTACAGCTCAACTAAACGAGCTGAGAGTGATGATGTTAGCCCAGCAACGAGAGATAGGTGGGCTTAGGGCTCAGATAGCCCAACAGAACCAAGGACCACCGGCCCAAGAAGCAACAATGGCGCCGGTAGCTGCTCCGCCGGCTCCTCGAGCTCGAACCCCGGTAGAGCTGTACCATGAATTTCGGCGCATGAAGGCACCGAAATTCGAAGGATCGACGGACCCGATCGAGGCCGACAACTGGCTCATCGACCTTCAAATTTCCCTGAACTTCTTAGGGCTCAATGAGAGAGAGAGAGAGTCCTTTACGCGTCCTTTATGTTGGAGAAAGACGCCCGGTTATGGTGGGAAACGGTTCAAATCAGACGGGACGTCAACCAGATGACATGGGAAGACTTTGTGGAAGAGTTCTGTGAAAAGTACTTCAACACGGAAGTAATGAAAACTCTGCAGGACGAATTCACCAAATTCCGTCGGGGAAATTTGTCCGTGGCTGAAGCTGTAAGAAGGTTTGAACAGCTCGCCCGTCTCTGCCCTCAACTCATCAGTTCCGAGAGGGACAAAGTGAGAAAAATGATGAGAATGTTCCGGCCGAACTTAGCCGTGATTATCAGTAATAGCCCCCACCCACCACTCACTGTCGACAAGTGCGTCAGCCAAGCAGTTCTAGCCGAATATTGGGTCGGTCATAACAAGGCGCAACGGGCCCAGTTGTTTAAGGAAAGAAATGAGGAAGGGGCACTAGCCAAGCAGAGTCAGACCAAACAAGGCCAATCATCACAGCAGAAAGGTCAAGGAGGACCTTCTGGCCAACGCGGCAGCAACAAGCCGTATGGCAACCCCCAGCAGAAAAGGAAGTGGAATGCTGGAGGACAAGGGAGCCATCAGAATCCTCCCCAGAAGAAGAATGCCCCTGACAGCAGTGGAACTCCCCCTTGCCAGAAATGTGGGAAAAGGCACCCGGGAGACTGCCGGGCAGGGACAAACCGCTGTTATCTGTGTGGCAAGGAAGGCCACTTTGTAAAGAAATGCACTGCCAATGTTCGGCGCCAGCAGAACTACCAGCGGGGTCAGGAAAGTCAGTTGCACGCTGTACAGATGAAACTTGAAAGACCTGCAGCTCCCCAAGGCCGAGCTGAAGCTCCAGAGCCGCAAGGATGCATCTATGCCTACACAAAGGAGGATGCTCAAGCTGGACCGTCCACGGTGGTGACAGGTCAGCTTCCTTTTTCCCCAACAAGATGCTTATATGTTGATTAATTCTGGAGCTACGCATTCATTTACATCACCTAGGTTTGCTAAGAAACTAGGTAGAGATAATGAGAAAATTGGAAGAACCTTTCGTACTGCATTACCCTCCGGGGAAATCTTGTTGTCTGATTATTGGATACGCCATGTTCCAATAATCATATGCGGTAGAGAGATGTACATCAACCTGATCGTCATTGATCTATATGACTATGACGTTATCCTGGGTATGGACTTCCTAGGAAAATACAACGCGGTTATCGACTGCCAGCATCGTGCTGTTGCGTTTAAGCCAGTTGGGGATAAGGAATTCATTTTTCGAGGATCGACCCCGAAGCAGCCGAAGATGTTTATTTCGGCGTTAAAGGCTAGAAAGTTATTGGCGGAATGATGTACGGGATTTCTAGCCAACATGATAGATAAGACGCAAGAGACCGAAAGTAAGCCGGAAGATGTACTGGTAGTCAAGGAGTTTATGGACGTCTTTCCTGAAGATCTGCCAGGATTGCCACCAGAACGGGAAATCTCTTTTGAGATTGAGTTGCTTCCAGGATCGACACCGGTATCCAAGGCACCGTATAGGATGGCGCCTGCTGAACTTAAAGAATTACAAGTCCAGTTGAAGGAGCTCCTGGATAAAGGATTCATCAAACAAAGCTATTCACCATGGGGAGCCCCGGTGTTGTTTGTTAAAAAGAAGGACGGCACTCTAAGAATGTGCATCGACTATCGGGAGTTGAACAAGATCACCATCAAGAACAAGTATCCGTTGCCCAGGATCGACGATCTGTTCGACCAACTGAAAGGAGCATGAGGAGCATCTAAGGATTGCACTACGGATTTTGAAGCAAAATCAGCTTTACGCCAAGTTCTCCAAGTGCGAGTTTTGGTTGGAAAAGGTCCATTTCTTAGGACATGTGGTCTCAAAAGAAGGCATATCCGTAGACCCGGCTAAGATTGAGGCGGTAAGTAAGTGGCCAGTCCCCAAAAATGTCACCGAAGTGCGCAGTTTCCTTGGATTAGAAGGCTATTACCGATGATTTGTCGAAGGATTTGCTAAGATCGCGGCGCCACTTACCGCACTCACAAGAAAAGAGAAGGCATATGAATGGACCAATAAGTGTGAAGAGCACTTCCAAGAGTTAAAAAGCAAGTTGACGAGCGCTCCAATCCTCACAATCCCGGTTGTGGAGGAAGAAAACTTCGTAATTTACAGCGATGCTTCCAAAATAGGATTGGGAGCAGTGCTTATGCAGAACGGAAAGGTGATCGCCTATGCTTTGCGACAGCTCAAGGAACACGAGAAGAACTATCCGACGCATGATTTGGAGCTTACGGCGGTAGTTTTTGCCTTAAAGATTTGGAGGCACTACCTCTACGGTACAAAATGCGAAGTATACACGGACCATCAGAGTTTGAAGTACATCTTCACACAAAAAGAACTCAACATGAGGCAAAGAAGATGGCTTGAACTGGTTAAGGACTACGACATAGATATCCGATACCATCCCGGGAAGGCTAACAAGGTAGCCGATGCCCTAAGTCGGAAAGTAGTCTTCCTCGATGATGTCAATCCGGTCATTGACCGAGCCTCTTCAAAAGGAGCTAATGGAAGCCAGAATCGAGCTTATT
>CM046385.1:14889365-14914365 GCA_025413485.1 Ficus microcarpa | reverse complement strand
ACGGGAAGATTAGCTGCTCTAACCTTCCAGCCTACCATTTTAGATGGGATGAAGGAACGTCAAGAAGCCGATGCCTCACTGCTTAGGACGAAAAACGAGGTTTTAGAAGGGAAGGAATTGGATTTCCATATATCCGATGAAGGCATACTCTATCAAAAGGATAGGCTATGCATTCCTAATGAGGAAAAGTTGAAGGAAAAGATCATGGAAGAAGCTCACGAGACTCCGTATTCTGTCCATTCCGGAGCCACAAAGATGTACAAGGACTTAAAAGAGAGCTTTTGGTGGCCCAAGATGAAGAACGACATTGCTACTTTTGTCAATACGTGCCTTACCTGCCAAAAAGTAAAGGCGGAACACCAACGTCTAAGAGGAGAACTGCAGAAAATCTCCATCCCAGAGTGGAAATGGGACCAAGTGACGATGGACTTCGTGGTTGGTCTGCCCCGAACTCCTAGCGGCAACGACGCAATTTGGGTGGTCGTTGACCGATTGACAAAGTTAGCGCACTTTATAGCCATCAAGCTCAGCTTCTCAGTAGAACAATTGGCAGAACTGTACGTGGCCCAGATCGTTCGCTACCATGGAATTCCGAAAACTATCATATCGGATCGCGACGGTCGCTTCACTTCGAAATTTTGGAAGAGCGTGCATGAAGCAATGGGTACCAAGCTTTCGTTTAGTACAGCTTTTCACCCACAAACAGATGGACAATCAGAAAGGACCATTCAAACCTTAGAAGACATGTTACGAGCATGCGTGATGGATTTCAAGGGAACTTGGGACAAGAAGCTTCCTTTGATTGAGTTCTCGTACAACAACAGTTTTCACGCTTCAATTGGAATGGCTCCTTATGAAGCTCTATATGGAAGAAGATGCAGATCTCCAGTCCACTGGTACGAGACAAGAGAAAAAGAGCTTGTATCTACTGACTTCATTCGAAAGACCACGGAAAACGTGAAGCTCATACGACAAAGGATGGAGACTGCATTTAGCCGGCAAAAGAGTTATGCCGACAAGCGCCGGAGGCCTCTCGAATTTCAAGTAGGAGACTTGATTTTCCTCAGAGTCGCTCCATTTAAGAGAGTTATGCGATTCGGAAAGAAAGGGAAATTGAGCCCAAGGTATATAGGACCGTTCGAAATAATCGAAAGGGTCGGTAACGTAGCCTACAAGTTGGCTTTACCCCAAGAGTTAGCATATGTGCACAATGTATTTCATGTATCAATGCTAAAGAAGTATGTTCCGGATCCCCCACACGTAATCAAGCATGAACTGATCGAGGTTCGAGAAGATCTGACTTACGAAGAGAAGCCAGTCCAGATTTTGGCACGAGAAGAAAAAGTTTTAAGGAATAAGGTTATTCCTCTAGTCAAGGTACTATGGAGAAACCGCCACATCGAAGAAGCGACGTGGGATCGAGAAGTAGATATGAAGAGAGACTACCCCGATTTGTTCTAATTTTCGAGGACGAAAATCTTTTAAGGAGGGTAGGTTGTAAGACCCGAAATTTTGTAGACTTGTAATCTCCTTGTTCATAAGGAATTAGAGTCTAATTTATGTATCCATGATGTGTTATATGAAAAATTATGAATAATAATGAGAAATTCATAATTTTATCTAAACGATGTTCGAGTCCTCATTTAATGATTTTGAGACTCAATTAATGTTTTACGCGCCAAGAATGAAGTTTTTTAAAGGAAAAGAATGAAAAAGGACGAAATTTTATGAAAGTCAACTTTGACCGAAAAAGTCAAAAGTTTGACCAAAAAGTCAAAGGGTTGACCAAAAGTCAAAGGGTTGACCAAAAAGTCAAAGTTTGACCGGAACGGGTCATAACGTCGACTTTACAAGTATGATGGAGGAATATGAAAAGAAACTCCAAAAATGAAGTTTTATAAGCTATAAATCCACCCTAGAAAAATCAAGCACACCAAAAAAGAATTAAGGGCAAAAAGGTCTCCGAAAAATTGGAGAAAGAGAGTTTCGGTCCAAAAATTTAACGGAATAATTTTTGGATCAAAATATAAAATAAAAATGCTCATCACAGTATTGGAAATAACTGTAGAGCGCAAAAGGAGCCGTGAAAGAACGAGACGGCCAAACAAGGCATTAAGAGAGCTAGTGGAAGGTGACATCAACCTCTTGACATCACCCTCCACCAACCCAAGGCTACACATGTGGACTCCCCCATTTTCTTATCAAAAAATTATGCAACTAGTAGGGAAAAGAGAAAAAAATTGGTTAGTTGGAAACCAATGGAGACTTGAAAGCTAACCAAGTCAAGGACACATGCCCATGCTTGTGACCTCATTCTCCACTAACCAAACTTGAGCAATTGGATTGTCCTCCCTCTCCCCACATTCGGCTGCAAGAAGAAAAAGCAAGAGAAAGAAAGAAAAGAAAGTCAAAGGGGACAAGAAGGTATGGCATAAAGCCATAAAATAAGGACCCAAAAGGTGGGTTAAGTGGGAGATCTTTCTAGAAGCTTTCTAGAGCCAACCAAGGGCTGCCACATGTCCCTCATTCCTCTCCAATTTTCAGCAGCCATGCCCTCCATATCTCCCTTGGATTCGGCAGCCAACAAGGAAGGGAAATGACAAGACAAAAGCCTTGTTTCAAGGCAAGCAAAGCAACCACTCTAGTCATTCAAGACATCCCATCCTTTTCTTTCTCATTTCCTTCCCAAGGCAGCCAACTTTTGGCATTCTTGTTCAGATTTTTCAGCACAAATCCGTGGGAGAGAGAGAGAGGAGAGCTAGAGAGAATTTGAAAAAAATTTGGTGAGCTTTTGAGTGTGTTGGCCGAACAAGAGAGGGAGCAAGAAAGTGAGAAGATTTTTGGTGAATCTACCAAGCATTAGCCGACCAAGAGCAAGAGGAAAAAGAGGTAAGTGGATCTTGAAAAAAATCCTTGGTTTTCTTCCTTGATAATGCTCGGCTTAAAGATGAGAAAAGGCTAACAAAGAAAAATCTCTTGGATCCCATTTTTGGTGCCAAATCCGTGAGCCAAGCAAGGAAGAGTTTGAGAGAAGAATTTTTGGTGATTCTTCAAGGAGGAGGCCGAACCAAGCAAGAGGAGAAAAGGTGAGGAAAAATTTGATTTTTCTTCTTGTGATCTTGGATTTTTCTTTATGTTAAGGGTCGGTTTTTAGAGAAGCCTTAGAGTTAACAAAAATAAAATTTTGGATGCATTTTTCATGAAGAAACCGTGGGCTAAGAGCAAGCCAAGGAAAGAAGGAAATCTTTGGGCATTTCGAAAACCCTAACTTGGGTTGAGGTAAATCTCCTAAACCACCTTAAATCTAAGCTTTATTTAAGTGTTTTTGATGTTGATTCAAGTGGTTTGTAAGGACATAAGTCCATTTAAATTTCTGCCCTCTTCGATGGTGTGTATGTGCTTGATAGGTTAGGGTTGGTTGGCTGATTTTTAATGCTTGATTGCTTTCAAATTTGTGCTTGAAAATAATGGCTTTTTCATGCTAGAAAATAGGTTGTATGTCCCATAAGTTTAGGCCAAAAATCTGCCCTTGGCAGCCAAGAGAGCTTGCTAGACTTAAGGATGGATTTTGTGTGATGGTATGTGATGATGCATGAGCTAGAACGATGTAACCCTAGTCTTTTGATTTTCAGATTTGGGGTTGCATGAGTAGAATGAGATGGATTTATGGGTTGTAATAGGACGTTAGAAGCGCTGCTTGATGTTGTCTAAGCTCCCGATGTGATCGGTCGAGATAGATTCCGCGAATAGGACGTAAACCGAAAGGAGGAACCGAAACAGCCAATTCGGATGCGAATCTGGCCAGTTTCGGGAAAGGGTAATTTCAAGGCCCTTAGAGGTCGAATGAGGTAAAACTCAAAACACAAAAGTTGTTCGGAACAACTTTTCCTAGAGGTCAGCCAGAACAGAATCTCGAAATAAGGCTCCAAAGGCCTTCGTTTTACCCGAAACCCGTGGCTGAACCCTGGGACGTTCTCCACACAGTTTTTCAGAGTTAACCCGTTTTCAAATAAAACCTGGTACTGATCTAGGCCGAACTGGATTTTGTGTAAAACATGAAAATTCTAGCAGTTTTCGATAGCTACAACTTTCATGAAGACAAGTTTTTCAGATTCCGAGCCGATTTTTAAACTGGGTGCGTTTTGTGAGAGACGCGCAGAGAGTCCGAAATCAAGCAAATGAATCTCACGAAAATATTTCCTAGAAAAATCATGAAGTGTTCTTAAATGATTATTTTAGCTTCGAAAACCGTTCCAAATATGGTTTCCGACCCCAAATGATTTTATAAAATATTTAATTCGAAAACCATGAATTTTAAGGGCTCGGGTTTGAAATTCACATTTTTCCCATGAAGTAAAGAAAAAGAGGGTTTCAACCAAACATTTCCAAGTTAAAGAAAATAATGAAATCTAAGCCAATGAATTTTCTAATTAAAGGGGTTAGAATTTTTACAAGCAAAATGAAGGATTTTGGAAGTTAATCACACAAGATTTTCCAAAAATAAGGAAGAGAAATTTTAAAGTAAAATTTGTAAACAAGCCGATTACGAACGGTAACCGGATATTATGTCCGAGTTACAAACCCAAGGATAACCAAGGGTTGACAAAAGGTTGACCCAAGGTTAATTAAGGTTAACCTTAAGGGTTACCCAATATAACCCTAAGGGATACCCACATGTATATTGGGCTAAGATTTAATGGGTTAAAGGAAATAACCCAATAACAAGGATGTATGAGCAAAGCCCATTAATAGAACAAGGCTCTCAACCAAAAGGGTTACCCAACGTAACCTCTTAAGGATTTAAACGAAGTTCAATAAAGAATGGGGATTAAAGTGGCCAAGATGGATTTTATGTATAGGGGACATACAACCAAAAGTAAATGAGAGTGTTGGTAGGTCACCAACACCTTGCGAGAGGATCCTGATCCTATATTTTTGGTATATCAGGAAAGTGAATTGCCGTTACCGACGATTTAAGGAACGCGATTCTAAGGATACGGCACTAGAGGTAAGTACAAACCTCACCTGCAGTATGAAAACTAGTAAATTATGTTCAAGTATGTGATTTTCAAATATGCTGCAATATGTTATGTGCTATTTTCGTAAAATGCCATGTTTTATTAAAAGTGCTATTTTTGCGAAATGCCATGTTTATAGAAGGTGCTATTTTCGTAAAATGCTATGTTGATAAAAAGTACTATTTTGTAAAAGAATATAATAGTGCTATATTTGCAAAATGTCATGTTTATGAAAATGTCATATTTGCAATTGCCATGAATGAAAAGAACGCCATGCCATGTTATTAATGAGATATAAAGTATGTTATCATGTAGTGACATCATATGGTATGTTCACTAAAGATAAATAACATGGTAAGAAGTCACAAGTAAAGTGTCGTACCAACCTCCCCAAGGTGGAGGATTTTTATATACAAGTCACGGATTCGCCTTCTTGATTTTGTAAGAGGGTGTAATCACTTGTGTTTCCTGGCACAGTTAGGGACTTGCAACCCCATCTAACTGTGTTCAGAGGCGCGCTATAAATTGAGGGTACGTACACTAAGGGGGCCCATAAGAAAGGTAAGAAAGTTAAAAGAAATGCATAAATGGAACATAAATGGTTCATGCATATACATATGATGATGTTGTTTTTCATGATGTTTTAAATGTTTTGTGAGATTATGTTTGTGCTTACTGGGCGAAAGCTCATTCAGTTATATTTCATACTGTAGGTAAGAAACCCGCAGCTTAATGCTGGGCATTGTTGGAGCGGTGTGGCGGCAGACGAAGGCGGTATGGATACCACTACGCATAGTTTCCGCAAAAATCTTTTGATGTAAAGAAGTTTTTGGTATATAAGCATGTATGATAAAGACAAATTATGCTTTATGGTATTTTGGAACTAAATGCCTTAAGTAAACGTTTACTTAAATAGTAATGATGTATTACTAAAGACAAATGTTTTATAAGTAAGTTTCAAAAAAAAAAAAAAGATATCCCTAATTTTTAAATAAGTAAGTAAGTATGTAAGGAGTGACGGCGCTACGTAGTAAGGGGGCGTCACAGAGTTGGTATCAGAGCGGTATCCTACCAGCCTACTTCGTCTCGCTCCGCATCGTTCTGCAATAGCCCAAGTAAGTTAATTTATTTTCTTACGCTTAGAAATAGATTTTCGTATTCCACGCATAACGATGGTTCGCAATGGAAAGGATGGTTGTGAGAATGACGTTGGGTTGTGCCCTAGCTCGGTGGTGGTAAAACAAATAAATGTATGCCCATGATGAGGGAATTATATATTTTTCCTAAAAATCATGATTATGAAAAGAAGATTATGATTCTGTATAAAAGATATGATTTTATGAAAGTTTTAAAAATAAGAAGCTTATTCTATTGCTTCTATACAGAACCATGCTACCAAGACATCGAGCGGCACAGGCCCAAAACGTCGATCTTACAGCTCAACTAAACGAGCTGAGAGAGATGATGTTAGCCCAGCAACGAGAGATAGGTGGGCTTAGGGCTCAGATAGCCCAACAGAACCAAGGACCACCGGCCCAAGAAGCAACAATGGCGCCGGTAGCTGCTCCGCCAGCTCCTCGAGCTCGAACCCCGGCAGAGCTGTACCATGAATTTCGGCGCATGAGGCACCGAAATTCGAAGGATCGACGGACCCGATCGAGACCGACAACTGGCTCATCGACCTTCAAATTTCCCTGAACTTCTTAGGGCTCGATGAGAGAGAGAGAGTCCTTTGCGCGTCCTTTATGTTGGAGAAAGACGCCCGGTTATGGTGGGAAACGGTTCAAATCAGACGGGACGTCAACCAGATGACATGGGAAGACTTTGTGGAAGAGTTCTGTGAGAAGTACTTCAACACGGAAGTAATGAAAACTCTGCAGGACGAATTCACCAAATTCCGTCAGGGAAATTTGTCCGTGGCTGAAGCTGTAAGAAGGTTTGAACAGCTCGCCCGTCTCTGCCCTCAACTCATCAGTTCCGAGAGGGACAAAGTGAGAAAAATGATGAGAATGTTCCGGCCGAACTTAGCCGTGATTATCAGTAATAGCCCCCACCCACCGCTCACTGTCGACGAGTGCGTCAGCCAAACAGTTCTAGCCGAATATTGGGTCGGTCAGAACAAGGCGCAACGGGCCCAGTTGTTTAAGGAAAGAAATGAGGAAGGGGCACTAGCCAAGCAGAGTCAGACCAAACAAGGCCAATCATCACAGCAGAAAGGTCAAGGAGGACCTTCTGGTCAACGCGGCAGCAACAAGCCGTATGGCAACCCCCAGCAGAAAAGGAAGTGGAATGCTGGAGGACAAGGGAGCTATCAGAATCCTCCCCAGAAGAAGAATGCCCCTGACAGCAGTGGAACTCCCCCTTGCCAGAAATGTGGGAAAAGGCACCCGGGAGACTGCCGGGCAGGGACAAACCGCTGTTATCTGTGTGGCAAGGAAGGCCACTTTGTAAAGAAATGCACTGCCAATGTTCGGCGCCAGCAGAACTACCAGCGGGGTCAGGAAAGTCAGTTGCACGCTGTACAGATGAAACTTGAAAGACCTGCAGCTCCCCAAGGCCGAGCTGAAGCTCCAGAGCCGCAAGGATGCATCTATGCCTACACAAAGGAGGATGCTCAAGCTGGACCGTCCACGGTGGTGACAGGTCAGCTTCCTTTTTCCCCAACAAGATGCTTATATGTTGATTAATTCTGGAGCTACGCATTCATTTACATCACCTAGGTTTGCTAAGAAACTAGGTAGAGATAATAAGAAAATTGGAAGAACCTTTCGTACTGCATTACCCTCCGGGGAAATCTTGTTGTCTGATTATTGGATACGCCATGTTCCAATAATCATATGCGGTAGAGAGATGTACATCAACCTGATCGTCATTGATCTATATGACTATGACGTTATCCTGGGTATGGACTTCCTAGGAAAATACAACGCGGTTATCGACTGCCAGCATCGTGCTGTTGCGTTTAAGCCAGTTGGGGATAAGGAATTCATTTTTCGAGGATCGACCCCGAAGCAGCCGAAGATGTTTATTTCGGCGTTAAAGGCTAGAAAGTTATTGGCGGAATGATGTATGGGATTTCTAGCCAACATGATAGATAAGACGCAAGAGACCGAAAGTAAGCCGGAAGATGTACTGGTAGTCAAGGAGTTTATGGACGTCTTTCCTGAAGATCTGCCAGGATTGCCACCAGAACGGGAAATCTCTTTTGAGATTGAGTTGCTTCCAGGATCGGCACCGGTATCCAAGGCACCGTATAGGATGGCGCCTGCTGAACTTAAAGAATTACAAGTCCAGTTGAAGGAGCTCCTGGATAAAGGATTCATCAAACAAAGCTATTCACCATGGGGAGCCCCGGTGTTGTTTGTTAAAAAGAAGGACGGCACTCTAAGAATGTGCATCGACTATCGGGAGTTGAACAAGATCACCATCAAGAACAAGTATCCGTTGCCCAGGATCGACGATCTGTTCGACCAACTGAAAGGAGCATGAGGAGCATCTAAGGATTGCACTACGGATTTTGAAGCAAAATCAGCTTTACGCCAAGTTCTCCAAGTGCGAGTTTTGGTTGGAAAAGGTCCATTTCTTAGGACATGTGGTCTCAAAAGAAGGCATATCCGTAGACCCGGCTAAGATTGAGGCGGTAAGTAAGTGGCCAGTCCCCAAAAATGTCACCGAAGTGCGCAGTTTCCTTGGATTAGAAGGCTATTACCGATGATTTATCGAAGGATTTGCTAAGATCGCGGCGCCACTTACCGCACTCACAAGAAAAGGGAAGGCATATGAATGGACCAATAAGTGTGAAGAGCACTTCCAAGAGTTAAAAAGCAAGTTGACGAGCGCTCCAATCCTCACAATCCCGGTTGTGGAGGAAGAAAACTTCGTAATTTACAGCGATGCTTCCAAAATAGGATTGGGAGCAGTGCTTATGCAGAACGGAAAGGTGATCGCCTATGCTTCGCGACAACTCAAGGAACACGAGAAGAACTATCCGACGCATGATTTGGAGCTTACGGCGGTAGTTTTTGCCTTAAAGATTTGGAGGCACTACCTCTACGGTACAAAATGCGAAGTATACACGGACCATCAGAGTTTGAAGTACATCTTCACACAAAAAGAACTCAACATGAGGCAAAGAAGATGGCTTGAACTGGTTAAGGACTACGACATAGATATCCGATACCATCCCGGGAAGGCTAACAAGGTAGCCGATGCCCTAAGTCGGAAAGTAGTCTTCCTCGATGATGTCAATCCGGTCATTGACCGAGCCTCTTCAAAAGGAGCTAATGGAAGCCAGAATCGAGCTTATTACGGGAAGATTAGCTGCTCTAACCTTCCAGCCTACCATTTTAGATGGGATGAAGGAACGTCAAGAAGCCGATGCCTCACTGCTTAGGACGAAAAACGAGGTTTTAGAAGGGAAGGAATTGGATTTCCACATATCCGATGAAGGCATACTCTATCAAAAGGATAGGCTATGCATTCCTAATGAGGAAAAGTTTAAGGAAAAGATCATGGAAGAAGCTCACGAGACTCCGTATTCTGTCCATTCTGGAGCCACAAAGATGTACAAGGACTTAAAAGAGAGCTTTTGGTGGCCCAAGATGAAGAACGACATTGCTACTTTTGTCAGTAAGTGCCTTACCTGCCAAAAAGTAAAGGCGGAACACCAACGTCCAAGAGGAGAACTGCAGAAAATCTCCATCCCAGAGTGGAAATGGGACCAAGTGACGATGGACTTCGTGGTTGGTCTGCCCCGAACTCCTAGCGGCAACGACGCAATTTGGGTGGTCGTTGACCGATTGACAAAGTCAGCGCACTTTATAGCCATCAAGCTCAGCTTCTCAGTAGAACAATTGGCAGAACTGTACGTGGCCCAGATCGTTCGCTAGCATGGAATTCCGAAAACTATCATATCGGATCGCGACGGTCGCTTCACTTCGAAATTTTGGAAGAGCGTGCATGAAGCAATGGGTACCAAACTTTCGTTTAGTACAGCTTTTCACCCACAAACAGATGGACAATCAGAAAGGACCATTCAAACCTTAGAAGACATGTTGCGAGCATGCGTGATGGATTTCAAGGGAACTTGGGACAAGAAGCTTCCTTTGATTGAGTTCTCGTACAACAACAGTTTTCACGCTTCAATTGGAATGGCTCCTTATGAAGCTTTATATGGAAGAAGATGCAGATCTCCAGTCCACTAGTACGAGACAAGAGAAAAAGAGCTTGTATCTACTGACTTCATTCGAAAGACCACGGAAAACGTGAAGCTCATACGACAAAGGATGGAGACTGCATTTAACCGGCAAAAGAGTTATGCCGACAAGCGCCGCAGGGCCTCTCGAATTTCAAGTAGGAGACTTGGTTTTCCTCAGAGTCGCTCCATTTAAGGGAGTTATGCAATTCGGAAAGAAATGGAAATTGAGCCCAAGGTATATAGGACCGTTCGAAATAATCGAAAGGGTCGGTAACATAGCCTACAAGTTGGCTTTACCCCAAGAGTTAGCATATGTGCACAATGTATTTCATGTATCAATGCTAAAGAAGTATGTTCCGGATCCCCCACACGTAATCAAGCATGAACCGATCGAGGTTCGAGAAGATCTGACTTACGAAGAGAAGCCAGTCCAGATTTTGGCATGAGAAGAAAAAGTTTTAAGGAATAAGGTTATTCCTCTAGTCAAGGTACTATGGAAAAACCGCCACATCGAAGAAGCGACGTGGGATCGAGAAGTAGATATGAAGAGAGACTACCCCGATTTGTTCTAATTTTCGAGGACGAAAATCTTTTAAGGAGGGTAGGTTGTAAGACCCGAAATTTTGTAGAGTTGTAATCTCCTTGTTCATAAGGAATTAGAGTCTAATTTATGTATCTATGATGTGTTATATGAAAAATTATGAATAATAATGAGAAATTCATAATTTTATCTAAACGATGTTCGAGTCCTCATTTAATGATTTTGAGACTCAATTAATGTTTTACGCGCCAAGAATGAAGTTTTTTAAATGAAAAGAATGAAAAAGGACGAAATTTTATGAAAGTCAACTTTGACCGAAAAAGTCAAAGGTTTGATCAAAAAGTCAAAGGGTTGACCAAAAAGTCAAAGTTTGATCGGAACGGGTCATAACGTCGACTTTACAAGTATGATGGAGGAATATAAAAAGAAACTCCAAAAATGAAGTTTTATAAGCCATAAATCCACCCTAGAAAAATCAAGCACACCGAAAAAGAATTAAGGGCAAAAAGGTCTCCGAAAAATTGGAGAAAGAGAGTTTTGGTCCAAAAATTTAACGGAATAATTTTTGGATCAAAATATAAAATAAAAATGCTCATCACAGTATTGGAAATAACTGTAGAGCGCAAAAGGAGCCGTGAAAGAACGAGACGGCCAAATAAGGCATTAAGAGAGCTAGTGGAAGGTGACATCAACCTCTTGACATCACCCTCCACCAACCCAAGGCTACACATGTGGACTCCCCCATTTTCTTATCAAAAAATTCGGCAACTAGTAGGGAAAAGAGAAAAAAATTGGTTAGTTGGAAACCAATGGAGACTTGAAAGCCAACCAAGTCAAGGACACATGCCCATGCTTGTGACCTCATTCTCCACTAACCAAACTTGAGCAATTGGATTGTCCTCCCTCTCCCCACATTCGGCTGCAAGAAGAAAAAGCAAGAGAAAGAAAGAAAAGAAAGTCAAAGGGGACAAGAAGGTATGGCATAAAGCCATAAAATAAGGACCCAAAAGGTGGGTTAAGTGGGAGATCTTTCTAGAAGCTTTCTAGAGCCAACCAAGGGCTGCCACATGTCCCTCATTCCTCTCCAATTTTCAGCAGCCATGCCCTCCATATCTCCCTTGGATTCGGCAGCCAACAAGGAAGGGAAATGACAAGACAAAAGCCTTGTTTCAAGGCAAGCAAAGCAACCACTCTAGTCATTCAAGACATCCCATCCTTTTCTTTCTCATTTCCTTCCCAAGGCAGCCAACTTTTGGCATTCTTCTTCATATTTTTCAGCACAAATCCGTGGGAGAGAGAGAGAGGAGAGCTAGAGAGAATTTGAAAAAAATTTGGTGAGCTTTTGAGTGTGTTGGCCGAACAAGAGAGGGAGCAAGAAAGTGAGAAGATTTTTGGTGAATCTACCAAGCATTAGCCGACCAAGAGCAAGAGGAAAAAGAGGTAAGTGGATCTTGAAAAAAATCCTTGGTTTTCTTCCTTGATAATGCTCGGCTTAAAGATGAGAAAAGGCTAACAAAGAAAAATCTCTTGGATCCCATTTTTGGTGCCAAATCCGTGAGCCAAGCAAGGAAGAGTTTGAGAGAAGAATTTTTGGTGATTCTTCAAGGAGGAGGCCGAACCAAGCAAGAGGAGAAAAGGTGAGGAAAATTTTGATTTTTCTTCTTGTGATCTTGGATTTTTCTTTATGTTAAGGGTCGGTTTTTAGAGAAGCCTTAGAGCTAACAAAAATAAAATTTTGGATGCATTTTTCATGAAGAAACCGTGGGCTAAGAGCAAGCCAAGGAAAGAAGGAAATCTTTGGGCATTTCGAAAACCCTAACTTGGGTTGAGGTAAATCTCCTAAACCACCTTAAATCTAAGCTTTATTTAAGTGTTTTTGATGTTGATTCAAGTGGTTTGTAAGGACATAAGTCCATTTAATTTTCTGCCCTCTTTGATGGTGTGTATGTGCTTGATAGGTTAGGGTTGGTTGGCTGATTTTTAATGCTTGATTGCTTTCAAATTTGTGCTTGAAAATAATGGCTTTTTCATGCTAGAAAATAGGTTGTATGTCCCATAAGTTTAGGCCAAAAATCTGCCCTTGGCAGCCAAGAGAGCTTGCTAGACTTAAGGATGGATTTTGTGTGATGGTATGTGATGATGCATGAGCTAGAACGATGTAACCCTAGTCTTTTGATTTTCGGATTTGGGGTTGCATGAGTAGAATGAGATGGATTTATGGGTTGTAATAGGACGTTAGAAGCGCTGCTTGATGTTGTCTAAGCTCCCGATGTGATCGGTCGAGATAGATTCCGCGAATAGGACGTAAACCGAAAGGAGGAACCGAAACAGCCAATTCGGATGCGAATCTGGCCAGTTTCGGGAAAGGGTAATTTCAAGGCCCTTAGAGGCCGAATGAGGTAAAACTCAAAACACGAAAGTTGTTCGGAACAACTTTTCCTAGAGGTCAGCCAGAACAGAATCTCGAAATAAGGCCCCAAAGGCCTTCGTTTTACCCGAAACCCGTGGCTGAACCCTGGGACGTTCTCCACACAGTTTTTCAGAGTTAACCCGTTTTCAAATAAAACCTGGTACTGATCTAGGCCGAATTGGATTTTGTGTAAAACATGAAAATTCTAGCAGTTTTCGATAGCTACAACTTTCATGAAGACAAGTTTTTCAGATTCCGAGCCGATTTTTAAACTGGGTGCGTTTTGTGAGAGACTCGCAGAGAGTCCGAAATCAAGCAAATGAATCTCATGAAAATCTTTCCTAGAAAAATCATGAAGTGTTCTTAAATGATTATTTTAGCTTCGAAAACCGTTCCAAATATGGTTTCCGACCCCAAATGATTTTATAAAATATTTAATTCGAAAACCATGAATTTTAAGGGCTCGGGTTTGAAATTCACATTTTTCCCATGAAGTAAAGAAAAAGAGGGTTTCAACCAAACATTTCCAAGTTAAAGAAAATAATGAAATCTAAGCCAATAAATTTTCTAATTAAAGGGGTTAGAATTTTTACAAGCAAAATGAATGATTTTTGGAAGTTAATCACACAAGATTTTCCAAAAATAAGGAAGAGAAATTTTAAAGTAAAATTTGTAAACAAGCCGATTACGAACGGTAACCGGATATTATGTCCGAGTTACAAACCCAAGGATAACCAAGGGTTGACAAAAGGTTGACCCAAGGTTAATTAAGGTTAACATTAAGGGTTACCCAATATAACCCTAAGGGATACCCACATGTATATTGGGCTAAGATTTAATGGGTTAAAGGAAATAACCCAATAACAAGGATGTATGAGCAAAGCCCATTAATAGAACAAGGCTCTCAACCAAAAGGGTTACCCAACGTAACCTTCTAAGGATTTAATCGAAGTTCAATAAAGAATGGGGATTAAAGTGGCCAAGATGGATTTTATGTATAGGGGACATACAACCAAAAGTAAATGAGAGTGTTGGTAGGTCACCAACACCTTACGAAAGGATCCTGATCCTATATTTTTGGTATATCAGGAAAGTGAATTGCCGTTGCCGACGATTTAAGGAACGCGATTCTAAGGATACGGCACTAGAGGTAAGTACAAACCTCACCTGCAGTATGAAAACTAGTAAATTATGTTCAAGTATGTGATTTTCAAATATGCTGCAATATGTTGTGTGCTATTTTCGTAAAATGCCATGTTTTATTAAAAGTGCTATTTTTGCGAAATGTCATATTTATAGAAGGTGCTATTTTCGTAAAATGCTATGTTGATAAAAAAGTGCTATTTTGTAAAAGAATATAATAGTGCTATATTTGCAAAATGCCATGTTTATGAAAATGTCATATTTGCAATTGCCATGAATGAAAAGAACGACATGCCATGTTATTAATGAGATATAAAGTATGTTATCATGTAGTGACATCATATGGTATGTTCACTAAAGATAAATAACATGGTAAGAAGTCACAAGTAAAGTGTCGTACCAACCTCCCCAAGGTGGAGGATTTTTATATACAAGTCACGGATTCGCCTTCTCGATTTTGTAAGAGGGTGTAATCACTTGTGTTTCCTGGCACAGTTAGGGACTTGCAACCCCATCTAACTGTGTTCAGAGGCGCGCTATAAATTGAGGGTACGTACACTAAGGGGGCCCATAAGAAAGGTAAGAAAGTTAAAAGAAATGCATAAATGGAACATAAATGGTTCATGCATATGCATATGATGATGTATGTTTTTCATGATGTTTTAAATGTTTTGTGAGATTATGTTTGTGCTTACTGGGCGAAAGCTCATTCAGTTATATTTTATACTGTAGGTAAGAAACCCGCAGCTTAATGCTGGGCATTGTTGGAGCGGTGTGGCGGCAGACGAAAGCGGTATGGATACCACTACGCATAGTTTCCGCAAAAATCTTTTGATGTAAAGAAGTTTTTGGTATATAAGTATGTATGATAAAGACAAATTATGCTTTATGGTATTTTGGAACTAAATGCCTTAAGTAAACGTTTACTTAAATAGTAATGATGTATTACTAAAGACAAATGTTTTATAAGTAAGTTTCAAAAAAAAAAAAAAGATATCCCTAATTTTTAAGTAAGTAAGTAAGTATGTAAGGAGTGACGGCCCTACGTAGTAAGGGGGCGTCACATTAAAATGGGTATTATGTTGCAAGACTAGACTCCAAAGAGAAAACATTACCAGGCTAGCCTCATTCATTAATGAATCTTTGTTTTCTCCAAAATACCCTTTACAAGTAAAAAATAAAAATAAAGGAAAATAAAATAAACGGGATCCAAAGGGACTATCTTCTCTTAAAAAAAAAAAAAAAATATATATATATATATAACCAAACCCACTTTTTCCTTGTCGGCTTCATTTCCTTCACCCCCTCAAAAGGATCACATTTTTCATCTCCATCATCCACCTTAAAATGACCATCCTCGTATTCAGGTTAACATCTTGCACCATTTTCACATTCTGGGCATCAATTTCTAGCTATAAGGAGAGGAGAGGAAGTATTAATAGTTTGTAAAATTTCTAAAATTTTGGTAAGTTCATCTCAAACCCTCAAATTTTTTTGTTTAAATTGTTTTCGAAGTTGTTCAAAGGTTGGGAATTTATGGTTTGGGAGCTTAATATAGAAAAACAACAATGATTCAACCTATTTTGCACTAATTTTCGACTTGTGAAATCTGTAAATTTGCAAATCCTGTCATAAGAACAGTACAGTGACCTGATCGACCGGACCGACTTGACCGGCCAGACCGACCTGACCGGTCAGACCGACCTGACCGGTCTGGTGGTTTTGTGGACGGTCTGGTAGTTTTGAACTAGTCTTTAATTTTTCATTAATTTTTTTAATTTTTTCATAACAATCTTTTTTGTTTTTTTTTTTAATTTTTATTATAAAGGAAAATGAGTGAGATTATCACTTATTTTCAATATAATGGAAAATGGAAGAAAAAAGATGACGGGTCATATGAATGGTGCAGAAGGAATAAGAAAATCAAGAACATAGTACTATTAGATGATCTAGATAAGGTGAAATATTCTGAAGTTATTGATTGCATATTTAAAAGACTTCATGTGGACCAAAAAAGTACGGAATTAAAAATAAGTTACATTCCTTTGTGTACAATATCGTCAGGTCCTAAAAGCATTTTGGATGATTTTGAAGCTAAGTGTTATCTTTTAGATTTTTGTAAAACGACACAACATAGAAGTATGCTACACGTTGAGCTCATGAAAAAGGTTGAAAGTAGTGACAACAATGATAAAGTATCACTTCAAGTTGACGGAGATGGAGGATGCAATATGGAAAATGATGGAAATATTCGAGATGAGTATTTCGACGTTAACATGGAGGCACTAAAGGTCTATGAAGCTGCTTCTGCACCAGGCCACGAAGATGATATTTTAGACGTGCCTACCTTGGAGGAACGCCCTAATCAGGAGACAACAGCATCTGTCCCAACTCCGAAACGACAACGTTCATGCGTAGAAGTAGACCCGGTCATGGATCATTATGAACCATTAGCAATAGATGATAGTTTTGTATCTTTTAGTTTTGATGATAATATGGGTATTGCGGTTGGTTAGGAATTTGAAAGCAAGAACGAGTGAAGAATTTGATAATCGATGCTTCGTTAAAAGCTTGTTTTGATTATAAAATAGTCAAGTCAACCACAAAGTTGTTTGTGGTGAAATGTATAGTCCTAGATTGCAAGTGGGCATTACGAGCTGTGAGGATCATGAACTCAGACCGTTTCTCTCTCCAAATATATTACAACACTCATATCTGCTTGCTAGTTTAGTGGATAAAAGAAACAAACAAGCAACTGCAGATTTAGTTTCAGATATGTTAAAAAAGTAGTTTCTAAGCCAGCTTGAGACACCTACCCCATAGACAGTGATAGACATGATGAAAAATTGTGGTGTGTCAATATCTTACTTCAAAGCTTGGAGGGACAAACAAAAAACAACAAATGATGTTAGGGGTGCACCAGAGGTCAGTTTCGAGATTCTTCCTAGCTATTTGCACATGATAAAGTTAATGAACCCTAGCATGGTCACACACTTGGTAGTAGACAAAGATCAAAGGTTCAAGTACTTTTTCATTGCATTGGGCAAGTGCATCGAGGGATTTAAAGCAATGAGAAAGGTAATTGTGGTTGATGGAACCTTTTTGAAGACGAAATACAATGGAACAATGATCATCGCCACAGCACAAGATGGCAACTATCATCAATATCCTCTTGCTTGGGAAGTGGTTGACTCGGAAAATGACAACTTATGGAAATGGTTTATGACGAAACTTGAGGAGCTTATACTCAATGACAAAGAGCTGGTCATAATTTTTGATAGGCACCAAAGCATCCGCAATGCAGTTGAAAAGGCATATAAAAAGTCTCACTATGGATTTTGTGCATGGCACCTCTCTCAGAATATCAAATCATATATTCACCGAGGATCTCGTGTTAGAGCCGGAAAGGGTACAGGCAAGATCAAGATTAAAAATACTATCGCAAGTATGTTCATGAAAGTCGTTACAGCATACTCTGAGCATGAGTTAAACCGACTTTATGATGACCTAAAAAATAGATATACTGTCGCCCCTGAATATCTTGATGATCATGTATGTCAGAAAATGAGCTAGGTGTCACTTCACAAGATCACGTTACAATATCTTGACTACCAACGGTGCCTAGAGTATTAACAGTGTGTTAAAGAAGGCAAGAATATATCCTTTGTTGCCCTTGATTGATTCAATTGTAGAGAAAATCTTTGAATGGTTCAATAATCACCGTAAGGAGTCGAGTCTTGGATCTTCCTCACAATGCTTAACTCCAATGGTGGAGAAAACATTGCATACAAGATACAAAGAGTCCACAATCTTGACTGCGAAAGAACTAAACAGTAGTACACTTGAGTATTATGTCACAGGATCAAATGGCAGTTTCTTGGTTGATCTAGGAAGGGGAACCTGCACATGTAAAGTATTTGATATCGACAAAATTCCTTATATCCGTGCCCTTGCAGCTTTCCCAGGGGGTAAGGATAAAATGCATGATTTATGCTCAAAACACTATCTAAAGGAGGTATGGGCATTGGCTTATGTCCAAACCATTTATCCTATCCCGAGCTCATTAGAGTGGGTTATCCCAGATGACATAAGGAGTGAGAAGATATTGCTTCCTGATTTCACAAAAAAATGTGGCAGACTTTAACAAACCAGATTTCCTTTTATTGGAGAACATCGGAAAGACAAAAACAAGTGATCATGTCAAGCAACTTCTCATGAGAGCTCAGAATTGACAATCCCCTTTTGAATATATTTGATCGAGTAGGTTTTCATAAAATATGATCATGTTTCTATTTTTAACTTTTCCTAAAAATTTTGGACTACATCTCTTGTATTAGTAGTTGAATTATGTTTGTAGTGATCAGCTGTATTTTGATATTATAGTGGCTGAAATCATTTTAATTGTTTTTTGCAGGGTCCTTAGTGTTGGTGTCTGATTAAAATAAGTCAACATGTTTTTTGCCAGTCATGCTGGTCAAGAATAATTTTTCTGGACCGGGGTAATCTTCTTTGTTTTCTCGATCACCACATTAAAGCAAACACTTTTTTGGTTTTTTTGGTTTTCCGGATCGGCATGACTGGCCTAACCGGTCATGTTGGTCAGGAAAATTTTTATCCTAGTTGGGGGTGATCTTCTTTGTATTTTCGATCACTACATCAAAGTAGAACTTTTCTGGTTTTCCTGACCGGTCACGCTGATCAGAAATATTTTTATCCGGACTGGGGTGATCTTCTTTGTTTTTTCGATCACCATACCAAATTACTACTTTGCTCTTTTTTGGTTTTTCTACTGGCATGACTGGCCTAACCGGTCATGTCGTTCAGGAAAAGTTTTATCCGGTCCGGGGGTGATCTTCTTTGTTTTTTCAATCAACACACCTAAGTAGTACTTTGCTTTTTTTTTTTTTTTCTGGTTTTCCTGACCGACATTACTTGCCTGACCGATCATGCCGGTCAAAAATATTTTTATCTGGACTGCAGTGTTCTTTTTTGTTTTTTCGATTACCATACCAAAGTAAACACTTTGCCTTTTTTCTAGTTTTTGTGACTGGCAAGACTCGCCTGACCGGTCATGCCGGTCAGAAATATTTAGGTTCGGACTAGGGTGATCTTCTTTATTTTTTCGATCATCACACCAAAGTAAACACTTTGCTTTTTTCTGGTTTTCCGGTCATACTGCTTTTGCACTAGGCCACAAAGTTGTCGACTACTCAGGCCGGTATGGCCCGTTTGAATAATCATTATATCACTTGGGTGTCATGACCGGTAAAACCGACAACTGGTTTGGAAAAAAAAGTTACCTGGTCTGGATAACTGGGAAAATTGTGATAAAGATTGCAAAAATAATTTGGTGTCATGACCTGAAAGACCGACGAACATTCCATACAAATAAATACCGGACTCACCTGATTGCTCAGGCCGGTATGGCTGAGTCCGGTATGGCCTGTTTGAATAATCGTTATATCACTTGGGTGTCATGATTGGCAAAATCGACAACTGGTCCACGAAAAAAAGTTACCTGGTCTGGATAACTTGGAAAACTGTGATAAAGATTGCAAAAATACTTTGGTGTTATGACCTGAAAGATCGACAAATATTTCATATAAATAAATATCGGACCCATCTGACCGCTCAGGCCAATATGGCCCGTTTGAATAATTGTTATATCACTTCGGTGTCCTGACCAACATAACCGACAACTAGTCCAGGAAAAAAAAGTTACTTGTCTGGATAACTGGGAAAAATATGATAAAGATTGCAAAAATACTTTAGTGTCATGACCTGAAAGACCGATAAACATTTCATATAAATAAATACTGGACCCACCTGACTGCTCAGGCCAGTATGGCCTGTTTGAATAATTGTTATATCACTCCGGTGTCATGACCGGTAAAACCGACAACTGATCCGGGAAAAAAAGTTACCTGGTCCGGATAACTAGGAAAACTATGATAAAGATTGCAAAAACACTTTGGGGTCATAACCTGAAAGACCGACAAACATTCCATATAAATAAATACCGAACCCACTTGACCACTCAGGCCGGTATGGTTCGTTTGAATAATCGTTATATCACTTGGGTGTCATGACCGGCAAAACCAACAACTGGTCCGAGAAAAAGAGTTTCCTGATCTGGATAACTGAGAAAACTATGATAAAGATTGCAAAAATACTTTCGTGTTATGTAATACTCGATTTTTCTATGTTACTATTTCCTTTTTAAAGGAATTAAATGTATGCCGTATCGGCATTTATGAAAAAGTTTGCTTTATGACTTCATTATGTGTTATGAGTTCTTATAGCTTTATAAAACTCAAATATGCTTGTTTTGATTGATAAATGGTCTTTTCAGATGAAAAGAGATAAAATTTACATGATTCTAGGAAAGTCAAAGTGTTGACCAAAAAAGTCAACTTTGACCCGGAAAAGTCAAAGTTTGACCAAAATGGTCAAAACCCTAACAGTACAATTTTGTGACATGCAGTATGGAAAAAATGGGATACTGCGAAAACCCATTTTTTCGGATAAGATGACGTAAATGAGAACTAAAACCGCTGTAAAAAAATCAAGCACGCAAAATTCGGGCACAGGGCAAAAGGGTTTGAGAAAATAAAGAAAAAAATTTTCAGCCCGATTTTTCATAGATAAAATTTTTACGATAGTATAAAATATTAATACTGTGTATTAGTAAAGCGCAGTATTAAATTTATCTGTGTTAAGTTTAAATTATACTGCTTTTTGGAAAAAGTAGCCAAACAAGCCTTTATTAATTATGACATCACCCATTTTTTATTTATGACATCATCAACTTTTTGAGAACTAATCCACACAAGACAAGTGTCTTGTTCTAGACAATTCTTGCTTGTTCTCCAAGAAGCATGGCCGGCCACCTAGCTAGGTGTTTGTGACCGGCAAGACTAGCTTGACCGGTCATGCTGGTCAGAAATATTTAGGTCTGGACTGGGGTGATCTTCTTTGTTTTTTTTATCACCACACCAAACTAAACACTTTGCTTTTTTCTGGTTTTCTGGTCATACTGCTTCTGCATCAGGCCACAAAATTATCTGACCACTTAGGCCACAAAGTTGTCTGACCACTCAGGCTGGTATGGCCCGTTTGAATAATCGCTAGATCACTTGGGTGTCATGACCGGCAATGTAACACCCAGAATTTTCATGGACTCGTGTTTAGAAGAAATTGAAGTCCATATTACGTGTTCATGTGATGATTTCTGAAAATTATGAATAGTAATGTGAAATTCATGATTTTACTAGCAAATGTTTGAATTCTCCTTGAATTGGTTATGAGACTCAATAAATGATCGATTAGCTATGTATGAAGCTTTTTATGGAAAAAAGGCTTAACAAATTTCATGATTTTATGAAAGTCAACTCTGACCGAAAAAGTCAAAGTTTGGCCAAGGATGGTCAACAGGTTGACCATACAGTATGATGAAAGGCAGGAAAGAAAAGAGAATGCGAAAACATTTTTATGGTCAAGATAGTAGGAATAAGCCTTAAAACCACCCTAGAAAATCAAGCGTACCGAGTTAGGATTAAAGGCAAAAAGGTCTCCGAAAAATAAGAAAGAAATTTTTACGATCCGATTTTACACAGAGGAAAATTTTGGACCAAAGTACAGTATGAAAATACTGAGCACAGTATTGGAAATAACTGTGTAGTACAAAAACGGATAGTTTTAAGAGAAAAACGAATTATTTTGGAGAATGGCCAAACAAGGCCCTTGTTTTTAAGGGTGATGTCATCTTGCTCTTAAGTTATGACATCATAAGTGTGAGCTAAGCCTTGGAAAGGTTCATGAACCTTTCCACCCCCCCATGGCCGGCCACATACCCCCCCACCCCCCACCTCTATAAATAGATACACCAAAAACCCATTTTAATTCACAAAACCAAGGGAAACTCTTGCCATTTTTATGCTGAAAATCCGTGGGTAAAGGGGAGAGAAAGAGAAGAGAAAAACCAAGATTTCCATAGGGCTTTTGCTTGGGAGAGTTGGATTTTGCTCTAGGGAAACCAAGAAAAAAGTTTGAGAATTTTTGGAGACCCATTTTGGGTGTGAGTGAAAGGGAAAGGAGAAAGGGGAAGAGAAAAAGCTGGAAATTTGGGGGAAAATCTTGTAGTAGTGCTCGGTTTTGAGTGGATCTACCAAGGAGCCAAGAAAAATTTTGGGTATCCCACCTAGAGCCAAAAACCGTGAGCAAGGAACCAAGGAGAGCAAAGGGGATCTTGGATTTTCAAACCCTAACTTGGGTTTAAGGTAAACTCTTGAACCAATCCTTCAAATTCAATTTGAGCATTTTTATTGTGGTTCAAGATGGATTTATAAGGACATAAGTCCATTTAATTTCTAAGCCCTAGATGTGTTAGTGTGTGCTTGGTTAGGGATTAGGGTGTGGTTGGCTTATTTATGATGTTTGCTTGCATGATTTTTACTTGAAAAATTATTAGGATGCATACTAGATGTGATTGGTATGTCCCCTGATTCTTGGTCACAAAATCTGCCCTAGGCAGTGCTTGTGTGGCTGCTAGTTCAATGGTAAATGTCATGGTATATGCTTGATCTTGATGCTAGGCTAGAAACCATGCAGCCCAAGGATTTGGGTATTCGGTTTAGGGTTGCATGGGCACGTGTGATTAACATGCTTGAATTTATGGGACGTTAGAAATGCTGCATGTTTAATATGTAAGCTCCCGAAGTGGTCGGTCGAGATAGAATCCACGAATTAGGACGTAAATCGGATTTAAGAACCGAAACTTCCAATTCGGATTCGGAACTGGCCAGTTTCAGGAAAGTGGAAATTTAAGGCCTTTAGAGGCCGAACTGGGTAAAACTCAAAACACGAAAGTTTCTCGGAACAATTTTTCCTAGGGGATAGCATGGACAGATTTCTAAAATAAGGCTCTAATGACCTCCGTTTTTATGAAAACCCGTGGCTGACCTGCCCAGACCCAGTTTTCAGGATCAGTCGGTTTCAAACAAAAACTGACGTGAATAGAAACGGAACTGGATTTTTTGTAAAATATGAAAGTTTTATCATTTTTCGATAGCTACAACTTTTATGAAGAAAAGTTTTTCAGATTCGGATTCAATTTTTTAAACTGACACTATTTTCTAAGGAGTGTGCAGGGAACCGAAAATTCCTGCCCATGAATTTTTCCAAACATTTCCGAAAAACTGTATTTCTTCTCAAAACCACTGTTTTGACTATGAAAACTGTTCCAATGGCAGTTTTCAGTCCTTAATGATTTTATGAAGCTCTGTTTTAAGAAAATAAATTTTTACAAGTTAAGAAAAGAGTTTTTGGGATTATTCACCCAAAGTTTTCAAGTTGAAGAAAAATGGAATTTTCCAAGTTAAGGGAAAATAAGATTTTTCAAGTTAAAAAGAGAAGTGGAATTTTAAGCCAAGGTAAAGCAAAATGTACGTAACAGACGGTTTTCAGTCCAAATAGTTTTATAAAAATGTTATCCAAAGAAGTAAGAATTGTACAAGCAAACTAAAGGATTTTTAAAAGATAGTTACACAATATTTTCCAAAGGTAAGGAAATGGGGTTTTAAGGTAAAAATTGGTAATCAAGCCGACTACGAACGGTAACCGGATATTATATCCAAGTTACTGGGCTTAGCCCCGAAGCCCAAAATTTACCATAGAAGGGGGTTGACCTTAGTTGATCAAATGTTGACTTGGGTTGACCAAAAGTTTGACCTTTAAGGTTACCCAATATAACCCTAAAGGATACCAAGGTTAATGGATTGGGCTAAGACTTATGGTTATTGATAAGATAATAACCCAATGGATTGCGGATCAAGTAAAAATAAAACATAAGCCCAAAAAGAAGGAAGTGACCAAACAAGTTTAGCAAGAGGTATTAGAGGGGACATACAAGTAGCCAAGTAGGGTTGTTCATAGATGTTGATTAGGATACCAACATCATATATCGTGATTTATGGTAAGATAAGATAACCTTATCTTACACCTTGATTGAAACAGGTATAGGAACCTGTTGATATATTACGAGGAACGATACGTCAAGAGCGTAGGATCTCAGGTAAGTACAAACCTCACCTGTGGTATGGAAATAGTAATATATTTTCAAATATGCAATGCCATGTTTAAATGCCAAGTTGAAATGCCATGTTTAAATGCTATGTTTAAGTGCCATATTTAAATGCTATGTTTAAAGATGCTATGTTTTAAAAATATCATGTTTTTAAAGAGGACATGATTTAAAGAATTTCAAGTTTTAAAGAATGCCATATTTTAAAAAATGCCATGTGTTAAAGAGGCTATGTTATGTTAAAATATGCCATGTGCATGTATAAGATATGATTTTGTGACATCATGAGGTATGATCACCAATGATAAACCACTTGGTAAAAATACACAAGTAAAGTGTCGTACCAACCTCCCATCAGGTGGAGGGTTATTCATGTTCTTCAAGTTATGATTATCAACCTCTCGTTGATGCGAGAGGGTATAATCAATTATGTTTCCCAGAACTGTTAGGGACATTGCAACCCCTAACTTTATCTGGAGGCACACTTCTCTTCTGGTACGTACACAAGGGGCCCACATGTTAAAGAAAGATAATAAGTTAAGACTAATAAAAGATGCATAAATGAACGTAAATGGTTCATGTATATGTTATATGATGATGTATGTTTTCA
>CM046385.1:14874193-14889265 GCA_025413485.1 Ficus microcarpa | reverse complement strand
TTGTGCTTCGGGTAGCTAGGAACCGAGGGAGAGAAAAGAAAAATTTTTCTGCAGCCAAACAGCCTTGTTGCCGTGGGTTTGGAGCAGGGGAAACACAAGGGAAAACCAAAATTTTGGGGTAGAAATTAGGGTTTGAGTTCGGGTTTGATTGGTGAGCAAGAGAGTGAGTTTTGATGCAAAGTTTTGGAGCTTGATTCACTCCAAGCAGCCTTCGGGTTTGAGTGAGAAAAGGAGAAAAAAATTCAGATTTGGGGCTAACTTTCTTGAGTAGCCGAGCAAGGTGAGGAGACCACAAAGGAACCAAAAATCTGATTTTTGGTGCGTGGGAGTGAGCAGCCGAACCCTTGAACCAAAGGGAGCAACAGATTTTTTCGGGTCATCCAAACCCTAAGCCGAAAGTCACCTCTTGGAAGGTAAAATTTTTAAAAGCTTTTCACAAGTTTAAATGAGTTTTTAAGCATGTGATTTACGTGTATTTCATGCAAAATTTGTGTAAGAGCATAAGCTCCTTATGTGTTTTGATGGCTGCCTTGATGTGCTTGTGTGCTTAGTGTTTGGTTAGGTTGATTCTAGGTGTGGTTTGGTTTATGTTTATGCTCATAAATTATGCTATGTGCTTGATATGCTAGATTGGCATGTTAGGGTTTGATGTAGGTAATATGTCCCCAAATTAGGTTAAGTAGTTTTATGCATGTATGTTATGTTTTATGAACCAAGATGCATGAATGGTGTGATGTATGCTAAGCTAGTGGATATGCAACCCTAGGATAGTGTTCGGATTTTTGGGTTGCAATGATCACATGGGCTGTATGATAGGGTTAAGGGACGTTAGAATGCGCTGCATGTTTGATGATTATCTCCCGATGTGGGCGGTCGAGTTAGAACCCGCGATTTAGGACGTAACAAGAAATGTAAGAACCAAAACATGCTCTCGGGTTCCAGGGGCTGTTTCGGTAAAACACGGATTACAGGCCTTTAGAGGCCGAATGGGCAAAAAGTTAAAACACGAAAGTTGTAGACTAGGTTGTTTCCTAGCGGCCAACGCGGCCAGTTTTCCAAAATAAGGCTCCAACAGCCTTCTTTTCAAGGAAACCCGATAGAGGTCTGTAAGACTCGGTTTTCAAAGTTAATCTCGTTTTCAATTAAAAACTGGTACCAATCGGTACAGAATCAGAAATTTCTCAAAACATGAAAGTTTTAGAACTCTTGAGGGCTAGAACTTTCGTGAAGAAAACATTTTCAAATTCGAAAGCGATTTTTAACTATAAAATGAAATGCCAAAACTGCGCAGGAATTCAAGAGTTTCTGTGCATGATTTTATAGAACCCTTTAGGAAAAACGTTTTTCGAGCTAATCACGTTGTTTCAAGTATGGAAACTGTCCCAAAAGCAGTTTCCGACCCCCAAATGATTTATGAAATTATAAGGCAGGATTTACGAATTTTTACGAAAAAGTTGATAAGATTAAGTTTTAAAGCTAAGTGTTTTTATGAAGAAGAAGTAAGTTAAGTTTTAAAGAAAATGGTTTCTAAGTTAAGGTTTTCAAAGCAAAGGATTTTAAGCTAAGTGTTCAAGCAATGTTAAGACGCATGATAACCGGGAATCTATACCCGAGTTATCGGGACTTAGTCCCACAATCCTAAGTAAGCCGAATAGGGATTCACGTTAAGGATCACAAGGGTTAACCTTGGTTGACCCATAATTGTTGATCAAAGCTCAAGGGTTGATGTTAATCTAACCCGACATGTTTATGAATGGGCTAAGTGTATGAAATGGATATCCAACGTATCTTTTTAGATCACGATGTATGATCTATAAGACTACTAAGGTAGTCACCCTTATGTATGCATGGTTTATGTTAGGGGGGACATATCACCGAAAACCCACATGATATAGATTAGAAATCTCATGTACGTCCTTCGATCGAGCAGGAGGGATTCTGCAATTAAAGCTCGAAGAGGAGTAAGACAAGCAGCACAAGGATAGACGGTAAGTACAACACCGTCTACAGCATAAGCTACTAGTATATATTACTAGATGTCTATGATGTGTTATGTGCTATGTGTTAGTTAACATGTATGCAATATAATTATGTTATGAATCTGATTATTATGCTAGGGCATAAATAATAGAATCAAAAAGGTGACAACAGAATGTATGTTCACTAATAGTAAGAATAAGTAAGTTAATAAGCGATGTGTCGTACCACCCACGCCAGGTTGGGTTGGACTGTGGATTGAGTTGGATAAGGTTTGGCCGCCCCAACCAATTCATAGTCGCGCGCCGGTTACGAACACACGAGGTAAGGGCCCATAATGAGTAGAGATAAGAAAGCATAATATGGTCAATACTTGCTATGTGTATTTCCTGTTTATGCTATATTTTCTTTACGGCTTAAGAGTTGTACTTACTGAGCTCTAGCTCACGTTTGAGTTTATGCTGTAGGTAAGGAACCAGCTATATGAAAAAGATGCAAGATGGAGTAGCGAGCCAAGGGACTGTGAATGAGTGGATTATGGGTATCGCTACGTGTTTTGTGATTTTATGTAAATTATGAAATATTTTATATTAACCGGTAATTAATATACTAGTATGCAAAAACAGTATGACTTTATGTTTATAGTGTTTTGTCAATGCTATAAAAAAAAAAAAAAAAAAAATTTCCGCTGTGTTTTTCAATCAATGGTTTAAGTTTATTTTACGAATGTATGTTAAGTAAGCAAGGTAACGGCCTACGCTAGGTGGGGCGTTACAAATGGTCGGCTCAATTTTAGAAATTAAATCATTAATTGCTCTAAATAGTATTTCATGGTCCCTTTAAGTCGAAAAATACCTTCCGGATGGTGATTTATGGTACTCAAAATATTTGATGGCTATAGCCTACTCCGTCGAGCAAAAATGGGTATGTATCAAAATTCCAAAGCCTATAGCCTTCTCTCGCAACTGAAAATTTTTCTGTCTCAAAATTTCTACAACTTTGGATCATTAAAAGATACTTTCAACATAATTCTAACGATCCATTTTGTGTCGAAAAACTCCTTCCGGATCACGATTGGACGTATTCTCTATATCTACTCCATTTTCTAAAGCCTATAGCCTTCTCTAGTGAGAGAAAATTGGTCGGGCTCAAATTTCTAGAAATTTAAATCATTAAATCTTGCTCTAAATAGTATTTCAATGGTCCCCTTTAAGTCGAAAAATACCTTCCGGATGGTGATTTATGGTACTCAAAATATTTGATGGCTATAGCCTACTCCGTCGAGCAAAAATGGGTATGTATCAAAATTCCAAAGCCTATAGCCTTCTCTCGCAACTGAAAATTTTTCTGTCTCAAAATTTCTACAACTTTGGATCATTAAAAGATACTTTCAACATAATTCTAACGATCCATTTTGTGTCGAAAAACTCCTTCCGGATCACGATTGGACGTATTCTCTATATCTACTCCATTTTCTAAAGCCTATAGCCTTCTCTAGTGAGAGAAAATTGGTCGGGCTCAAAATTTCTAGAAATTTAAATCATTAAATCTTGCTCTAAATAGTATTTCAATGGTCCCCTTTAAGTCGAAAAATACCTTCCGGATGGTGATTTATGGTACTCAAAATATTTGATGGCTATAGCCTACTCCGTCGAGCAAAAATGGGTATGTATCAAAATTCCAAAGCCTATAGCCTTCTCTCGCAACTGAAAATTTTTCTGTCTCAAAATTTCTACAACTTTGGATCATTAAAAGATACTTTCAACATAATTCTAACGATCCATTTTGTGTCGAAAAACTCCTTCCGGATCACGATTGGACGTATTCTCTATATCTACTCCATTTTCTAAAGCCTATAGCCTTCTCTAGTGAGAGAAAATTGGTCGGGCTCAAATTTCTAGAAATTTAAATCATTAAATCTTGCTCTAAATAGTATTTCAATGGTCCCCTTTAAGTCGAAAAATACCTTCCGGATGGTGATTTATGGTACTCAAAATATTTGATGGCTATAGCCTACTCCGTCGAGCAAAAATGGGTATGTATCAAAATTCCAAAGCCTATAGCCTTCTCTCGCAACTGAAAATTTTTCTGTCTCAAAATTTCTACAACTTTGGATCATTAAAAGATACTTTCAACATAATTCTAACGATCCATTTTGTGTCGAAAAACTCCTTCCGGATCACGATTGGACGTATTCTCTATATCTACTCCATTTTCTAAAGCCTATAGCCTTCTCTAGTGAGAGAAAATTGGTCGGGCTCAAAATTTCTAGAAATTTAAATCATTAAATCTTGCTCTAAATAGTATTTCAATGGTCCCCTTTAAGTCGAAAAATACCTTCCGGATGGTGATTTATGGTACTCAAAATATTTGATGGCTATAGCCTACTCCGTCGAGCAAAAATGGGTATGTATCAAAATTCCAAAGCCTATAGCCTTCTCTCGCAACTGAAAATTTTTCTGTCTCAAAATTTCTACAACTTTGGATCATTAAAAGATACTTTCAACATAATTCTAACGATCCATTTTGTGTCGAAAAACTCCTTCCGGATCACGATTGGACGTATTCTCTATATCTACTCCATTTTCTAAAGCCTATAGCCTTCTCTAGTGAGAGAAAATTGGTCGGGCTCAAATTTCTAGAAATTTAAATCATTAAATCTTGCTCTAAATAGTATTTCAATGGTCCCCTTTAAGTCGAAAAATACCTTCCGGATGGTGATTTATGGTACTCAAAATATTGATGGCTATAGCCTACTCCGTCGAGCAAAAATGGGTATGTATCAAAATTCCAAAGCCTATAGCCTTCTCTCGCAACTGAAAATTTTTCTGTCTCAAAATTTCTACAACTTTGGATCATTAAAAGATACTTTCAACATAATTCTAACGATCCATTTTGTGTCGAAAAACTCCTTCCGGATCACGATTGGACGTATTCTCTATATCTACTCCATTTTCTAAAGCCTATAGCCTTCTCTAGTGAGAGAAAATTGGTCGGGCTCAAATTTCTAGAAATTTAAATCATTAAATCTTGCTCTAAATAGTATTTCAATGGTCCCCTTTAAGTCGAAAAATACCTTCCGGATGGTGATTTATGGTACTCAAAATATTTGATGGCTATAGCCTACTCCGTCGAGCAAAAATGGGTATGTATCAAAATTCCAAAGCCTATAGCCTTCTCTCGCAACTGAAAATTTTTCTGTCTCAAAATTTCTACAACTTTGGATCATTAAAAGATACTTTCAACATAATTCTAACGATCCATTTTGTGTCGAAAAACTCCTTCCGGATCACGATTGGACGTATTCTCTATATCTACTCCATTTTCTAAAGCCTATAGCCTTCTCTAGTGAGAGAAAATTGGTCGGGCTCAAAATTTCTAGAAATTTAAATCATTAAATCTTGCTCTAAATAGTATTTCAATGGTCCCCTTTAAGTCGAAAAATACCTTCCGGATGGTGATTTATGGTACTCAAAATATTTGATGGCTATAGCCTACTCCGTCGAGCAAAAATGGGTATGTATCAAAATTCCAAAGCCTATAGCCTTCTCTCGCAACTGAAAATTTTTCTGTCTCAAAATTTCTACAACTTTGGATCATTAAAAGATACTTTCAACATAATTCTAACGATCCATTTTGTGTCGAAAAACTCCTTCCGGATCACGATTGGACGTATTCTCTATATCTACTCCATTTTCTAAAGCCTATAGCCTTCTCTAGTGAGAGAAAATTGGTCGGGCTCAAAATTTCTAGAAATTTAAATCATTAAATCTTGCTCTAAATAGTATTTCAATGGTCCCCTTTAAGTCGAAAAATACCTTCCGGATGGTGATTTATGGTACTCAAAATATTTGATGGCTATAGCCTACTCCGTCGAGCAAAAATGGGTATGTATCAAAATTCCAAAGCCTATAGCCTTCTCTCGCAACTGAAAATTTTTCTGTCTCAAAATTTCTACAACTTTGGATCATTAAAAGATACTTTCAACATAATTCTAACGATCCATTTTGTGTCGAAAAACTCCTTCCGGATCACGATTGGACGTATTCTCTATATCTACTCCATTTTCTAAAGCCTATAGCCTTCTCTAGTGAGAGAAAATTGGTCGGGCTCAAAATTTCTAGAAATTTAAATCATTAAATCTTGCTCTAAATAGTATTTCAATGGTCCCCTTTAAGTCGAAAAATACCTTCCGGATGGTGATTTATGGTACTCAAAATATTTGATGGCTATAGCCTACTCCGTCGAGCAAAAATGGGTATGTATCAAAATTCCAAAGCCTATAGCCTTCTCTCGCAACTGAAAATTTTTCTGTCTCAAAATTTCTACAACTTTGGATCATTAAAAGATACTTTCAACATAATTCTAACGATCCATTTTGTGTCGAAAAACTCCTTCCGGATCACGATTGGACGTATTCTCTATATCTACTCCATTTTCTAAAGCCTATAGCCTTCTCTAGTGAGAGAAAATTGGTCGGGCTCAAAATTTCTAGAAATTTAAATCATTAAATCTTGCTCTAAATAGTATTTCAATGGTCCCCTTTAAGTCGAAAAATACCTTCCGGATGGTGATTTATGGTACTCAAAATATTGATGGCTATAGCCTACTCCGTCGAGCAAAAATGGGTATGTATCAAAATTCCAAAGCCTATAGCCTTCTCTCGCAACTGAAAATTTTTCTGTCTCAAAATTTCTACAACTTTGGATCATTAAAAGATACTTTCAACATAATTCTAACGATCCATTTTGTGTCGAAAAACTCCTTCCGGATCACGATTGGACGTATTCTCTATATCTACTCCATTTTCTAAAGCCTATAGCCTTCTCTAGTGAGAGAAAATTGGTCGGGCTCAAAATTTCTAGAAATTTAAATCATTAAATCTTGCTCTAAATAGTATTTCAATGGTCCCCTTTAAGTCGAAAAATACCTTCCGGATGGTGATTTATGGTACTCAAAATATTTGATGGCTATAGCCTACTCCGTCGAGCAAAAATGGGTATGTATCAAAATTCCAAAGCCTATAGCCTTCTCTCGCAACTGAAAATTTTTCTGTCTCAAAATTTCTACAACTTTGGATCATTAAAAGATACTTTCAACATAATTCTAACGATCCATTTTGTGTCGAAAAACTCCTTCCGGATCACGATTGGACGTATTCTCTATATCTACTCCATTTTCTAAAGCCTATAGCCTTCTCTAGTGAGAGAAAATTGGTCGGGCTCAAAATTTCTAGAAATTTAAATCATTAAATCTTGCTCTAAATAGTATTTCAATGGTCCCCTTTAAGTCGAAAAATACCTTCCGGATGGTGATTTATGGTACTCAAAATATTTGATGGCTATAGCCTACTCCGTCGAGCAAAAATGGGTATGTATCAAAATTCCAAAGCCTATAGCCTTCTCTCGCAACTGAAAATTTTTCTGTCTCAAAATTTCTACAACTTTGGATCATTAAAAGATACTTTCAACATAATTCTAACGATCCATTTTGTGTCGAAAAACTCCTTCCGGATCACGATTGGACGTATTCTCTATATCTACTCCATTTTCTAAAGCCTATAGCCTTCTCTAGTGAGAGAAAATTGGTCGGGCTCAAAATTTCTAGAAATTTAAATCATTAAATCTTGCTCTAAATAGTATTTCAATGGTCCCCTTTAAGTCGAAAAATACCTTCCGGATGGTGATTTATGGTACTCAAAATATTGATGGCTATAGCCTACTCCGTCGAGCAAAAATGGGTATGTATCAAAATTCCAAAGCCTATAGCCTTCTCTCGCAACTGAAAATTTTTCTGTCTCAAAATTTCTACAACTTTGGATCATTAAAAGATACTTTCAACATAATTCTAACGATCCATTTTGTGTCGAAAAACTCCTTCCGGATCACGATTGGACGTATTCTCTATATCTACTCCATTTTCTAAAGCCTATAGCCTTCTCTAGTGAGAGAAAATTGGTCGGGCTCAAAATTTCTAGAAATTTAAATCATTAAATCTTGCTCTAAATAGTATTTCAATGGTCCCCTTTAAGTCGAAAAATACCTTCCGGATGGTGATTTATGGTACTCAAAATATTGATGGCTATAGCCTACTCCGTCGAGCAAAAATGGGTATGTATCAAAATTCCAAAGCCTATAGCCTTCTCTCGCAACTGAAAATTTTTCTGTCTCAAAATTTCTACAACTTTGGATCATTAAAAGATACTTTCAACATAATTCTAACGATCCATTTTGTGTCGAAAAACTCCTTCCGGATCACGATTGGACGTATTCTCTATATCTACTCCATTTTCTAAAGCCTATAGCCTTCTCTAGTGAGAGAAAATTGGTCGGGCTCAAAATTTCTAGAAATTTAAATCATTAAATCTTGCTCTAAATAGTATTTCAATGGTCCCCTTTAAGTCGAAAAATACCTTCCGGATGGTGATTTATGGTACTCAAAATATTTGATGGCTATAGCCTACTCCGTCGAGCAAAAATGGGTATGTATCAAAATTCCAAAGCCTATAGCCTTCTCTCGCAACTGAAAATTTTTCTGTCTCAAAATTTCTACAACTTTGGATCATTAAAAGATACTTTCAACATAATTCTAACGATCCATTTTGTGTCGAAAAACTCCTTCCGGATCACGATTGGACGTATTCTCTATATCTACTCCATTTTCTAAAGCCTATAGCCTTCTCTAGTGAGAGAAAATTGGTCGGGCTCAAAATTTCTAGAAATTTAAATCATTAAATCTTGCTCTAAATAGTATTTCAATGGTCCCCTTTAAGTCGAAAAATACCTTCCGGATGGTGATTTATGGTACTCAAAATATTGATGGCTATAGCCTACTCCGTCGAGCAAAAATGGGTATGTATCAAAATTCCAAAGCCTATAGCCTTCTCTCGCAACTGAAAATTTTTCTGTCTCAAAATTTCTACAACTTTGGATCATTAAAAGATACTTTCAACATAATTCTAACGATCCATTTTGTGTCGAAAAACTCCTTCCGGATCACGATTGGACGTATTCTCTATATCTACTCCATTTTCTAAAGCCTATAGCCTTCTCTAGTGAGAGAAAATTGGTCGGGCTCAAATTTCTAGAAATTTAAATCATTAAATCTTGCTCTAAATAGTATTTCAATGGTCCCCTTTAAGTCGAAAAATACCTTCCGGATGGTGATTTATGGTACTCAAAATATTTGATGGCTATAGCCTACTCCGTCGAGCAAAAATGGGTATGTATCAAAATTCCAAAGCCTATAGCCTTCTCTCGCAACTGAAAATTTTTCTGTCTCAAAATTTCTACAACTTTGGATCATTAAAAGATACTTTCAACATAATTCTAACGATCCATTTTGTGTCGAAAAACTCCTTCCGGATCACGATTGGACGTATTCTCTATATCTACTCCATTTTCTAAAGCCTATAGCCTTCTCTAGTGAGAGAAAATTGGTCGGGCTCAAAATTTCTAGAAATTTAAATCATTAAATCTTGCTCTAAATAGTATTTCAATGGTCCCCTTTAAGTCGAAAAATACCTTCCGGATGGTGATTTATGGTACTCAAAATATTTGATGGCTATAGCCTACTCCGTCGAGCAAAAATGGGTATGTATCAAAATTCCAAAGCCTATAGCCTTCTCTCGCAACTGAAAATTTTTCTGTCTCAAAATTTCTACAACTTTGGATCATTAAAAGATACTTTCAACATAATTCTAACGATCCATTTTGTGTCGAAAAACTCCTTCCGGATCACGATTGGACGTATTCTCTATATCTACTCCATTTTCTAAAGCCTATAGCCTTCTCTAGTGAGAGAAAATTGGTCGGGCTCAAAATTTCTAGAAATTTAAATCATTAAATCTTGCTCTAAATAGTATTTCAATGGTCCCCTTTAAGTCGAAAAATACCTTCCGGATGGTGATTTATGGTACTCAAAATATTTGATGGCTATAGCCTACTCCGTCGAGCAAAAATGGGTATGTATCAAAATTCCAAAGCCTATAGCCTTCTCTCGCAACTGAAAATTTTTCTGTCTCAAAATTTCTACAACTTTGGATCATTAAAAGATACTTTCAACATAATTCTAACGATCCATTTTGTGTCGAAAAACTCCTTCCGGATCACGATTGGACGTATTCTCTATATCTACTCCATTTTCTAAAGCCTATAGCCTTCTCTAGTGAGAGAAAATTGGTCGGGCTCAAAATTTCTAGAAATTTAAATCATTAAATCTTGCTCTAAATAGTATTTCAATGGTCCCCTTTAAGTCGAAAAATACCTTCCGGATGGTGATTTATGGTACTCAAAATATTTGATGGCTATAGCCTACTCCGTCGAGCAAAAATGGGTATGTATCAAAATTCCAAAGCCTATAGCCTTCTCTCGCAACTGAAAATTTTTCTGTCTCAAAATTTCTACAACTTTGGATCATTAAAAGATACTTTCAACATAATTCTAACGATCCATTTTGTGTCGAAAAACTCCTTCCGGATCACGATTGGACGTATTCTCTATATCTACTCCATTTTCTAAAGCCTATAGCCTTCTCTAGTGAGAGAAAATTGGTCGGGCTCAAAATTTCTAGAAATTTAAATCATTAAATCTTGCTCTAAATAGTATTTCAATGGTCCCCTTTAAGTCGAAAAATACCTTCCGGATGGTGATTTATGGTACTCAAAATATTTGATGGCTATAGCCTACTCCGTCGAGCAAAAATGGGTATGTATCAAAATTCCAAAGCCTATAGCCTTCTCTCGCAACTGAAAATTTTTCTGTCTCAAAATTTCTACAACTTTGGATCATTAAAAGATACTTTCAACATAATTCTAACGATCCATTTTGTGTCGAAAAACTCCTTCCGGATCACGATTGGACGTATTCTCTATATCTACTCCATTTTCTAAAGCCTATAGCCTTCTCTAGTGAGAGAAAATTGGTCGGGCTCAAAATTTCTAGAAATTTAAATCATTAAATCTTGCTCTAAATAGTATTTCAATGGTCCCCTTTAAGTCGAAAAATACCTTCCGGATGGTGATTTATGGTACTCAAAATATTTGATGGCTATAGCCTACTCCGTCGAGCAAAAATGGGTATGTATCAAAATTCCAAAGCCTATAGCCTTCTCTCGCAACTGAAAATTTTTCTGTCTCAAAATTTCTACAACTTTGGATCATTAAAAGATACTTTCAACATAATTCTAACGATCCATTTTGTGTCGAAAAACTCCTTCCGGATCACGATTGGACGTATTCTCTATATCTACTCCATTTTCTAAAGCCTATAGCCTTCTCTAGTGAGAGAAAATTGGTCGGGCTCAAAATTTCTAGAAATTTAAATCATTAAATCTTGCTCTAAATAGTATTTCAATGGTCCCCTTTAAGTCGAAAAATACCTTCCGGATGGTGATTTATGGTACTCAAAATATTTGATGGCTATAGCCTACTCCGTCGAGCAAAAATGGGTATGTATCAAAATTCCAAAGCCTATAGCCTTCTCTCGCAACTGAAAATTTTTCTGTCTCAAAATTTCTACAACTTTGGATCATTAAAAGATACTTTCAACATAATTCTAACGATCCATTTTGTGTCGAAAAACTCCTTCCGGATCACGATTGGACGTATTCTCTATATCTACTCCATTTTCTAAAGCCTATAGCCTTCTCTAGTGAGAGAAAATTGGTCGGGCTCAAAATTTCTAGAAATTTAAATCATTAAATCTTGCTCTAAATAGTATTTCAATGGTCCCCTTTAAGTCGAAAAATACCTTCCGGATGGTGATTTATGGTACTCAAAATATTTGATGGCTATAGCCTACTCCGTCGAGCAAAAATGGGTATGTATCAAAATTCCAAAGCCTATAGCCTTCTCTCGCAACTGAAAATTTTTCTGTCTCAAAATTTCTACAACTTTGGATCATTAAAAGATACTTTCAACATAATTCTAACGATCCATTTTGTGTCGAAAAACTCCTTCCGGATCACGATTGGACGTATTCTCTATATCTACTCCATTTTCTAAAGCCTATAGCCTTCTCTAGTGAGAGAAAATTGGTCGGGCTCAATATTTCTAGAAATTTAAATCATTAAATCTTGCTCTAAATAGTATTTCAATGGTCCCCTTTGTGAGATCTAGTTTTTCATGTAACTAGCTTCTGTAAAGAATTGAATGTAAATAGTACATGCAATTTCATGAAAAAGCTTGTTTCAGAGCTCTAATGTGTGTTATGAGTTTTTATAGCTTAATAAAACTCAAAAATGACTGTTCGAAGAAGCAAATAGCCTTTTTGAACAAAAAGAAGTGAAATCGACTCGATTCACAAAAGTCAAAATTTTGACCGAAAAAGTCAACTGTTGACCGAAAAGTCAAAGTTTGACCAAAATGGTCGAAATTATGACGGAGGAATTTTAAGATCTGCGTTTTATGAAAAATAATGCAGGAACTAATTTTTATGACAGTTAGAAACTAAAACCACCTTAGAAAAATCAAGCACGCCACATTAGGTCATGAGGCAGAAGGATTTGAGAAAAGATCTTCGATCCGATTTTTTTGACTGTAATTATGAAAAATCCAAACTGTAAAATAATAATTACAGTATTGGAATTTAAATTTTTACAATCAAAGTTTCAAGGTTTTTCATAAAAAAGCCCTAAATTTTAAGATATCTCAAAAGAAATATTATTTTATTCTATGAGAGGTGTGTTGGACCAATAGCAAGAGACATGTGGACTATGCCAACTCACCATGAGTTGTCTTGCACTCCCCTAACTCCGGACACCTAGCATGCCAAAGTCCAAAATTTTGAAAATTTTGGGGTCAAAATGGATTTTGAAAGCTTATCTTGGCCTATAAATAGAGTGGTTTCTATTCATTTTAATCAAAAAATGCAGCCAAGTTCTTGCCATTTTCAGCTCAAAAATCCGAGAGAGAAGAGGAGAGTGATCAGAAAAATTTTTCAAGTCCAATCCATCTAGTTGCTTCGGGTAGCTAGAAACCGAGTGGAAGAAAAAGAAAAATTTTCTGCAGCCTCTAGCAGCCTTGTTGCCGTGGGTTTGGTGCAGGGGAAACACAAGGAAAAACCAAATTTTGGGGTAAAATTAGGGTTAGAGATTCGGGTTTGTCTAGTGAGCAAAAGAGTGAGATTTGATCAAAGTTTTGGAGCTTGGTTCATGCTCCAAGCAGCCCTCGGGTTTGTGTGAGAAAAGAGGGAAAAAATTTCAGTTTTGGGGCTAAACCCTAGAGTAGCCGAGCAAGGAGAGGAGACCACAAGGGAGCCAAAAATTTGATTTTTGGTGCGTGTAGGGTGAGCAGCCGAACCCTTGGAGCCATTGGTGCAAGCAGTTTTTTTTCGGGTACCTCAAACCCTAAGCCGAAATCCACTTCTTGGAAGGTAAAATTTTTAAAAGCTTTTTACCAAGTTTAAATGAGTTTTAAGCTTAAGATTTATGTGTATTTTATGCAAAATTTTGTAAGAGCATAAGCTCCTATGTATGTTTTATTGGCTGCCTTAGATGTGCATGTGTGCTTAGTGCTTGATTAGGTAGATTCTAGGTGTGGTTTGGTTTAATTTTATGCTCATAAATTATGCTATGTGCTTGGTTTGCTAGAATGGCATGTTAGGGTTTGAATTAGGTAATATGTCCCCAAATTAGGTCATTTAGTTTTATGCATGTATGTTATGTTTTTATGAGCCAAATGCATGAATGGTGTGATGTATGCTAAGCTAGAGATATGCAACCCTAGGATAGTGAGTTCGGATTTTTGGGTTGCAAGATCACATGGGCTGTATGGTAGGGTTAAGGGACGTTAGATGCGCTGCATGCATGTTGACTATCTCCCGATGTGGGCGGTCGAGTTAGAACCCGCGACTTAGGACGTAAAAATAAATGTAAGAACCAAAACTAGCTCTCGGGTTCCAGGGAGCAGTTTCGGTAAAACACGGATTACAGGCCTTTAGAGGCCGAATGGGCAAAAACTTAAAACACGAAAGTTGTAGACTAGGGTGTTTCCTAGCGGCCAGCGCGGCCAGTTTTCCAAAATAAGGCTCCAACAGCCTTCTTTTACAAGAAAACCCGTAGATGGTCTGTGAGACTCGGATTTCAAAGTTAACCTCGTTTTCGATTAAAAACTGGTACCAATCGGTACAGAATCAGAAATTTTACAAAACACGAAAGTTTTAGAACTCTTCGAGGGCTAGAACTTTCGTGAAGGAAACTTTTTCAAATTCAAAAGGATTTTTAACTATAAACTGAAATGTCAAAACTGCGCAGGAATCAAAGAATTTCTGTGCAAGATTTTATAGAACCACTCTAGGAAAAACGTTTTTCGAGCTAAACACGTTGTTTCAAGTATGGAAACTGTCCCAAAAGCAGTTTCCGACCCCCAAATATTTTATGAAATTATAAGCCAAGATTTACGAATTTTTACGAAAAAGTTACAAGATAAGTTTTAAAAGCTAAGTCTTTTATGAAAAAGAATTTAAGTTAAAGTTTTTAAAGCAAATGGATTCTAAGTAAGATTTTCAAAGAAATGTTAAGACGGAAGATAACCGGGAAATTATACCCGAGTTATCGGGACTTAGTTCCCAAAACCTAAAGTAAGCCGAATAGGGATTCACGTTAGAATCATAAGGGTTAACCTTGTTAACCTATAAGTTAGGATTAAAGCCCAAGGGTTGATGTTCATCTAACCCGACATGTTTATATATGGGCTAAGTGTATAAAAGGATATCCAACGTATCTTTTAGGTCACGATTTATGATCTATAAGACTACTAAGGTAGTCACCCTTTATGTATGCATGGTTTTATTTTTAGGGGGACATATCACCGAAAACCCACATGAATTAGATTAGAAATCTCATGTACGTCCTTCGATCGAGCAGGAGGAATTCTGCAGTTAAAGCTCGAAGAGGAGTAGCAAGCAGCACACGGATAGACGGTAAGTACAACACCGTCTACAGCATAAGCTACTAGTATATATTACTAGATGTCATGATGTGTTATGTGCTATGTGTTAGATAACATGTATGCAATATAAATATGTTAAGTATATGATTATTATGCTAAGGTAAGAATAATAGAATTAAAAAGGTGACAACAGAATGTATGTTCAC
>CM046385.1:14624093-14874093 GCA_025413485.1 Ficus microcarpa | reverse complement strand
AGATGTTAAAATGAAAAATGTTTTTGTGAGATTAAAGTTTGTACTTGCTAAGTGAAAGCTCATCAGATATATTCCATACTGCAGGTAGAGATAAAAGGCCTGTAGCTTTACTTGGTGGGCTTGGAGACGATGCAGCAAGTGAAAGGCGGTGTGGGATACCACTACGCAATATCTTCCGCACAATATTTAAGTTATGAAGCTTTTCACGTATGTTTAAATGTCAAGTTACGTTATGTAAGTATGTACTATTTTCAAGTCATAAATTCAAAATGAAGTTCAAGTTTTCAAATTTCAAAAGAAGTTTTAAAAGAAAAGAAAGAAATAAGGAAAAAAAAATTTATTCTGAAATTTTCTACAAAGGTTAAGTGTTTTAAGACTAAGGTTTAAGTCAAGCAAGTAATGTAATGTTCCTCCATCTGCGTGGTCGGACCTACGTGAGTGGTCGGGCCGTCATAGGCAAAACCGACAACTGGTCTGGAAAAAAAGTTACCTGGTCTGGATAACTAGGAAAACTATGATAAAGATTGCAAAAACACTTTGGTGTCATAACCTGAAAGACCTACAAATATTTCATATAAATAAATACCGGACCCACCTGACCGCTCAGGCTGGTATGGCCCGTTTGAATAATCGTTATATCACTTAGGTGTCATGACCGGTAAAACCGACAACTGGTCCGGGAAAAAAAGTTGCCGGTTTGGATAACTGAGAAAACTATGATAAAGATTGCAAAAACACTTTAGTGTCATGACCTGAAAGACCGATAAACATTCCATATAAATAAATACTGGACCCACCTGACTGCTGAGGCCGGTATGGCCCATTTGAATAATCGTTATATCACTTGAGTATCATGACCGGCAAAACCGACAACTGGTCCGGAAAAAAACGTTACCTGGTCTGGATAACTGGGAAAACTATAATAAAGATTACAAAAACACTTTGGCGTCATGACCTAAAAGGCCAACAAATATTCCATATAAATAAATTCAAAACCCACCTGACTGCGCAGGCAGGTATGACCCGTTTGAATAATCGTTATATCACTTGGGTGTCATGACCGGTAAAACCGACAACTGGTGAGGGAAAAAAGTTACCTAGCCTGGATAACTGGGAAAACTATAATAAAGATTACAAAAAGACTTTGGTGTCATGACCTGAAAGATTGACAAGCATTCCATATAAATAAATACCGAACTCACCTGGCCGCTCAGGTCGGTATGGCCTGTTTGAATAATCGTTATATCACTTGGGTGTCATAACCGGCAAAACCGGCAATTATTCAGGGAAAAAAAGTTAACTGGTCTAAATAACTAGGAAAACTATGATAAAGATTACAAAAACACTTTGGTGTCATGACCTGAAAAACTGACAAACATTCTATATAAATAAATTCCAGACCCACCTGTCTGCTCAGGCCGGTGTGGCCCGTTTGAATAATCGTTATATCACTTGCGTGTCATGACTAGTAAAACCGACAACTGGTTAGGGAAAAAAAGTTACCTGGTCTGGATAACTGGGAAAACTATGATAAAGATTACAACAAGACTTTGGTGTCATGACCTGAAAGACTGATAAACATTCCATATAAATAAATATCGGACTCACCTGGCCGCTCAGGCTGGTATGGCCCATTTGAATAATCATTATATCACTTGGGTGTCATGACTGACAAAACCAACAATTGGTATGGGAAAAAAAGTTACCTGGTCTGAATAATTGAGAAAACAATGATGTAGTATAAATTGAAAATATTACTTATGATTTCATGACTTTTTGATAACACTAACAAAATTATAATAATATTAAATGGTGCTAATAATTGATTGATTATTAGTCAATCAACAATAAAACAAAACAAATGACCATTTTACGTAAATAAAAAAAAAGACCATTTAACAAGTTTTTTAATAAACAACCGAAATTCTAAAAAATTAGTTAAAATGTCATTTGTTTTCTATATTTTGCGTTTTTTTGGTTTTCCTTACTGGCATGATTGGCCTGATCAGTTACGCTGGTCAGGAATATTTTTATCCTGACCAGTGTTCTTCTTTGTTTTTTCGATTACCACACCAAAGTAAACACTTTACTGGTTTTTCTGACCGGGGTGTTCTTCTTCTTTTTTTTTTTTTTTGATCACCACACCAAAGTAAACACTTTGCTAGTTTTCCTGACCGACATGACCGGCTTGACCGGTCATGTTGGTCAGGAATATTTTTATCCTGACCAGGCCGGTCATGCTGGTTAGTAATATTTTTATCCTGACCGGAGTGTTTTTCTTTTTTTTTTTTTCGATCACCATACCAAAGTAAACACTTTGCTGGTTTTCCTGGCCGGCATGGCCGGTCATGCCGGCCTGGCCGGTTATGCCAGTCAGGAATATTTTTATCCTGACCAGGGTGTTTTTGTGTTTTGTTTTTTTTCGATCACCACACCAAAGTAACACTTTGATGGTTTTCCTAACTGGCATGATGACAGGAACATTTTTTTCCTGACTGGGGTGTTCTTCTTCTTTTTTTCGATCACCACACCAAAGTAAACACTTTGCTAGTTTTCCTGTCCAGTCAGGAATATTTTTTTCCTGACCGGGGTGTTATTCTTTTTTTTTCGATTACCACTCCAAAGTAAACACTTTGCTGGTTTTCCTGACTGGCATAATTGGCCTGGCCGGTCATGCCGATCAGGAAACACCAAAGTACACTTTACTGATTTTCTGACCGACATGACTGGCCTGACCAGTCATGCCGGTCAGGAGAACCAGCAAAGTAAACTTTGTTTGTTTGTTTTTTTGTTGTTTATTTATCAATTTTCATATGGCATGTGGATGAATTCATTAATGGCTAAAGAAATTGGAAGATCAGAAATTCACAAGGTTTGTCAAGTTATGGCTAATCCTATTAACTCCTCTGAAATTCAAGTAACGTTGTTTATCGATGAAAATTGGAATTTGGCTATTGGATTTAGTGTGGCTTTACCAATAGGTTCTTTAAAATATACCTAATTATCATGATTTGATTTCTTCCAGGATTTAAGTTAAAGCAACATTTTTTATATATGTTGCGTAAGTTATTCAACTCATCAGGAAATAGAATTTTCGTACCAAGTTATATAATCAACAACCTATTATATAATCCATACCAAGTTAGAATTTTCAGACAAAATAAATTACTTGAGATAAAACGACAATGAAAGGGAAAAGGCTCATAACAAGAATAGAATTCAGATTTCCCACCATTTTAGAAAGTTCAATACTTTTTTTCTTTCCTGCTAAGATAGGACCAAATAGTGTACTTGATTAAAAAATGCTTTGTAAAATGGCTAAAATTTCATGAACGAATGGTATATCAAAAAAATTTTAAAAATAAAAAATGTTTATTTATACACAAAAATCTTCTTAGTTCATTTACAACCATCTTAACTCTGGAGTTCAGATCAAAATATACCTAGTTAAATACATATATAAAGTGCTTAAGGAACCCAATCATTATGATAAATATTGATTGCCATCTTCTCTTTATAAAATTTGATCATCTCATCATTTATTAACTCAAAATTCTGTGCTTGCATATCAAACTCGATATATTTGATTGCATATACGGCACAATCTCCATTGTGTTAAACAAAATGTTTGTTAGTGTTTGTAGTTATAAATGACCAAAAAAATAAATAAAACATTTGAAGTACACTTACAATTTTTTGTTCTGTGGATGGTTAAGTGGACGCCTATACGCCCATGGAGAAGAATGTAGGTGGCCGAAATATCCAGATTTTTGAAGTATTAACGGAATCATCTTTTGCATGGGTTCCATAAATCTATCAAGCTTTACTTTTTTGTAAAATTTCTAATTGCAATAAAAAACCACCAGCTCTGCAGTTATCAAATCAACCTTCACCGAAACCCAATGTTTTCCTCTTTCTTTATCGGTGACGTTGGTGTCCAATGTGTCATATAAATTATGCATGAAGTAAAGTACCTTGGCACCATTCTAATATTTTCCCATCTTGGGGATGTTGCCTTTTATGTATGTCATCAAACAGTCATCTATGATCCCATCTTCATTGGCATTCATCACCAATAATTGGTTGAAGATCTTATCCAAAATGACGACATCTTGATTGATGACATTTCGATACTTGGATTGTTTTTTTCTTATTCCATACATGGCTTCTTCTATGTGTTACAAAAAAAAAAGTTGTAGTATGAGTCAAAAATGTTAGATACAAAAAGAATTCTACATTAAAAAAAAGCTTAGATATAGCGTTATTTAGTAGAGAATCACTTAGATCACTTAAAAGTCAAAAGTGCTCAGTTAATATCTTATCAAAGAAATCCCACGCTCTTGTTAACCCAAGATCAGAAGTAAATCGGATCTGAATTCTTGTAGTCTTCAAATGATTTTCACATACTATCCGGTAGGCGCAATGGATCGAATTGTTTGATTGACCCTTTATGAAACATCATTTTCTTTCGACCAGAATTGGTGTATGGAGTTCTCTTATATTTTGACTTCTTTAGATGTCTTTGAGGTCGTCTCTTTTGTTGCCCAACATCTAAAACATCTTCCTCACAATCCTTATCACTCGAACAAGTCGGAGTCTGATAAAAGATTTCATTGAGGGGAGAATCTTCCATGTCTCTTTCTACACTGATTTTAGTTCCAAAACAAACATCTGTCGGTGCATATATATCATTCTGAGCCTCAATATCATCACCTGCAATAATCCTAACATCAACACCTCTACTGCTCTCACCTCGATCTCCACCTTTCCAAGTCTCTGATTGTTGCTGAACAAATCTTGACACAATGTTTGTCAGCATATCAACGCGGTTACCATTCTTGGTTATCAATTTCTCTAATTGTAAAAACCGAGATTCATGTTCGGTGCACATCTTTTCTACTGTTTGCTTTAGAGCTTGAATCTCACGTAGCACCATTGAATTATCAACATGAGAGTTAGCTTATGGAGGTATAGACTCGTTGACAGTAGGGTTAGATGACAGATACCTGGTTTGCTTGGCTGCAGTGGCGCCCTCTTGACGTGTATAGTGCTCATGTATAATATCTTTAGGATTCTCTCTATCTCTTCCTTGAACTCTCTCACCATAACCATGAAGGAAGTTGCGTCGGCCTTCTAGATCAGCATGTAATAAGTCCTCCCAAAATATACTTGTTCCAGACTCTAGGATGGTTGCCCAATTGTCCACAATGGCGTCGGGATCATCATGATAAGGAACAAACCCTTTCATCTGTTTGGCTTTTTGCTCCTCCAAGGTTGGGAGAAGTATGCTCTTTATGTTCTGAAATTTAGGAACTTCAAATTAGTAATCGACAAATAAAGACGTATCTACATAATATAAAATAAAACAAAACACAAGACCAACTGTGCTATCCCAACTGCATGAAAAATTTGCTCCAAAGGTGGAGCTTGTTGTCGATGAAACTTTGTTTTCCATCGACAAATTCTTGGCACCGATCCTTTAACATCTTATCTAATCTCAGCATACGTTAGGGTCAAGGCAGGAATATACTCAAATGATAGAAGCTATAATAATGAGCAATAACAAATATTAGATTGCAAACATTTCAAAACAAATGAAATGTAAGAATCAACAATAAAACAAAATTTATATACCATCAATGGTAGTATGAACGCATGATAGTTCCATCTTGTCAACTTCTGAAAAGCGTTTTTACATTTTGCAATTATGTCTAACTTATGGACCTGAATAATCAAATATTGGTATGTCTTTCTTCCCATGGGTAATTGGCACACCAATCCAGGTCTTCAATCATTTTAAAGAGGTTGTAATTAATTTTTTGATCTGGTTTTTCTGGACCACGGAGGACCGCACACAAAAAGTATATGATAGCCAACTTCAACTTATCATTTATAAGGATCGATCCCTCTTTTCTCTTTCTTTGATTTCATTACTGCGCCTCCTTTTATTACTCTCATTCTCTTCGGGACGGATGACCATACCTTCTAAGTATTTTTTAACATCATTTTTCGAGATCTTTTTCATTCCGGGAAAGACCCTTTCTCTAAATTCATTTCCTGTATGACAAGGATTTTCAGGATAAGCAGAACAAAAGTGCATGCTCCATGAGCGAGTACCTAATGGGGATGCCATTCAAAACGAATCGCATTTCATAGTTCTTTTGTGTAACCACTGCTTAGGATAGGAACATCCATAATGGGGTGAAAGTTATTTTGATGTGGTCTGTAATATCAAATAGGTGGCCAAATTGGGATTTCTTAAACCACTCTATGCCATTAGGGTGGTCCTGTAAAGCATTGGTCATAGTATCGACAACATCCTTTAATAAGTGCTTGATTGAAATTTTGCATTTGAAATTGACTTGATCCACATTCAATTTTAAAATGGGTGATGGGAGATCCAAAACCTACATTTATATAAAAACACATATAAATAAAATATATTTTATAATAAAACCTAAGAACATAAACAAAATATACAATTTCATAAATGACAAATAATTAAATACTTCTCCAAAATTTCGACAACATAACAACTTACTTTTGTTGACATCCAAATTCAAAACTTACTTTATTTCAAAAAAGTACCTTTCTTGTTAACCCTTTTGCTGAAGTGTAAATCATGAGAAAAAAAAAAGTGCAAGATGGATCATATAACCTAAAGCAAATAGCAAGGAAAATGAATTCTAATTTGAACTCAATAGAGGACAAGAAAAAAAGAAAATTAATAAACGGATATACAAAGCTCACTAATGGCAGACAAAACTCCAAAATTCAAGCCTATAATTCCATGATAGAACAGGCAGGTAATGGAAGGTGTCCATTGAAAAGACTTAAGTATACCAAAACCGTGGAATTTCTCACTATATAAAATATACATATATATTTGTGTGTGTATGTGTTTGTATATAAACACATACACACACACACACGCCCACACGAAGGAGACTAATAAAGAGTCACAACCATGCAATTGACATCCAAATTACTTTTATTGACATCCAAATTCAAATATTGTAAGTTATAGTTTAAAAAATATGTTCATCACATTACTATTGCAAGAGGTATCTCCCATAATAGTTTAATTGATAACTTACCTTTGGTATTGTGACTGATGTCGATTGAGGTGATGTGTTACTATCCAGTTGGGGATTGGTCCTACTTACTCCTTCAAAGTCATTTTCTGAGTCCATCTCCGGTGGTTCTAAATATCGACGCCGTTGGGTATGACGAGGAGAGTATGCCGATGAGGTACGGCTTCGTGCGATAGCTAAAAACAAAAATGATAAAACAAATTTGAGTACACATATTTGTATATAAACAATTGATTCCAAAAAAGACTACTAAGGAGCATACAGTTTACTACTAAGGAGCATATTTGTATATATGTATTTTGAATAAATGGATTTCAAGGATTTTGAATTTTAAAAACGTTGAAAAAACTTGCTCTTGAAGTTAGTTCTTGATCAGGACATGTTTATCAAGGAACTTGTTAGGAATGGTGGTTAAATTTTGGGAAATTTCTTTTATATTGGCAATGGTGGTATTGATTTTACTAAATTTCCTGAGCAAACTACTGACGAAATACAGAGAGTTTAGTAGACAAACAGGTATTACAAGAACCAAAATGAAAACGGTTCTTCATTTTTTTAAGTGTAGAATGGTGTGAGTTCAAAGAGCTTGGATGAGACATTGATTTTATTAAATTTTAATCCCCCAAGTATATAATATAGTACCACTAATAACTCGAAGTTCATTGATTTTACTAAATTTCCTAAGCAAACTACTGACGAAAAACAGAGAGTTTGAGCTATGGAAGAGAAGATTTAGGGAGTTGGAGGAATGGGTGTTGAAGGTCAAGGCTGATACTTCGATTATCAAACTTGCTGCTGAGAATAGAGGTACTTTTGCAAGCTAATTTTTTGGTTCGAGATTTAACTTTTGAAGATTTTTTTCGTATATTTGCTTATTGTTATACACTGTGGAGTTGTAAACTATATTCATTAGGAGACCAAACATGGATTTGATAATTGAGAATTCATCCCTGGGATGGTGTGAGGTTGAGATTCAGTTGATGGACAAATTCATGGAGCGAAATGTTCATGCGCGGTTGTGCCTTTGATGTGCTTGTTTTAATTCCTGTAAATTTTACCCTCTGGACTTAGAGAGATTAAGTAGTTCTAGGAAGGATTTTATTTGAGTTTATTGGGATCCTAAGCTTCACAATGGAGATACATAATATAACAAATATAAACATGGCTTGATATAGAGTCTCTATCAAGCCATGTTTAAACATGGAAGGACTTACAGAATTTGAAACTACTGATTAAAGCCTGAACAAACAAACAGGTATTCAAAGAACCAAAATGAAAACGGTTCTTCATTTCTTAAGTGTAGAATGGTGTGAGTTCAAAGAGATTGGATGAGACATTGATTTTACTAAATTTAAATCCCCCAAGTATATAATGCACTACCAACTAACAACTAGAAGACCATTGTCTCGTACCAAAAAAAAAAAAAAACAAAAAACAAAGCTTACGTTTTTTTTTTTTTTGATGGGAACCTTGTGTTGGTCCCCTTTGTTGGCTATAAGAGAAACTGATGGGGCCTCTCTTTTGCCGGCTTTGAGTGAGACAGAGATAAGAGGAGAGTGAGATGGGTGGGTGGTGTCAGGTCCCCTTTGCCGGTTGGGTGAGAGGGAGAGTCCGTAAGTGAGGTCCCCCCACCTTTGTTGTTGTCTTTAGTAGGATGAGAGATAGGAGAGGGAGTGAGTTACGGGGGCTTTTTTTTTTTGGGCGAGGGAGGCCTTCAGTTGATCAGTGGGATGAGAGATAGAGAGTGAGTGAGTTAACAGGTAGGGGGGCTTTTTTTTTTTTTTTTTGGGCGAGGGAGGGAGAAGGCAAGGTAGTTAGGGATTTTGACTGCTTTGACTCCTTTGCTGGCATCTTCTATGTTTTTTTAATTGAAGATAACTTAAGGAGCTTTTGGTCTTTTTGTTTAAAAATTGAATTAAAAAAATAAAAATAAAAAAGCAATTAGAACGGAGGTTATATTTTTAATGGTGGTTCATTTTTGGCTTATATATGCAAAAGATCCCTTAAATATTCACACTTTGTCTTGTTTTACACCAAATCAACTATATATACCAATCCATCATCATAAAATAACCACAACACTAATGTAAAATTTTATAATTCTTACTTTACTCATCTTTCACATAAAATATGAATTATTGAGCGTATTAAAACCCTTGTCGCTATCACCAGCAATTAACTTAATAAATGTGTGACAGTCATTAGTCCTTACAAAGAAAAGGGTAAGCTATGCAATCCTATATCACTTGGGAATAAACATATTGTAACGCCCCGCCTTGCACGGACCGTTACCTTACTTATCTACTTACATACATACGTGAACTTATTTATACAAAGCTTACTTGCTTAGTTGAACTACATCAACGAACTTACTTACTTAGTACATGAAACACAGCGAAATTTTTTTTTTGTACAGTGCTAACTTGCACTTAACTAAATTGAATGAACAATTTCAAATAATATATCTAGAAGATCAAAACGAGTAGCGGCTTCCATTCCCCACATTTCACATTGTCCGGCCACGTTCCTCCATCTTGTATCATCAATTGCTGACAGGTAGGTTACCTACAGCATAAACTTAAAACAATGAGCTTTTGCTCAGCAAGTACAACTCCTACACCGCAACATATACACTACTAACATCTCAATATATCATAACTGCATTTAACATATACTGGCAACTACTACACTGAACTACTACTGCACTGAACATATACTGATAAACATATGCATGAACCGGTTATGTTCATATTATGCTCCTTTATCTGCTGCTAACTTACTTACTGTCTTTCTTACTTAATCTGCTAATGAGCCCCTTACTAAGGTGAACGTACCCGGCGCGCAACCATGGACTTACACTTGCCATAGCCCGACCCGCCCTGTGACGGGGAGTACGACACCGGCAACTGCTTGCCGTCTACCTACTGATCTTCTAACCATGTTATACTTACTCTGGTCATTCTTATTAGAACTAGTGAGCATGCATCGTGATGCTACTTATTCTTATTTCATAAACATCTGACATTCTTAGCTTGACATGTAATCATACATATCATAACATACATCATAGCATAAGCATAAATCATGTTTTGATATGCCCCGTAGCATATTAATTAACACTTGACATAACAGCACATCACATAGCACATAGCACATCAACTTTGTCTAGGTAAAAATACCCTAATAGCCTATGCTGTAGGCGGCGTTGTACTTACCTCGTCTACGTCCGATACTAAACTGCTCCGCTTCTGGGTTCAGCTGCAGGGTACGTCCTGCTTAACTGAAGGACATAGGTAAGGTCTCTAAACTCGACTATAATATGTTGGTGTTCAACCAACATCCATGCAATGCTTTGATTATATGTCCCCCTAACTATAAAACATGTTATGTGTGGTTACCTCAAGTAACCTTATCACTTTGGGTTATATCTCATAACCCCATAAAATCGTATACTATAATCTAGTAGGTTACGTTGGATAACCTTTTCTACTACACCCTTATCCCATAACCTGATGGGTTACACTAACCCATGGGATAATTCGTCCTACATCTTACTAGGTTAACCCTTGTAAACCTTTAAGGTTACTAAAGTTAACCCTCTTCGGGTCAACCTCGGGCTTTGGGGCTAAGCCCTGTAAATCGGGTGTAATTCCCGGTTACGTGTCGTAACTATCTATCTAGCAAACCTTGAACTTAAAACTCTTAAATCTTTTCTTTATCCTTGAAAAAGTTTTTTAGCTTAAAAGCCGAAAAACTGCTATACTTCCCCTTAAAAATCCTTGAATTTTAAAACATGGTTTATAAAATGTTTGAAGGCTAGAAACTGCTTTTGGAACATTTTCTGTGTTCAAAACAGTGTTTAAGACAGGAAAAACTATTTTTCCTAACTGGTTCTAGAAAATCCTATGCAGGAATTGCTTGCTCCCTGCACGGTTTTCAGATTTCAAGTTGTAGTTTAAAATCCTTTTGGAATTGGAAAAAGTTGTCTTCACGAAAGTTCTAGCTCTCGAAGAGATCTAAAACTTTCATGTTTTACAAAAAATCTGATTCTACTTAGTTTAATACCAGTTTTAATTTGAACAAGCTGGTCGTGTAAAACTGGGTCTGAACAGACCTTGATCTACAACTTTTGTGTTTTACGTTTTTGCCCATTCGGCCTCTAAGGGCCTGCAATTACCACTTTCCTGCGACTGGCCAATGTGGAACCCGAACTGGCAGCCTTAGCTAATTAAACCGGTTAACGTCCTAATTTGCGGTTTCTACCTCAACCGATCACATCGGGAGCTTAATGACAAGACATACAACGTTTCTAACGTCCCGCATGTTCAACATGCCTTCCCAACATACCCATGCAGCCCTCTAATCCGGTTGCACAAAACCATGGCTGCATGGTTCTATCCCTTAGCATACATCCAAAACAATCATGCCATTCCATACAATATCATCACATCTAGCATCCTAATCATGCATTCACATTCTTAAACACATAATTGGGGACATATAACCTTAATCTAGCATGCAACCTATCATCACATAAGCACATGCATAAAGGAACCAACCACCCCCTAGGCTAGCAAATCAAGCACCATGCACTAACTAAGAGCACAAAATTAAATGGTGAGCTTATGCTCTTACAAACCATAACTTGAAATACATTTAAACTTTACTTTAAAAGCTTAAATGAAAATAGATTTAGGGTTTTGAAAATTACCTTGAACTACTTCAAGGATTGGCTTTAGGATTTGGATCACAACCTCCCCAGCTCACACTTGTTCCTAGGTTCGGTTTCCACACACCAAGTGGCTCCAATTTGGCTCTTTTTGGACTGAAAATTGACTTCCCCTATGGCTCGGCTACACACCACAAAATTGGACCCAAAATCTGAAAATTTTCTTCTCCTTTTCCACCAAACCCGTGGGCTGCACACAAGGAGAAATTTGACTCCAAAACTTGGTTTCTAGCTTGCTTACTCACACCCGAACTTCCCCTAACTCTTTCCCTCAGAAAATCTGATTTTTTTCCACTTGGTTCCACTGCTCACAGCCCCCACGGCAGCAGCTAGAATGGCTGGAAAAAAATTTTCTAGCTCTCCCTAATGGTTCCTACACCAAAACCGAACACACTCTAGGATTTGGTTCAAGAAAAAATTTGTTTTTCTTCTTCACTCTCCCTTTCTCTCTCTCGGTTTGGGCTGCTGAAAAATGGCCAGAATTTGGCTAGAAATTCTGATTTAAATGAATAAATGTGACCCCTATTTATAGACAAAAGTTAGACTTTCAAAAATTGTATTTTTGACCCCAAAACTTTGAAAAATCACACTAATTGGTGATGAGGTGGCCGACTAAGCTTGTAGAGCAAGGAAATGACATCATTGCTTACATCATGGTTTACATCATCAAAATTTTAAAATTACACTTTTGCCCCAAAAATGAAAATCTTGGCATTTAAGCCCCCTAGGTGGCCGAAACTTTTCTTGGTGATCAAGCAAGGATTTTTCTAGAACAAGACACTTGTCTTGCTTGAATTTGTTCTCAAAATTTTTATGATGTCATAATTCAAAATGGTGATGATGTCATAATTAAAAAGCCTTGTTTGGCTACTTTTTGTAAAAACAGTCTACTTTAAACTAAACACAGCTAAATCTAATACTGTGTTGTACTAATACACAGTATTAATATTTTATGCTGCAGTAAAAATTTCATCTGTGTAAAAATCGGTCTGGAAAAATTTTTCTTTATTTTCTAAACCCTTTTGTCCTGTGCCTTAACTTAGTGTGCTTGATTTTTCTATGGTGGTTTTAGATCCTATCTATGTTATTTTACTCATAAAAATGGGTTTTCGCAGTATTTCTTCCATATTACATGTTACAAAACTATACTGTCATCATGTTGACTATTTTGGTCAAACCTTGACTTTCTCGGGTCAAAGTTGACTTTTTCGGTCAAACCTTTGACCGACCTAGAATCATGCAAATATCATCCCTTTTCTTCCGAAAAGGCTATTTTCTACTCTAAACAATCATCTTTGAGTCTTATAAAGTTATAAGAACTAATCTCACATAATAAAGTTCTAAATCGAACTTTTTCATAAAATGCCCTTATGGCATACATTCAAGCTCTTTCAAGAAGAAAGAATAACATAGCAAAGTCAGGTATTACAATCTACCCGCCTTAAAAATTTTCGTCCTCGAAAATTCGAACGAACTGGTGTAGTTCTTTCTGGTTGGCCATCTGTTTGGGGTGAAATGCTGTACTGAACTCCAATTTCGACTCCATGGCAGTGCGAACACTTGTCCAAGCTTGAAGAGTAAAGCGTTCATTACGATCCGAAATGATTGATTTTAGTACTCCGTATAGTCTAACGTCCTAAACCACGTAGACTCCTACCAACTTTTCTACCGAAAAGGTGGCTCTATTCCCAATAACGTGGGCTGATTTGGTCAATCGATCAGCAACGACCCAAATCGTGTCGTTCCTACTTGTAATCCTAGGTAGTCCTACTACGAAATCTATCGCAATTCACTCCAATTTCCATTCTGGAGACTCTGTTTCCTGCAAATCTCCTCCGAGATGTAGGTGTTCAGCCTTGACTTTCTGACAAGTTAGGCTTTTCGACACGTATTCCGCTACTTCATCCTTCATGTTGGGCCACCAATAGGTCTCTTGGAGATTCTTGTACATCTTGGAAGCTCCAGTATGTACCGAACATGGCGTCTTATGGGCCGCTGACATTATCTGATCCTCCAAAATTTCCATGTCAAGAACGTAAATCCCCTCCTTGACGTAGACTACGCCATCGGGTAGAGTCCTAGATGCCTTGCCTTTTTACGTGCTCTAACCATCTATGCTGCCTTATGTGGAGTTCCGCAACTGTCCGTAACGGTTAATCCCTTTCTTTATCGTACTAGCTAAATGTCCCACAACGCTCTAAGTAATCATACTTAGCGTTGTAATAACTTAAGAAACTCATTTCTAAGATCACATCGAAATCCTAAAGCTTGATTGCGATGAGATCTACAAACAATTCTCTGTCATAGTTAAATATGGAAGCATTTTGCATTCAAGCATTCGATTACAAAATCTCCCCAAAAGGCAAAGAAAGCTTTAAAAACTGTTTTAGCTGTCTATACTACTTACTAGTCTCTGGGCACACTCCAAAAATACACACAAGTGAGTGGCACCAGAATTATACAAGACAATAATATCGTACATTGCGATAGAAGTCTATTTCGTCGCCGCATGCGAAGTTCCCGCCTCGGCATCTCCATTAGTGTAGGCATAAATCCTGGTCTGAAGTTTAGGAGCCTCTAATCTTCCTTGCATAATTATGAGTCCCTCCTGCCTTGCCTGAATTGCGTGCAGCTGGTGACTATTGTTGTTCTGGTCTGGATATGGAGGATTCTGATTCTGGTTGTTCAGGGGACAGTTCCTGGCATAGTGCCCTTCCTCGCCACATCGATAGTGTAACAACCCGCCTAGCACAGGCCGTTACCGTACATACATACATGCATTCATACATAGCTTTTACAACTTACTTAATTATTACATGAAACACAGCGGAATTTTTTTTTTATTTATATAAGGCGTATATTCATATACGAAACATAAAACATAATTAACAAAACGCGTAGCAGTCCCTATTTTCCACCATTCACAGTGCACGGCCACGCGATTCCACCTTGCATCATCAAATGCCAGCAGGTTGTTTACCTACAGCACAAACTTAACACAATGAGCTTTCGCTCAGCAAGTACAACTCCTATACCGCGACTCATACTTATATCAAAACATATCATCATTCTATTGCATATACTTCAAGACATATAGCATGCATGAACCAATTATGTTCATATTATGCTTATTTATTTTTGTATCTACTTGTTCTACTTAGGGGCCCTTAACATGTGTGTGTTTGTACCCGGCGCGCGACTATAAATTGGTTGGGGCGGCCAAACCAAATCCAACTCAATCCACAGTCCAACCCGACCTGTTGCGGGTGGCACGACACAGGCGACGTATTGCCTTTACTTACTTTTCACCTTGTCATTCTTAATCGTGTCATACATGATCTTATTTCATGAACATCCCATTCAATGACATTTTATCATCATTCATATGCATTTAATATATATTGTAAGCATACGTTGCTTACTTAACACATTTCATAGCATATACTTAATACATACACTTAACATCGTAACATCTCATAACACATAGCACAACAATAAAATCTAGGCAAGTATACAACTACTAGCCTGTGCTGTAGGCGGCGTTGTACTTACCTTGTCTATGCCTGTTGATATGCTGTTCCGCCTTGGGGCTCAACTGCAGGTTATATCCTGCTTAATCGAAGGACTAGTTAATACTCTAGCCTATGACCATAATAATGTTGGTTGTCCACCAACATTCATGCAATGTATTGGCTATATGTCCCTCCTATCTTAAAACATTTTATGTGCGGTTACGTTGGATAACCTTTTAAATCTATCACATGTGAGAGCGTATAAAGGTTAGACTAACACCTAACTTTTAACTTATCGTAATCCTAATCCGAATTAGGTTAACCAAAGTCAACCTCTAGGTTACTAAAGTCAACCCTCCGTTCGGGTCAACTTCGGGCTTTGGGGCTAAGCCCTGTGAGTCGGGTATAAATTCCCGATCACCGTTCGTCTCAACTTTTTACCTAGCAAACCTTGAACTTGAACACTTTTGTTCTCTTTTCTTTGTCTTTGAAAGAGCTTTTGGCATAAAAGCCGAAAAACTGCTATAATTCCCATTAAAAATCCTTGAATTTTAAAACATGGCTTTTAAAACATTTGAGGGTTTGAAACTGTCTTTAGAACAGTTTCCATATTCAAAACAGCATGTTAAAACAGAAAAAAAAAATTTTCTCTATGGGTATCATAAAAATCTGTGCAGGAACATTTTGCTCCCTGCACAGTTTTCAGATTTCAAGGTCTAGCTTAAAACCCTTTGGGAATTAGAAAAAGTTTTCTTCACGAAAGTTCTAGCCCTCAAAGAGATCTAAAACTTTTGTGTTTTACAAAAATTCTGATTCTGTACCGATTAATATCAGTTTTTATTTGAATCCCTGTGATCCTTAAAAACGGCGTCCTGATGGACCATCCTCGGTTTTTTATAAAAACAGAGGCCTTTGGAACCTCATTTTGGGAAACAATTCGCGTTGCCCCTTAGGAAAGACCCTGTTCTATAACTTTCGTGTTTTAAGTTTTTGCCCATTCGGCCTCTAAAGGCCTGCAATTACCGATTTCCTGCGACTGACCAGTGGGGAACCCGAACTGGCAGCCTTGCTTACTAAGTTTGGTTTACGTCCTAGTTTTCGGTTTCTACCTCAACCGATCACATCGGGAGCTTAAGGACACGTCATGTAGCGTTTCTAACGTCTTGCATGTCCCAACATGCAGCCCTAACCCGTTCATGCAGCCCATAGAATCCGGCTTCTAACCTAGGGTTGCATGGCTAGCATAGCACATTCATTCATTCCATACATTCATCACATACCAAAATAAATCCAAACCATTCATACACATGCTCATTCATACCCTAAGGGACATATAACCTCATGTAATACTTCTAGCATGCAATCCTAACATACCAAACAAACATAAACATATTAATGAACATAAAAGAACCAAACCACATCTAGCAACCTAATCAAGCACATTTAAGGGCATAAACTAAATTAGTGAGCTTATGCTCTTACAACCATTAGCTTGAACAAATACATTTAAATTTGAACTTAAAAACTTGATTGGAAAAAGGATTTGAGCTTTTGAAAAATTTACCTTGAAGTGGATAGGGATTGGCTCTAGAACTTGAACCAAATCTCACACCCTTGGCTCTAGACTTGCAACCCGGTTTGGCTCACCAATTGAACACCAAATGGGCTGTTTTGGCTCTCAAATTTGGCCCCTACCTAGTGCACGGCCACACCACCCCTTAGGACTCAAAATCTGAAAATTTTTCCCTTAAAATCCTGCACAACTAGCGGCTGCCTGCAGGGAGGAAAAAGACTTCAAAACTTGCTCAAATCTTGTTTTCGGTTGGTAGAAACACACCCGAACTTGCCCCCTAAAGTTTCCCTTAAATTTCTGAAATTTTTTCACTCTTTCTCCTACTTACTAGACACGGCTAAAGCCAAGAACAAGGCTGGAAAATTTTTCTCTCTTTCTATAGCTTTCCCACACAAACCGAACAACACACACACAAGTTGGTTCCAAAATTTTTTTTCAGATTTTCTTCCCACTTGCTCTCGGTTTTGGCTGAAGAATTTTTGGCATAATATGGCTGCTTTTTCTGATTTAAAGGGGGTGGAGGGCAGCCCTATTTATAGGCAATGTGGGACACAAAATTCTTTGCAATTTGGCCCCCAAAATTTTTGAAACTTTGCACAAAAATCCTTCCTTTGGCCGGCTGTTTTTGGAGTGGAAGACAACCAAGAAATAGCTAGCACAAGACACATGTCATGTGGAGATTTGTTCTTGAAAAAGTTGGTGATGTCATAAATCAAAAATTTATGATGTCATAAATAGAAAATGGCTTGTTTGGCTCCTTTTTCCAATAAACTGTATAATTTAAACTTAACATAGATAAATCTAATACTGTGTTATACTAATACACAGTATTAATTTTTTATACTGTCATAAAAATTTTATCTGTGAAAAAATCGGGCTGAAAAATTTTTTCTTTATTTTTCCAAACCCTTTTGCCCTGTACCTTATTTTGCGTGCTTGATTTTTCTATAGTGGTTTTAGTTCTCAAATATGTCATCTTATCCGAAAAATGAGTTTTTCGCAGTATTTTTCCTATACTGCATCTCATAAAATTGTACAGTGAAGGTTTTGACCATTTTGGTCAAACTTTGACTTTCCCGGGTCAAAGTTGACTTTTTTGGTCAACCCTTTGACTTTCCTAGAATGATGCAAAATTCATCTCTTTTCATCCGAAAAGACCATTCATCAATCAAAACAAGCATATTCGAGTCTTATAAAACTATAAGAGCTCGTAACACATATTGAAGTTCTAAAGCGAACTTCTCTCTAAAATGCCGATACGGCATACATTCAATTCCTTCTAGAAGGAAAAATATTCACATAGAAAAGCAGGTATTACAGATAGCAAGCGGTTGACCCTTTTCTGCACACTCCCGAATGTTTTCTCCTACAACTTACGCATACCGGGTAGTTAGTATTTGTATCCTCTTTCCCTTGCTTATTCTTCTTCTGAGGAAAATCCTTTCACTGACCCCGGCCAGAGGAATTTCCTTTTCTCTTGTTCTTTCCAGCATTTTGCGCGGGGTTGTTCGCCTGGCCTTTCTGGTGTGACTCTAATCCTTGTCGATACTGAGTTTGCTTTGCTCCAGCCTTTTCCTGCTCCGTGAGTCTCATGGAATCCGAGATAACTTGGATGTTGATAAGCCAGTTGTCAGCTGCAACCGGGTCTGTGGGTCCCTCGAACTCGGGCGCCTTCATTCGTCTAAAGCGTTCATATAGTAAGTTCTCTCGTACTACCGTCGGGTTAACTTGTACTCTGACTGGTGCCATCGGAATTTCAGCATTCCGAGAAACTTCTGGCTGGGCCTCCGGTTGAGCTTCCGGGTGAACATTGGGTAGAACATTGGGTACAACATTTGGTTCCTGAGGCACCGCTGGGGAAACTTGGGGTGCTTGCTGGGGAGCCTGGTCCATCCTCGTTAATTGTTCTTGAAGCCTAGTCATCTCTTATTACTGTTCCAGCAACTATCGTTGTAGGTTAGCTACTATGGTCGCTAAATTCGGCTGAGACGGATTTGCGAGTACGTTTCGGTGCGTACGGACCATCTTCTAACTTCCTATGTAAGAAAAGATATTATCATTCTGTTAATATCTTCCCTTTCATTCATGACCTATCACATCTCTCATACTTAAACTGTCTTTTTGTATAATCACAAAAAGCACATCCTATTTATGATGTCATAATGATTACATCGTCCATGCATACCAAATCAACGTTGTGATGGAAGTGTCTACCACTTTGCCATCACATATTCGTGTCGTCCTATAGTCAAAAGGTTAATCTAACGAAATTCGGTCCTAAATCTAGCCTATGGGATCAATCGAGACTACGGAAGAAGCGTTGAAGTCTGCATCCTATCCTTCGTGGTTGAATACGATTCTGTCCTGGTCGTTCTTAGCGTCTACGTTAACTCCTGCCTCCTTTGATGGTATCTCATTCCGTGTTAACTTCTGTCTCCCGTGGCAGTATTTCCAGTCGTAAGTTGCCGAAATCAGGTCCGTTGGAAGCGTCAGGCCTGTCCAGTGTCGTAGCTTCCTTATTCTTGCGTTGTTGACAGCATTCGTCAATCGTTATCCTACTTCCTACTATCATTCCAGCTATAACTGCTAGAATGAATCGCCTGTGAGAAGACACTCCTGCGTCCCGATCTTCGTTGACACGATTAGGATTCCTTAACGTCACGTCGATCGTATCGTGATCGTAAAGTAACTAATTACGCGTATTTATAAAACTATAAACTTACTTACAATGATGGCGGCGATGGCAGGCAGACTGTGAAATTGTATCGCAGGGAACCGCTCTGATACCAACTCTGTAACGTCCCGTCTAGCACGGACCGTTACCTTACTTATCTACTTACATACATACGTGAACTTACTTATACAAAGCTTACTTGCTTAGTTGAACTACATCAACGAACTTACTTACTTAGTACATGAAACACAGCGGAAATTTTTTTTTTTTTTGTACAGTGCTAACTTGCACTTAACTAAACTGAAGGAACAATTTCAAATAATATATCTAGAAGATCAAAACGCGTAGTGGCTTCCATTCCCCACATTTCACAGTGCCCGGCCACGCTCCTCCATCTTGTATCATCAATTGCTGACAGGTAGGTTACCTACAGCATAAACTTAAAATAATCAGCTTTCGCTCAGCAAGTACAACTCCTATACCGCAACATATACACTACTAACATCTCAATATATCATAACTGCATTTAACATATACTGGCAACTACTACACTGAACTACTACTGCACTGAACAATTACTGCACTGAACATATACTGATAAACATATGCATGAACCGGTTATGTTCATATTATGCTCCTTTATCTGCTGCTAACTTACTTACTGTCTTTCTTACTTAATCTGCTAATGAGCCCCTTACTAAGGTGAACGTACCCGGCGCGCAACCATGGACTTACACTTGCCATAGCCCGACTCGCCCTGTGACGGGGAGTACGACACCGGCATCTGCTTGCCGTCTACCTACTGATCTTCTAACCATGTTATACTTACTCTGGTCATTCTTATTAGAACTAGTGAGCATGCATCGTGATGCTACTTATTCTTATTTCATAAACATCTGACATTCTTAGCTTGACATGTAATCATACATATCATAACATACATCATAGCATAAGCATAAATCATGTTTTGATATGCCCCGTAGCATATTAATTAACACTTGACATAACAGCACATCACATAGCACATAGCACATCAACTATGTCTAGGTAAAAATACCCTAATAGCCTATGCTGTAGGCGGCGTTGTACTTACCTCGTCTACGTCCGATACTAAACTGCTCCGCTTCTGGGTTCAGCTGCAGGGTACGTCCTGCTTAACCGAAGGACATAGGTAAGGTCTCTAAACTCGACTATAATATGTTGGTGTTCAACCAACATCCATGCAATACTTTTGTTATATGTCCCCCTAACTATAAAACATGTTATGTGTGGTTACCTCAAGTAACCTTATCACTTTGGGTTATATCTCATAACCCCATAAAATCGTATACTATAATCTAGTAGGTTACGTTGGATAACCTTTTCTACTACACCCTTATCCCATAACCTGATGGGTTATACTAACCCATGGGATAATTCGTCCTACATCTTACTAGGTTAACCCTTGTTAACCTTTAAGGTTACTAAAGTTAACCCTCTTCGGGTCAACCTCGGGCTTTGGGGCTAAGCCCTGTAACTCGGGTGTAATTCCCGGTTACATGTCGTAACTATCTACCTAGCAAACCTTGAACTTGAAACTCTTAAATCTTTTCTTTATCCTTGAAAAAGTTTTTTGACTTAAAAGCCGAAAAACTGCTATACTTCCCCTTAAAAATCCTTGAATTTTAAAACATGGTTTATAAAATGTTTAAAGGCTAGAAACTGCCTTTGAAACAGTTTCTATGTTCAAAACAGTGTTTAAGACAGGAAAAACTATTTTTCCTAACTGGTTCTAGAAAATCCTGTGCAGGAATTGCTTGTTCCCTGCACGGTGTTCAGATTTCAAGTTGTAGTTTAAAATCCTTTTGGAATTGGAAAAAGTTGTCTTCACGAAAGTTCTAGCTCTCGAAGAGATCTAAAACTTCCTTGTTTTACAAAAAATCTGATTCTGCTTAGTTTAATACCAGTTGTAATTTGAACAAGCTGGTCGTGTAAAACTGGGTCTGAACAGACCACCTTCGGTTTTTTTGTAAAAACGGAGGCCTTTGGAACCTCATTTTGAGAAATGGTTCACGCCACCCCCTAGGAAAAACCTTGATCTACAACTTTCATGTTTTACGTTTTTGCCCATTCGGACTGGCAGCCTTAGCTAATTAAACCGGTTAACGTCCCAATTTGCGGTTTCTACCTCAACCGATCACATCGGGTGCTTAATGACAAGACATACAACGTTTCTAACGTCCCGCATGTTCTAACATGCCTTCCCAACATACCCATGCAGCCCTCTAATCCGGTTGCACAAAACCATGGCTGCATGGTTCTATCTCTTAGCATACATCCAAAACAATCATGCCATTGCATACAATATCATCACATCTAGCATCCTAATCATGCATTCACATTCTTAAACACATAATTGGGGACATATAACCTTAATCTAGCATGCAACCTATCATCACATAAGCACATGCATAAAGGAACCAACCACCCCCTAGGCTAGCAAATCAAGCACCATGCACTAACTAAAAGCACAAAATTAAATGGTGAGCTTATGCTCTTACAAACCATAACTTGAAATACATTTAAACTTTACTTTAAAAGCTTAAATGAAAATAGATTTAGGGTTTTGAAAATTACCTTGAACTACTTCAAGGATTGGCTTTAGGATTTGGATCACAACCTCCCCAGCTAACACTTGCTCCTAGGTTCGGTTTCCACACACCAAGTGGCTCCAATTTGGCTCTTTTTGGACTGAAAATTGACCTCCCCTATGGCTCGGCTACACACCACAAAATTGGACCCAAAATCTGAAAATTTTCTTCTCCTTTTCCACCAAACCCGTGGGCTGCACACAAGGAGAAATTTGACTCCAAAACTTGGTTTCTAGCTTGCTTACTCACACCCGAACTTCCCCTAACTCTTTCCCTCAGAAAATCTGATTTTTTTCCACTTGGTTCCACTGCTCACAGCCCCCATGGCAGCAGCTAGAATGGCTGGAAAAAAATTTTCTAGCTCTCCCTAATGGTTCCTACACCAAAACCGAACACACCCTAGGATTTGGTTCAAGAAAAAATTTGTTTTTCTTCTTCACTCTCCCTTTCTCTCTCTCGGTTTGGGCTGCTGAAAAATGGCCAGAATTTGGCTAGAAATTCTGATTTAAATGAATAAATGTGACCCCTATTTATAGACAAAAGTTAGACTTTCAAAAATTGTATTTTTGACCCCAAAACTTTGAAAAATCACACTAATTGGTGATGAGGTGGCCGGCCAAGCTTGTAGAGCAAGGAAATGACATCATTGCTTACATCATGGCTTACATCATGGCTTACATCATCAAATTTTTAAAATTACACTTTTGCCCCAAAAATGAAAATCTTGGCATTTAAGCCCCCTATGTGGCCGAAACTTTTCTTGGTGATCAAGCAAGGATTTTTCTAGAACAAGACACTTGTCTTGCTTGAATTTGTTCTCAAAATTTTTATGATGTCATAATTCAAAATGGTGATGATGTCATAATTAAAAAGCCTTGTTTGGCTACTTTTTGTAAAAACAGTCTATTTTAAACTAAACACAGATAAATCTAATACTGTGTTGTACTAATACACAGTATTCATATTTTATACTGCAGTAAAAATTTCATCTGTGTAAAAATCGGTCTGGAAAAATTTTTCTTTATTTTTTCAAACCCTTTTGCCCTATGCCTTAACTTAGTGTGCTTGATTTTTCTATGGTGGTTTTAGATCATATCTATGCTATTTTACTCATAAAAATGGGTTTTCGCAGTATTTCTTTCATACTGCATGTCACAAAACTATACTATCATCACGTTGACTATTCTGGTCAAACCTTGACTTTCTCGGGTCAAAGTTGACTTTTTCGGTCAAACCTTTGACCGACCTAGAATCATGCGAATATCATCCCTTTTCTTCCGAAAAGGCTATTTTCTACTTTAAACAATCATCTTTGAGTCTTATAAAGCTATAAGAACTCATCTCACATAATAAAGTTCTAAATCGAACTTTTTCATAAAATGCCCTTATGGCATACATTCAAGCTCTTTCAAGAACAAAGAATAACATAGCAAAGTCAGGTATTACACATATATGATGGTTCATAAATATATAGACTACCTTCTAATGGCATGAGGCCGTTCGAGGTGAGTTCAAGAGCAAAACTATGTAAGTATAAGGTGATACGAATCACACCAAGAACTGACATGACCCTAACCAAATTGGTCTCCAGAATCGAATCTTAAACAGCTTTGAATGGAACCGCGGCCTGATGCCTAACAAGAAGCACAAACCTTAATATGTGAAGACGCCATAATCAGCTATGGATGGATTGATTGATAAGTCTATGAAAGTTACGGAATTCTCCGATAAATTCAAAAAGTTCATTTAAGAACCAAAGAGAATTAAACCTCAAATTTCTGTGTAAACTGATCTCCTTCACAATGAAATTCGTACAATATATATAGATGTTTCCCTTTGTGGATTTTTAGTCCCTAATTGCCCAAGGAATTTCGACAAGTCACTAAGCCAAAACGGGAAACAACCATTCCAAGGCAAATAAAGGTAAAAAAATAAGGTAAGTTCCCTAAATGACTGAAAAGCCTTACAATATTCCAAAATAAAAGGAAACTAGATAAAAACTCGGCCAATAACTGATTCTTGTCATCAATTGTTGCCTCAAAATAGGAAAGTTCTCAAAACGAAAAAGTGACAATTAGTGATCTTGCAAACGTGATTACTTGGTCTCTTCTAGTACTTGAATCACGCATTTGTTGGGCTGGTTGTCGCTTGTAATTCCCTTGATGGGCCTCCACGCAATAGCTTGAGATCAAGTTGCTTGAATCAGCCCAATAAGTGCATCTTTAAATTTCTTCATGCGAGCTCTCATAACCGGACCAATGGGAACTTGAATTGGATCTGAATATGTCTCATCCCACGTGCTCTTGCTTGTGCTATCGATGTCCTCATCATTCCCCTCCTCTTGAGAAGGATTTGTCCTCAAATCGTTGTCTGCATCAAAAGGACTTAGATTAGAAACATTAAAGGTAGCACCTATACCATACTCACCTGGCAGGTCTAACTTGTACGCGTTATCATTGATCCTTTAAAGAATTTGAAAAGGACCGTCCCCTCTAGGCAACAGCTTAGACTTTCTTTGTTCCAGAAACCGTTATTTGTGTAAGTGTAATCACACCCAATCATCAGGCTCGAAGACAAGCTTGTGACACCATTTGTTGGCTTATTTGGCATATTGCTTGGTCCGTCGCTCGATCTTTAGTCTTGCCTTCTTGTGTATCTACTTGACAAGTTCAGCTTTTCTTTTTCCATCTAAATTCACATGCGTAGACAAAGGTAATGGCATTAAATCCAATGGGGTTAAAGGATTAAAACCATGAACAATTTCAAATGATAAAAATTGAGTAGCAAAATGTACAGACTGTTTATAAACATCAATATGTGGTAAACATTCCTCCCAAGTTTTGATGTTCCTTTTTATGATAGCCCGCAACAAGGTAGACAAGGTCCTATTCACAACTTTTGTTTGACCATCGGTTTGAGGGTGACAAGTAGTCAAAAACAACACTTAGTCCCTAACTTAGCCTACAAAGTCTTCCAAAAGTAGCTTAAGAACTTGGCATCCCTATCAGAAACAATTATCCTAGGCATATGCAGTCTCACAATTTCCTTAAAGAACAAATCAGCAACATTGGAAGCGTCATTTGTCTTGTGGCATGGAATGAAATGTGTCATATTAGAAAACCTATCCACGACCACAAACACCGAATCCTTTCCTCGTTTAGACCTAGGCAAACCTAACGCAAAATCCATTGAGATATTAGTCCAAGGTTCACTAGGTATTGGCCAAGGAGTATTGTACAAACTGTGGGGCTGCACTCTTGATTTAGCCTGCCTACAAGTTACACATCATCACAAAGCCTCTCAACATCTCGTCTCAAATGCGGCCAATAGAAATGTTCTTGGAAAACAACTAGGGTCTTGGCAACTCCAAAATGTACCATTAACCCTCCTCCATAGGATTCTCTCACTAACAAATATCTTATTGAACAATTAGGCTCACATAATTTATCCTCCCGAAACAAGTAGCCCTCATGCCTAAAGTACTTACCACTAGCAAATTTCTCACAAGGTTGATACTCAGCACTAAAGTCACACTTATCGGCATATAACTCCTTAATATGTTCAAAATCCAGCAGTTTAGCATCAAGAGTTGAGATTAACGTGCACCTGCGTGAAAACGCATCCACAACGACATTTTCTTTACCTTGCTTATAGCGAATGACATACGAAAACATTTCTATGAATTCCACCCAACAAACATGCCTCTTGTTCAGCTTATGTTGGCCTTTAAGTGTTTCAGGAACTCGTGGTCGGTGTGAATCACGAACTCCTTAGGCCACAGGTAGTGCTGCCACGTCTCTAATGCCCAAACCAACGCACACAACTCTTTTGTTGGAAAAATCGGATCCGGTATCAGAGTTACGGCGCAGCGGAAGTTTTAAAATTTTTATGCTGATTCGGAAAAGAAGCTCATGATGCATATAACAGTAAATTAAATTCATGATCAATTGTACCTTATTTCTTAGATTTCAGAATTGCTAAAGCGTTTGACCAACGTGTTTTCTCTACTATTCTCGAGTTCTACGTCTTAGAGTGTGTGTGGGCACACATTCTATGAATCTAAACGACCGGTAGTGCTTTCCGAAGTCTAGATCCCTCCTCAATTCCAATGATCCTCATTGAGAATATGATCCAACTTCTTTATTCAAAACTACAAAACAGGAGCCGGTTAACCTCCTATGAAAATTATCACTCGGTTTAACCTTCTTCACAGTTTTGATTCAATGGAATCTTCACTCTTTTTCTCTCTCACAAGATTGTCGAATTTTTGATGTGGAAGAAACCCAAATTGTTTTTCCTCTCACTCCAAAAAAACATTTTCCCTTTTGAAAAATACTAAAATTAGTTTTTCAATAACTCCTAGCCTTTATATAGAAGTCCAATCATTTTCAAAATTTACCTACTTTTTGAAAAATAATTAACAATTATTTTTCCGGATAAATTTTGAACCAAAAGATCATACAACTTTACGGCTAGATTCATTGAACCTAAAAACATTTTTTTAAGGGAAGTTTATCCTCAAAAAATTCAGCCACAAGGAGGAAAAGAGGTTGATTAGTGGTTCAAATTTTAAATCAAGAATCTAGACTAGTTAAAAGGTCATAGTCCTATCTAGATTCAAACTTCTTTTAAACCTTTTTCGAATTTAAATAAGATTCACTTATTTGAATAAATATTTTCCACAAATATTATCCATATTAATTAATTTAAATCAATGGAATATTTCAAATTTTCTTTCCTCACAAAAATCGTGCACCTCTTTTAATTAGGAAATAAAAATCCATGAAATAATATCCATTATTTAAATCAATTAATAATTTAATGTTAGGAATATATTTGAATAATTTTGAAACAAAATTTTCTTCCCTCGACACAATTAAAAACCGTGCACCTCTTTTAATTAGGACAGAAAAATTCTGTTTTCCAAAATTAAATAATTCAAACACAATCTTATTTCCAAAATTCAAATTAACCAATTACATGTTGACAAATCATTTGTCTACAAATTTCACATGTCCAATTCTTTCTGGATTGCATATTAGAAAGTACTATGTCTTAATAGACATTACTAAATTCCATTTAAATTTACCGATCTCATTAGAAACAAATCCCAAAACGCCATATGGAACTATATGAGCTAATAGAGGGACCCGATGGAAATATGTAAAGAAACTCCTATAATTGTGAAAAATTAATCCCAAATTAATTATTCATCAATTATCAACTTCAAAACTATGCCACTAAAAGTTTGAAGCTGAACTCCTGTTTACTTACCATATTACGAAAGCTCTCTCATGCAGTGTTTCTTCCATGATTTATTCATCGCTTGCTTAATCCCCATATGTAATCCATGATTGAATTAATGACTTTTTCCGTTTTACTTTTTCAATCATTTTAACTTAAAATTCCATTATTCTCCATTGAAAGAACCACCAATTGTAAAACCATACAATTGGTAAACCATCAGAGAACACAAAGTAAACCGATGGTCAAGATCTTGTTATACTATCTTTCAATCCTCGAATAATGCCTTTAAGTAGATAATATTTACTATCGTCAAGATAGCTATTGATTCCATATATATGAATCTTGATTTTTCCATCTATAAGTCATGCACTTAAAATATAAGTATATTGACCATGAATTAACAGTGTCTCACATGCAGTGCATTAAAGTACATAAGTCATGGATACGAACTCAAGTAATCATTTCAAGATTAAGATTAATGTAGGATGATAATCAAAGCGTTATTGATTCTTATAAATGGAATTGTTAAACCGAATCAATTAACACTTTAGGTCCAGTCCAATGTTATATCTCAATACTGGTATACATTAAAGTTTCTACTCGGAATCTATCCGATGGTCAAGACAAATCATCCCTCCAAGGAAGTAGATAACATTTATAATCTTATCATGAATAAGATCCCCAAAACTTACTCTATCGATTGTGAATTATTTATTTAGACTGTTATCAAATTATCACGTCTTCTATGTATACCCTGTACACATATGGTAATCTGATATATTACCAACAGCTAAGGAGTATTTTATGTTTGCTCAAAATAACCATACAATCAACAAATGAAAGTAAATAGGACACAACTTATTAAACATGAATAACTTCCTCTTATTAATATCAAAATGTCATATTTACGGAAAATCCCTAATATTGATTTTCTTTCCTTAGGGCATATTTAGATCCCAACATCTTTATCATAAGTTAGGTAATTAAGAGCTGCCTCATTCAGCTTCTCTCTGAAATATGCTATTGGTTGCCTCTCCTGTATCAAAAAGGCACTAATTCCAACACCTGAAGCATCACATTCAATTTCAAAAGTTTTGCTCCTCTCCCCATCTAAACCTAACATCCTTCTTGATCACTTCCGTCGGTAGTGCGGCTATAGTATTGAAATCTTTCACAAACCATCTGTAAAAACTAGCAAGTCCATGAAAATTCCGTACGTTACTCACACTAGTTGGACTTGGCCACTTTTGGATGGCTCGCACTTTCTCTTCATCCACCTGCATACCTTCAGCACTAAAGACAAAACCAAGAAACACAAGCTTATTACACTTCTTGAGGTTAGCATATAATTTTTCCTTTCTAAGCATATCCAAAACAGATTTTAAATGCACTACATGTTGGTCCAAGTCTTTGCTATAAATGAGTATATTATCAAAATACACAACAACAAATCTGCCAATAAATGCACGTAAAACATGGTTCATTAGACGCATAAATGTGCTAAGCGTATTGGTTAAGCCAAAAGGCATTACCAATCACTCATACAAACTTGTTTTGTTTTAAAGGCCATCTTCCACTCATCGCCCGCTTTCATGCGAATTTGATGATACCCACTTTTCAAATCAATTTTTGAGAACACAGAAGCACCATGTAATTCATCCAATATATCATCTAATTGAGGTATAGGATGGCGATATTTTACCGTGATATTGTTAATGGCTCTGCAATCTACGCACATCCTCCATGTCCCATCTTTCTTAGGCATGAGTAAGACCAGAATGGCGCACGGGCTCATACTTTCTCACACGTGTCCTTTTTTCATCAACTCACTAACCTGCCTTTAAAGCTCATTCGTCTCCTCCAGGTTGCTTCTATAAGCCAGTCGGTTTGGGATTGAAGCGCCTGATATAAAATCAATCTGATGTTCTATTCCTCGAATTGGTGGCAAACCATCAGGCATCTTGTCCAGAAATACATCCTCTAATTCCTGCAATAGAGAAACAATAGAACTAGACAATGCAAGGTCAAGCTCATTAGTGTTTAAAAATGCCTCTTTGTACAAAAGTACAATCATTGGCTGATTTAAAAACATCGCTTTTTTAATCTCATCACCTCTCGCATAAAAGTTTGTTTTTCTCACTGCTTTTCTCTCATGGGCTTGTTGTGTATTCTTTTCAGTTCTATCAATTTTCTCTCCCTTGCTCTCTTTGCTCTCCTTTTTCTCGGCCACCTCTTTTTTTTTTTTTTTTTTCTTTCTCTTTCACTGGCCGAACTCTCTCTCTGCATTACCACTCTTGATTTTTCTTCACTCATTTTCTTTTTCTCACTTTCTCTTTATAAGCTCACTTGGTCTTCATAGACCTATTTTGGTGTTAACAGGATAAGAGTGATCGTTCTTTGGTTGTGAACCAACGAGTACTTGATGGTAAAACTGTCGTGCTTAACTCATCAATCAAATTGCCATGGTCTACCTAATAACAAGTATCTAACTTGCATCGGAACCACATCGCACAAAACTTCATCTTCATATCTTCCAATGCGAAAAGAAACTAACGCTTGTTTATTCACCCTTACCTTACCACTATCATTCAGCCACTGCAATTTATAAAGTCGAGGATGCTTGCTTGTTGGCAGCCCTAACTTCTCTGCCATTGTTGTGCTAGCAATGTTAGTACATCTTCCACATCAATAATCACACTACATACCTTGTTTTAGACATGACACCTAATATGAAAGATGTTTTCCCATTGCTCCTCTTCATCTTTTCTGGCTTGCATGCTTAGAGCTCTCCTTGCAACCAATAAGTCTCCTTGGACAATGTACTCCTCATCGTCGGCATCCTCTAATGAGGGCATAGAATCATGGTTCGAATCCTCGTCAATTTCAATCTCTCTGTTGTCCCGCATTACCATAGCTCGTTTGTTCGGACATTGGCTTGCTATGTGATCCCTGTCTTGACATCTAAAACACTTAATATCACGATTTCGAGTAGTGGAAGAATTGGGTTTACCTTGATTCCTATAGCTGGCCTCCTTCTGTTTCTGTTTAGTTTTTGGCTTGGTGTTGGGTTGCTTCTCATCTTTCTTCCATTGATTCATCTTCCAAGCAGATGTACTCGGGTTTTGGCTTGGACGTGTGTTACTATCCCTCCTCTTGAGTTGATTCTTTATTTTGACAGCTATGTGTAGCATGTTGTAAGTCAACGGTATTGTGAATTTCTTGGTTCAAGCTCGTCAAAAAACTTGCCATTGTAGCCTCCTGATCCTCTTCAATGTTTTCCCGAATCATCATGACCTCCATCTTTTTATAGTACTCTTCTACACTCTGGTTGCCTTGCTTAAGATTTTGTAGCTTGTTGTACAACTCTCGGTAGTAGTAAGCTGGTACAAATCACTTCCTCATCACAGCCTTCATCTCTTCCCATGACTCGATGGGTTACTTTCTATTTTGTCTCCTATTTATGACAAGCTGATCCCACCAAGTAATAGCGTAATTAGAAAATTCAATCACGGTTAGCTTTACCTTCTTCACTTCAGAATAGGTATGGTAGTCAAAGATGAACTCCATTTTCTTCTCCCATTCTAGTTATGCTTCGGGATCGGATTTGCCTTGGAATGACGGTATCGTCATTTTGATGCCACTTAAACTATCATTTCCCCGATTCCTAACTTCTCTATCCCGTCCCAATCTCTTGTGGCTACCCGCTGAATCTTCTCCTTCATCAAATTCATCCCCATCAATTCCGTAGTATTCATGGGCCTCTCTTCTAACCGGAACCCTCTCTTGTCTACACGCATGAAGAACATGTTGTGGCTGTTCCACACGTGTGTTTTCTATCCGGTCTACCCTCTCATGAAGCTACTCCAACTCTCCTCTCAACAATCGCCTCATCTCTCCCATCATTGCCTCCATGAGGGGTTTTGGATCTGCCGCTCTAGTGGTACCCTCAGTAGTGTTCTTGCTGTTGTTTGGCATTTTTTTTTTTGCAAAACAAATTTAGAGATAATGTAAAGGACCTTACTGCACTCCCTTACGTGTTTCTCTCGTGAACTGGTTTCGCTCAATTTCTTTTGTGTTTACACTCAATACTTTTGGCTTTTGTTTACTCAAATGCTCTCACCTCTTTTGCCTTTTTCCACTTGTTAATTCTCACTCAATTCTCATAAAACTAATCAAATCAATATCGAAACTTCCGTGACGGTTCACAAACAGATTACCAAGAATGCTCAGAGTAGATACAATAATATAACAAGCATGAAGAATTTGGACTCTCGGAATTCACACCCACAAGAAATTAAATTTGAACAAAAATTTTCAGTCTTTGTAGGAAATTCAATTTTAGGATTCCTTAAACCCTGAATAACAAGAATCAAACAAAAAAAAAATTTAAGAAAAGTTTCCAGACTCTTTTTTTTTTTTTTTTTTTTCCTTTTAAACACCGATTTTGATACTAGAATTCAAGACTCACGGTTAATAGAAAATAAAAAAAAATAAATAAAGGTTTGGATAAGCAAAACCTGATTAGAACCCTTGGCTCTGATACCAATGATACGAACCATGCCAAGACCTGATGTGACCCTAACAAAATTGGTTTCCATGATCGAATCCTAAACGGCTTTGAACGGAATCGCGACCTGATGCCTAACAAGAAGCATGAACTTTGGTATATGAGGATGCCACAATTAGCTATAGACAGACTGATTGATAAGTCTATGAACGCCACGGAATTCTCTGATAAGTTCAAAAAGTTCATTTAAGAACCAAAGAGAATTAAACCTCAAATTTCTGTGTAAACCGATCTCCTTCACAATGAAATTCATACAATATATATAGGTGTTTTCCTTTATGGATTTTCAGTCCCTAATAGCCCAAGGAATTTTGGCAGGTCACTAAGCCAAAATGGGAAACAACCATTATAAAGCAAATAATGGTAAAGCAAATAAGGTAAGTTTCCTAAATGCCTGAAAAGCCTTACAATATTCTAAAATAAAAGGAAACTAGATAAAAACTCGGCCAATAACTGATTCTTGTCGCCAATTGTTGCCTCAAAATGGGAAAGTTCTCAAAACGGAAAAGTGATAGCTAGTGATCTTGTAAACGTGATTACTCGGTCTCTTCTAGTACTTGAATCACACATTTGTTGGGCTGGTTGTTGCTTGTAATTCCCTCGATGGGCCTCCATGCAATAGCTTAAGACTAAGTTGCTCGAATCAGCCCAACAAGTGCATCTTTGAATTTCTTCGTGCGAGCTCTCGTAACTGGACTAATGGGAACTTGAATTGGATCTGAATATGTCTCCTCCCACGTGCTTTTGCTTGTGCTACTGACATCAATTAACTTAATAAATGTGTGACAGTCATTAGTCCTTACAAAGAAAAGGGTAAACTATGTAATCTCATATCACTTGGGAATAAATATATGTGATGGTTCATAAGTAAATAGACTACCTTCTAATGACATCAGGTCGTTCGAGGTGAGTCCAAGAGCAAAACTATGTAGGCATAAGGCCTAAAGCTAGCAATATCATACTAAAGGGAGACATGTGTCATTAAAAATGATATTAGAGCTTATACTCAATCAGAAGTGTGGCCAACGAGGGCATTAGGCCCCAAAAGGAAGGGTGATTATGAAAGTCATCATGCCCAACAAGGAAAATTGTAAGCTATGCAATCCCCATCACTTAAGAATGGATATTTAGTTAGCATCTCATCTTCTAGGTCTCTTCTCAACTTTTTCTCTCTAGATTTTAGAAAAGAGAGAGAGAGAGAGAGAAAGAGACAAGTGAGGTAGAGAGGTAGAGAGCAAGGATTCCTCTCATTCAAGGTCTAGAAATAATTCTTTCCAAGCTTAAAGGTATTATTCTTGAACCTCTAACTAAGAATTTCACAAAGTTTTGTTTTGAGGATTTATTTGTATTTCAAGTTATGAGTTGTAAGAGCATAAGCTCATGATTCTTGTTTTTCTTATATTATGGCTTCTACATGGTTGGTTATGCTAGATTTATACTTAGGTTATCTTGTTTGCTAGCCCTAAGCATGAATTTGATTTTATACTCTACGATAAGTTTTAAGGTTATGTGTGCTCACCATATGCTTATAATTATGCTCTCACATGGTTAAATATGGATATTTTATATATGATGGTTATGTGAATGATTATATGTATGTTGGTTAAAAAATCAACCTAAAGACACAAGTTGGTAAAAATAGCAAGTTATCAATGTTGTGTTTTTCAAGAACATAAGATAAGTGTATGTTTGAATGTTAAGAACGAATCCCACATGCTGCATGTTAATGTATGCTCACGGTTTCGACCATTTGGGGTAGTGTGCACGGATTTTAAGCAAGAATCAAGAAAATATAAACTGCCGGTTTTTGAAAACAATTTGGATATTTTTCTGGAAACTAAATTTTGAGCCCCATAGATACTTAATTTGAAAATAGTTATAATTGCAAAGTTGTACAAAACAGAAAATTCTAGGGGACAACGTAGAGAGTTTTTGAAAAAAGGGCCCCAAAGGCCTCTGTTTTTATGAGATTTCAAAACTGGCCGGTCTAGATATTATACACAACCATAAGTCTTCAAGGAGAAAAACGAGTAAGTTAAAGATGGATTTAAGTTTTAGATAAAACCAAAAGTTGTAGGTTCCGACAAGATCTACAATTTCCATGAATAAAACTTTTCCAAATTCCAAACTAATTTAAAGATAAAACTGAATCTTCAAAATTATGCATAGTACAGGAAATTCATGCACATATACATTTAACCAAATTAAAAGGTTGTTTACAAAAGCAGTTTTTAAGGTTTGACGATCCCTTTTAAAAAGAAGCTATGATTTTATAAAAATAGTTTCAAAAGGTTTGAATCCATTTGAAATTTCACAAGTGATTTTTAAAAAGCAATTTCAAGTGTTAAATCAAGATACTACTTGATTTATGAAGATAAGATATTTTCCAAGTAAATAAAGTATTTTCTAAGAAAACAAAGTGTTTTTGAAAAAAGGGGATTAAAATAAAAGAGTCAAAGTTACTTATGAATATAAGTAACAATTCTATGACGGATGGTAGTCAGTTTGGAGACCAACTTATTGTTCAATGAATATGCTATGGATTGTTATGGCATAATGATTCTTACACCCTGTTTGAAAATAGGAATATAATATAACCTGTTGTCATGCCTTGTTGGATTGATAGACCAAGAGCATAGGACAATTTATAAGTACAACTCCGCTTATAACATGGGCAAAATGTTTTTACTGCTTTACATGTTTTTCAAAAGCTCATTCATTGATTTAAATGTTTTTACTGCTTTGCATGTTTTTCAAAGCATAAGGTATTAATGTATGTGATGCATATGATTTATGTTTTATTATTGTAGCATCACGTAAGCATGCTCACTAATAATAAATCACATGACAAAAATAAGATCAAGTTTTCAAGTAAAAAATAATAAAGATTTAAGTTTTCAAGTATGATCAAATTAAGAATAAGTTTTCAAACATAAACAAGTTGTAAGACAATATTTACTAAGAATAAATAAGTTAGTTAATGGTTCGAAAAGTCGAGTCATTACAGAGGTGCTCATTGTGGTTACATACATTGATGCATCGTCTAGAGATCAGCTACATAGAAAAGATAAAGATGAGAATGATGACGTGTGATCATAATTCATGGTCTGATTAGTTGTTTAATCTTTGAGATGTTATGTTATGTTCACTTAATATGTCGGTGGTAGCACTAACTTAAAATATTCTAATGTCTTTTTAGATTTACAAGTATACTTTCTAAGCATTTCGTTTACTCTTGCATCTTCGCATGTTGTAGATAGAGGTAAGAATAAAGCTTAAGGATGGAGGAAGCTTGGCATAGGTATGTGCGTGGTAACGAAACAGGTTATCGAACTATTTTATTTTTTAAGTCAGAAAATTTTGTTTATGAATTTTGAAGTTTTAAATTTGTGTGATTTTCCAAAACTAGCTTAGTTGCTTTTGAAATTTAGTTAGATTGGATTTGGAAGATTTACTTTTATTATGTATGTGTTTTGCCGTATAATTTTTTTTTTTCCAGTTTTGTCCTAACTTTTCTTGTTTGGTCAATAATTTGTTATCATATTTTCTGTTGCATTCAAATTAAATCACGTTAAGTAATGTTCAGCATAAAGTTCCGCCAGGGAGGGCGTTACACTGCACACATCTCCGTCTCTCCTCTATCTTTCTCTCAGTGCAATGGTCTGTGCATTGCAGCTAGTCAAAGCTTGGCCGTCGGTGGTGACAGGGTTGGTTAGGGGGTGGGAAATTAGGGTTTTCAATATGGGGATTTTCGATGGAATATAAAAAAAATAATTCAATAAGAATATGAAAAGAATTCTGGTAGATTACCAAAAAAATTCAACGAAAATATTCTTTGGTAATTGAATACTGGCTCCGACGATTGACGACCATATTGAATATCAAAGGTATTGTATCAAAATTTGAGCTTTTAAAGAGTTTACATAATCATATCAAAACATAATTTCATATCATGTTTGGCCGGGGTGGGAACATGAGAAATACAGTATCCAATCTCTTTAACACAAGGGAATACAATAGAAATTAACTATAGATTTTTTTTAATTTCTATTAATTAATATTTCATAAGAAGAATTTTAAGTTTAAGTTCGAGAGAATTGCCAAAATATCTCTAAATCATGAATTTTCCGTTAAAAATCCCAACGAATTCGTTATCTCTGGCTAATTAGATATTAAGTTTTGAAATTAATTTGAAGGGCAAAGTGTTACATTGACATAGTTCGGAAGAAATTTTTGCAATTAGTCTTTATCATTTTTATGAAATGAGCAATGCTAAATAACGAGAAAAAGTTGCCACATCTCAATTCTGTTGGAAACCAATTATATAACCTGTTTGTCATGTTGGCCTTGCAACTATTATTTAAAAGATAGAAAATAACTAGAAGTTTAAACACAAATTTGAAGTAGAAAGAAAACAACATACAATAAAAGTAACTGATTGTACGAAAATTAAGCATGATATATTGTAATATCTCATCTTTTACTCGTAGAAATTCTACGTAAAAAATTACTGTTGCCATTTCATCCATCTCTTGGCGGAAGAAGTATTGAAGCTTCGCAAAATCCACAGGACGACATAGAGAAGGAGGTGGTCATAAACCTCTAACCTGTAAAATCAATTATCGACAGAATGGAAAAGACATATACGATAAAATTGTAATTATAGAATAAGACCCTAAGCGATATTTGATTTCTTTGAACTGACCACTGCCTGAGCAAGACATGACATCGTCCTTGACTTGCTTTCTTCGGTTCAATAGCCGCCACTAGTCATGGTTCGGGGGCATCGGACTTTTCCCTTTTGGCTTGGAAGCTCAGGGGTTGCATGCAGTCAACCGCGTGTTGATTGCAGGAAGAAAGCCTGTGGTGTGGCAACATTTCAAAGTTGGAAATCCGCTGCACATTCTTGGGTTATGCCCTCCGGTGTTGGAAGCCCATCCCTTAATTTGTCATTCCTTCTGTGCATGTGCTCAGAACAGAAAAACTTGCAGCCAAAGAAATCCAAATTGTCGAACCCACGCACTACTCAAGAATCTTATGAAATATTCAATTTGGTGCCTACATCGTACTGTTACTAGACAACGCTGGTCCCTGCTACCATCCGACTTCTATCAGGCCGGTGTGTTCAGAAGAGTTCAAAGAAAGGTTGAATTCGGAAAAGCTTAAAATTATCTGTGAATATGAATATCTTTTATTTAAATTAAGGATAATGCTTGTCAAATTTTTGATTAATTAATTATTCATCGGTGATTATAAACATTTGATTGATAGAGCATTTTTTTTTTATTGAGAAAAACCATTATCTAACTGTCCGTGTTTTCTGTAGGGAAGAAAAACAATGGTAATTTTTAGGATTGAGAATGGAGAGACGATGAAGAAAATGAGTGTTGTTTCATGATCGGAAATTCTACCAAGTGTGCCCACACACACTACTACATGGAAGAATCAGAGTAGAGAAGATTAGGTGGTTGGTGCTCATAATCTGGAAGCTAGCTTGATCACCCAGAATTGATTATCAAACCAGTATATATCAGTGTAAATTAATATTATTATAATAACATAAGTATGTCCGATCCTATAGTATGGTAATATTTTTAAAATCCACTGTACTAGATTTTTTGCTGCGAAAATTTTTAGCTCCAAATTTTCCTTTAGCAATGGCTAACGAGAAGAGAGAGAAAGGAAGGGAGAGCCAGAGGGAGAGGAGGAGAGAGAGGAAGAGGGAGAGAGAGAAAATGAAGAGAGAGAAACAAATTAAAATAAAAATCTAATGAGACAAACCCAACAGAATCGTTGGTTAAAAATACTATTTCAGTATTAAAAAATAAGAATTAATTGAAACCACATAATAATAAACCATATCGAAACTACTTTGTGTTTATTTTGTTATCTTAATCAGTATACTAATTCTATCACTTGTTGGCTATTCTTATATTTTTTTTTTCCTCATAATATGTTATTAAATTAGGTATAAAACAAACATCTTTAACTCATGAAATAAGAATGCATCAATTTGTGTTATTTAATTACATTGTAATTCTTTTAATAGTTATTGTTGTCAAGAAATGAGGGAAGATAACGGACATTTTTTAGATATATACATATATATATAAGTACATTTTAATGTATTTTAAAATTAATGACTCTTACAATTTAAGATATTTCAGAACTTAACGTTTTTTTTTAATTTATTTAATGACCATAATATATGCATGACTTAGTGAAGACATATTGGACAATTTTATACAGAGAAAGAAGAGAAGGAGACTCTAAGAGAATTTTAGGGTTTTGAGATTTGGGGCCAGTGGTCCAACGTTTTGCTCGGCTGCTGGCCCCCATTGCTCGTAGAGGAGTTCGTTGTGGTCTTCGACTTAGTGCTCGTGCTGTCAGAAGGGTGGGTTGGGGCTATTTTGGTGCAGAGCATGGAGAGTTGGTCATCATTCATCGTCTTCAGATCTAGGTGCGTCCGTCGTGAGGGCTCATGGATACTATGAGAGCTGGGCTATAGGGCGGTGGTGAAGGGTTTAGGTTGATGTGTGGGCTTATGTTGCTCGTCGTGGGTGGCATGTGTCCCTCACATGCAACCAATTTTTATTCCTTATTGTTGGCCTTCTTTCCTCAATGGTCCAATTGCACTGATGGTTGCTCCGGTGTTGATGGGCTTGGTTTTGTTAGAGGTTGTAGTAGTTCCCCTTTTTTCTCTTGTATTTTTTCTATGTTTGTTTATAATAAGGGCAGAGGTTTCCCTTCTGATTCCTTGTGTAGGTTTTTGTGTTAATTTGGGTTTTGTTGATCAAGTTTTAGACGTTATTTAGCTAGGTGATGTTTGGTGGGCAGATCATGAGTTCGCGTCACCTATTGTAGGAGTTTTTCTCCATGTTTGGGAAAGGGGATCACTTTGGCTTTCCTTGTGTGGGCTGATTACCTGCGTGTTGTCCCATCGGTTTGTGGACTTTAGGTCCATTTGGTAGTTCCCTAGCCGTTTGGTGGCTTCCTAGCCGTTCGGTAGCTTGTCGATTAACTTATTCTGGGTTATATTCTATAGGCTTGTTCCTTGAATGGTGTATATCTATTGTCCTTTAGTGGCTTGATAATAAAATTACTTATTTAGTCAATATATCTATATATATATGTGTGTGTGTGTGTGTGTGACTTAGTGGGTCAACTCACAATTTTTCTAACTGTACTTTTCCAGAGGAAAATTAAAGTCTTTATATGAACATTTTCTAGCTAATTATTTATAGAATACAATTGTATGAAGCGGGAATATTCTAGGCAACTGTCTCTAGACGTATGTCAGCACTAGTACAAAAAGAGGATACCACGATCGTTTTTAACCGTCGTGGTATCTTTTCCATGATGGTTTTCTAACCGTCATGGTATCCAAGGTCGTGAAATCTATTTGGATTCCACGACGGTTTTTTAACCATCATGAAATAGATAAAACTAATGTCAAATGATGAGTAGATAGTAACTTTCCATGATGGTTTTTTCAAAAGAACAGTCGTGGAAAGTTATCCTACCGCGACAGTTTTCTAAAAAAACTGTCGTGGAAGATCATACCACAAAAAAAAAAAAAAAAAAAAACATTTTACCCAATTCATGCGATTTCTCACGAGTGGCAAATACTGTGTGTTATATAGCCCAGATTAAAATAACAGCTAATCTTCAATTGATTTTGTGTCGTAATGTACAACAATTATTACAAAAACATATACTACATTGCAAAACCTATAATCCTCATCTAAATAATTTAAATCAATCTAAAACTTAAAGCGAACCCAAACATATAAGAAATCACACAATCTAATCAAATGGACATTTTATCGAACATTTAATGTGCAAAAATATCACAAACACATTCAAAACTTTTTTTCAAGAAAACAATAACCCAAAATTACAAACACAGTTAACAATAACCCAAAATCATGTTTACAATCAACTAAATGAACTTCCATAATTTGTGTGGTGCAAGACAGAGCAAGAGAAAGATAGACTTACCAAGTACACAGCCATGGGTGTGGGTGGCTTCATAGCTAGGTAGTCAGCGGAGGATGGGTTTCGAGGAAGAGATTGGAGGGAGGAGTTACAGCGGCTAGTAGAGGTGAGAAAGAGAGGGAGAGGTGCGAGAGAGAATTAGTGGTAGAGTCGTGGCTGGCGGAGATGAAAGGTGACAAAGAAAGGGAGAGGCCCGAGGAGAATGGAGGCGAGGTAGGAGAGAAAATGGAAGGAAAGTTCACAGCAGAGGAGATGGGTTTCAAGGGAGAGTTTGGAGAGGTGAGAGTGAAAGAGGCGCGATAGGGAAAATATGGAGAGAATGATGGTTTTTTTTATTTTTATAAGTGGCGGATTCACACAACACTCAGAAAATTTTTTTTTTTTTTAAATGCACCACATACCACAACAGTTTTTCAGAAACAATCATGGATTCATCTAGCTTCCACGACAGTTTCCAAAAATGGTCATGGAAGCTAGAAGCTTCCACAATGGTTTTTGGAAACCGCTGTGGAAGCTTAGGCTTCCAAGACGGTTTTTTAAACACCGTCGTCGAAGCTCTTGGCAACCACGACGGTTTTCAGAAATCATGTTCCACGTCGTTTTTTTGCCAAACTTTTCACGACCGTTTTTTAAAAATGGTCGTGGAAGTTCTATCATGTAATATGCATTTTGTAGTAGTGTAGGCACTTTTTCCCCATATTTAGGCGAATGCTTGGCCGTCCGGGAGGAGAGTTCGGTTTGCTCGAGTGAGGAACTATCAGGATGAGTGGTGGAAACAGATGCTCTTAATGTGTTTTGGGTGGTTCAAAATCCGATTTTAAATGCTTGTGAGGCCAATGTCATTTACGACATTCGTGATAGTCATGTAGGTCCTAGAAGTGGTGCAGTTTGTTTTGCTCCTTGTCTCGGTAATGGGGTAACTAACTTTTTAGCTAGACATGCACTTTCTAGTTTTAGTTCTCGTGTTTGGATTGATTTTCTTCCCAAAATTTTGGTTCTTTTGTAGGAGTAGATTTTCCCTGATTGAATAAGAGAACGCTCCCCTTTTCAAAAAAAACAAAAAAACAAAAAAACAAAAAAAAAGGAAAAAAAAAAAAAACGGTTGTATTCCAATTCTGATATTAGTTGTTTAGAGGTGAAATATTTTCACATTTTACAATATATGTATAATCCATGTAACTAATTATGACAATGTTGTTGGATTTACGTAATAAGAAATTAAATACATTTCACATTATACCTTTTTTAAAAATAGTAAAAACTAATATCACATGCCTAGTTAAAAGACCATAATACGAAAATTACATACTAATATCACTTAAACCCGTCATTAATCTTAATAAGCCTTTTCTCTTACTTTGATAAAAAAAGAAAAAAAAAGTAGTACATTAACTCTATTTTTTAAAAAAAATATATTCAAAAATGTATCATCTCTTAAAACTACTATATATTCATTCCATAATTTCGTGTTTTAAAACTACAAGTACTCCAAAAAGACGAATGGAGATAACAAAAAGCATGGAAAAATACAGTCATGGAGATAACAAAAAGCATGTTGTAGTAGGGTTAAATGTAGTCCTGGCTCAAGATCAGCTTAGTCCTCATTCTCTGTCTCTCTATCCACCATTTGCTCCTAAACTGCTTCACATTGACCTAAGACGTATCCCCAGACATATCGTCAAACACGCCCGTATACACCCCGTACGCTCTACACTAAATATATTACTCATTTGTGATAGTTTTGTACGTGTTGGTTGTTATAGTTCATGTATGCCCATAAAGTGTGCTCCTCGATCTTTTCCTTTCTCCATCCGATATGAGTACTCATTATATCGACGACAGTTGCGTTCTTCATTGTGTGGCGTTATTTCCAGCTTCTATGTTTGAGAAAGGTATGTGTGTAACTCTCACTAGTACAAAAAGAGGATATTACGTCGGTTTTTTAACTATCGTGGTATCTAGGATCATGAAATCTATTTAGATTCTATAATGGTTTTTTATCATCTTGAAATAGACAAAACTAACACCAAATGAATGATAGATAGGGCTATTTCACAACCGTTTCTGAAAACGGTTGTGGAAGCCGAAATTTTCATGACCGTTTTTAGAAACCCAATTCTACACCATATTTTTGGCATACTTTCTATAGCAGTTTTTTAAAAATGGTCGTGGATGGAATCCGTATTTTGTAGCAGTGTCTTGATCTTTTTTAAATATTTTTCCCTTTTATAGCAACTTTTATGCATATCATATATTCTGATTTCTAAATAATCATGCGGCAAATAACGAAACAAGTATTTGAAAAAAGTTATTAAACGGATTTCGCAATCTGTTTTTTTTTTTTTTTCTTTTCTTTTCTTTTCTCTCTTGTACATGAAAGTAATAAAAAGGGGTTAATTATGTGATGTTTCTCATGATCTTTAGTTGTTGGTACATCACTGCTTGACGATCTTATAGCTAATACCAATATAGTACTTCATCTCTGTTATTTCGAGTTTAATCAATATTCAATATTTTTCTTATTTATTATGGTGTGAGGATAATTTTTTGGTAAAATTTATTTATTCAACACTATTATATTAAATCTCTCTGTATTTGTCAAGGTATATTTCTTTTTTCTTATTTTTTAGCCTTGCTAAGCAAAATATACAAATTTTTTTGCTTGATTTTTTTTTTCTTCAGATAATATTAGTATATGTTTTGTTACAGTGTTTTTGCTTACTTGACATGCGTATTTACATGCTTAAAATTATTTTTTCTATATTACTCTACTTACAGCTTTGTTAAATAAACTATTTGTTTTTCTCTTAGTTATATAATATATTTTCTTTATAAAAAAAAAAAAAAAGAAAACACGAAAGAATTCACCATTCTATCTTCATGAAAAATTATCAACTTGATTACAATTCTTTTTTATTTTGAATCAACAACATCTCAATAAATGTGCATTATAGAATAAAGATTTCGATTTTAACTATTGGATCAATTCAGCCAACCTATATTAATGCATATTTTTATCTAGTAATACGAAAGTTATATAAGTATCGTCTTCCTTACGTCTGATTCATTCACATGTATTGCATCTACTCTTTTACTCATGACTAGTTTGAGTACGTGCAAATGCACGTAGTAGTTGTAATTGAAATTTAAATAGCGTAAAATATAAAAAACAATACATATATTTATCTATGAGGATAAATTATTTACTACATCAAATATAATCAACATATAATTTTTTATATTCCTTTGTTAAATTTGTAACTTTTAATTTGTCATCTTAAATTAATTTGTGTATCAGAATGTTAAATATATAATTACTCAAAAGATAACAGTAAACTCATCGTATCATTTATTAAATGCACTATAAGTATATTTGTTAAACTTAATTCTTTTATAACAAAGTGCAAAGGTTAAAATATTTATTACACGAAAAAGCCAATTATTAAGAAAAAAATTACTTGTATATCATCTAACAAAAATAGAAATATTTGTCTATCTATTATAAAGAAGGAGCAAACAAAGTTTAATCAACTGAAAAATCCAAAAAAAAAAAAAAAAAAAAAAAAAAAACACACACACACACGAATTAGATCTTGGAAAGAAGTAAGAAAAAATTCATAACAATTAGACTTAGATCACAATTTAACTTTAAACTTGGTATTTGAGGGAAAAAAAAAAGTACACATCATAAGATGAGCATTTCTTCAAAAAACTTTAGAAAAAGGATTTAAAATATATATATATATATTAGACGTGTGATTATAAGTTTCAATTTAGAATTTTAATATATAAAATAACTATTTTTTATTAATATTAAAGAATAATGTTAATTAAAAAAAAACTTTTATCTGTAAGTCAAAAATTAAAATAAAAAGTATTTAATTTTTACTGTAACTCATTTTTTTAAACTAAAGAGTAAAACCTTATCATAGGTATGACGACAAATGTGATTATTCACTTTATTATGACATGATAATGTTATGAATTTGTAATACTCATTTTTCAGGTTCTTAATTTTTTCTCTTCAATCTCACTTAATTCCTTGTACTAAAATAAAAACCAAAAACCTTAGTTATACTTCATTACATTTTTCTTTTTTAATCAAACATTATTTAAGTTGAATTAACGTTTTTAATTTTATGTATTTTTGTTCATTTACTGTCATTATTCACCTTTTTTGTTCCCTAAATACAACCTTACTAATAATTTATTGGAAGTAAAATTTCATTTATTTAATTTTTTATAAGAAAAGTTTATGAATATGAATGGAAAGGTTTGTACTATCTGACACATCATTGGTAACAGAAATGAAAACCATTTCCCTTCGTCAGCATTCCGAATAACTTTTCTCTCTCCTTTTTTTTTCACCCCCTCCATACGCCTCTCACTCTCTCTCTCTCTCGTGTGAACTTCTCCTAACTTCTGTTTTTTAGAACATATTCTTCTTCGTTAGATCTTTCTTTCCCTTTTCTTTTTTCTTTTTTTCAGATCACCTTTCTTAACTCTCTTCTTCCCTCTTTTCTCAGCAAAAAAACTCACTTCTAGTTGAGATGTGATGATTACATGCTTACTCTGTGCATTTTTCTGACGTTGGACCTTGCTCGTGTCAATTTTAATGCCAACATCTATATATGGATTAAAGAAAAAAGCCTAAGATGAATGAACAAGTTGGTTTTCCAAGAGGGAGAATCCATATTAGTTGATGATATAGGGGAGACCAAAAGTCAGAGAGAAGCAAAAAAAAATTCTAGGCGGAAAAATGAGAACCCATATCAGTTGATGATAGTTTTCCCTTTTTTTTTTTTTTTTTTTTGCTCTGAAAATAGAAAGACAGTTGATGAACAAAGAACATGGGTCTGAAAAAAAAAAAAAAAGAAAAAAGCCATGGTTAGGGAGTTGTTTGAAATGAAACCAGAGTGGAAAAGAAAAGAGAAGGCAAATGTCAGATCTCAAAAAGAAGAAAGAGAAAGAGGAGAGGGAGAGGAAAATGGAAAAAACAAAAAAAAAGCTGACGGAGGGAAGAGAAGGAGACATAAAAGGTGGAAAAGGCTGTTGACATGGAGGAAAAAAGGAAAAGTTCACGATTATCAAAGACTCCCAAAACGCATCCAAAATTCGCGTTTTTGACGACGAAAAAGGAACAGTGAGAAACACTTCTACTCTTTTATTATAGTTAGATTAAAAACAAATATATATGGTCCTCTTGAATTGGAGTTTTGGAGTTACTTTTATAGAATTAAGTTGAGTTTTGAAATTATACGTTATGAAGAAAATAAACTGTTTGAAGATATAAAGTGTAAAAACTTGAAATGTGTTGGGAAGAAATCAATATAGATATTGTTTCATTACTTTAGAAATTCTATGCAATTTAAAAAATGTCCTCTCATTTCGATTTAAAATCACAAAGTTATGAACTTTCAAAATTTGAGTTTTCAAGTAAGAGTTCAAGATACAAATAGTAAAACTGAGTTTACTTTTAAAAAACAAAACCAAAACCAAAAAGAAAAAAAAAAAAAAAAAAAGAAAAAAGGAATTATTTGGTTTTAGGGAATGTGTTCAAACGGCCCCTAAGTCGTTGAAGCATTTATACTTGATTTGGAATAATAACCCTACTACCATTTTGTAAGTAGTACGTAGATAAATTAGAACTGAGAAAAAAAAAACATTTTTTGGTTTATTTAATTTTATGTTGATGTGGTGAAATAGGATTTGTTCTTTCTGTAATTAATTTCGTTGTACTTTTATATTATATATATATATATATATATATATATATCTCTAATTGAAGTATATTATCATTTGTTCTTCCAACATAACAGATGGGGACAAACTGGATAAGTACATAAAACCTTGTTACAACAAATACTGCAGGAAAAAGTTTTAGTTATATATATATATATATATTTATATATATGGCGTCAAATTTCGATTCATTCTATGTTATCAAAATCAATTTAGTAAAACAATTCATTTTATAAATTGTATTGTGAAGCAAAAATTCAAAAAAAAAAAAACCAAAGAGGAAAAAAAAAAAAACTAGTAACAATTATTGTGTTGAATGTATTTACAAAATTTATTTTCTATACTACAGCAAAAAAGAAGATTCATTATATGTAATAAAATTATTTGTTATTATTGAATACTATTCTATATGTTTCTATTTTGTATGCAAAAGGTTTGGCTTTGCATGGACATTATAATCTTTTCATTAAATATGATACAATTTTCTCAGTCATTCTAATAATTTCTGACATTATAATATATGTCAATGGCCCCTACTAGTCATCGTCAATCCGTAAGGGAACGTGAATTGCGTACTACTAATATACTTAAACCATATCATATTCTTGCGGAGAATTTTGAGTTTTTAAAAAGTTTACGTGACAATCCATCAAAACGTAATTTCATATCATGGTTGGTCGAGGGGGTGGGAACATAAGAAATACACAGTAGCCAATCTCTTTACATGACCAATAGAAATTAACTAAACAAGTTTTTTAATTTTTGTTTAATTCTATTCAATCAATATTTCATAAGAAGAATTTTAGGTTTAAGCCCAAAACCCCTGAATTATGCTTTTTCCGTTAGAAATCCTAACCAAAGGTGGTATAATATTTGTTATCTTTGGGCAAATCAGATATTAAGTTTTGAAATTAATTTGAAGGGTAAAGTGTTACAAGGATATAATTCGATGAAATTTTGGTAATTAGTCTTATTATTCTATGAAATGAGCAATGCTAAACAACGAAAAAAAATTGCCACATCTTGATATTATTGGCGACCTATTACTCTGGTAGGTTTTTTTTTTTTTCGTTTATATATATATATATATATATATATATATATTGAGATTTTGTGCTGATGGAGAGAACAGAGTCAGTCACATTTTGTTCAAGTGCTGGCCACGCTTTTTGTGAAGCTAACAAATGCTTTTTTCTTTTTCTTTTTCTTTTTTTTTTCCGTTATTACTTTATTTCGTTACATTTTGTTCCCAAAAAATTTGAGACCTAATTTTTCTTTCTTTCTTTCTTTCTTTTTTTTTTTTTAACTTTTGTTTTTCAATTTTAATATTTAAAAAGGGAAGAGTTTGCAACATTGCGATATCATTAAAATAATAACCATGTCACTTCAATATTTTTTTGATAAGGGTCACTTCAAGATTTACTGTATGATATATTTTACTAACACTATAAGGACCTTTCATTGTCTTATATAGGTTGATTAATCAAGTTACGAATATGGACTCAATAATAATGACCACATTAATATACATATTAACATGATCGTTATGTGAGAGCCATCGATGATAAGAATTTAATTATTAAACCATCGTAATAACATGGTCATCATTTATAGTGTGTTTGGTGGAGTAGTTTGAGAGTTGAGATTTTTAAGTTTTAATAGTAAATTGTTTTGAATTTTCATAAAAGACAAAAAACTTTTTGGGAAAAAGACAAAAAAAATTTTGAGATGAGTGTTTTGAGTTGGTGTGCCAAACACCCCTTTAGAATTTGACCATTTATGTAAATAGTGGCTGAATATGTGATTCCTTACGTTTTGGGGTCAGCACTCCACCTACAACGCATGCTTGCATCTGCTCATCATATGATTTGTTTTTCTTTTCAAAAACATAAATAACAAACAACAAACAATAAAAATTATATATGTGTACGTTTTATTTTTGTGACCTCTTTGATTTGTATTTTCTTTTTTTTTTTTTAAATAACTTTTCCATGTTTCTTTAAATTTTAATAAAGGGTTAATTTCATTAGTAGCACTCCTGGGATAAATAATATTAAATACAGCACCACTTTTTATTCACTTTAGTTCTCGCACTTCCACGTCAGTTTTGTGGGGCCCACTATCATTAAATGTATGCCAAAGGTCAGGTTTATCCTCATCTCCCTCGCATGGCTTAAAAAAATTTCCAAACAACATGTACAGTGTTTTAGAGAGAGAAATTGAAATATAGAGAGAGAAAGAGTTGCAATCGGCCGGAACCGCTCGGAAACCACCACGAAATCCCTCCATAAACCGATTAGAAGTCTGTGAACGTCGGAAAATCTTCAAAAACCGTTAAATGTTGAAAGCCACGAAACTGACTGCGAAAAACATCACTGTTATGACCGGGTGGTCATAACGGTTATGATCGTTACTCTTGTTCACGATATCTCATAACACGGGTAACGGTTATAACCGTTATGACCTCTACTCTATACGGTGAACAAGAGTAACAGTCATAACCGTTATGACCAGTTGGTCATAACGGTTATGACCGATAACCTATACCGTACACAACACAAGAGTAACGGTAATTACCGTTATGACCGCCCAGTCATAACGGTCATGACCCCTCTCTATACCGGTCATAACTGTTATGACCGGGTGGTCACAACGGTTATGACTTAACCTTATACCGTGCACATGAGTAACGGTCATAACTGTTATGACCGCTCGATCGTAACGGTTATGACTGCTATCCTATACCGTGAACAGGAGTAATGGTCATTACTGTTATGATCGGACAGTCATAACTGTAATGACCCCTCTCTATACCGGTCATAACTGTTATGACGGGGAGGTCTTAACGGTTATGACTTAGCTCTGTATCGTGAACAAGTGTAACGGTTATAACAGTTATGACCACCCGGTCATAACAGTTATGACCTATCTCCCTATGTCAAACTCCTTGAATTAATGACCACTTTTTTTCTATATAATGGTGTATCTATATTTATAAAATATTCTTCATTACTATTACAAGTCATTAAATTATCAAATTCTAAAATTAAAAAAAATTATCCATCTTACACTTATGGGCATTTTAGAGACCCGGTCATAACAGTTATGACCGGGTCATAACAGTTATGACCTCTCCGCCTATGTCAAACTCCTCGAATTAATAACCACTTTTTTCGTATATAATGGTGCATCGATATTTAAAATATTACTTCATTGCTATAACATATCATTAAATTATCAAATTATAAATAAATTTAAAAAAAATTATGCATCTTATACTTATGGGTATTTTAGAGACTTGGTCATAACTGTTATGACCACCCGGTCATAACGGTTATGACCTCTCTCCCTATGTCAAACTCCTCGAATTAATGACCACTTTTTTCCTATATAATGGTGTATCGATATTTAAAACATTACTTCATTGCTATTACATATCATTAAATTAACAAATTATAAATTAAAATAAAAATGTATGAATCTTACACTTAATATAAAATTTTAGAGACCTGGTCATAACTGTTATGACCACCCGGTCATAATAGTTATGACCTATAATACCCGGAATTTTCATGGACTTACGATTTCTTTTTTTATTAGAAATTAGAAGTCCGCATGATGTGTTTTTATGATATTTCATGGAAAATTATGAATGGCCATGTGAAATTCATAATTTTATTAGCCAAGGTTAGAATTTTCTTTAAACCGGCTACGAGACTCGGAATAAAATGCCGAGGTTGGTAAACGGCATTTTGAGTCAAAAAGAACGAAAAGGAAAGAAAAAGAATGAAAAATGATGAAATTTTACGAAAGTCAACTTTGACCGAAAAAGTCAAATGGTTGACCAAAAAGTCAAATGGTTGACCAAAAAGTCAAAGTTTGACCAAGGACGAGTCAAAAATGTTAACCCCGAAAAATGATGAAATGCAGTATAAGAAGAGACTGCAAAGACTTTTATGGTCAAGAAAACAAAAATAAGCCGTAAAAACCACACTAGAAATCAAGCACACCGAATCAAGATTTAAAGGGCAAAAAGGTCTCCGAAAAATTGGAGAAAGAAAGTTTTCGGTTCAATTTTTACACGGAAGAATTTTGGACCAAATTACGGAGCACAGTAATTTTAATATCTGTGTGACACAAAGAAAAGGAAAATGAATTAATTTTGAAGAAGAAAAATGACAACAAACCCATGATTTAAGGGATGATCACATGTGTGTGACACATCACAAGCCTTAGGTGGCTTTGAAATAAATTCTAGAAGGACTCTAGAACCCACTAGCCCTCCCCTTTGCTCTCTCAATTTCGGCAATCACATGGCAAAAAGAAAGAAAAGAAAAACAAGCCATAAATCAAGGCCTAGCAAAAAGGATCATCACCCATGCTCAAGACATCACATCCCACTAGCTTAAGCTAGCTATGTGGAACTCTACTTCTCCTCCCCCCCCTTGATGGCCGGCTACACAAGGAAAAGAAAGACAAAGGACAAAAGCCTTAAATCAAGGAAAAGCAAGAGAAAAGCCATAAAGTGGGACAAACAACCAACCACCACATGTCCTCTTTTTCCACCCAAAAAGTTTAGCCAACCTCCCTTCCTCCTTCCTCTTTTTCGGCAGCAGCTAAGGGGACAAGAAGGCATGGCAAAAAGCCATGATTTAAGGAGGAAAAGATGTGATTCAACAGCCCACATGTCTCCCCCATTTCTCCTTCACATTCGGCAGCCACATGGTGTAACGGATAAAGCCCTTTTTTGAGGAAAAAGCAAGACAACCCAAGCACTCTCCCTCTTCTATAAATACCCCCCTCATAAACCCACATTTTGTTTGAAGAAAAGCAGCCAAATGCTGCCAAAATTTCTGGAGAAAATCCGTGGGAGAGAGGGAGAGGAAGAGGAAAGAAATCTGGAAAAAAAAATGCTAGAGGGTTGCTTGTGTGTTCTTCGGGTTTGCTAGGGAGAATCAAGAGAGATTTTGTGAGCCATGGAGACCCATTTTGGGCATCAAAACCGTGACCTTTGGGGAGAGTAAGAGGAGTGAAAAATCTGGAATTTTTGAGGGCTAGATCATGAGGTTAAGTTTGGTTCTTGAGAGGAGCCATGAAGGAGGATTCGGATCCCTTGGAGGAGCCAAAATCCGTGAGCCATGGAACCAAGGAGAAAAAGGGATTTTCAAACCCTAACTTGGGTTAAGGTAATTTCTTGAACCAATCTTGGATTTAAGCTCAAGTTAAGCATTTTGTTATGATGATTCAAGATGATTGTAAGGACATAAGTCCATGTTATTTTCAGCCCTTGATTTTCGGTGTATGTGCTTAATAGGGATTAGGGTTTGGTTGGCTTATTTTATGATGTTCCTTGCATGATTTTTTATGCTTGAAAATGGCTAGGGTGCATGCTAGATGTGTTAGTATAGTCCCCTAAATTTTGGTCACAAATCAGCCCTAAGCAGTGGCTGATTTGGTTGATGGATTAAGATGTATGTGATGCTAGTTTAAATGGATGCAATAGCAAGACACCATGCAGCCAAGTCTAGGTTTTTGGCTTGTGTGGGCTGCATGGGTGTAATGGATGGACAAGAATGAATGTATGGGACGTTAGATACATTGCTTGTTTAATGTTTAAGCTCCCGATGTGATCGGTTGAGTTAGAATCCGCGAACTAGGACGTAAAACCGGATTAACAACTGAAACTGCCATTTCGGAGTCGAAACTGGCCAGTTTCAGGAAAGTGGAATTTTGAGACCCTTAGAGGCTGAACGGGGTAAAAGTTAAAACACAAAAGTTGTTCGAAACAACTTTTACTAGAGAGCATCGTGGACCGAATCTCAAAATAAGGCTCTAAAGGCCTTCATTTTTATGAAAACCCGTGGCTGATCCCTGGGGTAGTTTTCACTCCGTTTTTCAGGATCATCCAGGTTCAAACGAAAACTGGTACTGATCTAGCTAGAACTAGGTTTTACGTAAAACACAAAAGTTTTAGCATTTTTCGATAGCTACAACTTTCGTGAAGACAAGTTTTTTAGATTATAAGCCAATTTTTAAACTGGGTTGGTTTTACGAAGGGTGCTCAGGGAATCCGAAAATCCAAGCACCAAAGTTTTACAAAATGTGTTCAAAAAAATGTAAAGTGTTCTAACCTGTTATTTTGACTACGAAAACCGTTCCAATGGTGATTTTTAGTCCGTAATGATTTTAAGAAGTTCCGTTTTAAGAAAATAAATTTTTACAAGAGTTTTGAGATTAATCACCCAAAGTGTTCAAGTTGAAGAAAAATGAAATTTTCCCTAAGTTAAAGGAAAATAAGATTTTTCAAGAAGAGAAGTGGAATATTAAGAGTTCGGAATTTAAATTCCATGTTTTTACAAGAAGTAAAGAAAATGATGATTTTAGCCAAGTATTTTCAAGAGTAATGAAGTAAGAGTTTTTACAAGCAAATTAAAGGATTTTTGGAAGATAATTATATAATATTTTCCAAAAATAATGAAATGGAGTTTTAAGGTAAAAATGGATAATCAAGCCGACTACGAACGGTAACCGGAATTATATCCGAGTTACTGGGCTAAGCCCAAAGCCCAACGTGAGACCCACGGGGGTTGACCTTAGTTGACCACATGTTGACTTCGGTTGACCAAGAGTTTTACTTTAGGGTTACCCAATATAACCGTAAAGGATACCAAGATTAATAAAACGGGCTAAGACCTAGGGTTATTGAAGAGATAATAACCCAATGGATTATGAACCAAGTTAAAGTAAAGTATAAGCCCATGAAGGAGAAAGTGACCAATTAGGTTTACAAGAGATATTAGAGGGGACATACAACACACACATTTAGGATTGCTCAAAAGATGTTGGTTAGGATACCAACATCATATGTCGCGATTTATGGTAAGATAAGTTAATCTTATCTTACACCTCCTTTTAAACAGGAATAGGAACCTGTTGAGATATCGCGAGGAATGATACGTCAAGAGCATAGGAGTTAAGGTAAGTACAAACCTCACCTGTGGTATGGATAAATAGTAATATATGTTCAAATATGCAATGCTATGTTTAAATGTTATGTTTTCAAGGATTTTATGTTTTAAATGTATCATGTTTTAATGAGGTCATGATTTAAAGAATTTTAAAGATTGCCATATTTTAACGATGCCATATTTTAAAGCGACCATGTTATGTTAAAATATGTCATGTGCATTATAAGTTATGATTTTGTGACATCATAAGGTATGTTCACTAATGATCAACCACTTGGTAAAAATACACAAGTAAAGTGTCGTACCAACCTCCCTCAAGGTGGAGGATTTTTATGTTAAAGTTATGGATTCGCTCTCTCGTTGATACGGAATGGTGTAATCACTTATGTTTTTCCTAGAGCAGTTAGGGACCTTGCAAACCCTAACTGTATCTAGAGGCGCGCTATATGTTAAGGGTACGTACACTATGGGGCCCATATGAAAGATAAGTACAAGTTAAAAAGGAATGCATAAATGGACATAAATGGTTCATGCATATGTTTTATGATGAAGTATGTTTCAAGATGTTTAAATGAAAATATTTTGTGAGATCGCGTTTGTACTTGCTGAGCGTCAGCTCATCAGATATATTCCATACTGCAGGTAAAGATAAAAGGCTTGTAGCCTTACTTGGTGGGCTTGGAGATGATGCAGCGAGTGAAGGGCGGTGTGGGATACCACTACGCAATAATTTCCGCATTATGTTTAAAGTTATGAAGTTTTCATGTATGTTTAAAAGTCAAGCATGTTATTTATGTATGAAATGTTTCAAAGTATGATGCACAAGTTGTTCATGGAATTCAAGTCAAGATTTCAAAATGAAGTCCAAGTTTTAATGTTCTACAACAAAGTTCAAGTCTTAAGTTTTAAAACGATGTTCAAAAAAAAAAAATTATTCCGGATTTTCAAAGTAAAGTAAGTTATGTATGAAGGTGACGGTCCCGGTGCCCCGCATCCGCACGGTCGGCCCCGCGTGGGTGTAAGGTGGGTGGTTCGGGGTGTCACATGACCTCTCTCCCAATGCTTATTTTGTCATGTGAACTTCCACAGTTTACAAAAAATACCATATAAAAATTAGATCAAAATAATTTGCTATACAATGAATTAAAAAATGTGCCTATTTACAGTCTGTTAAATGAAAAGACAAAAAATTAGGTGGGGCTCCATGCTTTTAGTTAATATTAGGCTCATCATCACTTTTATAAGCTCTCGCAAGCTTCCGCTTCGCATAAGCCCACAAGTAACATGTTAGCCACTCTCGAAACATCTGCATCCATCCATCAATTGCCCAATACCTGACATCCCTCCCTTCTATCAAGCATTTAGCATTTTTAATTATAAACATGCAACAGTCACCCCTATTGCACGTATAAAAAACGACAAACTTCACATAAGCATCGCAGGCAGCAAGGCAACATTAAATAATCAATAGATTTGCAACAATTGTACATACCCGTTGTCTTGTTTAGGGATATCTTTCAGGATGGTCACCGGTATTTGGTGCATTCCGGGAGGTTGTCGTGGTTTATAGTCGAAGAAACCGATGTGACCAGCCAGCAATGGAATGAACATCGATAAACATTCACTCTCTCTTGGACCTACTCATTGTGAGGGCCTTCATGCTGCATAGAGTCAAACACCTCAATTATCCGATTGGTCAGTTCGAGCTTTACTAATACCCAATGCTGCAGCCCGGCCAAGTTTAATGGTATTAGTAAAGTGTTAACTTCAAACCACGACGTCCCACACTGGACAGATATTCCAAACATGACCTTAAGTAAAGTTTCACAGGTCCCCCAATCAAGCATATCTGGTGAACCCCGGTAGACAGGCCACATTACACCAATCTTTGTACTGAAATACGTGTCTACCGTTGTTACCTTTCATTGTTTCAAGTTGGGATACTGCTTGATCTTCTTCCTCAAGTAGTAAAAGGCTACGGCAATGTGCTGAATACACAAAACAAAAGCAACATATTGTAAATAGAGCTGGTCATCAAACAATGTACCTTCTTGATGATTAAAATTGACTTAAAAATCACCACATACAAAACAATTAATAATATCACTTACTTCATCCCATAGCCAAACAGGGGAGGTTGCCAATTCATAAAACCAACTTTTTTTGTCCACCGTCATGATTCCGAGGTCATGGGGTTTCTCCAATGGGTCATGGTTGGCATTGTATCGGGGAGGCCGTTTACTAAAAAACAAATATTTGCTATGGTGATGACATTATTAATATTAATTATATACTTATATATACCTCAATTGGAACGGACAGTTATGAGTTATAAACAAATTACCCTGGAGGAGTCTTCTTCAACGCCCCTTTTTTGATCCACTCCCTGAACTCCCCTAGCATGTCAATTGGAGGTTCATCTTCTAGTCTCGGTAGGAGGGCACAAATAATCTGGCTCGGCTCACGTGCCAGGGAGCCAATCTCGGTCTTAGATCTGGTCGGCCGTTGGCCAAGCCTTGATAGTGTGGCCCTCTTCTTCTTAGGGACCTATAAATAACATATGAAACGAGTTAAAATTATTTGTTACTCTAATGAATAGGGTTTTTTTTTTTAGTTTATGGATATTCATTACATGAATGACCATCCGGTCATTACGTTGATGACCACGACAAGTCATAACGGTTATGACCACCAGGTCATTACTGTTTTGGCGGGTAGTCATAATTGTTATGACCACGCGGTCACAACAGTTATGACCAGGTCCTTATATGATCCTCGGTGGTCATTACAGTTATGATCACCCGGTCATTATGTAATTGACCAACAACGAATTGATCATGGACATCCAAATGAAATTTGTAATTGACAGGACTTAGATAGATGAATTACCTGATCTTCATCGACCGCGGTAAAAGCCCACATAACCTCATCAAACTTTACATTATTCGCGGTGATCCAGGACAGCATACACGGAATGGTATGCTCGTAATTGGTGGTGAATTTGGCGGCTATACTTGGGATGCTCTCATATGCCCAAACCAGTAAAGCATGGGGAAAGCCTGCAATACTGTAATGCACTTGCTGAGATTTTTTTAGTTGTCTTCTCTTCGAAGACGTTCTGTTGTCAACTGTGGCACAGATTGTAGCCCGGGTTGCCTCCCATGATAGCACGCCCTAAGGGAACTCATTGAACCCATCCAAATTATTGGCCAGGGCAAAAAACTTCGGGTCTATCTTGACGGAGTTTGCATTTGACAAAGGAATGCCGAATATGATGTATAGTAGACTCAGCTTGATAGCGTCTTCGTCATTGTCAAATTTTGTATTCGACAGTTGCAACTCCAAATTTTCCCTCGACACACCTCGCACTGCCGGGAAATACCTTCGAATTAATCTGGGTTCGACCATCGGTGGGATATGAGTAGACCTAGCACATTTCATTCCGGTTATGAGTCCAAATTCGTTGATGGAAAACCTACCAAGTTCTTTACCAACCTGAAACCAAAGCACATCACTATTGTCACTGTGATCTGTCAGTCGCAGGACAATGTTGTGGAACACCTGGCCAGCCCAACCGAGTGTATTTAACTTCAGGAATTGTTGAATGCATGGCTGATGGCTGACCAACTCATACTGTCGAGTAGACAACCAGTTTCTCACATTTTTACATGTCTCTTTAATGTTAACGAACGTATTTATCTTCACCCGTGTAATTTCACCATCGGGTACTCGTCGGTTGTACTGAACCTGCATTAATGGTAAGAGTGGAGTTTTTATATGTAAGATAAAATAACATAAATTTCAAATTGTGACAATTTGATGTCCACCAAGTCAACATATAAAAGACCAACAAGTTATAGTAAAAAAAAATGATTAACGCATAAAGTTCATAAAACTTAGTTAATATTATTATTATTACCACCAAGGCAATGAAAATGACCCACTAAAATAGCAATGAACTCAGGTCATTTTCATTATGACCAACCGGTCATAATGAAATTGATCGGCCGAAATAGCAATGAACCCATGTCATTTTCATTATGACCTCCAAGTCATAATGAAAATGACCCACCGAAATTAAAGCAAAAAACTCAGTAATATATGACTAGGCAAACTTCATAAAAATTTATTTCACCAAAACAGTTAAATGTTTACAAACCAAACACTAAAATGTACAGAAAACGGATAAAAATACCAAGATTAGGTATTTTAAACAAATTCTTTTCAGCAGATCGAATACAAAAGTGGGATACCATAAAAATACGAAAAAAAATTAAACCTTTTTCTTCATAAGCAATAAAGACCCGCACATCCGCACTAACAATATAAAAAAATTCAACTTTGTAAACATAAAAACATAAAATGAACTTTTGTACCTTTTTAGTTTCGGTCGTCTTCTGTTCTACGTCGCATGTCAACTTCTGTGACTCAGGTGAGTCATGCATGTCGATTTCTCCATGCTTTCTCTTCAACCCTTCAGCAAAAATACCTTCGATCTCTGGGGCCGTGTTTTTGGAAGTTTTTCCTCTACGGCCGGATTTCTCTATGTTTTCCTCAGACATTTGTGTAGGTTATGATATAGGTTTTTTTTTTAAGATATGACGTTAAAATAGTATAGTGTATTTTATAAAGGTCTTTGGTGGCGTTTATGGACGGTTTTCTGATCAGTTATAGGGTAAAATAAGAAAATGTAAATATTTCACTCTCTAGAACCAGATTTTCTCTCTCTAAAACACTGTAGAAGCTGGTTTCAAAAATTTTTTAGGGCATTCGGGGGGGAAGGTTTCTTTTGGGTGGGTGAAGATGGTGGAAAAGCTCGATTTTACTACTACATTTGCGGTGCCCATCGTAAATGACTGTTGATATTCCTACATATACGGTAATTTTAATAATGACCTGGCAGTCAAAATAATTATGACCGCTACTCTATAACGTGAGGAACGGTCATAACATTTATGATCGGGTAGTCATAATAGTAGTGACCGCTTCTTCTCTATATCATGAACAAATGACCGTTGGTATTCATAAAAAAATAGTCATAACTGTTATGACCGCTTGGTCACAACAGTTATGACTGTCACATACAGACCACGGTCAATATCGTTATGACCATCAGGTCACAACGGTTATGATCTTGGATCTTAAGACCGTTACTCTTACTGACGATATAGAACACGGTCACAACCATTATGACTGTCCGGTCACAACGGTTAAGATCGTCCCTCTTACTGATGATATAGAATACGGTCACAACCGTTATGACCGTCCGATCACAACAGTTCAGATCGTCCCTCTTACTGACGATATAGAACACGGTCACAACCGTTATGACCGTCCGATCACAACGGTTATGATCGTCCCTCTTACTGAGGATATAGAACACGGTCACAATGGTTATGACCGTCCCTCTTACTGACGATATAGAACACGGTCACAATCGTTATGACCATCCGGTCACAACAGTTATGACCGATACTTAATATATGCAACTTTATGTTCAGATTGCAGGCTTTTTGTGCAGATGTCTGGAAAAAAAGAACATAAATGTGCTAATGGGATAAATTTGTTCTACAACATACACTTTAGAGAAAATAAATGTGCAAAATTGTTATACAACATAAATGTCAAATAAACACATTTATGATCGTCCAGTTGTGTCCGTTGTCTGGGATCTTTTTGTTTGATGTATTCGTAAGGGTACTGAGTAAGTACAGGTTTGTCGGTTGTGTCCATAACCATTACATCTACCACACCGAATGGGATCAAGTTCTTCACCCTGTGACAGAATCTTACGAACCCGTGGCCTTCCGGGCCCACGCTTTGGCGTAGGCGGATTCACAACTTGTGATCTGACCTCCTCCGAAACATCCCAGCCATCTTTGCTGCCAATCGGATGGATTACATGTGCATAGCATACATATAGAAAATCTTTAGTGTAGTAATCAGAGTAATAATTGTATGGATCAATTCGTCGGTGGTTACAAACGGCCATTGAATGAGGGCAAGGAATTTGATCGACCTGAAATCATCTGCATATACAGGTCCATTCGCTCATATCGACAATAAATATTTGTGCAGCGTTGTTGGTGACGGAGTACTCAAACTGATCCACTGGCCGCGGCTGTAACAAATGAAATTTTAAGACGTTAGTTTATTCAATACACAATAGTTTAAGGAAAAAACTGAGGCAACGTCATGATGTGGTCTTTATCACATACCGTTACTATTAGTCCTGATGAGAAGTTTGTTCGAATCAATTTCTCTGCATTTGGGGCCAGTCTTGATGTTATTTTCAGGGCCTCTTCACGTCTTTGGACAAACCATCTTTGTAGTAGTTCTCATAACCATTGCGCCAAGAATCCAACTGGCATCAGCCTGACTTTCCGATCCACACTGTTTAATGACTCTACAATGTTAGTTGTCATAATTGCATACCTCCGTCTATTGAAGTATGCGCACGACCACTTTGTAGGATCGACCTGCAGAAGGTATCGGTGCATGTCGGCATTACGACTATGGATGGATTCCATATGCTGATTGTGCTCATTTAAAAGATACGACCTCGATGCACCGTCAAAATAGGTCTTTAGAGGGCCTTTGAAATCTTTGTACCTAGTCTTCAGGTTTACAGCCAAGTGTTGGACGCATATCCCGAAGGCAACATCTGCAAACACGAGCTTGGCTGCATATTCGATACCCTTATGCCTATCAGCCACAATAACAAGGGAATCTCGCGTACCGATTGAATCTATTAGCTTATCAAAGATCCATTGCCATGATTCGTTGCTTTCCGATGGAACGATACCAAATGCAAGTGGGAATATGGATCCATTTGCGTCGTGGCCGCATGCAGCAAGCATCATTCCTCCAAACCTGGCCTTCAGTACTGATCCATCAACCACAATTACTGGACGACAATAAGGCCAACCGTGCTTTGAAGCAGCTAAGCACATGAAAAAGTATTTGAAACAATTATCTGAGCCTGTCTCAATGTGAATGTCGGATCCAGGATTTTTCCTCTGAACCATTTCAGCCCACGAAGGCAGATCTGTAATTATTAACAATTGAATATCATGTTGTAAATATATAAGTTATAATGCCCGTCAGGGGAATTACCTTTGTATGACTCTGCATCATCGTCCCTCAGGCTGGTTAGGGCAGCTTCTTTCGCTCACCATGCTCTAAGATAGTTGAAAGACACTCCAAAATCGGCCTGCATGTCTCGCATTATTTCTCGAGGTCTATATGAGGTATTGTTCGGGTCCAAGTATTTTCTCTTAACACACTCGTCAATCATCCAGCTCTTGGCTTGACGATGATGACCTTGAACGATTTCAATTGAACAAGTATGGACGTCGTCATACCTCTTCACAACAAAAAATTCACTGTCTCTCATCCTAGTCGCATGCATTTGCCATGGACATCCCTCATTATCTATACATATTACGTGTAACAAAGTAGAGTTTGATCTTTTCACCTTGAATTGATAATGTTTAGTCATGGCATCGTGATGAAGATGATATTGCAGTAGCTTTTTGTTCTCAAAAATATATGCGTATTGCGACAGGTGTATAATCGGCCATGACTACTGGGCCAGAAAAACAGTCACTACTTGGTACATTATCAGACTGAGATCTAATATTATTGGCTATAGAATGGCTCCAGTGCTTGGTGCAATACTCTTCTCGTTTGAATGACGGGCAGCATCCGCAGCAGCCGCAGCATTCAATCTCCTGGCATAACCATCATCATGGGCTGTGCATAAGTCAGGGTTCAAATGAGGATGTTGCTTGTCATTGTACAAATCTGGATGTACTATGGGCGAAGGGATATGAGGAGGATCGGTTATGAGATTACTGTCATTTACAAGTTGGATGGCTTCATCACTCTGTCCACCCTTCTTAGAACATTGGACATCAATGTGGTTACTCTCCCCTACATCTTGTGGCGTGCCTCCCGCCGCAAACTCATCTAATACATCGACGGTAATTGGAAATTTGCTAAGCACATGAACATCCTTCTTCTTCAATTGTAGGTAGAATTTAACGTCAGAATCACATTGTATCCTCACGGGAGGCAGCCCAGGTTCAACAATGTATCACATTACAATCGTCTTACCCTAACAGCTAATTCCAATAACACTTCCGACCAACTCAATAAGACCAACATATGTTGCAGATTCGGGCACCAATATTCCCTTCATTTCACCACCAACATATCTCGATGTGCCGTCCCATTGACCATTAAAGTTGACGAAAACACAAACCTCAGCCATTCCTAAACGAAACAGTAAGAATTTGGTCATGTTATATTTATATTTGCGTTACATGGGAAGGAACACCAGTTTTGTTATATACAGGGAGTTAGCTTATCAAACAAAACTGGTCACAATGATAATGATCGGTCGGTCATTATGTTATGATCGGTTTTGTTATGTATAAGGAGTTGTTATACAATAACAAAACCGGTCACAATTATAATGACCGGATGGTCATTACAAGACCACAAAACCCAAATGTTAAATCAAAATAAGAAGCAGCATTACCTCGGATTGGAAATGGGAAGATATAGACTCAAATGGAGTATGAGCAGATCTGGCTTCTCCAGTTAGTTGAACAAGTGAACGAAGAACGAAAATGGGGTTATATTTCTTCAACTTAGAGTAAGTTTCGATTACTGGGTAAGCGTGCAGAGAGGGCTCGCGAGCCTTCAGTGAGAGGAAAGAGAAAAATACGATGAAAGAAGCTTGAAAAATTCCAAATTTAATGCTACTGTTACTTATATAGTGGTCGGCGGGGAGGGGGTTGAGGGGGGCAGGAAAGTGGAAAAAAAAAAATCAAAGTAGGGTTAGCTGAGGGCATATATGTCTTTATACATCCACCTTGAGAGGTCACAAGTGTTTTGACCACGCGGCCAAATCGGTTATGACCGTAAGTATAGTGTTCATAATAATATTGAATAGCGATCATAACGCTTATGACCGAGTGGTCATAACAATTATGACCAACCAACCTGTTCATGATATAGAACTCGGTCATAAGCATTATGACCACCCAGTCATAACAGTTATGACCGGTATAGAGAGGGATTATTATAGTTATGACCTCTCGGTCATAATGGTAATGACCGTGACTTTTGTTCACGATATAGGGTAGCGGTCGAAACCGTTATGACCGAGCGGTCATAAAAGTCATGACCGTTACTCTTGTACACGTTATAGGGTTAGGTCATAACCGTTATGACCACCCGGTCATAACGGTTCTGACCACCCGGTCATAATGGTTCTGACCGGTATGGAGAGGGGTCATAACCGTTATGACTGGGCAGTCATAATGGTAATGACCATTACTCTTGTGCACGGTATAGGGTTACGGTCATAACCGTTAAAATCAACCGGTCATAACGGTTATGACCGTGGTTCTTGTAGATGATATAGGAACCCGGTCATAACCGTAATGACTGCCCGATCATAAAGGATATGATCGTGGTTATGACCGTTATTTTATATAAAAAAAAATTCCAACGTCTTGTGAAAATTGCATGCTTACTGGGTAGATATCTGGGCAAAAACTCAGCTTAGGGTTGGCTGAGGCCATATATGTATTTATACAAAGTTTCTCAAATTTTTAATTTTATATATAATTTCATAATTTAAGGTGATCTGTTTTAACGTCTTCATCATTATAAGTGTAAGATGCATAAATTTTTGTTATAATTTATAATTTGATAATTTAATGACCTGTTATGAAATTATAATTTAATTTATAATTTGATAATTTAATGATCTGTTATAGCAATTAATTCATATTTTAAGATGGCCAAAATCAAATTTTAATTTATAATTTGATGATATAATGACCTGTTATGGCAACTAAGTCATATATTAAGATGCAGAAATATTTAATTTAATTTATAATTTGATAATTTAATGACATGGTATAGAAATTAAGTTAAATCATATTTTAAGATACATAAATTTATAATTTGATGATTTAATGACATGTTATCGAATTAAGTCATATTTTAAGATGAATAAATTTTTATTTTATTTTATAATTTGATAATAATTTAATGACTTATTATAGCAATTAAGTCATATTTTTAGATACACCATATAGGAAAGAGTGGTCATTAAATCGAGAAGTTTGACACAGGGAGAGAGGTCACAATGATAATGACTGGATGGTCATAACGGATATAACCGATACATGTATTCTCGCTGGTTATAAAGGTCACAATTTTTATGACCACTTGGTCATAACAGTTGTGACCATTACTCTTGTTCAAGGTATACAGTAACAGTTATAACCGTTATGACCGGATGGTCATAACGGTAATGACCGTTACTCTAGTTTACTATAGGGAGATAGGTCATTACTGTTATAACCAGCCGGTCATAACAGTTATAATCGTTCACAATAGGGAGAGAGGTCATAATTGTTATGACTCTCCAGTCAGTAATGACTGTTACTCTAGGTCACGATAGGGAGCTTTAACGGAATCTCTCTCTCTCACCGCCACCCGATGAGTCAATCCTATCTACTGTGGAGAAACTCAAGCAGCATCTGAGTGCCGTTCTCTGACAAACATTGTTTCACCATTGACGGTTTCACCCTCCTTTCTCTTGTTTTGTTCTCTCTCTACTGAGTAAAGTTCAGATTTTGAATTGAAGTGGTTGAGTTTTATTAAAGTTTCCAGAGACGGAAAGTTGTTGAGCCCTTCGCAACTAGAAAAAGAATATCAAGATTGGTTTCTTCAGATGCACATATTGTGTGAGGAAGGAATTGATCATGGTGAAGATGAAAAGTGCAAAATTGTCAGCCCTATGAAAAGCAAAGAAAATGGAATGCTCGGTGGTAAATATTACCTGTCGATTTGGCAATCGAACATCCCATTTTCTTTGCTTTTCATAGGGCTGACAACAATACACTTTTCATCTTCACCATGATTAACTGCTTCCTCATACTGCATGTGCATCTGAAAAACCCAATCTTGATATTCTTTTTTTAGTTGTGAAGGGCTCAACAACTTTCTGTCTCTGGAAACTTTAATAAAACTCAATCACTTCAATTAAAAATCTGAACGTTACTCGGCAGAGAAAGAACAAAACAAGAGAAAGAAGGGAAAAATTGTGATGGTGAAGTAACCTTCGACAGAGCACGGGGTTTAGAAGTTGCTGTGAATCTCCACAGTAGAGTGACGGTCCTAACTGCTATGACCGGGTGGTCATAACTATTACGACCTCTCTCCCTATACTAACGGTCATAACCGTTATGACCGAGTGATCATAACAGTTATGACCTCTCTCCCTACCGTAGTGAACTATAGTAACGGTACTAACTGTTATGATCTCTCTCCCTCCCTATCGTGAACGGTCATAACTGTTATGACTGGGTGGTCATAACAGTTATGATCTCTCTCCCTACCGTAGTGAACTAGAGTAACGGTACTAACTGTTTATGGCCGGGTGGTCATAACAGTTATGACCGTTCACGATAGGAAAAGAGGTCATAACTGTTATGACCCTCCAGTCAGTAATGACCGTTACTCTAGTTCACAATAGGGAGCTTTAACGGAATCTCTCTCTCTCTCACCGCCACCCAATGAGTTAATCCTATCTACTGTGGAGAAACTCGAGCAGCATCTGAGTGTCGTTCTCTGGCAAACGTTACTTCATCATTGACGGTTTCACCCTCCTTTCTCTTTTTTTGTTCTCTCTATGCCGAGTAACGTTCAGATTTTGAATTGAAGTGGTTGAGTTTTATTAAAGTTTCCAGATACGGAAAGCTGTTGAGCCCTTCGCAACTAGAAAAAGAATGTCAAGATTGGTTTCTTCAGATGCACATATTGTGTGAGGAAGGAGTTGATCTTGGTGAAGATGAAAAGTGCAAAATTGTCAACCATGTGAAAAGCAAAGAAAATGGAATGTTCGGTGGTAAATATAATCGTTATGATTTGGCAATCGAACATTCCATTTTCTTTGCTTTCACAGGGCTGACAACAATACACTTTTCATCTTCACCATGATCAACTGCTTCCTCACACTGCATGTGCATCTGAAGAACCAAATCTTTATATTCTTTTCCTAGTTGCGAAGGGTTCAACAACTTTCTGTCTCTGGAAACTTTAATAAAATTCAACCACTTCAATTAAAAATCTGAACGTTACTCGACAGAGAGAGAACAAAACAAGAGAAAGGAGGGCAAAACCGTGATGGTGAAGTAACCTTCGACAGAGCACGGGGTTCAGAAGCTACTGTGAATCTATACAGTAGAGTGACAGTCCTAACTGTTATGACCGGATGTGATATCTAGAATTTCATGGTGCCATTTTCCTTTTAAAAGAGGAATTATGAGCATATGTGACATGTTTACGGAAAAACTCAGTTAAGAGTTTTTCACACGTTTTACGAAGTCTTATGGCTTAATAAGACTCAGAACAGATTTTTAAGGATAGAAAACGCCCTTTCAGGTCGAAAAGGACGAAATAGGACACAGTTCCGAAAAAGTCAAAGTTTGACCGAAAAAGTCAACTTTGACCAAGAAAGTCAAAGTTTGACCAAAAGTGGTCAGCGGTTGACTCGACAATAAAAAATGATGCAGTACGAGAAAATACTGCAAAATATGTCAGTATGGGCGAGATAGCCCAAGTAGATAGTAGAAACACCCTAGAAATCAAGCATCCCTAGCATTAGTTAAGGTCAAGAATGACGTTTTCAGTCAAGAAGTCACCCAAAAGGACATGTCAAAGTCAAAGGGCAAAAATGTCAAAATTTTCACTTTTGGGGCAAAAGTGTAAATTTTGGAAAATATGTGAAGTAAGTTAAGTAACATCGATAGATGATGTCAAAATAAGGCAATGACTTTCCTTGCAAGCAAAAATAAGGACCGGTCACTTTTGGGGGTGAAATTGAAAGGATTTTTGTTTTTCGGGGCAAAAATGTAATTTTAGAAAATATGTGATTCAAGTATGAGAAAATCACAGAAAATCATGAAAAGAATTATATTTGCTTGAAAAGCAAGCATTATGGCCAATTATGAAGTTTAAGGGCATAAATGCAAAAATTTTCACTTTTAGGGCAAAAGTGTAAATTTTAGAAATTTGATGATATGAGCATATGAAGTCACCAAGATGATGATATCATAAAATAGGATGGGTGTGTTGATTTTTAGGCCAATCGGACACCTAGAGGGCATTTTTACAAGAATTTCCATTTTTTGGGGGCAAAAGTGCAATTTTAGAAAAGTTGTGAGGTAAGCCATGAGCTAAGCAAGTGAGGTCAGCAAAGCCAGCTGTTGCTGATCAGGAGACAGCCGGCCACCCTTGGGTCACAAGTCAAAGAAATTGAAACTTTTGGGGTCAAACTCTAATTTTCAAAAAGTTCAAAAAAGCCTATAAATAGACCCTTTGTGAGCTGATTTTTGCTGCTGGAAATTCCAGAAAAGCAGCCAAGTTATGGCCAAAAATCTGCAGAAAATCCGTGAGCCATGGGGGAGAGAAAAAGAGCAAGAAAAGTTGGAAAAAAAAACTCATGTGTGATCCCCATGGAGTGCTCGGCTTTGAGCATGAACCAAAGGAGGAAATCTGGAAAATTTTTCCAGATTTCATGGGCAGCAGCCGTGGGTGAGTGAGGAAGAAAGAGAGGAAAAAATTTTCAGTCCAAACCATGGTGTGTGCCGAGCATGGAGAAGTGAAACCAAACTAGGTGCCAAAGAGGATTTGGTGCTTGGTGGGTGGCTGATTTCGGCCAAGAAGGGAGCAGAAATTGGAGAAAAAATTTTCATGGGTTTTGGGTAGCAAGAGGGTCGGCCATGGCTGCAAGGTTTCACCAAGGATGGTGCAAAATTTTTGGTGCAATTTGGAGCCCAAAACCAAGCAAGAGAGCAGCCAACCAAGGGAGATGATTTTCGGATCCATGATCCCTAACCAAGCCAAGGGTAAGTCAAGGTAAACCCTTGAATTTTAAGTGAAATTTTCCATGCAAGATGATGGATTAATTATGTGCATGTTTGCTTGTTTCATGGCTGAATTTGGAGCCCCTTTGGTGGGAGGTTTCGGCTGCAAGAGGCAGCCAACCAAGGCAGTGGGAGTTCGGCTCCAAGGAGGTGAACCAACTTCCGGTTTCGTGAGGTAAAGCCCTAAACCCTAAAGCTTTTGGTTCAAGCTTTAATTTGGGTATTTATGATGTATTTCAAGCAAGAAATGTAAGGGCTTAAGCTCATTAAATTTTGGTTATGCTAGGGTTAGGGTGTGATGCTTGATTTAGGGTGTATGGTTAGCTAGTTAGTATGCATGATTTTTGTGTGCATGTGTGCTATGTTTTATGATTTCATGAATGCTTTGTTTGCATGAAAAATTGGTTAGTATGGTCCCTGCTCTAGGTGCAGCCGAGTATGGCTCATGTGCTAGGATGTTAGATTTTATTTCGGTATTGCATGATTTGATGCCGAATCCATGTTATGCAACCCTAGAACACATGCAAACCTAGGTTTATGTAGTTCCGGTTTGATTTGCATGACCACGTGGGGATAACATGTCAACACATGTGGGACGTTAGTTAACGTGCATGATGTTCAATTAGGCTCCCGAGTGATCGGTTGAGTTAGTTTCCGCGAAGTAGGACGCGTAAAATCAAGTAACACGAAAACTGGTCAGATTCGGATTAAGTCTACCCAGTTTTCGTAAACGAAAAATAACAGGCCTTTAGAGGCCGAATTTGGGAAAACGTAAAACACAAAAGTTGTTCAGAACAACTTTTTCTAGGGGGCCACACGAGCCGTTTTCCAAAATAAGGCTCCAATGGCCTTCAAAAATGCCGAAACCTGTGGCTAAGTATTTAAGCCCCCAGACCCAGTTCGTTCCAGGAGTCAGCCAGTTTCAACTCAAAACTGGTACGAAAATAGGCCGAATTAGGAGTTTTGTAAAACACGAAAGTTTTAGCATTTTTCGAGGGCTAGAACTTTCGTGAAGAAAACTTTTTCAGATTACGTACCGATTTTGAAACAAAAATTGTTTTGTGAAGAGTGCTCAGGGAATCCGAAATCCCTGCACCACAAGTTTTATCAAGTGATTCTAGAAAATGGTTTTTCAACCTTAAACAAGTGTTTTGACTATGAAAATCGTTCCAATGACGGTTTTCAACCTAAAATGAATTTACAAAGCATAAAACCAAGAGTTTGGATTTTATGACTCAAGTTATGAATTTTTATACGAAATGTAAATTTTGGGATTTCTCCCTAAGTATTTTCCAAGAAAGGAAATGTGAGTTTCAAGCTATGTTTTAGCGTACGATTAGTTCACGTGTGGTAACCGGGTGTTAGACCCAAGTTGCCGGGTCAAGCCCGAGACCCGAGAGGTTGACCATAGAGGGTTGACCATAGTTGACCAAAGTTGACCATGGTTGACTTTTGGTTGACTAATAGCATAGAGTTAGTTTATCCTTACGGGTTGTCCAAAGTAACCCAAAGGGATACAGTTTAAGCTCAACTAAAGGGTTATCAGATATAACCCGATAGTTCCAGATTAAGACAAGCAACCCTTAGAGGTTTAGTTTTGGCTTAGCACGCCAGGTTGCCAAGGGTAACCAAGTTAGATGTTTTGCACATAAGGGACATACAACCAAGATCATGTAGACATGTTGGTTAGATTACCAGCATTTTCACAAGTTTAAGTAGAGCATGTCCTTGTCAAGCAGGCAGAACCTGCAGCTGTACCAGGAGTGGAACAGCACTAGGAAGGGACAGTTAAGCAAGAATGTATGACGGAAAGGTAAGTACAATTCCGCCTACAGCATGAACACATGTTAGTTGCATGAATAGGATGTCATGATTTATGATGATATGTAGTATGCTATGTAGTAGTATGTTATGTTATGCAATATGTTTATGTGTTAAGTATGCCGTATGTTATGTATGTATGCAGTATATTCATGTATGATGTTATGTCGTATGTGTATGTATGTCATGTTATGCAGTATGTGTTATGTTCATGCTATGTAGTGTATTCATGTATGCAGGTGAAGTTAAGCATGCTATGTATTATGTCATGTAGTATGTTTATGTTATGTCAAGCATGTAGTATGTTTTATGTTAAATTTTGTGACATCACGAAGCATGTCCACTAAAAATAAGTCGCATGGTAAGCAAGAGATAAGTTAAGTAGGACATGTTGTGTTGTACTGACTTTGCCTCTGTGGTAAGTTAAAACGGCATGTTTCATGTTTTGACTTGATATGGAATGACTGCCTCCAATACTCCATGTTAAACTGTGTGTTTCATGGTTTAAGTTGGTTTGGTCGGACTACCTTCAATCACTACATGGGTACATACCGAAGTGCATACACACATGTTATAGTAACAAGATAAGATAAGATCACTAGAAAGACCACAATTGATTTTAATAATAAATCATAATTGGTTCACGTTTTTGTGCATTAGTTGCATGCGGATAAGACGTTGTGCTTACTGAGCTTTTTAGCTCATTGCTTACGTTCATGCTGTAGGTAAGTTTCCTACCGGCACTTCCTGATACAAGCTGTGGAGAGATGGCACAACAGAATGTGAAACGTGGGTATGGACTACTACGGGGTTTCCGAAGTGCGTTTAAATGAAAATGTGTTTTCATTATATTTCAACATGTATGCATGTATGTTTCAGTTCAGTTATGTATGTATGGAGCTTTCCGCTCAGGTGAAAGCTCAGTACTCTGTGAGTACATCAGAATCAGTTAAGGTTTTATAAAAGAAAAACAGTTTTTAAGATCAGTTTAACTTGTGTTAGAGTTTTATGATTTTCGCAATAAAAGTTTTCAAGTAACGATTTTTAGAAAAGAAGAAAAAAAAAATTTACTCTAAAATTTGGGTAACTTTATATTTTTCAAATCAAGCAAGACAAGTAAGTAAGTAATTGTCACGGACCGAACCCAACCCCAGGTTCGCGTGGTCAGACACCGAGTGGCCTTGGTGGCGATAAGTCGGGGTGTGACACCGGGTGGTCATAATAGTTATGACCTCTCTCCCTACTATAGTGAACTAGAGTAACGGTCATAACTGTTATGACCGAGTGGTCATAACAGTTATGACATCTCTCCCTACAGTCGTAAACTAGAGTAACGTTCCTAACTGTCATGACCGACCGGTCATAATGGTTATGACCTCTCTTCCTATAGTAACGATCATAATTGTTATGACCTGTTGGTCATAATGAGAATGACCATCCGAAAAAAACTTAAAACTGAGTCATTTTCATTATGACCAACAAGTCTGAATGAAAATAACCATCTGGAAATTTGGAATCTCATCAAAAACACCTATAAAAATGAACTTTTTTTTACATAATCAATAAGAACTTTACATTCTTACTGAAAGATATTAAAAACGTAAACTTTATAAATATAACAACAGAAATCAACTTTTCCTTGGCCGATAGGCTTTTAGATGCCGAAGCCGATACTCGGACAGACCTCCTTTCCGGAGTTATGGTTTTCTTAGACATTTTCGTGGGCTTCGACATGGGGAGTTTTTTTTTTTTTTTTTTTTAATTTCTGACATTAACACACTTGCAAGCAGTTTGTACAAGGCTTTTCATGGTGGTTTAGGATGATTTCCGAGCGGTTATGGAGTGGTACCTGCCGGTTGCAACTCGTTCTCTCCCTAGAATCGGAGTTTCTCTTTCTAAAACACTGTACAACTTGGTTTGAAATAGGACATGAGATGGAGAGTGACTCTTGGGCTGTGAGGGAGATGAGGGGATGAGGGTAAACCTGACTTTTGGCATTCATTTAATGCTGCTGGGCCCCACAAAATTGACGTGGCGGTGCTAGTAATGAAGGGAAAAAAAAATGATGCTGTATTTAATATAATTTATTTCAGATGTGCTATTAATGAAATTAACCCAAATTAAATTTAAGTTGAGGATGTCTGTAGTGGGGGATAAGATTGTTAGTAGGTATCAATATAGATAGATTGTGTTTTTTTTTTTTTTTTTTTTTCACATGCAAGACGTCTCCTCACCCCACTTATATATTAAAAACAGCAAAAAAAAAAAATTTTTTTTGAGAAGTTATCTTTTCTTTCTTTTTCTTTTTGTTAATTTAAGGGTGGGGGATCCAAAATTTGCATTTTGAAGTGAAATGAAGTGTAATCTTACTATTAAGTTATATCCATAACCACGAAAGGAAATTTGTATTTAAGCTGCAAAAATAGTTTGCGTAATAAATATGGACTTCTAGCACGTCATTATATTTTTATTTTCTGTTCATTTTGTAAACCCTTCAGATTAATTACTTTATCTTTTTTTAATTATTATATTTCTTGTAATTCGTTTTATTTAATAAATTGGGTGGGATACATGACATAAGATCTTTTGTGAACCCACTAACTTTTTATCCCCCACTAATTTTGCCACTTAACTAAGGCGCTGGTAGGCAAAAGGTTTGGCAAATCATAAATAAACCACCCATAGAGAACATTGGCCTTGTATTTCTCTATTCGCCTACTCAATGATGACAAAACCAGAAATTTTGATGAAGAGATTTAATAATGACTACAAGTTTTAAATGTTCATAAGAATAAAATGAAAATTTTAACTTTTTAGTTGGCCGTTTGTCTATATAAATCAAATGCATAAATTAAAATAAAGATAAGAAAAAGCTGAGGTGGCTTATGCTATGTTTGGTTTGTATGATGAAAAGAGAAATGAAATAAGTGGGCAGTATTAAAATTAGATGCAAAATGATTATGTAGTTTGTTTAGTAAAAAGAGAGAAATTAAGGAAGAAAAGGAAAATAGGATGGAAAAAAATGAAGAGCTACCACTAATTTTTGTCTCTCTAATATTGGGTGAAAAACATATATAGTTCCACTTAATGATGGCCAAAAATTTCTTTTTTTGCCGTTATTTTGACCTAAAATAATATAAATAAGCTGATAGAATAATAATTTTACAAATTTATTATTTTCTTTCATTTTATAGTACCAAACAATTTCTCTCACCCTTATTATCTATCAATTCTATTTTCTAATTTATCACTTGTTTTCTTTAAGCTTAAGCCCCCGACATTTGTGCCCCCACCCAATTCCGTAATGACTTCCTTTGATGACGCCCTTTCTCCGCTGTGCTTGCCAATTGCATAATTCATTTTCTTTCCCTATGTTTCTCTTTTAACCACAGCCACATACTTTGATATATATATATATATATATATATATATATATATATGCGGGCGCGCGCGTACATGTTTTTCGGAATCTGAATATTGACTTGTAAGCACAGGTCACTACTTAAAAATAGACAATAATGAACATGTATATGTAGGGGTGTGTCGACAATTCTGTCTCTAAGAACACACGAATCTTCATGATATATATGTCTATTTAGGGCACGTTTGACACACTATATTATATTGTATTATATGATATAAAATGCATTGTATTATATTGTATTGTTATTATACATATTTATATAAGTGGCACTCATTTATTCTACATGACGTGTTATCATCAATATACACTAAAACAATCATTTATCACATAATATAGCAAAATAAAGTAACCAACCATAAACATAATAAATGACAGTAATATAATGTTTCCATTCCTAAAGAGAAGTAAAATTGACTTTTACAAAAAAAAAAAATAATAATAACCAATTGACAACTTGCTATTGCTCGTCTCCGTGTATCCACCTTCAAGTTTTTCATAGTTCTCCGCATTTATTGTTTTTCAATTTTTTGCCCAATTCTAACCCGACAGGTCAAATTTGAATTTATGTGCGCCATCAATAAATCCCGGAATTTTCTCACTCGAAAAAATTTCCAAATTATTTTATATTTAGGTTTACAGTAAAAATTACCATCTTGTATTATTTTAGCCTACCAAGACCAAAATAGAAATTCTGGAATTTTCCGAGTTTACTCCAAAACCACGTTATATAATTTTCCAAATGTTATATAATATTATATAATATATATACATATATACACAGACACTAACTTTCAGTAACGTTTGCGTTTTCAGAAATGAATACATAAATATATTATTATTATTATTATTATATATAACATAATATAATATTATATATATTATAACTAAAGTTACGTGCTGCGCTTAGTAAGCGCATATAATACATATATCTATATATATATATATATATATATTTAATTCCAGAATTTAAAACCAAAATATATATACACTACTAGGGCTCTTGTACATATGCGTATGCGTGTGTGTGGACACACTTGGTAGAATTTTTGGTCACGAAGCAATACTTTTTATCTTTACCATCTCTCCATTTTCAATATTGAAAATCCTTGTTTTTAAGGAGAATTCCTAATATAGAAACAAAAATGCAGACGGTTAGATGATGGTTTTTCTTAGTCCATTAGACTTAGCTTAGACATTCATCTTAGATTTTAGTCTCTTAGTAAAAAATTGCTCCACCAATCAAATATTTATAGCCACCGATAAATATTTAATTAATTAATTTTTGACAACCATTATCTTTAACTTAAATAAAAGATTATTCATATCCATAGATAATTATCCATTTATTTAAATTCAAATTCGTAGAGAATATCTTATCCAAGATATTATCTTGTCTGCTTTTAAATTTAAATTAAATTGTAATCTTTATCCAAAGATAACAAATTTAATTCAACAATTTAAATTTCAAATATTATCATCTAATCCAAGATAATAATTATTTGATTCAAGTAATTTCTACAATTAATTTTTCCAGATTAAAATTTCCATTATAGGAAAAATTAATTCTTATCAAAAGTATCTGAAACAACCTGAGACTACATCATCTACCAGATGAGCATAGTCCCTAACTAAGATTGCCCCAATGGCCTACACATACAAGCATGGGAGAGGGGTGGCAATTTTTTGCTTTATCTTGTCCCATCCAGGACAATTCCAGCATAGTGCAAGAATACTATATATTTTCCTGTGACGTTTCTTGGAATTTGTGAGCTATGACCCAATGGGCATATAAAATCAAAGCTAAAATAATAATAGATAAATTAATTAGCTCAAATCAATTTATCAATATTATTAAACTCCATGACTACTACATTATAAGTATGAAGCTGAACTCTTTGAATTTATACCGAATTATAAAAGCTCATTAACAAGGCTTTTGTCCACGATAGATATTGTAATGTAGAATCTATATAAGATATTCACAATCAAGGATTAAGGTTAAAATTCCGTTTTACCTTCTCAATTATTTTATCATTAAAGTTTCTGTCATTTCGTCATAATCAAACCCAATTTATGAAATCCTTCATAAATAGAAAATCATTCAATAAACTAATTATAGAACAACCGAGATCTCTTGCAATTTAATCAAGTCCCAAATGACACTTTAAGAGAATATCATTGACTCTCATGAAAGAGCTATGGATTCTATATCTATGAATAATGTTATCATCCTCTATGCAACGCATCTCCAACTTATCGAATAAAAGCTGTCATTCCTTCGGCGCCTTACCCTTTGATAAATCAAAAGATATATCATATAGATATGCAATCATTTTTCCACTCAAGATTAAGATGTCTACAAGATATCCGTCAAAGTGAATTGATTTATCTTAAACGAAATTATTACATAAATCAATATCATTTTAAGTCCGGATATTCTAGGAATCAAACTCACTAGAGATAGAAAGAATAGATTGTTGGCATTGTCTTAAGCTTTGTACACAGACAAAGTACTAGAATGGTTCTTTATGTAAAATTCGAAGAAAGGAGTTCAACCTTTCAAGTTTGAAATTACACTCTCTTATGATGACTATCCTAAAACATTGGAAGACGTGGAAGACATGAGAAAGGTCCTATTTGCATTCACAATAGGAAGTCTCATGTATGCTATGCTTTGCACAAGGCCTAGCATTTGTCACGCCGTTAGGATGGTCAATTGATATATATCAAATTTGGGTCTAGATCATTGAATGACGATTAAGCATACATTCAAGTATCTTAGAGAACGAAGGATTATATGTTGGTGGAATTGGTACAGGACCTAACACCTTTAGGATACATGGATTCTGATTTGTAATCAAATAAGGATTCGAGAAAATCGACTTCAAGTTCAGTTTTCATCTTTGGGGGTGAAGCCATTCTTAGGAGGAGGAAGAAACAAACTTATATTGCTAACTCCACCATGGAAGCGGGATGTGTGGTGGCTCCCAAGGCATAAAAGGAAGTGGTTTGGGTCCAAAAATTTATTGGTGATCTCCAGGTAATTCAAGATGTAGAGAACACTATTAAAATCTGCTGTGGTAACAGTGGAATAGTGGGAAACTCTAAGGAACCAAGAACCCATCAAAGAAGTAAATACATTGAACGTAAATATAATATTATTAGAGATTTTATTGAACAAGAGAGAGTGTCGGGTTGTAAAATTGCATCGGAGGACGACTTAGCGGATTTGTTTAGAAAGCTTTGGTGGCTAGAGGCTTTGGGAAACATATACAAGGTATGTGATGCGTGGCATGTCACACATTTTACCTCAAGGGCAAGTGATCTCATATTTTTAATCCAAAAATACACTTAAGCAACTTGCAGACTTTTTTTTGCTTGCCCTTTTCCACAAACCCGTCTGGTTGTATACCATAAAGATACCTTCCTCAAGATAGCATTTTATGAATGCCATCTTGACATTCATTTGCCATATCTTATAATCATGAGCTTTGACAAGGGATAAAAAAAATCCAAATTGACTTGAGTATGGCTATAGGTGAAAAGGTCTCATCATAATCAAAGCTTTCCTTTTGACAGTATCCCTTTGCTACAAGTCGAGCCTTCAAAGTTTTTACTTTCCCATCTGCTTCTCTCTTTCACTTATAGATCCATTTGCACTCAATGGGTTTTATCCCTTCAGGTGGTTCTACAAGTACCCAGACTTTATTGGAATACTTAGATTCTATCTCGTTGTTCATGGCCTTTTTCCATTGGTCTACACAGCATTAACCACTACGTCCCTGTATGTAGCAAGATCGTCCTCTATTGCAGACACTTTCTCACATATTTCCTCATGATACAAGTATCTGTTAGGTTGCCTAACAATCCTTCTACTACGAAGAAACTCCCTAGGTTGTTGTTGTTGTTCTATGGTGACCTCTTCTATCCTGATTGGTTGCTTTACTTTTTCACAACTTTAGGACCAACCATGTCTTGCGATATCTCCTCTAGCATAACTTGGCTTCAAGGTTTGAAATCTCTCACAAAGTCCTTCTCCAAGAACTTTACATGTGTAGAAACAAATGTTCTTTGTTCCTTAGCATTATAAAGAGATATCCCTTAGTCCCTTTTTTATACCTTACAAACATACAAACTTCCAAACAAAACTCCAACTTGTTTGATTATGTGTTAAGAACGTGTGTCGGACACCTCAAAATTTCACAAATAGCTTAATGTGGGCTTGCGTCCGGTCCATAGCTCACAAGGAGTGTTAGGAACCACTTTAGTTGGTTACTTGTTTAGAAGTTTGGCTACTGTTTGAAGAGCATACCCCCAAAAGTTAATTGGCAATATAAAATAACTCATCATGGATTTTACCATGTCCAATAACGTCATGTTTCTTCTTTCCGCTACACGATTGTATTGTAGAGTTCTTAGTGTAGTCAAACTAAATAGTATCCCATTCTCAATGAGATGTCGTAGAAATTCATTGGAGTGGTATTCTCCACCTCAATCAATTCGAAGTGCCTTTATGGATTTACCTAATTGTTTCTCCACCTCAGCTTTATATTCATTAAACATTTCAAAAGTTTCATTTTTGTGGCGCATTAGGTATACATATCCAGACATTGAGTAGTCATCAAGGAAGGTGACATAGTACTCATACCGTACACGTGCCTGGATGTTCACCGGACTACAAACATCACTATGCACTAATTCTAAGACTTCTTTGACGCGATTACCTTTGCCCGAGAAGTGCATCTAGGTCATTTTGCCAAAAAAATTCCCTTTTGATTAATTGGAATTATTTTCTTAATTTTTAATAAAAGTATACCTACTATAAGGGCCTGTAATTAAAATCAGATAGGTCCTATTATATTCATATAAATAGCGGATTCATAAGTATGTAATAGATTAACTCTTGAATCCATGAAAGGCCCATCCTTTACTAACCTTTGTATCTTTTCTTGGCTAATATGACCCAATCACAAATGCCAAAGATATATATCATTGTTTTCCGAAGGCTTTGGCCGTTTTGAGCTATCATTAGGTTGCCTTGTGCCTGTCCTCAAAGTACCCATCACTGAGATTCCTTGTTTCCTTGAGCCCATACAAAGAAACACAAACATGATTGGCGACTCCAGAATCCACAATCTAAGGATCCTTCGAATCATCAATCAAATATGCCTCAATGAAATAAAAATTACAATACCTTGACCTTTCTTGGCTAGTTAATGCCAGTAATCTTTCTTAAAGTATCCAGCCTTGTCACAAAAGTAGCACTTATTCTTTGCTACTTTCTCTTTCCCTTTCTTCTTATCTTCATTTGTCCTTGGAGGAATAGAAGATTCTTGGCCAATTTCTTGTTCTTCTTGTTCTAGTAAACCTTAGAAAGAGAAATACTATCTTCAGCCACAATTGCCTCAACAAAATTGTTGTGAGCTTTAATTATACTTTCAATTTTAGAATTGATATCCGCTCAATTAGTTTGAGCATCCACCAAAAAACCAAGGACCTTGAGTACATGATCACCAATGGCTGTATCCCGATTCTGCTTGCACCTTATAAAAGATTTGATAGCCACCTATTTGACTCGAACAGAAGGTCCACCAAATATATCCTGCAGATTAACCATAATCTACCAAGTGATATCATAATCTTCATGCCACTTGTGCAATATATTGGGCATACCACCCATCATATAGCACTTAGCAACTTCATTGACATCCTTCAATGATTGTAGACAACAAAATTGCTCTAGAGGAGCATGTTTGGGAAAAAGTTCCAAGCATGGCTCTTGGTTTCTTGAAGACTTAGCACAATTTTTTTAAGGTTTGTTACTAATCATTAAAATTCTCCCTAGTTAACTACAAGTTAATTTGACATTTTGGTCTATAATAATTATTTAATTCATATATCAACAAGCAAATATATGTCTATCAATTTAGTAGACAAATATGCAAAGAAACACAAATGTTAAATATGGAGAACCTTAAAAAATACATTATCCTACAACAATAATATAAGAACCAAATTTTTTACAGACTCGTGATTTCCTAATATATATATATAAAGAAATTTAAGTCCATACTATGTGTTTATGTGATGTTTCATGAAAATTATGAATATCAGTGTGAAATTCATAATTTTATTATCAGAATATGTTTAAGTTCTTGTAATATCGTAAGACTCAATGATGATTTATTGAATCAAGTGTAAGGCCTTATGGTTAAAAGGTAGAATCATTATTTATATTTTTGTTTTGGCCCAAGTATGACCAGGATGACTCATGATATGATTAAGACGGTACTGTCATATTATAAGTAGTATTGAAATTATATTGTAGCTGACTGTCATTACGGATGTAGAATTGAGAATAAGGGGGATTGCTCTAGAACAATAAGAAATAATATTTGGATCAAGGAGGACTAAGTGGCTTCAAGTCCTAAGAAAAACCTATACACGGTTCAGTTAAGTGCAGATAAATTTTGGACTGCAGTTCAATATTACTGGACTATTGATAGTTATAGTAGTATTAGTACTGTCTAGATTATTAAGAAAATAGAATGTGTATTAAAAGCGAATGCCAAACATGGCATTACTTAGAGGACAAGTAATTATAGATAATTAAGTAATTTTGGAGATTTTTAAAATTATGGAAAAGTGGATAATTATAAAAGAATATATGGTGGTTTAAGCCTCCACATGATTGGCTAACTCATGGGGACTAAAAGGCAAATATTTTTTCTTTAAAGCCAAATATGTAATTTAAAGAAAGTTAGAAAAAAATAATTGTAGAAAATTTTGAAATTCCACCTATAAATAAGGGTGGATGGTGGAAGACTTGAATCTCTAGTTAGTTTCTCATTCTCTAGTTCTCTTCTCAAATTTTTTCCTCTCTAGCCTTAGAAAAGAGAGAGAGAGAGAGAGAGATAGAGAAAGAGAGCTCCTAGTGTGGCCGGTTGTAGAAGGGAGGAGTAAAGCGAGGATTTCACTCATTTAAGAACTAGAATCAATCTTTTCAAGCTCTAGAGGCATACCCTCGATCTCCTAACTAAAACTTTAATTAGTTTTGGTTTATGAAATTTATGTGTATTTCAAGTTATGGATGTAAGAGCATAAGCTCATGTTCTCTATTTTCCCATATTATAATTATTAATGGTTGATTTATGGTTGGTTTATGCTAGATCTATGCTTTGGTTATCTTGGTTGCTAGCTCTAAGCATGGGTTTAATTTTATGCTCTAAGGTGAGTGTTAAGGTTATGTGTACTCACCATATGTTTGTGATTATACTCTCACATGTTTAAGTATGGAGATTTTATGAATGATGATGATGATGACGACGATGATGTGAATATTATGGATATGTTGATTAGGAAATTAATCTAAAGACACAATTTGGTAAACAAGTTATCAATATTGTGTTTATTAAGAACATGAGACAAGTGAATGGTTAAAGTTTATGAATGAAACCAACGCACTGCATGTTGATGTAAGCTCACGGTTTTGACCGTTTGAGGTAGTATGTGCAGATTTTTAAACTAAGAATCCACAAAATACAAACTGTCGGTTTTTGAAAATAATCTGGATAATTTTTGGAAACCCAGTTTTGAGCCCTTTAGAGACCAAATTTGAAAAAAGTTATAACTACAAAGTTGTAGAGCACAGAAAATCCTAGGGGCCAATATACACAGATTTTGAAAAAAAGGCTCCAAAAGCCTTTGTTTTTATGAGTTTTCAAAACTAGCCAGTCCTAGTACTGTACACGGCTGGAACTTTTTAAGGAGAAAAACGAGCAAGTTAAAGACAGATTTAAGTCATGGATGAAAATGAAAGTTGTAGGTTTCAATGAGATCTACAACTTTTGTGAAGAAAAGTTTTTCAAAATCTAAATTGATTTAAAGATAAAATTAGATTTTTAAAACTGTACGTAGTACATGAAATTCCTGCACACGTAATTTCAACCAAATTAAAAAGCTATTATTAAAAGTAGTTTTCCAGATTTTATAATTTTACGATTTTTGTTCAAAAGGAACTATGGTTTTACAAAAAACGGTTTTAAAAGGTTTTAAATCCATATAAAAATTTACAAATGATTTTTGAAGGCAATTTCAAGCATTTATGAAACAAGGTGTTTTCTAAGAAAGCAAAATAGTTTTGAGAAAAGGGAAATGAAAATAAATAGTCCTAAGTTACTTGAAAATATGGTAACAATTCTATAACGAATAGTAATCAGATAGTAGCTTTGTGTTTATGGTTATTCATGGTAGTCGGATAGAATACCGATTTGTTATAATAAGGTTTGTATCCGTGATTACCAATAATAATCAAATTGGATACCAACATTGTATATTATGGTTTTTTAAGTTATGTGGCAAAATAATTCTTACGTTCTATTTGAAAACAGGAATATAACATGCTGCTTCGCCTTTTGGTACGTTAGGACAAGAGCTTAGGACAACTTGTAAGTACAAGCCTCACCTACAGTATGAAAAATAGTAAATTATTTTCAAGTATAACATGTTTACATGTATGCCATGTTTATGTTTATGTCATGTTTTTACCAATATGTCATGATCATGTATATGCTATATTTTATGATTATGACATACTTTACTATCATGCCATGGTTTACAATAACACAATGTTTTAAATAGTGTCATGTTTTATAAACATGTCACAAGTTGTTTTATGCCATTGATTTTAATGTCATGTCATATTTATGTATCATATGCATCATGACTAATAAGATCACAAGTTAAGAATCTTAGTCTTGCAACTAGTCTTTGTTAAAGATTTCATGTGGAAGCATGATTTTAAGCATCCTCATCAAGAATTAAATAACAAGACTAAGACTAAACTAATACAAGTAAAGTGTCGTACTAATCTCCCACAGATGATGAAGGATTATGTATGTTTTAAAATTCCTAGACCTTTCGTAGATCGTGAAGGGTTATGTATATGATTCCCAGAATTGTTAGAGACCTTGCAAACCCTAACTTTCTGTGTATTATGTATATTTGGTACATACACAAAGGGCCCTCGTGTTAAACAAGATAATAAGTCTATAATGAAACATAAGAGATTCATAATCGAGCATAAATGGTTCATGCATAAGTTATACGATATTTATTATGTTTTGTGAGATTAAGTTTGTACTTGCTGAGCATAAGCTCATTGGTATATTTCATACTGTAGGTAAAAAACTTGCAGCTTAATTAGTGGGCCATAAGAACAATGCAGCAAGTAAAGGACGGTGTGAGATACCACTACGCAGATTTTTTTTGCAAACTCTTTTGAACCATCAATATATATATTTAAATAAATTGTGTTATACTATGTATATGATGTTTGAAGACTTGGGTTAAATGTAAGGATTATATACGACTATATACTTTGGTAAACAAGTAATGAGTATACATGGAAAGTTTACCTATATGAACTAGTCTATTTATATGGTGTTTAAAAAAATTTTTATTCTAAAATTTTTAGTAAGTTTAAGTATATAAAACCGAGACGCAATTTAAGCAAGTAAGGTAACGGCCCATGTTTACGTTGCCGAATCGTTATAGATAATTCCCAACCCTCACCTTAAACAATCTACTGAGGGATTGTCTTGCCTAACACCCAGTCAAGAACACAGATTCCAATCCAATCAATATGTGTTATCTAGCAATCCTGCCAACACAAATTAACTATCATTACTTTGACCACCAAGTTAACCAACATAGCTCCTAGGGTAGGTTAATGGTTGAATCAGTCTTGAGTGTGTAACAATTATTTACATTACATCGATGCAAGATTTATTGCCTCCATTGAAGGATGGCAGACGATAAAGAACGTCAATAAATGTTATCCCGAATGAGATCCAACCTAGTATACAGCCTTGATGAATACCCTCCTATAAGATCGCCCAACCATAACACTGGGTCGAAGCACCACTTGCTTCACATATGGACCAACAATGGAGGTCATAGCATTTTTTTTTGCTTCCAATTAAAAAAACCCTTCTCCCACTCAATATTTTAGAGAAGTTAAGGTTCAACTTAACGTGCATGAACATATTTATATAAGTGGCACTCACCTATTGTACATAACATGTTGTCACCAATATGCAGTAAAACGATCATTCATCACATAATATAGTAAAATAAACTAACCAACTATAAACATGATAAATGACCATAATATCATGTTTCCATTCCTAGAGAAAAGAAAAATAGACTATTACAAAAAATAATAATAATAAAAATAACCGATTGACAATTTGGCCTTCTCTTGCAATTGCTTGTCTCTGTGTATCCATCTTCAAGTTTGCCATCGGTCTCAGCATTTATTGCTTTTCAATTTTCTACCCAATTCTAGTCACATTGGGAAAAATTGAATTTATGTGCACTATAAAATGATTCCCGAAATTTTCTCCCACTCAAAAAATTTTCCAATTTATTTTATATTTTGGTTTACCACAAAAATTACCAATCTAGCATTGTTTTAACCTACCGAGGACAAAATACACATTCTAAAATTTTCGGGTTTAATCCAAAATCCGTTATATTATTTTCCAAATATTAAATAATAAAATATATATAATATTGTAATATATATAACATAAATATATTATTATTATAATATTATAACGTAATCTGATATTATATACATAGATATATGTTAGGTAACTAAAGTTATGTCCAAGTGCGTATAATATAGATATATTTTTTTTTCTTTTTTCTTTTTTTTTTCTTAATTCCAGAATTTAAAACCAAAAAAAAAAAAAAATTATACTGATAATTTGAAAAACAAAATTGCAATCATCTCCAACAAGCTCCATCTTCAATCTTCATCTTCGTTAAGAAGTACGACAAATTTCTATACCGTTTCCGGCTTACAAAGAATCTAAAAAATTGAAAAAATATCCACGTAAAAATTACAGTCATCATAGACCACTATCATAGTTACATGAAAAACCTAGATATACAATTCAAAACTCTAAGGAACCATAACCGGTATATTAATAATTAAGCATCCATAAAAATTAATTTAACAATACATACATATTAATCCATGATAACAATAAAATAACCATACAAAACCATGTATGAAAAATCACATATAAAGCTAGAGTGCCAACTCTCTAAATTATTATTCATAATACACATAAGGAGTTGGAAGATCACATAATTAATTATGTATAGCCCGCCTCAGATGCCAATTGAAGGAAAAATTAGAGAAAATAATTTACACATCGGAAAACCTAGTATCACTACTATAGAATGCGGATACCACAACGGTTTTTAACCATCGTGGTAAAATTTCCGTGACGGTTTTCTAACCATCGTGGTATACAGAGTCATGGAATTTATTCAGACTCCACGACAATTTTTTACCCGTCGTGAAATGGACAAAAATTCGGCCTAAAAGAGGATATTTAGGACTATACTGCGACAGTTTTGGGTGAAAACCAACATGGTAAATGCACCCTACCATGACGGTTTTCACCCAAAACCGTCATGGTAGATCACCATCGTGAGCACCTACCATGACAATTTTGGGTGAAAACTAAAACTGTTGTGATAGGTACTCACGACGATGATCTACCACGATGGTTTTGGGTGAAACCTGTCGTGGTAGAAGGATCAATCACAACGGTTTTTACCCAAAACTATCATGGTAGTTACATTTACCACAACGGTTTTCACCCAAAACCATCGTGGTAGGTAATAACGTGGAAAAAATAAAATTGCCTATTCTTTCCATTTCCCATGGGTGGCAAATTCCATGTGGTATCAATTATTACACAGCTAATAATAAAAGAATAACTAATCTACAATTATCTTGGTCACAATGTACAACAATTAATACAACAACATTACAAAATTTATATATTGTTTTAATTCAATATTGTATGAACCACATGACAAAAGTAGTCCACTCTTGCCTTACCAAACCCATGTTAGAATCGGTATAAAAATCCTTAGTTTGAAGTAAGGCTAATCCATCAATAGTCAAGGCTATTTCTTGCATAATAGCTAACATAAAATAACCGCATTCTACATAACCTTCCTGTATAAAACAGCGAATAGTATCAATCAACATCTCATAACATTCGTCACTTTCTTACTCCTCTTCCCACCGTGACCTTCCAATTATTAAGTACCCTAACAATTTAACAAATTTCAAAACAATTACAACAAGAACAATGTATTGAAAAATCAAAAATATGAACATCAAAGAATACTTACAACGTAATTAGGTCTTTAAAATCATCACCCGGTTCGTTTCCTAGAGGATTAAAGTATAGGACCGAGTCATTCCACGGATCAATAATTGCCAAGATCCAATATTAGCCACTGTTAGATGTCATGAGAAACAGCTTTCCCCTTGGTGCATTTATTAAGATCCATAGAATATTTTTGGCTCTCTCTTGAATGTAGACTTCACAGTCTACATTCTGTTGAATTGGTGAGATAAAGACTGGAGAAATAAACTTGAAACATTGATCAATGTCTGTTCTTGCACAACAATCCGCTAAGTATCTGCAAAATAATTAGCCAAACTTGTTACAAAAAACAACATATATAAGAATAACAGGAAAAATAATTTCATTTTTTAAGGATAAATTTATTACCTGATGTAAACCATTATACTGTTTGCACTAATTTTTTTAAATGTTACGAAATGGTATACATCTTCAAACCCAATATATATGGGCATGTCATCGCCAATGACGGACTGTTGTAGTGGGCACGCTATTTGGGTACCGTCATGCAAGGAACTTTGTGCGTAATATAGCAAAGATCTCAATTCGAAGGGAATTTCACTAAAGTTGAATTAAGGTAGTTCTTGTTACGCTGGTTGTTTTTGTACCTCTAGTTGTGATTGTATTTTCTTCTTTTGTGCTCTCTTTTTGGTTCATTTGCTTCCCTCAGCTTCTCGGTCAGGAGCATGACTAGGACCTCAACTTGCCTAGCTCAAACTTATTTGAACGGCGACTAATCTTTTCGGCCAAGTAACAAGCCCACCTACAGCTTTTTCAATATATGTGGCTTCGTTCATCGAAATAGGTAGGAGTGCATGTTTTAGTTTTGGGACTGTAATTATTACTCATATATTCTCCTCACCTAAAGGAATCCCATGGACTGTGTCGATTGGAACACAGTCCATGTATGCCCTACCGATTACAATAAGCACATCTCCTTCATTAACTAAATTAGTAAGAAAAAGATGGCATTCCTTACTTGCGTTCGGCATGGGCTGCGAATCCGACGCCTCAACTTCTTTTTCATTCAGGGTGCAACTAGGCTTGAAGCTGTTGTGTTGATCAACAATCGGTGCGGTTGTCTCCTCGGCTAAAGTCTCTCGGTTGATACCATGCTTCGCTCAAAGTTCCTATACGATTCTTTCCAATGCGGCAAACTGCCGTTTTATATCTGAGACTTCAGCATTTTCCCTTGAACTTTGCACAAGGTTGAGGTATTGCGACTACTTAACAAACTTAGATTGATCACGGATCCAACCCGAATGCTCAACATTGCCTAATGACTTGGTCAATATGTCATTTGTCCCCACAGATTTGAAACTTCCTTGTGTCTCTTATTCACTGAAGCCCTCCTGTAACAATTAGAGAATATGTTATGATCCTGTAAACATGAAAGAATGTAAATTAGAATATATTGATCATGGATTCATATACTTTCTATTATATTGTCAATAATTCTAAATGATGGATTCTTGAACTCTCCATCGGGTTTGACACGCATGTCCAGTCACGTAGTATGTCAAGCTTGCCATTGTCCCATCTTCTTGAACTGCAGTTTATTAATTACTATTAGTAAACATAAAGGAAAAAATTGGAAGTACAACATACCATTTACACATTTTATCCAAGTAATTCACGTACAAGTTTTTGATCACGTTTCCTATATCTGTCTTAGCCCCTGGTTGATCCGTATTTGCTCTTCTTTCTTATCTCACTTCCTTGTTTGGATAGTCTTTTGAATTCCAGTGTACGTCTATACGCAATGAATCTTTCCCAATCATCCTGGCTGATGGTGGGGTAATTGTGAAACACTTTGGGCAGTTATTGCCACATAGTTTCTTCATCAATATGTTCCCTGACAAAAGCTTGGTAAAAATCATATCTAAAATTTTTTGCTGACTCTACACATGACTTTAAAGCTTGTTTTTTAAATGAAGGTTCCATAGTAAGAAAAGTTATGACTTCCACCCACACTCTTTCTTTCCTTGGGCTAAATCGGCACTTTTAAAGTCAAATATCCAAATGGGTATGTGCTCTCGAGCAAGTACTCCAATCTAACTGATAACTCTAGAAATTAGAGTTATCTTAAGCACTTTTAGACTTGGTTGCATTTCGTTTGGAGAGTTTTTGTGTATTTTTTAGCTTATTTTCCTTTGTTTTGTGTTTTTATGAATTTTGTATCTTGGATTTATATGTTTAGATGAGATCATGGGAAATGTGAAGAAAAAAATAGGATCATTTGATGGCTTTGTGAGTGTTTTAATTCTGTTATGAAGTGCAGGTGAGCTAGAGCCGAAAATGCTGCAGCATTCCTTGCAGCAAGCAGTAGCAGGGGCTGAGTCGAAATGCTGCAGCAATTCCTGCAGCAAAGTTGTCCAGCTGGCAATTTTCTGATAAAGTAAAAGAATAGATGACAGCTCATATGGTGGGGGCCACTTCTTTGCTTCAGCTGGGAAGTCACACGTGGGCTTGGATTGTTGCCCTAAAGAGCAATTATTTAGCATTGGAAGAAGGGCAGCTGACACAAGAAAAAGAGGGCCAAAAACAGAGAGAAAAGGAGAGCGAAGAAGAGAAGGGAAAATACACCATTAATGGGCAAGAGAGAGAAAGAAAGCTGAGAGAGATTTTTCTTCCATCCTTGCGCCATTTTCGAAAGCACGCTGGGAAGGAGAAGAAGAAAGGATAAGAAGAATCTTCTGCAGCCATTTTTGGAGTTTTTCTTCTTCACACTCTTGCTTTGATTTATTTTCTGATTTCTTTCTTTGTTTTTGTAATCCGAAACATGAGCTAAATTTCTTTAGCTAGGATTGTTGATGAACCCGAAATTGTGAGGATGATTTGAATGTTTATGTTGAAATGTTGGGCTAATTTGTTCTGTTCATCTGAGTGTCTTGAATGATAATTTCTATTGTTGATTGGCCATCAATATATAGGGAACTAGGCTTGTTTAATTCTGGAAAGGCTAAATTGAGCTGGATATAACTTGGATGATGCAAGTTCAATAGGCTTTTTAAAGTTTATATTGATTTGTGAATGGTATAGGAATATATTGTTTACCTTGTATAACCCATTGAAATTGGTGCTTGAAATTGTGTTCTGAGAACTAGACTCACATAGGAATATGTTGAAAAAGGTTTAATGAATTGTAATCATATTGATTTCGGAAGAATTTTATGAAAAAAAATCGAATTTCGGTTAACAGGACAGGTTTTGCTGCAGCATTTCCTACAGCATTCGGGTCAGACTTGCAATGGAGGGGGATTTGACAATCCTAGTTTAATTCCCATTCTTGATTACAACTTCTTGATTGAATATTGTTCTTTTTGTCTATTTTAGTGCCTTTTCATTATATCCACTTTTATTTTTCTTGTTTATTGCATTTTTCCTAATTTTGATTTCCAAACACAAATTAATTTGTGCTTGTTTCTTTTACAATTTATTTTAGTGAATCAATCCCTGTGGAGACGATACTCAACTCACTTTCTATATTACTTGTGTGATTACGTGCACTTGTGTAGGTTTACATACACTAAATAATCGCGAACAAGTTTTTGGCGCCGTTGCCGGGAATTGAAATCGTTAAAATATTTGTAAAAGTAATTTGTTTAGTTCTTGTTTTTGCATTTTCTTATTGGTTGAGTGTTTATCTTTTCAGGGGCTTTCTTTCTTTACATGAATAATCAGCGAAACCAAGAGTTGTTGCCCTTCGACCCAGAAATTGAAAGAACATTTCGAGTAAGGAGAAGGGAGCAACAAGGTCTAGCAAGAGTGGAAGAAATACAAGAAAGAGTGGCTGTCAATATGGCTAATGATGGGCAGCAAGTGGATGTCAACAATCTATTGCCTCAACCAGTTTTGATTGATGATAGAGACAGGGCTATTCGAGAGTATGTTGTACCCATTCTACATGGGCTCAATCCGGCCATCATTCTGCCAGAAATACAAGCGCCACAGTTTGAACTCAAGCCGGTTATTTTCCAAATGTTGCAAACCGTAGGCCAATTCAGTGGAATTGCAACTGAGGATCCTCACATGCACCTTCGGCTATTCATGGAAGTATGTGATTCTTTCAAGCTACCAGGGGTGTCTGATGAAGCATTGAGGCTGAAATTGTTTCCTTATTCCTTGAGGGATCGAGCTCGAGCATGGCTTAATTCATTGCCTCCGGATTCAATCGCAACATGGAATGACTTGGCAGAAAAATTCCTCATGAAGTACTTTCCTTTGACCAAGAATGCCAAGCTCAGAAATGACATTACTTCATTCCAACAATCAGAAGGAGAATCTTTATACGAGGCATGGGAGAGATTCAAGGAGTTGCTGTGAAAATGCCCTCACCATGGGATTTCCCATTGGATTCAGATGGAAACTTTCTACAATGGGCTCAATGGGCAAACACGTACAATTGTTGATGCGGCGGCTAATGGTGCTCTTTTGGCAAAATCATACAATGAAGCTTACGAGATTTTGGAGAGGATGGCAACCAACAATTATCAGTGGCCCACCGAGAGGCTCAATGCTCGAAAGGCCGCAGGACTTCATGAAGTAGCTGCTATCACCGCACTTTCTGCCCAAGTCTCGAGTCTGACGAATATGATCAAGAATATGAACATGTCAGCGGGTGTTAATTCGGTGCAATCTGTTGGCGTCACTTGTGTCTATTGTGGAGAGGGACACTTGTATGAGGATTGCCCGTCTAATCCAGTCTCTGCTTGCTATGTGGGTAATTTCAACTGGAACAACCCTTATTCGGCACCTTACAATCAAGGGTTGAGACAACACCCCAACTTTTCATGGAGTAATCAAGGGGCCAGTTCTAGTGGAGCAAACTCTCATCATCGACCTTCTCACCCACTGGGTTTTCCATCTCAACAACCAAGGACACAAGCTATTGACTCATCTGGCTCATTGGAGAATCTGATCAAGGAGTACATAGCGAAGAATGATGCTAGAGTTCAGAGTCATGATGCAACATTGAGGAGCTTGGAGAATCAAATTGGGCAAATTGCAAACGCCTTGAATGTTAGGCCGCCAGGTTCTCTTCCAAGTAATACAGAAGATCCAAGGAGGGAAGGGAAGGAACATTGCAAGGCAATCGTATTAAGGAATGGAAGGGAAGTCGAGCGAAGGGAAAAGCCAAAAGCTGTACGGTTCGAGCCCACTTCAATCCAAGAGAAAGATGAGCCACGTCAACAAGAAGAAATTCTGGTGAAAAATCAGCCAGCGGACTTTGCTGCAGAAAATGCTGCAGCATTTCCACAGCATTCTGAAGAACAGCAGCAGACAGTAGCGAAATTAGACCTCCTCCACCATTTCCTCAGCGGTTTCAAAAGCAGAAAAAGGATGGTCAATTTCGTAAATTTCTGGATGTCTTGAAGCAGCTTCACATCAACATACCTCTTGTGGAAGCCTTGGAGCAAATGCCTCATTATGCCAAGTTCATGAAATACTTGGTCACTAAGAAGCGTCGACTTGGGGAATTTGAAACTGTGGCTTTGACGGAAGAATGTAGTGCGATTTTGCAGAACAAACTTCCTCCTAAGTTGAAGGACCCGGGGAGTTTCACAATCCCATATTCAATTGGAACCCACTACTTTGGTAAGACCTTGTGTGACTTGGGAGCAAGTATTAACTTGATGCCAATGTCCATATTCAAGAAGTTAGGAATCGGAGAAGCTCGGCCCACTACAATATCCTTGTAGCTTGCGGATAGATCTATTGCTCTTCCTGAAGGAAAGATCGAGGATGTTCTTGTAAAGGTCGACAGATTCATTTTTCCTGCTGATTTCATCATCCTTGATTATGAAGCGGATCGAGAAGTGCCGATTATCTTGGAAAGACCATTTCTTGCTACAAGCCGCACTTTGATTGATGTGCAAAAAGGCGAGTTGACCATGAGGGTGCAAGACGAGCAGGTGACTTTTAATGTGTTCAAGGCGATGAAGTTTCCTAATGAGATGGAGGAGTGCTCTTCCATATCTGTCATTGATGCTTTAGTGGCTGAAGAGTTTGAAACTAGTAACCATTCGGAGTTAATGCAACTTCCCTCGTCCTCAGAATCAGTTGAAGTTGAAAATGAAGTTGTTGAGCAGCTAGCTTGGTTAAACGCCAATACCATTATACCTAGACCTCCAAGGAAGTTTGAGTCACTTGATTTGGCAGACCGTAAACACCAACCACCCAAGTCATCAAGAGAAGAGCCACCAATCCTAGAATTGAAGCCTTTACCACCTCACCTGAGATATGCATATTTGGGAGAATCTTCAACTCTTCCAGTAATCATTTCGGCTGAGTTGACAGAAGATCAGGAGAAGAGGTTGCTTGACATCTTGAGGGAATTCCAAGGTGCCATCGGGTGGACAATAACAGATATAAAGGGTATAAGTCCCTCATTTTGTATGCACAAGATTCTCTTAGAGGATGATAAGCAAGGGTCTATAGAAGGTCAGCGGCGAATGAATCTGATCATGAAGGAAGTAGTCAAGAAGGAGATAATTAAGTGGTTGGATGCGGGGATAATTTACCCAATCTCCGATAGTTCGTGGGTTAGTCCGGTTCAGTGTGTTCCTACGAAATGGGGAATTATTATTGTGGAGAACGACAACAACGAATTAATTCCTACAAGGACAGTAACAGGTTGGCGGATTTACATGGATTACGGGAAGCTAAACAAGGCCACAAGGAAGGATCATTTCCCACTCCCCTTCATTGATCAGATGCTTGATAGATTAGCTGGGAAGGAGTACTACTGTTTCTTGGATGGCTATTCTGGCTATAATCAGATTGTAATAGCTCCTAAGGATCATCACAAGACCACATTCACTTGCCCGTTTGGTACATTTGCTTTTAGACGGATGCCATTCGGTCTTTGCAATGCTCCTGCTACTTTTCAGCGATGCATGATGGCGATTTTTACTAATATGGTGGAGCAATTTGTAGAGGTGTTTATGGATGATTTCTCGGTCTTTGGAGAAAGTTTTGAAGATTGCCTCACAAATTTGGCAAAGGTTTTGCAATGATGTGAAGAGACCAATCTAGTCCTAAATTGGGAGAAATGTCACTTTATGGTCAAAGAGGGCATAGTGTTGGGACACCGAGTTTCAAAGAATGGCCTTGAAGTTGATAAAGCCAAGATTGCCATAATAGAAAAGCTCCCTCCACCATCAAATGTAAAAGGGATTTGGAGTTTTCTTGGTCATGCAGGGTTTTACAGAAGATTTATTAAAGATTTCTCCAAGACTTCTAAGCCTCTTTGCAGCCTATTGGAGAAAGACAGCCAATTCAAGTTTGACGAGGCATGTTTGTCAGCCTTTTCGGAGTTAAAACGGAAGCTCATCTCAGCACCAATCATTGTAGCACCGGATTGGTCATTACCGTTCGAAGTAATGTGTGATGCAAGCGATTGGGCTGTGGGGGTCGTTCTAAGGCAGCGCAAAAGCAGGGTATTTCACCCCATTTACTATGCTAGCAAGACTCTTTCAGGAGCTCAATTGAATTACACAGTAACAGAGAAGGAGTTGTTGGCTGTTGTCTTTGCATTTGACAAGTTTCGAGCCTATCTGATAGGAGCAAAGGTAACGGTTTTCACAGACCATTCAGCCATCAAATACTTGATAGAGAAGAAGGATGCAAAGCCAAGGTTGATTAGATGGGTGCTTCTACTTCAAGAATTTGACCTCGAGATCAAAGATAGGAGAGGAACAGAGAACCAAGTGGCTGATCATTTGTCTCGATTGGAGAAAGCTGAGAAGAGCACAGATTCAGAAGCTATCAACGAAGTGTTTCCGGATGAGCAGCTATTGGTTGTCACTAGAGCTACTACTCCATTGCCTTGGTATGCTGATTTGATTAATTACTTAGTGAGTGGGCTATTACCTCCTGATTTGAACGGTCAACAAAATAAGAAGTTTTTGCATGAGGTGAAATTCTATTTCTGGGATGAGCCCTACTTGTTTAGAAAATGTGCTGATCAGATTTTGCGACGGTATATTCCGAAGGAGGAGATCGAACAGGTGCTGCAACACTGCGATAATTCCCCATATGGAGGTCATTTTCAAAGTGACAAGACAGGGGCAAAAGTCTTGCAATCTGGATTTTATTGGCCAAGCTTGTTTCGAGATGCTCGGAATTTTGTATTACGGTGTGATAGATGTCAACGGGTTGGTAGTATCTCAAGACGACATGAAATGCCATTGACCAACATTCTTGAGGTAGAGTTGTTTGATGTGTGGGGAATCGACTTTATGGGTCCTTTTGTCCCTTCTTTTGGCAATCTATACATACTAGTGGCAGTTGATTATGTTTTCAAGTGGGTAGAAGCTACCGCCCTACCAACCAATGACCCAAAGGTGGTGGTCCAATTCATGAAGAAGCAAATTTTCACAAGGTTTGGCACACCTAGGGCAGTAATCAGTGACGAAGGGACACATTTCTGTAGCAAGCACTTTGAAGCTTTGTTAGCAAAGTACAATGTCCGTCATAAGGTAGCTACGGCGTATCACCCGCAGACTAATGGGCAAGCGGAAACTTCGAACAAGCAAATCAAAGCCATTTTGGAGAAAACGGTATGTCCAACAAGAAATGATTGGTCCAAGAGGTTGGAAGATGCATTATGGGCCTATAGAACTGCCTTTAAGACTCCAATTGGAATGTCACCGTATCAACTTGTGTTCCGGAAAGCATGTCATTTGCCTCTGGAGTTGGAGCACAAGGCGTATTGGGCACTTCAGCAGTTGAATATGGACATGAGTGCTGCGGGAGCAAAGAGGTTGATGCAGCTTAATGAGCTTGATGAATTTCAATTGCAAGCTTATGAGAATGCCAAGCTATACAAGGAAAAAGTCAAGCGATGGCATGACAGGAGGATCATTAACAGGACATTTGAACTAGGGCAACAAGTTCTATTGTTCAATTCAAGATTAAAGTTTTTTCCTGGGAAATTGAAGTCTCGGTGGTCTGGCCCATTCACAATTTCTTCAGTTTTTCCTCACGGAGCGGTAGAATTGCAAGATGATCCAACAGCAAGGAAATTTTTGGTGAATGGTCAGCGCGTCAAGCACTATTGGGGAAGTCCTGTGGAGAGTTCCAAGTCTTCCATCAATCTTAGAGACGTTTGAAATAGGGAAGTAGTCAGGCTGATAACGTAAAAACAAGCGCTCTTGGGAGGCAACCTAAGTGTTTTCATTTTGTTCTATTTTATTTTGGTTTATTTCAATTTGTTTGAGTCGTTGATTTATTAGTTTTTAAGAAATTTAAGCTGAGTTGATGATATTTTTCTATGTAGAATTTGGCCTAGGAGTAAGCCTTACAAAACAATCTGTGCAAAATTGCTGCAGGAAATGCTACAGCAAAACCCGCAGCAAAGTTCAGGGGAGCAATCTGTGTAGAAATGCTGCAGGAAATGCTATAGCAAAACCCGCAGCAAACTTCGACAGAACTGGGGAGCACTCTGTATAGAAATGCTATAGGAAATGCTGCAGCAAAGTTCGAGGGGAGCAATCTGTGAAGAAATGCTATGGGAATTGCTACAGCAAAACCTGCAGCAAAGTCGGACAGAACTGGGGAGCACTCTGTATAGAAATGCTATAGAAAATGCTACAGCAAAGGGCTACAGCAAAAAAAAAAAAAAAAAATTTATACAATATATAATATATATATAGTATATTATCTATTATAAGATTTCGATCTCTTTGAGTTATAATAAATATATACTTATTAAAAAATATATATATATTTAATAATTAAATAAATAAATACTTATATGTTTATATTTTTATATACATATATATTTTTATACATAAACATATATATTGATATTAGTTAATAGTGGTATATATATATATATATTTGTGTCGTTTTTCTTTCTGCAGCCCTAAACCTTATTGTTTTCTTTGCCTTCCACAGACTTCCCCTGCGCCGTCGCGTTCCATCTGAAACCAGCCAGCAGCCAACACCTCCACAGATTCCTACAGCCCTCGCCCAGTCACCCACGCCATTTCACTAGAGCAGCGTCATTCGCCCTCTCCCCAGCCGCGCCGTCCTCCCTCCGCCCCGCATTTCCCCGCATACCCATTTGCGCCGATCCCTCCCCTGCACCGTCAGCGCCAGCCGCGCTCTCTCTCTGTTCAGCGCTCCCCCCAGCAGCCGAGCCACCGCCCGTGCACCCACCCTTGCACATCCAACGCCCACATTTCCCCCAAACCCACCACTCTCCACAGACTCCCTCCGCCCACATTTCGCCCCATTATTTCCCCCATTTCCACGCCACTTCGCCCCTACAGCCTCTACCCGAACGCAGCTGCGCCGATCTTTTGCCGCAACGTCCTCTTCCTTTCTCCCTCCGCTGCGCCATCACAGCCACCACACAAGAGCCAGTCACCAAGCAGTCCAGCCCCCACGGAAATGCCTCGCACCAAGAAGCTCGCGCGCAAGCAAACGGGCCGACAACCCCCGAGCACCTCCACCAGTTACCGTACATTTCGGACGGAAGAAGATAAACAAAGGTATCAATCTCAGACTTCTGACCGAACATTATGTGCGGAAAAAGCATTTCTGTTGCAGAGCACCCCTACAATGGGTTATGAAGATTATGTCCACACCATCATCGACAAGCATAATTGGAGGCAGTTTTGTGCCCATCCAGGCGATACGGTGCTCCCTGTTGTAAGAGAATTTTATGCCCACTTAGCAGGGGAAGGGCAGCGAAATGTTTATGTTCGTGGTGTGGACGTGCCTATCGATGAAGACACCATTAACCAATTCTACGGACTTGTCGATGTGGACGATCTTCATACCGAATATGCTGCTAGAGCCTCGACTGAGTGGTTGGATCTCGCATTGGAGCGGGTTTGTGTGGCTGGCACTACTTGGACGGTGTCGTCTCAAGGCAAATTAATCGTCCACAGGACCAGCCTTACACCCCAGTGTAAGGTTTAGTATCACTTCTTGAAGACGCGCCTAATGCCATCCACCCACGTCCAAACAGTCTCCAAAGGTCGTATTCTCCTCCTTGATTCCATCGTTTCAGGTCGACCTATCGACGTTGGCAGCATTATCTTCAAAAAGCTCGGAGCTTGTGCCTCCAAGAAATGTGGTAGTCTCTGGTTTTCGTCTCTCATTACTAGCCTCTGTGCTAGACATGGGGTGCCCATGTTTGACACAGAGGAGCGGATATTATCCACAAAGGGAGAGATTTCCAAAGCTACCATAGCACGATTGCTGAAAGCCAAAATGGCCACAGATCCGTCGCATCAGCCGTGCGATCAGGAGGGCGCAGAGGGTTAAGCTCCTCAGGCCCATACGAGCAGTACCGCTGCGGCATCAAGCAGCCGAGCTCCAACTCAAGCCGACCTCGCCATCTCCTTACAAATGCTCGAACAGCAAATGAGCCTAGCTGAGGTTCAGCAATATCAGACAATGGAGATGCTGCAACAAATGCATGCGCAGCAGCAGCAGTTTTGGGAATATGCCAAGCAACGAGATATGGCTCTGAAGAAATCTTTGCAGAAAAACTTCACTAAGCCTATCTTTCCATTTCCTGAGTTCCCGGAAGGTGTGTTAGAGGACATTGCTGCTGATGTTGTACCCGACGAGGTTGAGAAAAAGGATGCGGACGAGTCTGAAGATTGAAGGGACGCTCCAGCCACCATTCACACAGGGAGTTCCTAACCTTTTCTTCATCGTTTTTGTGCATGGTTTTGCTTTGTTCTGTTTTGTGTTGTTTTTGTGTTGTGTTATTTTGTTCAAAGTAGTGAGGACACTGCTTCCTTTAAGTTTGGGGGTGTTAGTGAGTTTTGTCTTAGTTTTAATTAATATGGTGTTGTTTTACGTTTCTCTTTTTCTGTTGTTTGTGTGGTTTGTTGTCTTTGGTTTATCTATTTATATATATATCACTTAGTTTTATTTGTAAAAAAAATAAAAAATATTCTGTATGTCTTTATTTTATGTTTGAAATTGCTCTATTTTTGCTGCTGAGTTGTTGGTTTGAGGATGTTCGGTGAAGATTACTAGTGTTTTGAAAATTTTCAACTTATGGATTGATTGAGCTTGAATTGGGTATTGGTAATGTCTGTTATCTATTTGCTCTTTGAGTGAGACTACTCTTTTCCACAATAGACTATACCTTTGTATTTCTGAGGAAAGCCTAGGGAACTCCAAGTCATCGTGAAAAATGTAGAATTTGAGAACAGGTTGTATAAAACCCGTGAGGCGAAGCTTTAGGAAATGAAATAGACTGGGAATAGTTGGTGTGTTTTTCATGTAAAGAGTGGGGTGTTCAAAAAAAAAAAAAAAAAAAGCTTCGCTATTTTGAGCCGCCTAGTAACCAGGAGTAACATGAGCCCCATGTGTACTTTTGCGTCAAACAGTAGTTCATAATATGAGTTTGTTATAGCAAGTCTGAAGTGTGACGTTGCTGAGTAACCGGGTGTCTTCATCGTCAATGTTGGCATTCGCGTAAAAAGGTAACAGTGACATGACGATTTTGAAAAAAAAAAAAAATTTTTCTGATTTAATAAATTCGTGTGTACATACACGTGCACCCAACTCAATAAGCAGTAGAAATTGTCTATCCCTAGATTTTTGCCCAGCTAATGCCAGTGGAGAGAGAGTCATGCATCCAACCGATGAGAGTATGAACTAAGCTTAATGATCTCGATAAGAGGGACTTAGGTGATCTAAAGATACTTAGATATAGTCTCGCACACACATATCTAGAGAGAAACCTCACTTGGGAGCAAGTTTATAAAGGATAGAACTGATATTCGATAAAAGCTGAATTTTGAAATGAGTTGGAAACTAAGAAGCTCTTTTGAGAATGGACACTTAACTTGCTTGGCAGCCTGAGCAATTTTTCTGTGTGTGTTTGGTGTTTTCTTTGTGTGTGTTTTGTTTTGTGAGTTTGTTTTGGCATTGCTCGAGGGCGAGCAATGTTCTAAGTTTGGGGGTATGATAACTCTAGAAATTAGAGTTATCTTAAGCGCTTTTAGACTTGGTTGCATTTTGTTTAGAGAGTTTTTGTGTATTTTTTAGCTTATTTTCCTTTGTTTTGTGTTTTTATGAATTTTGTATCTTGGATTTATATGTTTAGATGAGATCATGGGAAATGTGAAGAAAAAATAGGATCATTTGATGGCTTTGTGAGTGTTTTCATTCTGTTGTGAAGTGCAGGTGAGCTAGAGCCGAAAATGCTGCAGCATTCCTTACAGCAAGCAGTAGCAGGGGCTGAGTCGAAATGCTGCAGCAATTCCTGCAGCAAAGTTGTCTAGCTGGCTATTTTCTGATAAAGTAAAAGAATAGATGACAGCTCATATGGTGGGGGCCACTTCTTTGCTTCAGCTGGGAAGTCACACTTGGGCTTGGATTGTTGCCCTAAAAAGCAATTGTTTAGCATTGGAAGAAGGGCAGCCGACACAAGAAAAAGAGGGCCAAAAACAGAGAGAAAAGGAGAGCGAAGAAGAGAAGGGAAAATACACCATTAATGGGCAAGAGAGAGAAAGAAAGCTGAGAGAGATTTTTCTTCCATCCTTGCGCCATTTTCGAAAGCACGCTGGGAAGGAGAAGAAGAAAGGATAAGAAGAATCTTCTGCAGCCATTTTTGGAGTTTTTCTTCTTCGCACTCTTGCTTTGATTTATTTTCTGATTTCTTTCTTTGTTGAACAATGGTTGACGTTTTTCTCTTTGTTTTTGTAATCCGAAACATGAGCTAAATTTCTTTAGCTAGGATTATTGATGAACCCGAAATTGTGAGGATGATTTGAATGTTTATGTTGAAATATTGGGCGAATTTGTTCTGTTCATCTGAGTGTCTTGAATGATAATTTCTATTGTTGATTGGCCATCAATATATAGGGAATTAGGCTTGTTTAATTCTGGAAAAGTTAAATTGAGCTGGATATAACTTGGATGATGCAAGTTCAATAGGCTTTTTAAAGTTTATATTGATTTGTGAATGGTATAGGAATATATTGTTTACCTTGTATAACCCATTGAAATTGGTGCTTGAAATTGTGTTCTGAGAACTAGACTCACATAGGAATATGTTGAAAAAGGTTTAATGAACTGTAATCATATTGATTTCGGAAGAATTTTATGAAATAAATCGAATTTCGGTTAACAGGACAGGTTTTGCTGCAGCATTTCCTACAGCATTCGGGTCGGACTTGCAATAGAGGGGGATTTGGCAATCCTAGTTTAATTCACATTCTTGATTACAACTTCTTGATTGAATATTGTTCTTTTTGTCTATTTTAGTGCCTTTTCATTATATCCACTTTTATTTTTCTTGTTTATTGCATTTTTCCTAATTTTGATTTCCAAACACAAATTAATTTGTGCTTGTTTCTTTTACAATTTATTTTAGTGAATCAATCCCTGTGGAGACGATACTCAATTCACTTTCTATATTACTTGTGCGATTACGTGCACTTGCGTAGGTTTACATACACTAAATAATCGCGAACACTAACTCTGTAATTCTTCTCTTTCCTTCCCTAATGGTTGCCCTTTCGCGTTGAACGAAACTTTAATTCATTCTCCCTTTGTCCAACTCTGTACTAAAACAAGTAAAAAACAAAAAAATCATACATTAAATCATTATTAATTCATGTCACCCAAATACATAAAAAGCATACAAAAATTATACATTAAATCATTGTAAATCAAGAATCAAAGAGGCATTTTATCAAACATGTAATATGCAAAAATTTAAGTCACAAAATCAATACTTTTTCCAGAAAATTCCCAAATCCGTGCCTTACCCAAACAATTTAATTCAATCTAAAACTAATTCTCACTCAAAGAGGCATTTTATCGAACATATAATATGCAAAAATTTAACTCACAAAATCAATACTTTTTCTGGAAAATTCCTAAATCCGTGCCTTACCCAAGCAATTTTAAATCAATCAAAATCATAACTACAATCAACAATCATCAAAAATCAAGTTTACAATCAACAAACGAAAACCCATAAACCCTATAGTGCAAAATAGATTTCAACTTACCGGATTGTCGAGCATGGGTACGGGCAGCTCGGTAGAGAATGTAGGCAATGTAAGAGTCGCGGTGAGAGAGAGAGAGAGAAAGTCGCATGAGAGAACGAGTGGTGGGGGAGGCCGGTGAAGATTGGGGCAAAGAGAAAAAATGGAGAGGTGTGATAGAAAGAGGAGGCGAGGTGGAGAAGGAGAAGCCAAGAGAGTTTTTGGAGAAGATTTGGAGAGGGAGCGGAGAAAGAGAAATGGACGGAGGATATGGCTCGGGGTTTAGAGTGAGAATTTGTATTCAAGAGTGAAAAAGGCTCGGAATATAATGGGGTGGGAAAGAGGGTCTTTTTTAGGTTTTAATATACACTCCAAAATTCAAACAATTTAAAAACTTTTCAAAATTCCCGCCTTTCTACCAACCACTACGGGTTTTGGGAAAAACCATCGTGGTATGAAACCTTTATAGTAGATTAAATACCACAACAGTTTTTCCCAAAAACTGTCACGGTGTATTTAGACTTTGATGGTATTTTTTTTAACTACATACCATGACGGTATTTTTTTTTTTTTTCCCCCAAAAACCACCGTGGTATGTTGACGGGAAATTTTAAAATTTTTGAAAACCGTTAACCGCAACCGTTTTTTCGAAAAACCATCGTCGTATGTCCATTACTAGAAACAAATCACAACAGTTTTCCAAAAAAAAAAAAAACAGTCGTTATATGTTTTTAAATAAATACTACCAGTTTGAATATTATAACTATATTCCCACATGCGGCCAAACCTATGTGTTATACATGCAGCAGCCTATTATTAACTCATGTTCTTAGTTTCATTAACATAAAATCATATATAAATAATGTCCATATATTTCCAATATAATGTGCATAATTAACAAAACATATAAAATATATACAACGTAAAAAATTTAAATCACAGTCAAGTTTTTTTTTTTTTTAAGGCTTCTCAACGCATGTCCACTCAATATCCAAACGAAACAAGTGTGAAACATCATCATCAAAATCATCAATCTCCTCCACCGGAGGCAAACCCTTTGTGAAAGATGGAATATGGGTGCAATCTTCAACATCTTCTTGGCCATCCAAGATTATTCTTGGCTTCATTGGCACAACTAAATATAACTCTAAATTGTCGAGATCCGTTTTATAAAATACTTGTACTGCTTGCGACACCATAATAAAATGATCATTTTTATATCCCAATCGCCTAAATTCCACAACTGTCACGCTGTCACTATCAATCTTAACACAATTTTGTCAGCCCACTTGTATTTAAAGAGTGCTATGCACAATCCGTAATAATCAAGTTCTCAAATTTCTTCAATGAACTCAAAGTAGTTCATAGAATTGTATACCAGATTCTTGTGTTTGCAGAGCAAATACACATACACTCGGCTCGAAGGGTCACACCACTAATTTGGATAGGATGCTTCTCATTTCTTTTGCGAGTGTAAAAGTGATAGCCATTAACAAAATATGATGTATATCTTTTAACTATCGATGACGGACCTCTAGATAGCTTCATTTAAGTCTTGTGAAACACCAGCCTTCATATGCAAATCTTTTTCTTATCTACTCCCGAAATATCCGGTTGTGCTCATCTTGAATCCATTTCTCGCTTCTTTCTTTTCTTGGATTTGCAACTCCTAATTTTGTCATGTGAACCTCAATGAAAGGCTCCACTTCCTTGGCATTATGCAAAACATACAAAGAAACTTTTTCCCATTCATCTTGATTTATTGGTGAAGGAACACCCACGGATAGTCCTTTTGACGTCAATAGCCCACTCTTTGGCAACCCTATTGGTTCCGCGTTGGACAAATACTCAGAGCAAAATTCAACCGATTCTTCCGTTATGTAGTTTTCCATTATACATCCCTCCGGCCTACTTTGATTTTTCACATAACCCTTCAAAACCTTAACGTATCTTTCGAAAGGATACATCTACCTCAAATGCACCAATCTACATAACTTAACTTCCCGAACTAAGTACACCGTTAGATGGATCATTATATCAAAAAAGGCTGTTGGGAAATACCTCTTAAGCGTGCACAATATCATCACCAACTCCGATTGTAACGAATCTAGCATCAGTGGATTAATTACCTTGGAGCATATTGAATTGAAAAATGAGCATAACTTCATAATTGAATATCTCACATTTTTTGTTAAAACTCCTCGCAATGCAAAAGGTAATAATTGTTATATCAAACTATGACAATCATGTGTTTTCATTCCAACAAGTCTCAAATCCTTTATCGACACCAACATTTTGAAATTGGAAGAGTACCCACTTGGCACTTTCACAGAAGCAAGTCATTCACAAAGCTTTCTCTTTTCTTGTCTCGATAATGTGTGCTTTGCCGGAGTAAGTAAGTGTCATTTGATCTTTTATTGGGGAGCAAATTTGTTCTAATCTTCATCTCTTCAAGATCCAATTGTGTCTTTTCACCATCTTTAGTTTTATTCGGAATATCAAGCAACGTGTCCACTATCAATTCACAAACATTTTTTTCAATACGCATAACAATAAGCAATGACGAATGTAAAGTGACTTCCAATATGGAAGTTCATAAAAGATTGACTTCTTCTTCCATGGTCCATCGATAACTGGATCCTCACATTTTTTTTTTCCAAAACTACTTTCACATCTTTAACCATCTCAAATACAACTTCGTCAGTCAAAATCTGAAGAGCGGTTCTTTCTTCGGTATTACCATCAAAAGCCTTCTTCTGTTTGTGGTATCGATAATTTTTGGCCAAGAATCTCCTGTAACCAAGGTAAACGGTTTTCCTACCATTATTCAACTAGATGGAAGATGTTTCTTTCATATAAATGGGACAACCTATAGAACTCTTCACATGATAACCAGATAGGTTGCCAAGTGTAGGAAAGTCATTAATTGAACAAAGCAACATTGCACAAAGATTGACCATATCTTCACGATAAGAATATCTAACTTGTAAACCATCTTCCCACAAGCTTTTTAGGTCATCGATTAATGATACCAAGTACACATCAATGTCATTCCCCGATTGTTGAGGGCCTAAGATCAATAATGTCAACATCAAGAACTTCCGCTTCATGCATAATTCTGGAGGGAGATTGTAGTTGACATGTATGACTGGCCAGGTACTATACCTATTACTCATGTTACTATGTGGGTTCGTTGTGTTCATCGACAAATTGAGACGTAAATTCCTTGATTTTGCACCAAAATCTAATGATTGTCATCAAAAGTCTTCCATTGTAATGCGTTGGCTAGATGCCTAAGCTTGTGATCATCAACACATTTATCTTGATGCCATGTCAAATTCTTAGCATGCTCAGCATTACAGAATAAATGACGTAAACGTGAAGCCGGTGGAATGTACCATAACACTTTCACCGACATTCCTTTGCTACCATTCGATGGCATCTTGCCCTTTTTCCATTTTGACCTATTACAAACCGGACATTCATCTAAATCTTCATATTCTTTTGGTAAATGATGCAATCATTTGGACAAGCATGTACCTTTTCATATTCCATTCTCAAAGTTCTCAATGTCTTCTTCGCCTCATACATACTAGGTGGCATTTTGTTATTCTCCGGTAGAACATCTTTTAGAAATTCTAAAAGAGTCATGAAACTAAAATTCGTCCACCCTCCCGATGTTTTCATATTTCATAATTTAACCAATGCCCCTAATTTTATATATTTTGTACATCCGACATACAAGGGCATTTCGGCATTATTAATCATTGCCTTAAATAACTCCGGACAGTGCACAAAATTTTCTACCAAATCATTTATCATATTGAACATTTTATCACCAACGTCTTCCTTAACAATAGGGTCTTTACCTTTAGTACTCGTCGATATATATTTAATATTAAAAAAATCTTCACCGTGTAAATTCCATGTTTGGTAAGAACAAATAATCCCATAAGCATGCAAATGCCCTCTAACATCATCAATGGAATGAGATCTATGATTGTCATAAATCTAACATGGACACAGAATCTTATTATCTTGTATGTGAGCTTTGACAAATGACAAAAATGCTTCAACACCATCTTCATATACTTTAGACAATCTATCAAACCACATCTATTTTATATCCATGATTTGCAAATCCTAAATCAAGAAACCAAATTAAGTTTTAGGACTCAAGGTGTATATAATTGTCCATGCATGCATATCATTTTCATTTAGTTAACACCAGCCCATTAATTAATTGAACAATTAACTAAAAAATAAAAAAAAATAAAAAAACGTAACAAATTACTAAAAATACAAAAAACCAGGGGACAAATAACATTTCATGATCACTTAAATTAACACCCATTATTACACTATTTAACGTATCAAAGGCAATCCCAAAACATACAAAATTAATCTAAAATCATAAAAAATAAAAAAAATACAGAGGAAAACAACAAAAAGTTAAGTTAATGATCATGACTTACAAGAGAGATTGATGATGGATGGTAGATGGTGGTGGTGACATCCAATAGTGGTATACTGACTATTTTCGGAACGATCTAATCTAATCTTAGCTACTACAGCTGCTATATTGATGTGGAAAAATGAAAGCAATACTCGGTTTTGTTTGAATTTATCGTGAATTTTCCATGACGGTATTTTAAAAAACGGTCATGGAATCAAAGCTTCTACGACGGTTTTTTAGAAACCATCGTGGAAGCTTTGGCTTCCATGATTGTTTTAAGAAAATGTGTTATGCTCCATGTTTTTGCCGAACTTTCGATAACTGTTTTTTAAAAACAGTCGTAGAATCCGCATTTTGCAGTAGTTTATGGTGGATTTTTAAAATTTTTTACCAAAACCAATAGGATTGAACAAACTTGGTAGAATTTCCGGTCATGAAGCAATACTCCTTTTCATTACTATCTCGTCGTTTTCAATCCTGAAAACCCTTGTTTTTATAGAGAATTCCTAAAATAGAAACAAAAACACAGATAGTTGGATAATGGCTCTTCTTAGTCCATTAGACTTAGCTTAGACCTTAGTCTTAGCTTTTAGTCTCTTAGTCAAAAATTGCTCCATCAATCAAATATTTATAACCACCGATAAATATTTAATTAATTAATTTTTGGCAACCATTATTCTTAATTTAAATAAAAGATTATCCATATCCATAGATAATTATCAATTTATTTAAATTCAAATTCATAGAAAATATCTAATCCAAGATATTATCTTGTTTACTTTTAAATTCAAATTAAATTGTGATCTTTATCCAAAGATAACAAATTTAAATTTCAAATATTATCATCAAATCCAAGATAATAATTATTTGAATTTCAAACAATTTCTAGAATTAAAATTTCCGCTACTGGTAAAATTAATTCTTCACAAAATTATTTGAATCAACCTAAGACTGCATCATCTACTAGATAAGTGTAGTCCCTAACTGGGATTAACCCTTTGGCCTACACCTACACCCATGGGAGAGGGGTGACGTTTTTCTTCTTCATCTTGTCCCATCCAGGACAGTCCTAGCATAGTGTTGGAATGCTAGAAATTATTCCTTGACGTTTTTTGGAATTTGTGAGCTAGCAAGGGGACCTGATAGACATATAAATCAAAGCTAAAATAATATTAGATAAATTAATTAACCTAAATCAATTTATCCATATCATTAAACTTCATAACTAATCCACTATAAGTGTGAAGCTAAACTCTTTGATTTTATACCATATTATGAAAGCTCATTAATAGGGCTTTTGTCCATGACAAATATTGTGATATAAAATCCCTATAGGATATTCATAATCGAGATTAAGGTTAAAATTCCGTTTTATCTTCTCAATTATTTTATCATTAAAGTTTTTTTCATTTCATCCTGATCAAACCCTACTTATGAAATCCTCTATAAATAGCAAACCATTTAGTAAACTAATAACAGAATGGCCGAGATCTCTTATTGTTGAATCAAGTCTCGAATGACACTTTAAGAGAATTTCATTGACTCTCGTAAAAGAGCTATGGATTTTATATCCATGAATAATGTTATCATCATCCATGCAACGCCTCCAACTTATCGAATAAAAGTTGTCATTCCTTCAGCGCCTACTCCTTTAATAAATCAAAACATACATCACATAAATATGCAGTCATTTATCCACTCAAGATTAAGATGTCTATAAGAATAATCGTCAAAGTGAATTGATTTATCTTAAATAGAATTATTACATTAAATCAATATCACTTTAAGTCCGGTCCAATACGTATGATAAACCCCTTATATATATATCAATGTTTCTACTCGAAAAGCCCTATTCCAGTAGTCAAAATAAACTATCCCACACGAGTGGAAGTAGACAAACATTACAGTCTTACCGAAATCAAAGTGCCCACCTTTGCTTCACGACTGTGGACTCTCAATTTAGATTATTACTTCAATATTATATCTTTCTGCATACTTCCTTATGCATTATATTAAAGTTCTTATATTAATAATTTTGGTGTTATTTGCTTGTAACAAATCTATACTAATAAAAGTATCAAGGACATCCAATATGCGAAATAAATAAATAACCTTTATTGATAGATAAATGTCAAAAATCATGAACAAATTTTCACTTTAAGGCAATAATCTTAATACCCCGACCCCAACCCCCGTCCCAAAACCTGACCGTGACCTTTCTCTCGAAACTCAAAACTTGACTCTGGCCTCAAAACCAGACCTTGACCCGTATCCAGAAACCAGACCCCAACTCTGACCCCGACTTCGACCCTAACCACTAATTTCGACCACAAACCCCTTCCCGAAACCCAACCCCCGACATTGAAATATGAACCCAAACCTGTCTCGAAATCCTTCCCGACTACACCCCGAAACCCAACCCTTGAGGCCCGATCTAAAACATGATCTCGACCATTATCCCAAAACCCAACCCCCTTGACCCCGAAACCCAACCCCAGCCATTATACCAAAACCTGACATCGACATTTGTCCCGAATTCTAACCCTAACCCCGATCCCAAAACCCGATCCTAATCCTGACTCCGACCCCTATTCTAAAACTTGACCAGACCTTAAAACCCGGTTTTGACCTTCGTCCTGAAACCCAACCCCAACTCTGACCCTAACCATTATATCGAAACCCGACATTGACCTCTGTCCTAAAACCCGACCCCAACCATTGTATCGTAACCCGACACCGACCCTCGTCCTGAAACCAACCTTGACCTTAAATCCCGAAACCCGACCCCGACATCGAAACCTAAACCTGAACCCGTGCTAAAACGCGACTCCTACCTCCGTCCCAAAACTCAACCCATTCTCGAAACCTAACTTGGACTTTCGGCCCAAAACTCTACATAAACCTGATCCTGAAACCCGACCCCATCCAAAGACCTGATCCCAACTCCAACCCAAACTCTGACCCTCAACCCGAAAACTATCCCCGACCCCCGTCCAGAAACCCAACCCCGACCCTGATTACGATTCCCGTCCATAAATTTGACCCCAACCTTCGTATTGAAATCCATGATATTTTATTTTTTAATATAATTATTTAGATTAAACTATACAATATAACCTAATACAAAGGTTTTTTCTCGTATAAATATTACAGTCCGTATTATATTAATTTTTGAATTCGTATTAAACTATACAATGCAAAGATAATGCCAAATAGGCATGACTCTGTGCAAGGGTCGGGGGGGGTGGGGGGCAGGGGGCACGTGGTCCCCCTTAATTTTTTGAAATCTAAATTTTACCCCCATATTTTCTTAAAATTTTGTAATTTGTCCCCAGTCAAATGTTTTTTTTTCCCAATCAAATGTGCCCTATAAGACTCAAATTATTCTTATATTTTAATACCATATCCAACATTTGATTCTTTTTTTTTTTCCTCCTAATTTCTTTATCTACTTTTCTTTCTATTTTTTTAACTTTTTTTTTTTTGAAAATTTACTAATTTTAAAATTATCAACAACTTGAATATTTGTGGGTATAAGTTTTTATTTATTAGTAAAAAGAATTACCATTAAAATAAAAAATGATGGTGTAGATTGCAGAATAAATTTGAGTAAAATTTAATTTTTAATTTAAAAACTACAAACAAAATACAATAAATCGCGAGACTCAACTTATTTTGAAATGTGCCCCCACTTAAAAGTTTTTTTTCCCCCCTCAAATGTGCCCTACAAGACTCAACTTATTCTTATATCTTAAAACCATATCCAACATTTGATTCTTTTTTTGTTTCCCCCTAATTTCTTTATTACTTTCCTGTCTAATTTTTTAAAAACTTTTATGTGTTTTTAAAAGGTTTACTGATTTTAAAATTATCAACAACTTGAATATTTGTGTGTGCAAGTTTTTATTTATTAGTAAAAGGAATTACCTTTAAAATAAAAAAAAATGGTGGTGTAGATTGCATAATAATTTTGAGTAAATTTAATTTTTAATTAAAAAATTGCAAACGACAACCAACAAATCATGAGCTAGAAACTTCTATTTATGATAACATTTGAGATAAAGTTCAAGAATAAATTTTACAATATTTTCAAAATATAAAACAATATGTCATAGTTATTATATAGTAATAAGCATGAACAAAAAATTTCTTTAAAAATAAAAAAATTTACTTTTTATCATATAAAGTTATCAATTTCAAAATTTTTCTCCTTACGTGTGCCCCCACTAAAATAAATTTATAGATCCATCATTGGTGCAAACATTGTATTATTTTAAATAATACAATACGGAGTGTTAATACGGTGTACCAAACATACCCTTATAGTCCAAAATAATTATCATGTCATTTTCACTATGATGCAGAAAGCTTATAGGTTTTGTAATCTCATTGTAACCATTTATCCGTTTATATTCGATTCAGCTTATGGGAGTAAGATCACTGAAATTAACATTAAGTGCTAATTTGGTTCCAGTACATTAATTTTGGGGAGGGAAAGAAAAGTATAAATAGCTGTTTTCAATAAATAATTAAAATAATTGTAAAGTTTTTAAAGTAAATACTAGTAAATTTTCTATTTATTAGAAATAAATTTGTTATTTACCTAATAAATCGGGTATTTACATAGTTAATTTGATATTTACTTTTATTATTTACTCTAAATATTTATTACTTACTGAAAATTATTATTTATCATCACCGATAATTTTAGTTCATCCCATCAGTTCAAAATATAACATTTAACAGTGTAGAAAGTATAGGATATGTATTTGGGCAACAAGTTGATAAAAAGAAGCACAATATTAAACTTGGAACTAAAATAAATGGTTGACATTTTTCTTTGTCTTAATCAGTGGGCCGGTGGGTAGAAAAATTCCTAGTGGAGTTGGACTCTACGTTGAAAGAGTTAGGAAATGACACACTCAGAAAAAACAATTTTAATATGGTCAACATGTATTATTTTATTCCTCGTGGCGTTTGCTTGGCTTTTCTTTCTTTCTTTCTTTCTTTAAAAAAAAAAAAAAAGAAAAAAAGAAAGAAAAAGAAAAAAGAAAAGAAAAGGAAGAGAGAGACAATTTGCACCACTCAAACAAAAAACTTAACTATTCTAATCATTCTTTTACATGAATAACTTTTGTGCTAGTGATAAATCATAATTTTCTTTTTGATTTCACCAAAAAGTGTCGCGTGCAGTTGCACGATACCACCGAGTTTGTCGCCTTCCAATATATACTTTTTCACCAATTATATACATGTGTGTGTGTATATAAATATATATATATATATATAGGTATACACATATATAGGTAGGTGACTTGTGTAACCCTTTGACACTTGCTAGCCTTTGATGAAGCTTTCTACAATGAAAAGCTTCAAATCATGTCTAAGATAGGACAGTGGCTTCCACCAAGGCAAAATATTATAATGGAGGTCTTATCTTATTGGTCTTTTAGGGCACTGAAATATGTCTTATACACACCTAACTTTTTTACTGGGTTTTTCTATTTTATTTTTCTTCAATGTATATACGTATATATTGTGAAATTCCCTTTTTTAGAAACATTTGGAAATTGAGATGCTTTTTTTTTGGTACACTTGGCATCGTCTTATTGGACAAACAAATGACCTATTCCCTTAAAATTTGGAGGGATGGTACAGGCCGGCCTAAGGTGCTTATGATAATGATATAAATAAAAACAAAGTGCTTTGTCACTTGCTTTTTACTAAATAAAGTCGAACAAAACTATTTTAATTGTCATAATTTAGCAGAAAGCTTCTAGCTTGGTCCAATTCCATCACAATTAACTGTGCATGGATCATATAAAGTTTGTGGAAACTATTTTAATTAATATAGCGCTCTAACTTTTTCATAATATTGCCCGAATGGTCAATTTGTGTTTGGTCACGAGTAATATTAGCCACTCGAAAAATATAAATGGACAAAAAGTTGGATAACTTTGTCTTTGTGCACCACCCAGAGAAAAAACAAATCCCCTTCCTGTAGTATATTTGCCCAGAAATGCGTAATTAGATTTCTCCTTGGGGAAACATGTTTTTTCCGTACGTGTGGAAGCTGGATTCACCTAATGTAATTCTATCTCATTCTTTTTTATGACGTTTTTTTTTTTATTCCTTTTTTCTTTTGTATTTTTCATTTTTCAAATTTTGTTTTAGGGTTTGCTAAGTTCATGAGAAGGAGATTGAATCACAAATCAAGTGTTTTTCTTTTTCTTTTTTTTTTTTTTCATGCTAGGACGTCTTTGTTTACTTTCTTGCACACTTGAGTGTCGTGATATATATATAGATAAGCAAGGAACGTACTATATATATAAAGATAAGCAAGGGTTCCTGTACTAATACTCTTCCTTTATGCTACTTGTAACGTGATTTGTGCTATATCATATTAATCAGGTGATATAATATTTTTCTATGATACTTGTCCATACACCATCTAAATAGTACATGTGACAAGATTCAAAATAAAAAGTTACATTTAAATCAACTTGTTGTGACAAGTGTCTAAATAAAAAGTTACGAGTGTTTAAAGGGGGGGGGGTGAGCTTGGGTTGGGGCTTGTCGGCTTCGAGGGAGGGGGGGCGCCTTGGCTCGAGTGCTCAAGGGGGGGTAGATTAGTCGGCGTGGGGGGGGGTGTTGGGGGCCCGGCTTGTCGGTGGGAGGTCCTCAGCCAAGGAGCTTCACCGGAGGCCGGGGAGGGAATGGGTGTTTTACACATTTCTTTTTAATTTGTTTTTTAAAATTTTTTAGTTTATGTTAGTATGAAATAAGGTGCATTATAACTATCATAAATAAATAACATGTCAGCTATTTAATTACATCTTAATGATTTATAATGAGCTCTATTGATAAGTTATATAAATGAGATTTTACCAAAAATTTACCCTAGTTAGTATCATAAGTGAAGTTCCTTTTATACACAAGAAAAAAATTCAAATTAGAAACTCAAATAGTTAATCTCTTTCCTCAACACCCACAACCCCCCCCCCCCCCCCCCCCCCCCCACCACCACCCCCCGGCGCAAAAAAAAGAAAAGAAAAAAGAAAAACCTAGCAAATGGATGATCTCACCTTTTAAAGTGCCGTTTCCCGAGCAATTGATCATTTGTGAAATATTATATATGCAATAATGTGTGACGTACGGCACTATTTACTTGTCCTTATCGTCAGCGCGTGCTCTATTGTTGCTGTACAATATAATTGTTAAATAAGCCTACTTCTATTGATATGATGTATATCGATTACATGAATTATAAAGGGCCGAGTAGGAATATATATATATATTTGGCTAAAGAGTAGGAATACTGTAGACAAAGATGAATTCGACTTAATAATAAGATATTGTGGTTAGTTTTTAATCTATTACTGCGTGGCAAAGGAATGTGCGTGCCTATAAATAATGAACCTATTTTCAGTCACCTGTACTTTTTCTTTCTTTGCTTGTAGAAATAAATAAATATATAAGTTGGTGACATACATATTTTAATGATAAATATTTCGAATTTAACTTTATTTTAAATGTAAAGTTTAAATCTCTTATCTCAACTTAAAAAAAAAAAAAAAAAAAAAAAAAAAAAAAAAAAAAAAAACTGCATAAGCAAAATTGCTATTTGGAATCGAAAGGTTAAACCAACATTGAATCATGAGAGGTCAAAGAGGTCAGTATTCCGTAAATATTGGTATAACCAAGTAGTAATTCATAAACGAATACACAAGAAAATATTCAATCTATAGTTGTATCAATATTTATTTTATGTCGACCAATGAATCCGCGAAAGTTCTATCACAATTCCTTCTATTTTATTAAAGAATAACTTTTTCCATAAAAAAAAATATAGGAGAAAATTACATTATTATGTTTTTTAATTTCAATTCATTCTCAATTCATCCCTCTCCATTTAAAATTAAAAAAAAAAAAAAAAAAAAAAAAAAAAAAAAGGTAAATTGCATAGGTATACATCCTGAACTTATCATGTAATTACAATTTGTACATTGAACTTTTAACTTTAACAGTTTGCAACCTGATCTTACAAATCTCTAACATTCTATACTCCCCCATTGATAAAAATATCAAGGTTTTTTTTTTTTTTTTTATGAGAATTAATATTTGACTTGCGTATAGGTTGTCAATTAAGAACATAAAAGATCTTATCAACTTTAATCTAAATTCATATTTAAACAAATTTAATATAAAATTTCTTAATGTGTTAAAAGTTAATTATAGAGTTTAACCTTAATAAGTTGGGTTATAACAGGTTACATTGATCATTCACTCCATTAATCAACAACTCATTTGCAAATCACATGTTAATTTCCTTCAAAAGATTAATATTGTTATCAATGGGAGGTATTAGTTACAGATTTATAACCGCAAGGTACAGATTTATAACCGCAAAGTTAAAAAAAAAAAATTTTTGATTAAATAATGAAATTTAGAATTGTCAATGAACACTAAGGCCCGCTATGGTCTCCTTCGAGTAGATTCAGTCCCTCACTATAGATGCTCGAGGATTTTACTGATGTCTGTTTCTCAAGATAAAATGGCAAATGAGCGAAGATCGTGCACCAAATGATAACCACATCAGCAAACCGAACCCTATTTGAAATATATTGCACACCAACGAACACAAGAAGAAAGAAAGACAGATGATATTTTGGTATATGTAGACACTAGAATGGGGCTTCCCTTTATAGGCAATTAGGAAAGAATTTCTTTGCTGCCAAAACGTTTTGGCTGATGAGGCTAATGAAATTTGGAATTAATCTTATTAATTTGTAAAACGTGTGTTTATAACCTTTATGTATTAACTGCTACCTGCACACACGTCCTTTGGCTCGTCGTGATTTTGCATTCGAGGATTTGCAACCCCTAGACCTACGCACGTGAGAGAGCTATGTTTATTTGGTTACCAATAAACAAATGTGCATTTCCTTGTAAACCTATTGGAACTTTCATCTCTTTCCCATGTGGAACAGGAGTTTTTTCCATTTCCTTTTTCCTAATTTTCCAACTTTATAGGTGCACTTTTGAAAGTCAATTTCTTATTCACCTGTTCATCATTTTGAGTATATAAATATTCGATTTTGATCTCCTTATGGAGTAGAAAATGAATCCACCTTGAACCAACACTAATACGAAGTAAGTCTCGTTCAAATTTGAGCCTCAAAATGACCATTAAAAGGGTTTTTATAAGCCATTTTCCGACAGTTTCTACTAACAGGGGCAAAAAGAAGAAGTAATAAAAAAGTAAAAGATATAATTATATAATTAACCATCTTTTTATAAATTATGAAAAAGTATCCCTTCTCTTTTGAAAAAGGTTTAATAAAAACAATATTTTCAGTGGACAAAATTTATAAATTAATAAAAATTGGCCTTGATAATTTATATAGTCAATGTCTTAATATTTAACTAAATAAAAAATAATTAAAGAGCTTTAAATTCAAAAGTAATGAAAAACACCAAAACAAAAGAAATTGAAAAGGAACCTTCACTTTCTCTCTCTCAAAGTTCTCTCCTATACAGTGAATCTCTCCATGACGAGTAGCAACTCCAACAAGCTTCTCTCCCATTGTCATCCCAACCCTTCATCATAATCCTAATCATCTTTTTCTTACACTACAGAAAAGATGAACTTTTAATCACAACATTTTCTTATAACAACTTTTAGTCATAATATTTTTGTGTGACCAAATGTCACTTTTAGTCACAACATTGTGACTAATGTCCTATTAATTACAAATAGTTGTTATGACTAAAACTTTTGGTTATGAGATTCTTAGTCACAGGAACAGTTTTAGATACGTTGTGACTAAAAACCTTGTGGTTAAAAGTTTTAGTCACAATAACAATTTATAAAAATTTCTGACTAAATGTATTTTAGTCACAACCTAGTGACTAAAGGTAATATTTAATCACACAAAATGTTATGACTAAAAGTGTTACAAAAAAAATACTGCGACTAAAAGTCCTCTTTTTTTTTTTTTTTTTAAGTGTTTTGTTGTTCAAGGTTGTTTATTGCATGAAAATTTGAAGGAGCTGAGCTTTTTGTGTGTCTCCGTGCCTGTCGTAGGCGAGATCCAGCTCGTAATGGCATTACCTCATAGGGAAACGCTATAATTCAGATGCCAATGGTGTTTTCTCTATGAGAGTTTGAATTTAATTAATAAACAAACAAAAATTTCCCTTTTTTAATTTGGAGGAGGAAATGATTTTTTTTATTCTTTTAATGTTTTTAAAATCCTTGTACTTTAATGTTTTCTTGTTTAATTTTATATTTTAATAATACTGTTTTAAATGATATTTTATATAGATTCTTAAGGACCACCAATGCATATTGGATACTTTTTTATTATACATTTATTTTTTATTACAGGGATACATTTTTTAGGATTTGGAATAAAAGAATTATTCTCCTACAGAAAATGAATTTCGAAAAATCCTCCGTTCATTCCTTCCATCTTATTGGAATATTCAAGTTCTGCCACTTTACGTCATAAATAAAAAATGTTTTACAAGATCAAAAAACAACACAAGAGTTCAAGTATAGCTAATAATTACACATGACTTCATGACAATAAGCTGCAGATTTCAAATCAGCCCAATCCCAAATACAGAATAATATATTTGTAAATAGCTCTTGACAATCTGCTATACGTACTATTTTATATATTAATTAATGAAAAAAATAAACATTAAACTAAAAATGCTTTTTTTTTTAGCTGCCGGAGAAGCATAATATTTCATAAATATAATACGTGTGGGAAGTATGAAAGTATACCGTTTATTTTAATCTTAGTTATAGACAAATATTAGCATATATAAAAATGGGACCAAATATTGAGAATAAAAAAACATTAAAAAAAAGTAATTCCAAATGAACTTTCTCTCTCATTTAAAAAAAAAAAAGTATTGTTGTTAATCAAAATTCTAAAATCTTAAAATGCCTTTTATAGTCTGTGACTAGTACTATCATTAACAGTACGTAATGAAAAAAAATATATTAAAAAAACTTTAGATCAAAATAATTTCAAATTTTTTGGAAAAAAAACCCAGAACAAAAGAACTTCAAAAGGAACCCATCTCTCTTGTAGCAATTATGTTGTCTTATCAGCCATATTCGGCCTTAATTAAGGAGGATTTGTGAAATCCATCGTCAAATGTCGCATCATAGGATCACATTAAAAACCATCTGAAAAACTGTCGTGAAAAATCCAAAATCCATTTCTTGGCTATCAATTTCGCGATGGGTATAATCATGTACAAAAGGCAGAAGATATGTGGAAGAGGAAAAACACCTTTTGAAACCCTAACAAACCAACCTTGCTACGTCAATCTACAGAGGTTTTTTACTCAACCAAAATGCGCCTATTACATTGTAGTACTTTTTACAGAGCCATGTATTTACTTCCTAAACTATATACCAACCTCTTTGGCACATAAAGTGGGAACATTAAAGAGTTTTTTTTTTTTTTTCCTCTCTAAAGCAGAAATAAATGTTTAGTGGAGCCTGATGTTGAGTGATGTAGAGAGCCACTTGATGGAAACTCCCACCAACTAGACCACGCTTCCAGACTTTCATGCAAATTGGCTAAAGGAAGGGGGGAATAAAAGTCCGTTACATTTTTATATAAACCTAACCATACACAATGTTATTTGGAAAATGAGAAGAAGATTATGTATGAAGGTATGAATCTATGTGTGTATGTATTTATGTGTGTATGTATGAATGTATCATGTATATATGTATGTATGTACCTGTACATGTAATGTAATGTATGTATGTATGAGACCAACCGGCTTACACCATTTGGGGATTAGGGTTTCGCTCTACTGGGGTTTCTCCAACGTGAAAATCAGGCTGTTGACATCATCATTCTTTACCTTTATTGTCCAGGATTAAATAACATGACGCTTATTTTTTCAACAAATATATATATATATATGTGCATATAATTCAATCTTCCCATACAAACAACTATAATAATAATTGTAAGTTCTACCAACCCTATTGAATGAATCTACTTTATAAAAATGCCAATTACTTAACTCTAATTCATCTTTGTCATCGGAAATGGAGTATACATAATTTCAAGCATGGTTAATTATTGAAAATTATGTCCCTAGTATAACACTTAAAATAAAATAGCCCCATTCAACTTTTCATGTGTGATAAGGACCGCTGTATACCTCAAATATGATTCTTGCTAACAATTTATTGTCAAGCCCAGTTTCACCTCTATCCCCCAGTTATTGAGGGTCCTAAACAATTTATCATGCAAAATTATTTCCCCTAAAAAAGTGAAAAATTAATTATGAAAAATTAATTAAGCAAAATAATGTCATCTATCTTCCCGAGGGCCTAAATGATTTACCAAAACACAAAATTAATTAAGCAAAATAATGCAAGGTGAAATTACATTTTTTAATAGAAAAATATAACTTACATAGTAATTAGGTTTTTGAAGACTTCGTGTTGTGTTAGGTGGGCCTAGAAGCCGAAATAGAAAACGCAGTAGATTGATTTGTAAAACTTTTCCAAAACACCGCGAGTACTACTCATGATTTTAAATAAAATAGTCAAACAATCACTATAATTGTAGATATGATTGGGAACAAATATTTACGAGAAGGACCTGAAAGAACATGCGTATATTTTCAGAAATAAACATACAATGTGAGCGTGCATTATGTGAATTCAGAAATAGAGCTAGGTTCATATTTTCTATTGCACCTCTCTAGTTAATTTTTTTATCCACGGGTGCAGTTCATACTCTAATGGACTCTCTATTTATGAATAAATCGAAGTGGGGACTTGGATTTAATTTGATATCCGATATATGAATTAAAGTTAAGCACTCTAATCCTAGTTACCCGAATTATTAATGCATCATTAGAATACCATTAATCTTCAATATATTAATCAAGTTGTGGATTTTATAGCTTTCCTCTCACTTCATATAATATATATCTTCAAAATATCGAGCTTTTGAGTTATAAACTAGTATCATCCATTGACAGATTAAAAGAAATGCATACATGAACATGTGAATTTCACTAATCACTAAAAGTTGAAGTTCATCCATAAATTGGCCATCTAAAAATAAATCAATAGTTTTTAAATTGAACAACTTATAAGATTTCAGTTAAATGGCTTATTTTAGCTTTGAAACTCTTTCGAACTTCGCTCACAAAGAGAAAAAGCCTTTTCTATATAAAATCATTATTATAAATTGTCATAATTTCCATCAAATTAGTCCATCCCACATTTTAAGGTGACAATCTCCATCTCTACTGTCAACTTGAAGATGTAAAGCCATAATTGTCCACTTATACAATTCATTCGTGATGCCATGTTTTCTTACTTTCTTGCCGGTTAACGACGAAATCAAAATTACTATGAGTCGTGGCTACATATGGATTAGTAGAAAAATATGTAAGTTAAAAAGAAAGATAAAAATGAGGGGAGTTTGGAGAGGGCTATATGTAAATTCACACAACAGTAGATATAATAAAAAAAAATTAAAAGAAAAAAAAAACAGTTAAAGAGAGAGAGAGAGAGAGAGTTGAGGGGGGACTTAAGTGCCCCCAAGCATTAATTGGCTTTCGTCCAAGCATATGTCCGTTTTTTGCCTACGAACAATTAGTGTCATGTCTATATCCACATGAAAAGACGATTTATGGTTTGACGGCAGCGAGAATGACCATTGTCCAGCAATGTAAACAAGAAAACAATATGTAAGAGACTTAGACCAAAAGGTTTTCTCATTTAAAGAGTAAATACAAAAATAAAAAATAAAAATAAAAAAGAAGCAAATAGAGAGAGAGAGAGAGAGAGAGAGAGACACCAACTTGAGCAACAACAGTAGGAGAACCCTAAACCAAACTCTTTTCTGGCCCGCCTCTCTCTCTCTCTCTCTCCCCCCCGTTTATAATAATTGCCCACGAACGTTAGTGGAATACTCAGGCTGCATATTTAATTGTCTCCCTCATAATTGATTTTGCATACAAAGAAAAGGCCTCCCGTATGCCACCACCAAGTTTTGATCACATCTCTCTCTTCTTAAATCCCTCATTACCTCTCCACCAAACGAATAAGGGAAACAAAATACAAAGAAATAACACAAAGAAAGCTCATTATCTCCCTCACAAGTACCAGAGATCATCTCAATCAAACATGGCCGAAGAATGCGCCGAGAGTTGTTCCATCACAACTTATTCCTCGTCGGCGGTCGTGCCACAAAACAAGTGGTGGGATCTTCATGGAGCTGCTGGACCGGCAGCTCTCTCTTCATGGTGTAATAATAGTAATACTTCGCCTAATAGTGATCTTAATCCATGGCATCACCACCAAGCTGCTGCTCCACCTCCAAACCCTAGCTCCAACTCCGACGAGGATGTTTCGATCTCCACTTCCTTCACCAACGCCTCGAACCACTCTGGCCTCACCGTCGAATCATCTCGCCGGCTTTTGGAGGCGGCTGCCTCTTCCAGCGACGACTTGATTGCACCGGAGCAGCAGGCGCCTTCCGATAGTCATATTTGGAGCCATGTCTTTTTGTGCGTATAAATTTTCAATTTCTTTTTTAATTTTTTGGGTTTCTTTTTGAAGTACTTTTTTATGAACCTAGTATCAAAGTTTGGAAGATGAAAAAGATAGCCAGCTAGGTGAAGATAACGCATTTGTTTCTACCACTCAAACTTTCAATTATTTGGTGCACTTCCCCTAAAATTTTTGATGTTGGTTTGAGTGGAACAAAGAATCTTTTTAGTTAATGCAAAATTAAAATAAAAAAATTCAAAGTCTTGCTTTAATGGGTTGGTGTGTTTACACATCGAGGACGTTTCACAGGTTAGGTTTTCCATTTTCCTTTTTTTTTTTTTTTTTCCCTAACTTGTTTCTTTTTTTCCATACATTATCTAAAAGAATTGCACGCACTGAATCAAAGTTGGAAACTATGAAAGAAAACACCTATGAGGTTTTTCATTTTTTTTTCTTGGAATATTTCTTAAGATGAATATTCATGCAGAAATGTTGGAAGTAATGGAGATTTGCAAAATCATCAAGACGTTGGAGAAAACTTCCTTGACATGTTATCGTCTTCGAAGACCATGTACGATCCGGCGTGCGATTACTTGAAGAAGCTGGACAGTTCTTGGGATCATGAATTAATCTCAAACTCTTCATCCACTTTCAACGGCTTTACAGATCACAAACCACTAAATAATGGCTTCAACGACGCCATGAATCATGTGGAAAACGAAAGGCTTACAAATAAGTTGTCAAGCCTTATTAGCACATGGTCCATTGCACCACCCGAACCCGAACTCAGCGCCGACATTAATCGCCACTTCAACCCTCAAACATGCAACATCTCCTTGAGTTCTTCAATGAATCAACATCACCTCCCACAATCACATAATCTTGGCCACATAAAACCGACGTTCGGTGATTCAGCCGGATTGTTTCCTCCATATTATTTTAGTACCTTGAAGGTTGAAAGCGGACATGGCGGTGGAGAGATGGAAGCGCCAGCTGCCGCCGCCGCCTCTGGAGCTTTACTGAGGAAAACGCTTAACGCTTCTAATAGGTACCAAGTTGGCCTCAACGGCTCCTCAAATATGGCTGTAGACAATGGGAAATACCATAATGGGATGACTCCGGTGGACTCGTATTCGAACTCGAAAAACTTTGCGGACGTTATATCTTTTGGCGGCCGATTAGGCAAGCCCTTAATCGGAAATATTGATGGACCGAATAATAACAAGCCTTGTGTTAAGTCTTTGAGTTTATCTGATTCTAAAAAACAAGGGCTTCAGACTTCTTCTCCACAGGTATGCACACTTACCCTCTTGAATCTGTTTCTTTTTTTTTTTTTTTTTTTTTAAATAATGTATTTGCTTAAGGAGAAATTTTAATGTTTTGTTTAGTACGTTGTGATAATAACTTGTATAATATAGTTTTCAGAAAGAAGATAACAGATAGGGGGTAGCAATAACTTGTATAATATAGTTTTCAGAAAGAAGATAACAGATAGGGGGTAGCAGTAACTGCACACCTAACTCCATCGAAAATATTGAAGAGTTCGAATCTACTATTCTTAGTTTAAAAAAATAATGATACTAAAAAAAAACAAAAAAACAAAAAAACAAAAAAAGGAGCTGGACTATAGGATTATGGCATTTCGGATTACTTGCCACGATCCACTCGGAAAAGCACAATATTCTTTACTATAACAGAATTCCCCCAATTAAAGGATTGACGTCTTATTTACTCCTGTATAGGATATAAATAAATTGTAAAAAGTTTCATCTAATTTTTTATTTTTTATTTTTTTTTCTCTTTGCTAAAGAAGTTCATCTAATTTAGGCCACCTTTTCAGTTTGCTTTTTGAATTTGGAAAAGTACATTGTCCCCTGAAACTTAGCAAATTTATTCTCCTTTTTTTCATGGACGGAATTGCAGCACTTAAATATTAAAACCTAATTAAAGTTTTAAAAAGCTAATAACTTTATTGTAGACTAATATCATAATAAAAAGTAGGTCTCTCAATATGAGATTCACAAATAAAGCAAAACTTTTATAGTTTAGTATTTAATAACAGTGATGTCTCCGATTATTTTTCTTTATTATATAATTTATGTGGCGTGTACAACAAGCTAGAGTACCGACTATAACTATTTGCCACTATATCCACTTACAAAAGCACTATCGATTATGACTTCTTTTTTTTTTTTTTCCCCCTGATGAGTATATAACTAATGTTTAGTGTAATATTATCAACTCCAAGTGAGAAAATTATTGAAGAATTTAACTTTTATACGTTTTGTGTCACATATATACACAGACAAGAAACAGTAGTGGAAGAGGACAGGGAAACACGAGCACTGAAGGGAAGAAGAAAAGGTCTGAAGATACTAATTCAGAAACAAGCTTGAAAAAACAGAAGCAAGAAAGTTCCACAGCTTCTTCAGAAAAGGTTTAACACAATAAATACAGAAAAAAAAAATTTTGTTTTATAAGATTATGTTTATCACTGCATATCATGATCTTGTAAAAACTCTTTTTTGACTTTATATATATATTTTTTAACAGGTACAGGCTCCAAAAGTCAAGCTTGGAGACAGGATCACCGCCCTACAGCAAATTGTGTCCCCTTTCGGAAAGGTTGATAAATCTCATGTAAAAAACCATTAAAAAAAATTATAATAACATAATAATGAAATAATACCATACAGGAACTGAATATTCGTTGGAAATTACCTTCACCTTATTTAATTTCTTCTTTTTGTCGGTTCATTTTTCAGACTGACACAGCATCGGTGCTATACGAAGCAATTCAATACATAAAGTTTCTTCAAGAGCAAGTGCAGGTGATTATCAATTTTAAAATATTGTTTTCAATTTCTTAAAGTAGAATAAAATAAAATAAAATAAAATAACAGAAATGTGCTGGTAAAGTATAGTCTTTGCAGATAGGTTTTAATATTGATGTTGGAATTAATACGTCTAATTTTATATTATACGTATTTATAATTGAATTGCAAAGTATTTTTAGGGCTAGAAAAGGAGTTGTGGCACGAGCCCCGAACATGATAATCTTTAGCTGTATGACTTTAAGCGCCCTTTTTCTTCCTCTGTTCACAACAAATTAGAAAACAGAGAACTAGCAGTCAACGGAGTGCCTCCAAAAATCAAACACGGCATCATAATATATGCCTATATATATATTTATATATATGTATGTATATGCGTAGTGAAGTTTACATTAAAAACACTACTGGTAGACATATTATACAATTGGAAAAGCACAACAAGACCATAAAGTATTAGTACGTGTAATTGCAACGAGGACTAACTTATTAATTAAAGTTCTCGCATGCAATTGTTTGTGTTATTATTCAACCTATCATTATCAGTGTTCCTGCCACGCATCAAAATTCTTTAATTTTATTAACAACAGCAAATCACAAAGTTTTGATTTGGGTACTTCTAAGCTTTCTAATTATCAAAATATTTTTTTTAAAGATCTATAAAGATATGTTTGGTAGAAAGGAAAAAAAATGAGGAGGAAATAGTACATCATCTAGATGTGAGGAATAGTAAAGGCGGGAGAGGTTTTTCTCGTATAATGTTTTGTATGTTTGGTATATATTCCCTCAACTAATCTATCTAATTCAAGAGAGATCGGAATCGGGGTATTTTAAAATATTCGTAATCCCTCCTTTAATCCTTTCTGTCTTATTTTCTTTCTTATTTTCTCTCATACCAAATAGTCATGAATGTCAAATAATTCCTTATACAAATCTCTTCACTACTCCTCTACTTCCTTCCACTTTTCTGAACTCCAACCAAACACACTCTAAGCATCCATGTCAAAATAAATACACCAGACAATGTAAAAATACTATAATTTATAAATGAGACCGTCAAAATTTAATCTAAAGACTACAGTTGGTAGTAAAAAAAAAAAAAAAGGAAAGAAACATGCTTTTTGGTACAATTTTCTAGAGTTTTTTAACTCGTTCAGCAATGCCTTCTGACAATTTTCTTTCCTTCAAAAAATGGCAGCTGTTGAGCAATCCGTACATGAAAACTAACCCGCATAAGGTACGTAAAATACTCATCTTTAGGTTTTTTACTGTTTCTAAAGCCAAAAGTATATGAATATATGAATATATATATATATATATATTATCATTTTTTTTTCATTGAATCTTGCAGGATCCGTGGGGAAGTTTGGATAGGAAGGACCATCTTAAGGGAGATAATTTAAAGCTTGATCTGAGGAGTAGAGGTCTTTGTTTAGTTCCGCTATCATGTACGCCTCAGATCTACCGCGAGAATACCGGATCCGACTACTGGACTCCGACGTACAGAGGCTGTTTGTACAGATGAATTTAGGTCTTCCATGCCTCTTTCTTTTCATATATATATATATATATATATATACACACACACACGTATATCTTCTATGTATGTATATGTATATTTCCTAGCTAGATCAAACTGATCAGTGAAAACTAGCTTGTTAAGAAGATTGCGTAAAGCCTTATGGACGTGAATATATCGATGGAGTACTCTATATATATAGTTGGTAGGTTCTTTGGTACTCATAATCTTCTTGTGATAAATGTATAAACTTTCATGAAATCACCTTCCTCATGCGTTTATTTTGTTTTACACACACACACACACACACACACACACACACATTGAATAATAAGGATTGTATGTTGGAGGTTTAATTAGAGAACGCTTTGGGCACAATATTTAATAGTCACCATTCACAAGTTAGTTGTCTTATGTTTGTTTAAAAGTAGAATGAGAAATAACATGACTTCAATAGAGACCCCGTGTAGGCTTTTCTATCGTGCCAATGATAAGGAAGTTACAATTATTTATTAGAAAAATTATCATTTTGGAACTTTAATTATTTTTCATCATATTAATTGGTGGACTGATATTTTTATGAGAGAATTCGAAGTTTAATGAACTCGTATTTTTAAATTATATTCTCTAACAACGTCACACTTGTTTTTTGAGAGATAAAAATATCATTTATACATTTTTCTAAAAATAAATGCATCTACGATTTTCAAAAAAAATAAATAAATAAATACCTCTATTTTTTTTTTTCTGGTAAAATAAACAAATACCTCAATACTAACATCTTTAATACGTAAATTTTTTTTCCCTAAAACAAGCTGAAGGTTTTATGAAGTACAAGATACCTATACAAGTGGTTCGAGGATATGTACTTTTCCTATTTGTAGTTACTTATAACTAACCATCTCGAAACCAGCATGGTCTTTTGGGGAAGTTTATGTATGTCGAATCTAAGGACTCAGAATTAAATGTGTATTTAACAGGAAGAAATTAGTGATAGATCAACTATATGAGGAAAATGGGGAAATTTAATTTATATATATGTCGAATCTAATAACCCAGAATTAAGGGTGTGTTTAATAGGAAGGAATGAGTGATAGATCAACTTTGTGAGTAGATAATGGGAAAAAATTAAGAGTATATTTAATAGGATGGAATAAGTGATAAGTCAACTAGATGAGGAAAATGAGAAAGTTTATATATGTCGCGTCAAAGGACCAAGATTAATAAGGGTGTGTCTAATAAGAAAGAGTGAGTTATAGTCAACTATGTGCTGGAATGGGACCCTGAAATAAGGGTGTGTTTAATAAGAAGGAATGAGTAATAGATCAACCATACGAGGAAAATGAGGAATTTTATATTTGTTGAATATAAGATCCTAGAAAATTTATAATTAGGACAAAGCCCAATTAGAAGTTGATTGGAATGTAATCGTGTAGCCTTGAGTCGATCTAGCATACAAAAGTGATGTGTAGAATAATAACATAATAAGCTATAGTGGTTCATCTTTAATGTGAGAGAGTTGTGTTCGTGTGACGCTTGGATAAATAGTACATGGAGTATTTGAGAATAATGGAGAGCTAGGGTCACTCAATAAGTGAGAATTTCATAAAACAATGGTAGCAAAAAGTGGGGGTGATTATGCTCTTTTATTTATAGGGAACTCCAATTAGATCAGATTTATCGATTTTCGTTACGATTTCATATCTGAATTTGAATGTAATGAACTCCTATAATAATCTGACATTTATTTAATATAACATATTTTTGTTAAAGTGTTTTAATAATTGAGAATTTTTTTATGAAATCACACATTGTTGTTACATTATTGTAAGTTATAGAATCAATTTTGTACTGCAATTCTCAATTTAAAATGTTACAATATGAACATCAAAATTTTAAAAAAGGATGGTTATTATATTGGCACATTTTTCTTAAATCTTTATATATCTTAATTCTTTATAATTTTTTTTTTCAAAATTAAATTTACTAAATATACGTCCTCGTTAATTCCAAAATTAGACCTAATTATTCTACACTAGTATAACTTATCCACCACTCTACTATCCTCTCATTTCCTCCTTTATATTTGTGTTTTTATCTCTCTCTCTCTCTCTCGCTTAAGTGTACTTGCTATTTTAAGGAGGCTTTCTGTTACCGCTTTTTTTTTTTTTTTTTTTTAATAATAAGTGACTTTTTGTTACTTAAGAAGAAAGCAGTGTATTTATTTCTGTAATCTACTTGAACGTATGAAAAAGAAGTGTTGTTGCTTGAGATTAACCTATAAATTAATACGTATGAGTACGTCAAAATTTTTTTTAAAAAATTGAAATTTACACATGAAAAGGATTTGCAAGAAAAAAAAATACATATATATATATATATGTATATATGCACACACAGTAGAAAGAAAATGCGAATACATGATCTTAAGGAAGAAAAAAAAAAAAAAAAAAGGTATCATATGGAGAAAAACACACACAAACAGCCAAAGAAAAGGCACACGGCATAAAGCACAGAACAAAAAGCACTGTTCTTCTCTCCTCTATTGCAAACTGCAAAAGCAAGCAATAAAGAAAAATATTTATAAAAAAAAATAAAACATAGAAAAGCTGCAGATTGCTTTCAGCTAAAATAAATAAATAAATAAAAACAAACGACAAACTGCAAAAAAAAAAAAAAAAAAAAAAAAAAAAGAACACACACACACAAAAGTTAAAGATACCTCTACATGATCTTTTGGAATAATCATTAACAGGTAAAAAATTTTAAGTTTCATTTGTGAAGATTTAGAATTTAAAAAAAATAAAAAAAATAAAAAAAACGATTCATATGGACGTTTTCATAAAAAGTTCCCTGTCTGCCTTTCCCTCTCTACAGTCAGGAATTTGAGCATTTTATATTTCTCCATGAGGACTAGAGTCTGACGTCACTTTTTGATTAGTCACTAGACTCTTGGCCCTTTAGAAGATCTTTTGGAATCCACAAAACTGGCTTAGGTGGTGAGATGGCTTCGTAAAGGACGCTTTTTAATCTTTTAATTCATGTTGAATCGGTTTGTAATTATCAGAGGTATTATCCATATAGTTAGGGCTTTTCCTCCTATTTTTGACAGTTATTTGTTTAAAATAAAGGTATTGATATTTCCGTCATGTAGGTATTGTGTTTTTTAGCTTTATTTTTGTTTCTATTTTGTAATAACAGAGATAGTCTTTCCATGATCTCATATTGGATATATGTCAAATCTACTAGAGTTATTTCTATATGGTGTTTGTGTTGAAATTTTGCTATATATAGGTCTCTTTGACCTTTTGTTATGTATAGGTCTCTAAGTCTTAATTGATCAGAATTTTCCATTTATTGTACTGTTGTTATTGAAAGGGCGTCTTATATATGCTTGATAATTGTTGTTTTCTTCCCTTGTGTGCTTCATTATAATTTACTAGTGGAACAAATCTATAATTGGGGTTAAGTTTCCTTGTATTATGAGGTTATTCCAATAAATATTAGTGTTTGTATTCTCTTGATTTGGAATATAATTACTCTTTGAAGAAAAAAGAAAAAAGAGTGAAAACATGCCTTATATATAGATGTATTACATATAGCTAAGAAACTTACATTATGGTGGAATGCTAGAATTTAGGGGGTTTCAACCTAATTAGGGTACTGTTTCTTTAGTGTTTTTTTTTCCCCCACATTTGCTCTCTCCTCTGTCTCGAACTTCTAGGTTTTTGATAACTTGCTTTTTAAATTTTTAATTTTGACAATTTATACCTGAACTTTTTAAATTGTTTCAATATGTCTTATTTTACTTAACTCATTGTTAAATTGGTGATAAAAATCCTGCGAGTGACTCACATGAGAATGAAAATTCCCATGACCTGTCAAAGTTTTCCAAATCCAATCTCAAACTCCTAATTCAAATCTTACAAATTCAAATTTAGTAAATGAGTTATATTGAAACAATTTAAGAAATTCAAAGGGTAAACTACTAAAATTAAAAGTTAACGGGACGATTTGTCAAAAAGTCAAAAAATTTAAAGGATAGCAGTGCTAAAAACTTGTTTCTTTGTATTGATTATTACCTTATTTATTCTTAAAAATAGTTATACTGAGACTACAATAATGGGGCAGCCTCAGTACCGTGAGTAAGGGCACATGCCCTCACTCAATTTTTGAGATTCTGGTTTTTGTTTTTTTGTCTTTAAAAGTTTCAAAAAACTTTAGTTATATCCTGAATTTACAAGAAAACCTCATAACTTTGTCCTCACTCGGTAATTTATATATATATATATATATATATATTTTGTTATGTTCTCATTTTACAAGAAAAATTATTACCCTCGTTTAATAACTAAAATATATAACTATCTCTCCATTTGTAAACTCTTATTTCTAAGTTTTTTTATAATTGAGAAAAATTTCCGATTCTCCCTTAGTCATGTATGCACGTGCTTGTGTTTATCAGTTATTGGAGAAGTAAACCTATGGCAACAGGATTTAGTTCATATGTCCTCTTATTTATGTGCTCATTTTTATCCCATCAATAATAATATGGTGGGTCTATTGAAATCCTCATTTTACTTTTCTCACCCACTTTTTAAAATTACTTACCATATTAATTTTAGAATTAAATAATTACTTGTTTCATCACTTTATTTTTCCCAAAAAACACTTGTAGTTTTTTTTTTTTCCTTTATCCTCCCATTACAGTCTAAATCCCTATACATTTTTTTCCTTAATTTTTTTTCTTTTAAGAATGTTCTATTTTGTTCTACTTTTTAATTTATTACCATGAGATTTATTTTTTTTGAAGAGATGATTATTTTATTGTGTTTATTATTATTCCTATTTTCAGTAGTTTTTATAGTTCCATGTTATAACTAGTTTTTTGTTTTCAAAGAAATAACAAGCAAATGAAAAATATGTATGCATGATGTGGATATATAATCAAACATATTGATTTGATTAACTATTCATTTTATAAATATATTAGGAATTTATGCAAACTCTGAATTATAAGCCTTTTCTAATTATCTAATAAAAATATTAATCAAATTCATAAAATTTTCAACCATGTTTGTGAAATACTCAGCTTCATCATTATATTATCCTTATGTTTTTATTGTCTTAAGAAGAAATATATCAAAGAATAAGTTCATAGATTTTTATCACAACATATAAACTGATGAATAATTTTATTGGATATCTAAAAAAAATCTTGTGAGAAAAAAATTTAAAAATAAAAATAAAACAAAACATTTTTTTTAAAAAAAAAAGTGCAGTGGTTCAGATTTAATATGTGAATAAAAAAAAAGACAAAAAATTATTTATAAGGACTTTTTGGGAAAACTAAGGGGTGGAACAAGTAATTTTTTAATTGTAAAACTAATATGGTAAATTATTTTAAAAAATGGATGGGAAAAGTAAAATGGGAGGTGTCAATAGACCTACCCTTGATAATATGACATGTGTAACTAACATAATCTTTTAATTAATTTGTTATGATATAATAATTAAATATATATTTTTAATTAATGTATCATGATATTATTGAAGGGATATAAAATAGACATAGAATAAGAGGATAAGGAGTTGGATCCATCGCAACCATGTAATGAACGATGTAATTGTCTCATTTCTGTCTGATTTCAACATCAAAGATCGTAGCCACAAAATAACCCTCCTCAGTCCTCAACTTTGTCTTTTTTGCACTTTAAATGTCCTGTGTTTATCCGATATTTTTACATATAGTCCCTCTGAAAAACTAATATTTATACTTTATTTTTGTCTCCTAAAAGTTAAAAAATAATAATAATAATAAAAGTGCTTTTATCTTCTTCCTCAATAGCTTGGATTGTTTATTTTAAGTAAAGTCTAATTGGTCTTTCCCTCTTATTTACTTTTTTCTGTTTGTTTCCATTAGTGTACCAGTTTAAAAAAGAAAACATACATAATGATTGCTTGAAAAGAATGTAGAATTTATGCTCTGTATTGTTTCAAAGTAGAAAATCAATTAGACATGAATTCGCTTCTTATTTGGCCCGTAATGGGTTCCTTATGTCTCATGATGAGCTAGTGAAGAAAATGGAATATTCCATTTTGTGGGAGGACGCTTCTAGAAGCAACAAAATTGTTAAAAATTCAACCAAAAAAAACAACAACAACAAACAAACAAAATTGACGGTATGCAAGAGTTAATGCAAGCCCAAATGAGGTCAAAAGGAAGATGATCAGCATAATTAAAGTGCTATAAAAGACCAAGAAATGTGGTGCACTTGAAGATGTTATTGGTGCTTTTCTCAATCGAGAGGCTAGGAGACTCTTCTTCTCCTCTGCTCAAGTCGTCAATATTGTGCCACTAACGCTCCATTTGGTAGGAAGGAATGATAAAAGGCTGAAAAAATATAGATGTAAAAAAAATATAAAAAATAAAAAATAAAAAATAAAAAATAAAAAATGAGAATGATAAAATTGATTTACTTTACTGTTGTACATGGGAACAAAAGAAAATATGTAGTATAAATAACAATATTTAATTCATTTGTTTATATTATATAGTTGATTTTAGAAATCGAAAAAAAAAAATGAATGCAGTACAATGGATTTTTAATTTTTTTTTCCTAAAATTATCAGGAATTGACTCGGAGTGTTATTGGAGATAATCAATAACAGTATTATTTGTTCGTACATGTATGGCAATAATAATCTACTGTCAACTTTAATCTTCAATCAAACACGAATGTCCTTGTGTAAAAAAAAAAAAAAAAAAAAAAAAGTAATCTTCTCAACCTTTTGATCACTTGTTATTTCTCCTCTTCAACTTCAGTGAATTCTCTTATACATTAATTTTTCCTTCCAATCCTTCTTGGTTATGACTTCGTCTACTCTAATGTTCTGCTTGGTTGGGAGGATGGAGTAAAGAAATGACGGAGAAAGTTGAAAGGATGGGGAATATAAAAGATCGAGAGGATTATAAGTTCCTTTTTGCTATTTGGTAGGAACAAATGTGAGTTTAAAATATGGATGATAATTATTTGTTTAATCATTATATTGATTACTTGTATGATTTTAACACAAATTTTTTTATGATAAAATAGACTTTTGACACATAAGGGTAATAAATTGGTTGAATCCTTCCACTAATAAAATGACTCAATTTGATAGATTTGGAGGGAAACAACATCCCTTCACCTCTTCCCTCCAATCAAAGGAGGGATCGGTTCTCTCTCTCCCCCACTCTCTCTCCAATCCTCTCCCTCCATCTATCTCTCCATCCAACCAAAATAATCTAAAGTTGAGAATTTACGAAACCAAAATGCAGGCCGAAAAAAATCTAACCCATGATTATATATATATATATATATATATATTATATATACCATAGGGATTTGGAAAAATTACAATCATTGTCCTTGGACAAAAATCGCCCACGCCCTACCGTAGGAGTCTGCGTGTGGCGCATACCCCTAAAGGGATTGCCACATGTCATGTTTTATTATTATTTTTTTTTTAAATTTTTGCTAGAAACCTGTAATGTTTTAATTACTTACTCCAGTATCAATTATATCAACGGTCCAAACATTTTGACAGCAATAGACAATACCCGCTGGTCAATCATTATAAGACAATTTCAACAAGGTATATCGACCAATTCACCCTGCTACGAGGAGACTAAGATAAGAGAATTCGATCTCTCAAGTGACTCCTCGGTAGGACGCTTAGATCAACGGTCACGAAAACCCCAATGAGATATTGGCTTCTACAAACCAGAAGATGACTTAGACTTTAGATCAACTCAAAATGATTGCAACAACTTGGAGTCATTATGACTGTACAATAGAGTGGTCTAGTTGACTGCTCTCAGAATATTACGAAAATATTCCAATAAAGCTTGTCATTTCGAGAATTTAGAAGAGTCCAATTTGGAATAGAGATTTCCTGATCTCAAAGGATACAAATTGTACAAGAAAAAATATAATTTCTTCAAGAAAAGAAAATTATCTTCAAATTCAAATACAAGAAACATGCGTCTGTTCAACTCTAAGATGAGCTTTTACATGGAACCAAATACACAATTCTCACTGCAATTACAAATTCTCACCATTATTCCTTTTTGAATGTCGTACGTGGCTTTTCTTTGATTACTTTCCTTCGACTACACCAACTTACTTTTGTGATCAGCAAGAGACATCTCACTAGCATGCTCTTCTCCCACCCTAACGTTTGGCAATCCAACTCAAGTTGGACTTTTGGAAATGTTCTTTGTTCTTTTCTCTAAACGTAAACTAATTTCACTAGCTATTCACATATATTCAAAATCTTTTTCTTTTATTTTTTCATTTAAAAAAAAAAATCAAACTTTATAACTTTCTTATCTTCAATTTTGAATAAGAAATTTTTTTTAATTGTACAGAATGACGAGAAGGACGAAATAAAATTTGTATTGTTTTTTTTTTTTCAAAAAATATTTCAAGTTTTTACATTTTTTTTAACAATCACTATTCATTTTCAACCAAAAGCAAATTTTAAAAACTCAATTCATTTCCAATCAAAATCAAAGCATTTTCAGAACTTCAATTCCAATTGATGTTTCAAATGTCATCAGGTTTTATGAATTTCTTACTTTTGTGACCAGCATGAGACTTCTCACTAGCATTCTATTTTATGTCTCAACTAGACCTGTAATTTGTTTGGGGGTATGAGCCTTATACACCCCTCTCATCGTCATTTAACACAATAATAGTTACTTTTACAACAGTTGAACATTCAAAGGCCATTTCAAGCACTAAATATGAAACCAGATTTGCTCTTTATATCGAAATCCCTCAAAATCATACAAGTCGTGAAATAATGCGTTTTCCTTTGTTAAAAAAAAAAAAAAAAAAAAAAGAAATGCATTTCTTTTTTTACATATGAAGTGCGTTTTCATGATACAGAAACTTCATAAACTCCTTTTAAGACACTGAAAACAAGGCTGTAAAGTCTACTACCAAGTTCTATAAATAAAGAATAAAGCTGATGGGCACCAAAGATGTCACTCACCACATGCGGATGAAAAAAAATAAAGTTATTTTGTTTTTTTTATTAATAAGATAGGTCTTATCTCTTACCAAATGACAAGTAATATAGAGAGCTACCACATATGGTGTAAGACGAGAGGTGCCCTAGCTTTACTCATAAATAAACCTTGTCATTCGGCTTCAAAGAATAAGAAGGCAGGCTTACAACCTTGGGCTGGCCATAACTAGAATGCCATGGACTTCTCTAGTTAGGCCGACAAACAACTCAGAATGGCCTTGAGCTTGGGCTTGGGCTTGGCCCTGAGCTGAAAGACTGCGACGCCAAGGGAGTAATGACAAGTTTGGTTAGGAAGAAAGAAATAGAATAGAAAGGAATACGAGAATAGTCAATGCAATAAGAAGATGAGTGGAATGGCAATTCCAATTTTATTTACTTTTTTTTTTTTAACAAGTATCCTTTGTCATTTATTTTTATTTTTATTTTCAACTCGCTTGAACTATGCACTACCACTTCAAACAATACCATCCCTGAGCACTGCCCCTTATATAGTAGAGTCACGCTCCTTCCATCTCCGCCCCCACCGCAGCTTCTCCAGCTGATTCAGCTTCAAACCGCCACCATCCTCACCTCTGACGGCATCCTTTACCTCCACCTTAATAGGTATTTTTAGCAAGTGCACGAGCCGGTTCAAGTAATAAAGTGATAAAAAATTATCTTTCCCAACGAGGACTATTTACTATTAAGTAACGAATTACTTTAATCCGAATTTTATTTGAACAATAAATTTACGAGATAAAATAAAATAAAAGCAAATTAAAATAAACATAATGTACAAATTTAGCAAGGAGAAATCTAATAAATTAGGATATTTAGGGTTTCCGATTTCTCCGAATTAATACTGCTCAAAGCACCAAATTTAATCAACCAATGCTTATTCCTATGCTGATGACAAACTTCCCTAATGTAATCACTAATTTTTCTCAAGCATTAGAAAACTATCACAAGAGAAAACTATCATAAAAAGTCAGTTTTCACCTCTCGGTCTCAAACTCCAAACCCTATCATGATTCATTAAGAACAATAAATCCATAGTATCACACAAGCCTTATAGATATTTCTATCCTATGACAAGCTTATAGTATTTAATCAAAATCTAATCCAACTATCACTTCTCAGTCTCAAATTGAATCACAAATCAATGGGAATGGGCACACACAGTTTCACAAGCATTAAGAATGGATTAAACACTCAGCGTAGAGATGAATAAACATCAAAATTAAATTAAACCATGATAACTTTGAACATTCAATATCTGGCTACATTGTAGCCCTAGAAAAAGAAATTTCATTCATAATGAAAACTAAACAAAATCCTAATTAAAGTCCTAAACATGATGAGAAAAGGAAAAGAACTGGTTTATGAATCGGAATTGCCACATTCCGTTTCCAGAATTACTACTCTTCTTCTCCAATTCACTAATTGCTCTCTTCTCCTTCACACCTCCTTTCTTTCTTGCCAAAAACCTGCCTTTGGGAACCCGAAAAGGATTCTATTTATAGTCATGGGCCGAGAAATCTCCTCTTTGAGTCAACAAATTTGGGAAATTATAAATAAAAAAAATCCCACTCTGGTGCCTAGGCCTTTTTTTTTTTTTTTTTCCTGCGCCTAAGTACAAAACTGTTGTATGCATGCTTGCTTGAGGAACCACGATCTACGCCTAGGCACACATTTATAAGTGCCTAGGCACAAAGTTACGTAGACGGAAATCTCTTTCAGCACTCAGGCACTTCTAAAACAATGCCTAGGCCCTAAACTCTCGGATTTTATATTGGAAAATTCAATTCAAGCACACAGGCACTTAGAAAATTGATACGTAGGCGCCCATGCACTTCAAAACACACAAACTTCACATTAAAGTATGCCAAATGTTCCATTTTAGCTCCAATTGCACCAAAAAAAAGAAACGAACCCACCGTTTTACCTAAATCCTACAAAAGAGAATAAAATGAAGTGAAAAAACCTAAAAACAAATTGAAAACTAACAAAATAATAAGTTAAAAGTACTTAATTAATTAGTATAAGCCTCTGTTTGGTAAAATGGTTTGAGTTAAGATTTTTAAGCTAAGTTGAAGATAAGTTAAGTTGAAAGTTAGAGTTGTACATTTGGTAAAAAGTTTGAGTTGAAAAGCTTAACTTGAGTTGGGAGTTTTAATGTAAAAAGTTTGAGTTAAATGAGTTGGGAGTTTTAATGTAAAAAGTTTGAGTTAAAAAATTTAACTTGAGTTGAGTGTTTGAATGTAGAAAGTTTGAGTTAAAAAGTTTAACTTGATAAAAAGTATGTTTATAACTTAGGTTCTAAGTCAAAATTTTCATCTCAGTTTTCTTTTTCTTACATGTTTAAAAAAATTTTAACTAGTTTTTGAAATGTCAACCAACTCCAATTTAAAAATTTAATCTCCAGCTAACTTACCAAACGGAGTCTAGCATGCCATTGTAGGTTGTAAATGGAAAAATTGAAAAAACAAAATAAACTAAGATAAACTTTGAACATCAACAACATACCTCAAAGTGATTACAATATTTTTTTATATCGCCATAACATACGACAAGAATAATATCAATTGCTAATGAAATATATAAATATAACACTGGTCTTAATTTCAAGTGGATTTATACCATGAAAATCGTTAATATCTGTCCCACATTTCATGAGCCAAAACTTCTCTCCTCTTATTCATTGCACCACTTGTTGATGCATCTTGTTGGCTTCTTATACATGGACCTGCATCATCGGCCCCGTTGGGTAACTCGACATCCACGTTAACATCAAGATGTCCACCTATAGGCACAACATCTATCAAATACTTTTCAAGAATAGGATCCTCAACCTGTACCATCCTTATAAAATTATGAACGATCGCATAAGCCACTGAAATCATGACTTGTTTTTCCATAAGATAATTGTTGATGCCTTTTAGTATTTTAAATATGGCCTTCCATACACCAAAAGTCCTCTCGATGCAATTCTGGAGAGATGAGTGCGTATAATTAAATACTTTACTCCGGGTGCCCAGTCCGCCGCGACGTTTCCGATATTCGGGTAAATGATACGTCTCCCTGTCGAAATGGACTAAGGAAACAATCCTTATTCGCGTATCCCGAATCAGCCAAGTAAAATTTTCTTACAAAATAAACATCGCATTATCAACACCAATCCAATATTTTGTAAGTAGGGTTTATTTATAAATAGTCATATCATGTGACAGATGATCTTACCAGGTGGCGTTATTGGAAAACCATGAAATGCTATTACCTCTTTCAACATTCTAGCATCATGACAAGATCTCCCGTAACCGGCCAACATATATGTAAATTTCATATCGAATGAATAAACGGCTAGTACATTTTGCGAGTGTACATCTTTTCGATTAATCCAAGCTTCAGAATTTTCCTCTCATGGCACACATGGTACGTGTGTTCCATCTATAGCACGAATACAATCCTACATGAAGAAGTAAAATGTTGATTATGGCTACCAACATTAATAACAGTGTTGAATCAAAAATATTAGACTTGGAATTTTTTTATAATTCGTAAATATGATCTATGATGAGATGATATTGATAACGTACATCAAACCATGGCCTACATTTGTAAGAATGGTCCATAATCAAATCTTGAACCTCTGTGTAGTCAAGCAGTCTGATGAATTCGTCTTTTAGAGCACAAATAGCTGTCAACACTTTAAAAAATCACCGTGAAGTTGTTTGTCTAGAATGCTGGAACAAATATGAAATGTGTCTATTTGTTGCGCCTTGTGCACAAATAGATAAAAAAAAAAAATGAACAACTACTCGTTGACATTCATGTAACGTGTTGGCCTCAATAATTCCCTACTATCTAATATGTGACTTAGTGCTTTAAATGTATCTGATTTCATATTGATCAAATCTTGAATGATTTCTTCATGTCCATTTATTATCTCTTCCGTCCACATGCTACTAGTTAGTCTTGAATTGTGCATTGGTTGTGGATCTATTCGTCTGCTACGCCTACTGGCAGCCACAGCAACAACTACCATCGCAATAAAACTGTCATCGTTGCTTAGCTAATTTTCTGAGGATTGATCGTCTTCTTCATGTTTCGATGCGAAACTAAACGTGTTCATATTGAGAATGACGTAATCCGAGCTAAATTTGATTGTTTACCTGTTATAGATCAATTTCAAGAAAGAGACTCGATTTTTATTAAAATCGCTTCTATGAAAGGAGTAATAAGGTTCGGTAAGAAAGGCAAACTTAGTCCGAGATATGTGGGACCATTTAAAATCCTCGAAAGGATTAGAAGAGTAGCCTATCGACTTGCCTTACCACTGGAACTAACTTCTGTGCACGACGTTTTTCACGTCTCGATACTAAAAAAGTATGTACCTGATTCTTCCCATGTTCTCAATTAAGAACCGGTTGAAGTCCAAACTGATTTGACGTATAAAGAAAAGCCAGTTTGAATCTTGGATCGGGAAAAAAAGGTCTTAAGAAATAAGACAATTCCTTTGGTAAAGGTGCTATGGCGAAATCATAACGTTGAAGAAGCCACTTGGGAACTAGAAGAGGAAATGAGAAAGAACTATCCCAACTTGTTTTCATTTTCGGGGATGAAAATTTTCTAAGGAGGGTAGATTGTAACAACCACCCATTTTACTGATTCATGATTTCCTTATTCAGGAACATGAAGGTTTATGTGTAATGTTTAAGTTGATTTTATCAGATTATAATTGAGTTTTTATAGTCTTACAAGACTCAATAATAGTTTGAAATTCATGATTTTTAGTTGGTCAAAATTTGACCAAGGTTGACTAAGATTTGACCAAGGTTAACTCTAGGTTGACTAAAGTTTGACCAAGGTTGACTAAAGTTGACCAGGATAATAATATAATAATCAGTATGGAAACTATGCTGTGAAAACCGCCATCACAGATGAAAATGTGAGAATAAGGTATGAGACCACTTTAGGAAAATCAAGTACAATATTTTGGACAATATGGGCTAGGTAGCTTCAAGTCCTAAGAAAAACCCACACGCAGTCCAGTTAAGTGTAGATAAATTCTGAACTGCAGTCCAGTACAACTATACTGTTATTAGTTGAAAACAGTATTAGTATTATTTGAGCTATGAAGAAAATGGACTGCTATTTAAGGAAATTACAAAACATGGCCTTAGTAGGGTGACAACTCATTCATGATAATTATGGGATTTTTGAATTAAAAATTTAAAGGATAATATTGCATTAATTTGGGTGCAAGCTGGCACAAGATGGCCGACCACTCCTAGGGGGCTTGTGGGCAAATAAAAAGTTTTTAGGGTTAGCTTTGCAATTAAGGATGAAAAATAATTCAAAAAGAAAAACATTTTTCACCTATAAATAGGTGATGGGGGGAGGAACTTTGGCTCATTTTATTCAACAATTGCCCCAAAATTTTACTTCTTTTTTTCTCACCCTAACAGCCGAACTTGAGAGAAAAAAAAATAGTAGTGGCCGGTTATTGGTGAAGCAAGAAAGGAAGGGAATTTTAAACCCTAACCTAGAACCAATCTCCCTTTTACTAAGGTACTCTTCCTAAACTCCCTATGCTTTTCTATTAAGCTCTAAATTCAAATTTATGTGTATTTCTTATGTGGGTATGTAAGAGCATAAGCTCACCCATTTAATTTCATACAATAGGTCTAGTTGCTTAGTTATGTGCTTGATTTGGTTCTATGGTCTCAATCTATTTTTTGGTGCATGTTTGATAGTATGATTATGAGATATAATGGTTTGCATGCATGCCTATGAAGTGTATGTTATATGTCCCCATAAGCTGATAGCGATGTAAGTTATGCATGGTTGAATTATGAGTTGGTTAGAAGCTTGTATATTGAATGTTGTATGCAAATTAACTCTAAAACCTTATGTGGGCAATGGAACACCACATAGGTTGTGCGGCTTAAAACAAATGCATGGCTGGTAGAAACTGACGTTAAAGCACTGTATGATGTCTTAGGCTCACGGTTATGACCGTTTGAGATAGTTTGCACGTAAAATTTACGTAAAAAGAACCACATGCAAAACTGTCAGTTTTCAGGTAAAACTAGACAGTTTTCTGGTAAAACAATTTTGGGACCCTTAGAGGCTGAATTTGGAAAAAGTTAAAACACAAAAATTGTAGAAAATTGAAAATCCTATTGGGCCACATGAGCAGATTTTGAAGAAAAAAAAAAAAGCTCCAAAAGCTTCTATTTTTACGAAAACCCGAGCCAGGGGCTGCCCAGACCCTATGCACGGCCAGCAGGCTTCAACTTGAAATTTGAGCAAGATAAAGGCAAAAATAGATTTTGAGCAAAACATGAAAGTTGTAGGATTTTTTAAGATCTACAACTTCTATGAAGAAAACTTTTCAAATTCCAACTAGATTTTAAGATAAAACTAAATTCTAAAAATTGTGCAGTAAAACAGAAAATTCCTACACAAACTTTTCAAAACAGTGCATGAACAGGCAATTCCTGTACATGGACCAACCACCAAAATTGTGGACTGATTTTCAAAGATAGTTTTAAGGTTTTACAAATTTTATGACCTATGTTCAAAAATAATAAATATATGAGTCAAATTATTTTGAAATCCTCTTCACAAAAAGTTAACCGATACTAACCAATTAGGATACTTAAGTCATTGGGCTAGGCCCAAGACTCATGGTTACCAATAGTAACCTAATGGGATATTACCTTAAAAAAAATAAGTGGACCTTGGTAACCCAATAAGACTAATTGGGCCTCACACCTAAGGTTACCAATAGTAACCTAATAGAATAAAACCTTAAAACTAATTGGGCCCTAGTTCTAGTAACCCAATAGGATATCATTCAAGTTTTACCCTAAGGTTACCCATAGTAATCTAATGGGGTATTCGTTTTAATTAATAAGGCCTAAAACCCAGAGTTACCTATAGTAACCTAATGGGATACGGATTAAAAGTAATTGGGCTTAGGCCCAAAATAATGAATAGTAACCTAACACTATTCAAAGTACAATTGGACTTAGTACCCAATGTTACTTTAAGTAACCAAACAAGTTATCCTAAGGTGCTATAGGGGGAAATATACTAGGGATACTCATAGGTGTTGGTTAGGAAACCAACATTTAATGCAATGACTTATGATAAGATAGGATGATTCTTATCTTACATTCTTTTGAAAAACAGGAAGGTAACCTGTTGTTGCAAATCAGTTGAAGCAACAAACACAGGACGTAGTCTGACCTGTAAGTACAACTCCGCCTGCAACATAGGCAAATTGTTTTACTGCTTTGCATGTTTTTTCAAAGCTCATGCATTCATGTATGTGATGCATATGATTTATGTTATACTGTTATGGCATCATGAAGCATGCCCACTAATGATAAGTCACATGGTAAGAATAATATCAAGTTTCAAATAAGAAACTATTTTCAAGTATGGAAAGATTTTCCAAGTATGAAATAGTCTTTCAAATATGTTTTAAAATAAGAACAAGTTTTCAAAGATAATAGCAAGCAAGTGGTTTGATGTCGTACCGACCCGCTCTAGGTCGGGTTTGGTCTATGAGTTGAGTTGGATTGGACCGGCCGCCCCAACCACCCCATGATTGCGCGCCACGGTACGTACACTCATGTTATGTAAGGAGCCTAAAAAGAGATGCTAACATAAAGAAATATAAAGAATGTGATAAGAAAGTATAAATGGATCATGCATATCTTTGTCAAAATGCTTTTGTGAATGATAAGTTGTACTTGCTGAGCGGAAGCTCATTACTTATGTTTATGCTGTAGGTAAACAGCCTATCAGTAATGTGTGATACATGACTATGGATGGTGGTGCTACAGACTGTGAAATTTTGGAAGGGACACCGCCACGCGTTTTGGAAGCTTATTATAGTATATAATACTTAGTAAGTGTTATGTAATATGTTAAAAAGGTTCATACCATGTTTCTTAATTATATGCGTACTTATGTATGTATATATATAAGTTTATATAAAAAAAAATTTTGTACTTTTCATGAATGAGTAAGGTAAAGTAAGTAAGGTAACAGCCCTACATAGGTGGGGCGTTACAGAGTTGGTATCAGAGCGGGTGTCCTGCCATCCAATTTCACAGTCTTACTGCCAGTGCCACAGGTTTTATAAGTTAATTTTTTTTATACGTAGTGATATGTTTACTCATTATGCGATATATAATATGATAGTTAAAGAAATGGATCCGAGTCAAATCGAAGAGAATCGTGATGCTTCATTAGCATTTGGGGGGATGGAGCCGCGCACATTTGATAGTTAAAGAAACTCAAGGAGTGGCGGTTTTAGGCGTATGGCTACATGACATGAAGACTATCTTCAGGTTATGTCATATTGGAGCACACCTCCAAGTCATGCTAGCTAGTTGGAGACTTAGGGGAGAAGCCCGACAATGGTGACTTAGTTTGGGAGACCCCGGGATTCCTACGGATACCTGGCCGAACTTCCAATATTTGATTTTGTCTCGATACGGGCCATTACCGGGGAGGGATTGGGCGTGCCCCATCATGATCTAGAGATTTATGCCGACATGTATAGGAGGCGATACGCCGATTACGTGGCAACTTGGCGTACCTACCCAAATGAATCAATGGGTCATTACTGCCAACGGTTTCGTGATGCCATATATTTATACACCCCACTAGGCACACCCATGATACGGACTCCTAGCATTCTCAGAGGCGGTTTACCTCCTGAGATTATGCGATTTACTCCGATCACTACACACGAGATGATACTGGAGGAAATAGTAGAGGTAATTTTGGATGCAGAGATTTCCGCTCACTAGGCCCAGGCTGCACCCGAGGTCACCGTACTTGAGTTTGAGGATGACCACCCGCATGTGCCGATGGATGATGCCAGCATTGGTGAGCCCGTTGTTCATGGAGGCCCATTCATGTAGGAAAAGCCCATTCCCGCCGTACCGATACAGGAGATCCCTCCCCAGGAGGAGAATGTAGATGATGTAGGGATAGATCCGGACGATCAGTAGGTTGACCCAGAGGAAGACCCATAAGACCCACCTTTGATCATCATTGATAGTGACGACAATGAAGAAATCGAGGAAGCGGCTGAGGATGTAGATAAAGAAAAAGACGAGGAAGTAGCTGAAGATGCAGATAAAAAAGATCCCTATGAGGCCCTGTTTAACGAGGACGAGGAGTGGGATATTTTCTCGGACGTCACAGTAGAGTAGATAGTTTTGATCATAGCTTGACGTTCTTTGATTCTTTTTGACCAATATTGTATATATATATCGGATGGTAAAGTGGTAGACACTTCCATCCTGACCATGTATATGAGGCTTGGCATGTATCGGACAAGTGTTAGACATTGCCGACAAACTATACCCCTTTTTGATCAATGTATATATCCTAACTATGTATATGAGACTGGACATGTATCAGACAAGTGTTAGACACGGCTAACAAACTGTACCCCTTTTTTATCAATGTATATATCCTGACTATGTATATGAGACTGGACATGTATCGGACAAGTGTTAGACATTACCGACAAACTAGTGCCCTTTTTGTACAATGTATATAATGATACAATATGTATATGAAAGTACATATGATGAAGTTATGATTAAGTATGACTTTTTATGACAAGAGTATGATAAGTTCATGATGCATAATGATGAGATCGCGATAGATCTCTAATATGATATGTTCTATAATATGATAAGAAATGGTATGATGAGATCGGAAGGAATCTCGAACACAGCAAATTATGATATTTGTATGACATGATATTATACAAATGAAAGAATGGATATTAGAAGTATAATAATATCCTTTCTTGTGATTAAATAGGAATTAGAAGATGGTTCGGCCGCGGGTAAGATTAAACTAGATCCTGCAAGAAGCCAATCTTGCGACGTTGGTAGCCAATTTGCAAAAGCAGTTGTTGGAACAACAACAAGAGACGAATAGACTTCGAGAGCAGCTAGCCAATTTAAATCAGATGCCTCATGCTGGGGAAGTTCCACTTCGGAACGATGCTCTGCACCGGAAGTTAATCAAGGGATTCCACAAAATCCTGAAGTCCCGATAGCGCCAGCCGTACCGGTCGAGATGCAAGCAATTCCGCCTATGGCTCGAGAGGATTTGTTGTACGAGCGATTTAGGCGTATGAAGGCGCCTGAATTTGAAGGGCTTATGGACCCAATTGAAGCAGATAACTGGTTGATGGATATCCAAGTTATTTTGGATTTTATGAGACTCACGGAACAAGAAAAAGTCCTTTGTGCTTCCTTCGCCCTCAAAAAGGATGCACGACATTGGTGGAGAACAGTCCAGCTACGCAAAGACGTGGTGAATATGAGTTGGCAAGATTTCGTGAATGAATTTAGAGTAATGTACTACAATTGAGAGCTCCTTGGGGCCCAACAAGACGAGTTTAACAGTATGAAGCAAGGGTCGATGACAGTGTTAGAAGCTGTTAAGAAATTCGAGTAGTTAGCCCGCTTGTATCCGGAACTCGTACCAAACGAAACGGAGAAAGTCAGGAGAATGATGAAGATGTTTCGCACCAATATCACTAAATAAGTAAGTGTCGGGAGTAGCCCTCCAACCCTTGTAGCTGACTGCATAAGTCAAGCTATAAGAGCTGAGTATTAGATCAATCAAGATAAGGAGGCGAGGGCTCAAATTTTTAAAGCCAAGAAGGAAGAAAAAGCGGTGGTGAAACAGTCACAACTCCGACAGAACCAGGATTTTATTTGAAAGGGCAGACCAGTAACTCTGCCTAGAAATCTAAACAATATGGGAAAAATAAGAGAAAGGGGAATGCTTCCAATCAAGGACAACAAATGAGTTATCCTCAAAAGAGGAATAACCAAAGCAATGGGGGTAACAATAATAATTATCCCCTATGTACAAACATCTTGGAATATGCCGGATAAGGACGAATGCAAATGTGTGCGGTAAGGAAGGCCACTATGCTAGGAACTGCAATTTAAACAGCCAAAATCAGAACCCGCAGTACCAAAACAGGAACATAAGCAACCAGCTCCTTGCGGTAAAAGCAGAGATTGAAGGCCCGATGATTGTTCAGGGAAGATTAGAAGCTCCTAAACCACAGGCAAGGATCTATGCCTACATAAAAGAGGATGTCGAGGCCGGGACTTCTCGCGTGGTAACAGGTCAGCTTTCTATTGCCACCTATGATGCAATTGTTCTAATTGATTATGGAGCCACCCATTCGTTTGTATCATTGGAGTTCGCCCAGAAATGAGGAAGAATAGTCGATGGATTAAAGCAACTTTTCAGGACGTCCTTGCCATCAAGAGAAATTCTACTGTCCAACTATTGGATACGAAATGCTCCAGTAGTTATTAGCGACAGAGAGTTGTACATGGATCTTGTTGCGATCAAGCTTCAGAATTATAATGTGATCCTAGGAATGGACTTCTTAGGAAATTACAATGCTAAGATTGACTGTCGTAAGCGTTGTGTTATGTTTAGTCCTATTGGTGAGGAAGAATTCAGCTTCTATGGTCAGACACGGAGTTCATCATTAAGGATGATATCAGCAATGAAGGCATGGAAGATGTTGACTAATGGGTGCAAAGGATATTTAGCCAGCATGATGGACATAGTGCAAAAGGATGAGTCAAGACCTGAAGATGTTCCAATTATAAGGGAATATGTGGACATCTTTCCTGAGGAATTACCAGGATTTCCTCCAGAACGGGAAATCTCATTTGAGATTGAATTATTGCCCGATTCAGCACCAGTATCTAAAGCACCAGTATCTAAAGCACCTTATCGTATGGCTCCGGCATAACTCAGAGAACTGTAAGTGCAATTGCAAGAGTTATTGGATAAATGATTCATCCGATAGAGTCATTTACCTTGGGGAGCCTCAGTTTTATTCGTCAGGAGGAAGGATGGATCGCTGTGAATGTGCATAGGTCTATTGAATAAGATCACTATCAAGAACAAGTATCCTCTCCCTAGAATTGATGATCTTTTTGATCAACTTAGGGGAGCAGTGGTATTCTCGAAAATTGATCTACGATCGGGATACCATCAACTCAAAATAAGGGAGACGGATGTTCCAAAGACAGCCTTTCGAACGTGCTATGGACATTATGAGTTTCTAGTTATACCATTTGGGTTAACCAACGCACCAACTGCTTTTATGGACCTGATGAATCGGGTATTCAAGGAGTATTTGGATAAGTTTGTTATTGTCTTTATCGACGACATTCTAATTTACTCTAAGTCCATAAATGAGCATAAGCACCATCTTAGGCTTGTTTTGGAAGTGCTACGACAGAACCAGCTCTACACCAAGTTCACAAAATGTGAATTTTGGTTAGAAAAAGTTCATTTTCTAGGCCATGTTGTCTCGAATGAAGGAATTTCCATTGATCCGTCGAAGGTGGAAGCAATCAACAGGTGGCCGGTGCCTAAAAACGTCACGGAAATATGAAGCTTCCTAGGCTTAGCTGGATATTATCAACGTTTTGTTGAAGGATTCTCAAAGATAGCTTCACCTCTCACGCCGCTTACTCGAAAGGGAAAGCCATTCGAGTGGACCCAAAAGTGTGAGGAAAATTTCTAGGAGCTTAAGAAAAGACTTACTAGTGCGCTGGTATTAATCATTCCCAACGTGGACACAGGGAATTTTGTAATATATAGTGACGCCTCTAAAACTGGACTAGGGGCTGTCCTAATGCAAAAAGGAAAAGTCGTCGCTTACGCCTCCTGACAACTGAAAGATCACGAACGAAACTATCCAATGCACGATTTGGAGCTGGAGGAGGTAGTATTCGCATTAAAGATTTGGAGACACTACCTGTATGGGAATAGATGCGAAATCTGTACAGATCATCAAAATCTCAAATATATTTTCACCAAGAAGGAGCTTAATATGAGGCAACGGAGGTGGCTGGAACTTGTGAAAGATTACGGTTGCGAAATTCTTTATCACCCTAGAAAAGCAAACAGGATAGTGGATGCTCTAAGTAGGAAATCATCCGGCAAGTTAATGTCATTTGGAATGTTGCCCAAGCCACTTCAAAAGGAGATTTCTGATTTCAAGGTGGAGATGATAACTGGAAAGTTGTCTGTTCTAACTCTTCAGTCTCGCCTTCTAGAATCTATCAAGTCTCATCAAGAGAATGATTCCTTTTTACTAAAGGCGTAACTCTTTGGTAAAAAGAGTAAGGAATTCAAGACCTCTACAGATGGGGTAATTTATTTTAAGGAAAGGATTTGCGTTTCTAATTTCGAATTCCTTAAGAAGCAAATTATGTCGGAAGCACATAAGACGCCATACTCGGTGCATCCTGGAGCTACCAAGATGTACAGAGACCTTAAGGAGAACTATTGATGGCCAAAGATGAAGAACGAGATCGCGAAGTTTGTGTCAAAATGCCTAACTTGTCAAAAAGTTAAGGCTGAACACCGACAACCTGGCGGAGATCTCCAGAAGATCAAACTTCCCGAGTGGAAATGGAAACAAACTACTATGGATTTTATAATAGGATTGCCCAGGACTGCAAGTGGGAATGACACGATTTGGGTCATTGTTGACAAATTGACCAAATCAGCCCACTTTATAGCTATTAAGGCTACTTTTTCAATAGAAGAACTTGCTGAAATTTACGTTTCTCAGGTTGTTAGGCTACATGGAGTGCCGAAATCCATCATTTCAGATCATGATGGACGGTTTACTTCTCGATTTTGGTCAAGTGTTCACACTGCCATGGGGTCGAAACTGAAGTTTAGTACGGCTTTTCACCCCAAACTGATGGCCAATCGGAGAGAACAATCCAAACACTGGAAGATATTTTGAGATCATGTGTTCTGGATTTCAAAGGAAGTTGGGATCAGAAGCTGCCTTTGATTGAATTTTCCTATAACAATAGCTATCATGCCTCAATTGGAATGGCTCCATTTGAAGCATTATATGGGAGAAAATGCCGGTCCCCCATTCATTGGCAAGAAAAACCTCGGAGGACATCAAGATGATCAAACGAAGACTCAACATAGCTTTTAGCCGACAAAAAAGTTATGCCGACAAGCGTAGAAGACCCCTGAAATTTCAAGAAGGAGACTCGGTTTTTATTAAAATCGCTCCTATGAAAGGAGTAATAAGGTTCGGTAAGAAAGGCAAACTTAGTCCGAGATATGTGGAACCATTTAAAATCCTCGAAAGGATTAGAAGAATAGCTTACCAACTTGCCTTACCACCGGAACTAACTTCTGTGCACGACGTTTTTCACGTCTCGATACTAAAAAAGTATGTACCTGATTCTTCCCATGTTCTCAATGAAGAACCGGTTGAAGTCCAAACCGATTTGACGTAGAAAGAAAAGCCAGTTTGAATCTTGGATCGGGAAGAAAAGGTCTTAAGAAATAAGATAATTCCTTTGGTAAAAGTGCTATGGCGAAATCATAACGTTGAAGAAGCCACCTGGGAACTAGAGGAGGAAATGAGAAAGAACTATCCCAACTTGTTTTAATTTTCGGGGATGAAAATTTTCTAAGGAGGGTAGATTGTAACAACCACCCATTTTGCTGATTCATGATTTCCTTATTCAGGAACATGAAGGTTTATGTGTAATGTTTAAGTTGATTTTATCAGACTATAATTGAGTTTTTATAGTCTTACAAGACTCAATAATAGTTTGAAATTCATGATTTTTAGTTGGTCAAAGTTTGACCAAGGTTGACTTTAGGTTGACTAAGCTTTGACCAAGGTTAACTTTAGGTTGACTAAAGTTTGACCAAGGTTGACTTTAGGTTGACTAAAGTTTGACCAAGGTTGACTAAAGTTGACCAGGATAATAATATAATAATCAGTATGGAAACTATGCTGTGAAAACCGCCATCACAGATGAAAATGTGAGAATAAGGTATGAGACCACTTTAGGAAAATCAAGCATAATATTTAGGACAATATGGGCTAGGTAGCTTCAAGTCCTAAGAAAAACCCACACGCAGTCCAGTTAAGTGCAGATAAATTCTGGACTGTAGTCCAGTATAACTATACTATTATTAGTTGAAAACAGTTTCAGTATTATTTGAGCTATGAAGAAAATGAACTGCTATTTAAGAAAATTGCCAAACATGGCCTTAGTAGGGTGACAACTCATTCATGATAATTATGGGATTTTTGAATTAAAAATGTAAAGGATAATATTGCATTAATTTGGGTGCAAGGTGGCACAAGATGGCCGGCCACTCCTAGGGGGCTTGTGGGCAAATAAAAAGTTTTTGGGGTTAGCTTTGCAATTAAGGATGAAAAATAATTTAAAAAGAAAAACATTTTTCACCTATAAATAGGTGATGGGGGGAGGAACTTTTGGCTCATTTTATTCAACAATTGCCCCAAAATTTTGTTTCTCTTTTTCTCACCCTAGCAGCCAAACTTGAGAGAAAAAAAAAATAGTAGTGGCCGGTTATTGGTGAAGCAAGAACCAATTTCCCTTCTGCTAAGGTACTCTTCCTAGACTCCCTATGCTTTTCTATTAAGCCCTAAATTCAAATTTATGTGTATTTCTTACGTGGGTATATAAGAGCGTAAGCTTAACTATTTAATTTCATACAATAGGTCTAGTTGCTTAGTTATGTGCTTGATTTGGTTCTATGGTCTCAATCTATGTTTTGGTGCATGTTTGATAGTATGATTGTGAGATATAATGGTTTGCATGCATGCCTATGAAGTGTATGTTATATGTCCCCATAAGTTGATAGAGATGTAGGTTATGCATGGTTGAATTATGAGTTGGTTAAAAGCTTGTATGTTGAATGTTGTATGCAAATTAACTCTAAAACCTTATGTGGGCAATGGAACACCACATAGGTTGTGTGGCTTAAAACAAATGCATGGCTGGTAGAAACTGATGTTAAAGCAATGTATGATGTCTTAGGCTCACGGTTATGACCGTTTGAGATAGTTTGCACGTAAAATTTACGTAAAAAGAACCACATGCAAAACTGCCAGTTTTTGGGTAAAACTGGACAGTTTTCTGGTAAGACTATTTTAGGGCCCTTAGAGGCCGAATTTGGAAAAAGTTAAAACAAAAAAGTTGTAGAAAATTGAAAATACTAGGGGGCCACATGTGAGCAGATTTTGAAAAAAAAAAGCTCCAAAGGCTTCTATTTTTATGAAAACCCAAGCCAGGGGCTGCCTAGACCCTATGCACGGCCAGTGGGCTTCAACCCAAAATTTGAGCAAGATAAAGGCAGAAATAGATTTTGAGCAAAACATGAAAATTGTAGGATTTTTCAAGATCTACAATTTTCATGAAGAAAACTTTTTCATATTCCAACTGGATTTTAAAATAAAACTGAGTTTTAAAAACTGTGCAGTAAAACAGAAAATTCCTGCACAAACTTTTCAAAACAGTGCATGAACAGGCAATTCCTGTACATGGACCAACCACCAAAATTATGGACTGATTTTCAAAGATAGTTTTAAGGTTTTACAAATTTTATGACCTATGTTCAAAAATAATAAATATATGAGCCAAATTATTTTGAAATCCTCTTCACAAAGAGTTAACTGATAGTAACTAATTAGGATACTTAATTCATTGGGTTAGGCCCAAGACCCATGGTTACCAATACTAACCCAATGGGATATTACCTTAAAAAAAATAAGTGGGCCTTAGTAACCCAATAAGACTAATTGGGCCTCACACCTAAGGTTACCAATAGTAACCTAATAGAATAAAAACTTAAACTAATTGGGCCTAGTTCTAGTAACCCAATAGGATATCATTCAAGTTTTACCTTAGGGTTACCCATAGTAACCTAATAGGGTATTCGTTTTAATTAATAAGGCCTAAAACTCAGGATTACCTATAGTAACCTAATGGGATACGGATTAAAAGTAACTGGGCTTTGGCCCAAAATAATGAATAGTAACCTAATACTATTCAAAGTACAATTGGGCTTAGTACCCAAGATTACTTTAAGTAACTAAACAAGTTATCCTAAGGTGCTATAGGGGGGACATATAACTAGGTATATTCATAGGTGTTGGTTAGGATACCAACATTTAATGCAATGACTTATGGTAAGATAAGATGATTCTTATCTTACATTCTTTTGAAAAAAGGAAGGTAACCTGTTGTTGCAAATCAGTTGAAGCAACAAACACAGGACGTAGTCTGACATATAAGTACAACTCCGCCTACAGCATAGGCAAATTGTTTTACTGCTTTGCTTGTTTTTTTCAAAGCTCATGCATTAATGTATGTGGTGCATATGATTTATGTTATAATATTATGGCATCATGAAGCATGCCCACTAATGATAAGTCACATGGTAAGAATGATATCAAGTTTCAAGTAAGAAACTGTTTTCAAGTATAGAAAGATTTTCCAAGTATGAAATAGTCTTTCAAATATGTTTTAAAACAAGAATAAGTTTTCAAAGATAATAGCAAGCAAATGGTTTGGTGTCGTACTGACCCGCTCTAGGTCGGGTTTAGTCCATGGGTTGAGTTGGATTGGACTGGACGCCCCAACCACCCCATGGCTGCGCACCACGGTACGTACACTCATGTTATGTAAGGGGCCCAAAAAGAAATGCTAACATAAAAAAGCATAAAGAATGTGATAAGAAAGCATAAATGGATCATGCATAATTTTGTCAAAATAGTTTTGCGAATGATAAGTTGTACTTGCTGAGCAAAAGCTCATTACTTACGTTTATGCTGTAGGTAAGCAGCCTATCAGTAATGTGTGATACATAGCTATAGATGATGGTACTGTAGACTGTAAAATTTTGGGAGGGACACCGCCACGCGTTTTGGAAGCTTATTATAGTATATAATACTTAGTAAATGTTATGTAATATATTAAAAAGGTTCAGACCATGTTTCTTAATTATATGCGTACTAGTGTATGTATATATATAAGTTTATATATATATAAAAAAATTTTGTGCTTTTCATGAATGAGTAAGGTAAAGTAAGTAAGGTAACAGCCCTACATAGGTGAGGTGCTATAGTTCTGGTCTTGGCTAATTTTTTTGGCTTTTGACATTGTTAAGGTAGGTTTGGATCACCCCAACGGGTTTAGGTCAAGTTGGGGTGTTTTAATACCAGGTTTTGGTCTTGGGTGATTTTTACGTCTTTTTCACATTGTTAAGGTAGGTTCGGGTCAATTTGCGGTGTTTGGGTCAATTTGGGGTGTTTTAACACCTGGTTCAGGTCTTGGCTGATTCTTGTGGCTTTTTGACATTGTTAAGGTAGGTTTGGGTTAAGTTGGGGTGTTTTAAGACCTAAATCAGGTATTCGATGATTTTTTTTTTTTTTTTTTTTTTGCAATTTGACATTGTTAAGGTAGGTTTAGGTCAAGTTGGGGTGTTTTAAGACCTAATTCAGGTCTTTGGTGATTTTTTTTGGCTATTTGACAATGTTAAGGTAGGTTTTGGTCAAATTGGGGTGTGTGAAAACCTAAATCAGGTGATCGTGGATTTTTTTAGCTATTTGACATTTTTAAGGTAGGTTTGGGTTAAGTTGGGGTGTTTTAAGACCTAAATCAGGTCTTGGATGATTTTTAAGTCTTTTTGACATTGTTAAGGCAGGTTTGGGTCAATTTAGGGTGTTTTAATACCTGGTTCGGGTCTTGGCTGATTTTGGTTGCTTTTTGATATTTTTAAGGCATGTTTGGGTCAATTTGAGGTATTTCAATACCTGGTTCAGGTCTTGGGTGATTTTTATGGCTTTTTGACATTGTTAAGACAGGTTTTGGTCAAGTTGGGGTGTTTTAAGACCTAAATTAGGTCTTGAATTTTTTTTTTTTTGGCTATTTGATATTGTTAAGGCAGGTTTGGATTAAGTTGGGGTGTTTTAAGACCTAAATCAAGTCTTGGGTGATGTTTTTGGCTTTTTGACGTAATTAAGGCTGGTTTAGCTCAAGTTGGGTTGTTTTAAGATCTGGTTCAGGTCTTGGGTGATTTTTTTGGCAATTTGACATTGTTAAGACAGGTTTGGGTCACCCCAACAGGTTTAGGTCAAGTTGAGGTGTTTTAAGACCTAGTTCAGGTCTTCACTAATTTTGTGTCTTTTTGACCTTTAAGGTAGGTTTTGGTCAATTTGAGATATTTTAAGACCTAATTCGGGTTTTGGCTTATTTTTATGGCCTTTTGACATTATTAAGGCAGCTTTAGGTCAAGTTGGGGTGTTTCAAGATAAAAATTAGGTTTTGGGTGAATTTTTTTGGCTATTTGACAGGTTTGGATCATGTTTGGGTGTTTTATGACCTAAATCAGGTCTTTGCTGATTTTTTTGGCAATTTGACATTGTTAAGACAAGTTTCGATCAAGTTAGAGTGTTTTAAGACGAAAATCGGGTCTTGGGTAATTTTTTTTTGGCAATTTTACATTGTTAAGGCAGGTTTGGGTCAAGTTGGGGTGTTTGAAGACCTGGTTCAGGTCGTGGCTTTTTTTTTTTTTTTTTGCTATTTGACATTGTTAAGGCTAGTGTGGGTCAAGTTAGGATGTTTTAAGTCCTAAATCAGGTCTTGAGTGATTTTTATGGCTTTATGACATTGTTAAGGCAGGTTTGGGTCAAGTTGAGGTGTTTTAAGACCTGATTCTGGTCTTGGTTATTTTATTAGCTTTTTGATATTGTTATGGGAAGTTTCGGTCACCCCAATAGGTTTGGGTCAAGTTGGGGAATTTTAAGACCTGATTCAGGTCGTGGCTGATTTTTTTGGCTTTTTGACATTGTAAAGGTAGGTTTGGGTCAAGTTGGGGTGTTTTAAGACCTGGTTTAGGTCTTGGCTGATTTTTGTTGCTTTTTGATATTATTAAGGTATATTTAGGCCTATTTGAGATGTTATAAGACCTGGTTCTGATCTTGGGTGACTTTTGTGACTTTTTGACCTTGTTAAGATAGGTTTTGGTTAAGTTGGGGTGTTTTAAGACCTAAATTAGGTCTTGGTTGATTTTTTTTTTTTTTTTTTGCCTATTTGACATTGTTAAGGCAGGTTTGGGTCAGGTTAGCGTGTTATAAGACCTAAATCTGGTCTTGGATATTTTTATGACTTTTTCTCATTATTAAGATATGTTTAGGTTAAGTTGGGGTGTTTTATGACCTAGTTCAGGTCTTGTCTGATATTTTTTGGTTTTTTAACATTTTTAAGACATGTTTGGGTCAAGTTGGGGTGTTTTAAGACCAAAATCAGGTCTTGGGTGATTTTTTTTTTTTTTTGGCAATTTGACCTTGTTAAACCAGGTTTAGGTCAAATTTGGGTGTTTTAAGATGTAAATCAGGTCTTGGGTGATTTTTTTGGCTATTTGACATTGTTAAGGTAGGTTTCGGTCAAGTTGGGGTGTTTTAAGACCAAAATTAGGTCTTTGGTGATTTTTTTGGCAATTTGACACTGTTGAGGCAGGTTTTGGTCAAGTTTGGGTGTTTTAAGACCTAGTTCACGTCTTGGCTTTTTTTTTTTTTTTTTTTTGGCTTTTTGTCATTTTTAAGGCATGTTTAGGTTAAGTTAGGGTGTTATTTGACCTAAATCAGGTCTAAGGTGATTTTTGTGGCTTTTTGACATTGTTAAGACAGGTTTGGGTCAAGCTGTGTTGTCTTAACACTTGGTTCTGGTCTTGGCTGATTTTTTTGGATTTTTGACGTTGTTGAGGCAGTTTTGGGTCACCCCAACAGGTTTGGGTCAAGTTGCAATGTTTGAAAACCTAGTTCAGGTCTTGGCTGATTGTTTTGACTTTTGACATTATTAAGTCAGGTTTAGATCACCCCCAACAGGTTTAGGTCAAGTTTGGGTGTTTTAAGACCTAGTTCAGGTCTTGAGTGATTTTTGTGTCTTTTTGATATTGTTAAGGTAGGTTTGAGTCAATTTAGGGTGTTTTAAGGCCTGGTTCGGGTCTTAATTGATTTTTGTAGCTTTTTGACATTGTTAAGGTAGGTTTGAGTAAAATTGGAGTGTTTTAAGACCTAAATCAGGTCTTAGGTTTTTTTTTTTTTTTTTTTTTTGGCAATTTGACATTGTTAAAGTAGGTTTAGGTTAAGTTTGGGTGTTTTAAGACCTAAATCAGGTCTTAGGTGATTTTTTTTTTTGGCTATGTGACATTGTAAAGGCAGGTTTCGGTCAAGTTAAGGTATATTTAGAACAAAATCTGGACTTTGGTATTTTTTTAGCAATTTGACATTATTAAGGCAGGTTTATGTCAAGTTTAGGTGTTTTAAGATCTAAATTAGGTCTTTGGTGATTTTTTTGGCTATTTGGCATTATTAAAGCAGGTTTCGGTCAAGTTTGGGTGTTTTAAGACCTAAATCAGGTATTCGCTGATTTTTTTAGTTATTTGAAATTGTTAAGGTAGGTTTGGGTCAAGTTGAGGTGTTTTAAGACCTAAATCAGGTCTTGGCTAATTTTTATGTCTTTTGGACATTGTTAAGACAGGTCTGCGTTAATTTGGGGTGTTTTAAAACCTGATTCAGGTCTTGGCTAATTTTTATTGCTTTTTGACATTTTTAAGTCAGGTTTAAGTCAATTTGAGGCGTTTTAAGACCTGTTTCAGGTCTTTGGTGAGTTTTGTGACTTGCTGACATTGTTAGGGCATGTTTTAGTTAAGTTGGGGTGTTTTAAGACCTAAATTAGGTCTTGATTTATTTTTTTGGCTTTTTGATATTGCTAAGGCAGGGTTGGGTCACCCCAACAAGTTTAGGTCAAGTTATGGTGTTTTAAGATCTGGTTCAGGTCGTGGCAGATTTTTGTGTCTTTTTGACATTGTTAAGGTAGGTTTGAGTCAATTTGGTGTGTTTTATGACTTGGTTCAGGTCTTGGTTGATTTTTGTGGCTTTTTGATTAAGGAAGGTTTGGGTTAGGTTGTGGTGTTTTAAAACCAAAATTAGGTCTTGGGTGATTTTTTTTTTTTTTTTGACATTTTGACGTTGTTAAGACAGGTTTGAGTCAAGTTTTGGGGTTTTAAGATCTAAATCAGGTCTTTGGTGATTTTTTTTTTGGCTATTTGACATTGTTAAGGCATGTTTGGGTCAAGTTAGAGTGTTACTTGACCTAAATTAGGTTGTGGGTAATTTTTGTGGCTATTTGACATTTTTAAGATAAATTTGGGTCAAGTTGGGGTGTTTTAAGATCTAGTTCAGGTCTTGACTAATTTTTTTTTTTTTGCTTTTTGAAATTGTTAAGGCAGGTTTGGGTCACCACAACAGGTTTTGATTAAGTTGGAGTGTTTTAAAACCTAGTTCTAGTCTTGGTTGATATTTTTGGCTTTTGACGTTATTAAGGTAAGTTTGGATCACCCCAACTAGTTCAGGTCAAGTTGGGGTGTTTTAATACTTGGTTTAGGTCTTGGGTGATTTTTGTGTCTTTTTGACATGGTTAAGGCAAGTTCAGGTCAACTTGGGGTGTTTGGGTCAATTTGGGGTGTTTTAACACCTGGTTCAGGTCTTGCCTGATTTTTGTGGTTTTTTGACATTGTTAAGGTAGGTTTGGGTCAAGTTGGGGTGTTTTAATACATAAATCAGGTATTCGATGATTTTTTTTGGCAATTTGACATTGTTGAGCTAGGTTTGGGTCAAGTTAGGGTGTTTTAAGACCTAAATCAAGTATTCGATGATTTTTGTTTTTTTTTTTTTTTGTAATTTGACATTATTAAGGTAGGTTTGGGTCAAGTTGGGGTGTTTGAAAACCTAGATCAGGTGTTCACTGATTTTTTTAGCTATTTGACATTGTTAAGGCATGTTTGGGTCAATTTGAGGTGTTTCAATACCTGGTTTAGGTCTTGGGTGATTTTTGTGGCTTTTGAACATTGTTAAGCTAGGTTTTGGTCAAGTTAGGGTGTTTTAAAATCTAAATCAGGTATTGGGTAATGTTTTTGGCTTTTTGACATAGTTAAGGCTAGTTTGGCTCAGGTTGCGGTGTTTTAAGATCTGGTTCAGGTCTTGGATGATTTTTTTTGACAATTTGACATTGTTAAGGCAGATTTGGGTCTCCCCAACAGGTTTAGGTCAAGTTGAGGTGTTTTAAAACCTGGTTCAGGTCTTGGCTGATTTTTGTGTCTTTCTGACATTATTAAGGCCGGTTTGGGTCAATTTGGGGTGTTTTAAGACCTAGTTCAGGTCTTGGCTGATTTTTGTGGCGTTTTGACATTATTAAGACAGTTTTGGGTCAAGCTGGGGTGTTTCAAGACTAAAATCAGGTCTTGGGTGATTTTTTTGGCAATTTGACATTGTTGAGGCAAGTTTGGGTGTTTTAAGACCAAAATCAGGTCTTGGCTGATTTTTTTGACAATTTGACATTGTTAAGCCAGGTTTGGGACAAGATTAGGTGTTTTAAGACGTAAATCAGGTCTTGGGTATTTTTTTTTTGGCTATTTAACATTGTTAAGGTAGGTTTCGATTAAGTTGGGGTGTTTTAAGACCCAAATCAGGTCGGTGGTGATTTTTTTGGCAATTTGACATTGCTAAGACAAATTTAGGTCAAGTTTGGGTGTTTCAAGACCTAAATCAGGTCTTGGCTGATTTTTTTTGTCTATTTGACATTGTTAAGGCAGGTTTGGGTAAAATTAGGGTGTTACTTTACCTAAATCAGGTCTTGTGTGAACTTTGTGGCTTTTTGACATTGTTAAGGTAGGTTTGGGTCAATTTGGGGTGTTTTAAAACCTGGTTCAAGTATTGGCTAATTTGTTTTTGGCATTTTGACATTGTTAAGACAGGTTTCAATTACCCCAATAGGTTTGGGTCAAGTTGGGGAGTTTTAAGACCTAGTTCAGGTCTTGGCTGATTTTTGTGGTTTTTTGACATTGTTGAGGCAGTTTGGGTAAAGTTGGGGTGTTTTAAGACCAAAATTAGGTCTTGGGTGATTTTTTTGACAATTTGACATTGTTAAGTCAGGTTTGGGTCAAGATTAGGTGTTTTAAGACGTAAATTAAGTCCTGGGTATTTTTTTGGCTATTTGACATTGTTAAGGCAGGTTTCAATCAAGTTTGGGTGTTTTAAGACCAAAATCAGATCTTTGATTTTTTTTGGCAATTTGACATTGCTAAGACAGGTTTGGGTCAAGTTTAGGTGTTTTAAGACCTAAATCAGGTCTTGGCTAATTTTTTTTGGCTATTAGACATTGTTAAGGCAGGTTTGGGTAAAGTTAGGGTATTACTTGACCTAAATTAGGTCTTGGGTGATTTTTGTGGCTTTTTGACATTGTTAAGGCAGGTTTGGGTCAAATTGAGGTGTTTTAAGACCTGGTTCAGGTATTGGCTGATTTTTTTTTTTTTTTTACTTTTTGACATTATTAAGACAGGTTTTGATCACCCCAATAGGTTTGGGTCAAGTTGGGGAGTTTTAAGACGTAGTTCAGGTCTTGGCTGATTTTTTTTTTTTTTTTTTGGTCTTTTTGACACTGTTATAGCAGGTTTGGGTCAATTTGGGGTGTTTTCAGACCTAGTTCAGATCTTGAATGATTTTTTTGGCCTTTTGATATGGTTAAGGTAGGTTTGGGTCAAGTTAGGGTGTTCTAAGACCAAAATCAGGTCTTAGGTGATTTTTTTGGCAATTAAACATTGTTAGGCTAGGTTTGGGTCAAGTTTGGGTGTTCTAAGATGTAAATCAGGTCTTAGGTGATTTTTTTGGATATTTGACATCGTTAAGATAGGTTTCAGTGAAATTGGGGTGTTTTAAGACCAAAATAAGGTCTTGGGTGATTTTTTTGGCAATTTGACATTATTAAGGTATGTTCGGGTCAAGTTTGGGTGTTTTAAGACCTAAATTAGTTCTTGGGTATTTTTTTGGCTATTTGACATTGTTAAGTCAAGTTTCAACCAAGTTGGGGTGTTTTAAGACCAAAATCAGGTCTTAGGTGATATTTTTGGTAATTTGATATTGTTAAGGTAAGTTTGGGTCAAGTTTGTTTGTTTTAAAACCTAAATCGGGTCTTTGGTGATTTTTTTGGCTATTTAACGTTGTTAAGGCAGGTTTCGGTCAAGTTGGGGTGTTTTAAGACCTAAATCAGGTATTCACTGAGTTTTTTAGCTATTTGACATTGTTAAGGTAGGTTTTGGTCAAGTTGGGGTGTTTTATGACCTAAATTAAGTCTTGACTGATTTTTATGTATTTGTGACATTGTTAAAGCAGGTTTGGGTTAATTTTGGGTGTTTTAAGACCTGGTTTAGGTCTTGGCTAATTTTTTTGGCTTTTTGACATTGTTAAGGCAGGTTTGGGTCAGCTCAATAGGTTTGTATCACGTTGGGGAGTTTTAAGGCCTAGTTCAGATCTTGACTGATTTTTTTTTTTTGACTGTTTGACATTGTTAAGATAGGTTTGGGTCACCCCAGTAGGTTTGGGTCAAGTTAAGGTGTTTTAAGACTTGATTTAGGTATCGGCTGATATTTTTGGCTTTTTGACATTGTTGAGGTAGGTTTTGGTCACCTCAATAGGTTTGGGTCAAGTTGAGGAGTTTTAAGACCTAGTTCAGCTTTTGGCTGATTTTTTTGGCTTTTTGACATTGTTAAGGCAAATTTGAATCACCCCAACAGGTTTGGGTCAAGTTGGGGTGTTTTAAGATCTGATTCAGGTCTAGGCTGATTTTTGTGTGCTTTTGACATTGTTAAGGCAGGTTGGGGTCAATTTGGAGTGTTTTAAGACTTGGTTCAGGTCTTGGCTGATTTTTGTGGCCTTTTGACATTGTTAAGGCAGGTTTGGGTAAAGTTGGAGTGTTTTGAGACCAAAATCAGATTTTGGGTGATTTTTTTTTTTTGGGTAATTTAACTGTGTTAAGGCAGGTTTGGGTCAAGATTGTGTGTTTTAAGACCTAAATCAGGTCTTAAGTATTTTTTTGGCTATTTGACATCGTTAAGGTAGGTTTCAGTCGAGTTATGGTGTTTTTTTGCCAAAATCAGATCTTGGGTTATTTTTTTTACAGTTTGATGTTGTTGAGGTAGGTTTGGGTTAAATTTCAGTGTTTTAAGACCTAAATCAGGTTTTCGGTGATTTTTTTTAGCTATTTGACATTGTTAAGGTTTCGGTTAAGTTGAGGTGTTTTAATACCTAAATCTGGTCTCTGCTTATTTTTTTAGCTATTTGACATTGTTAAGGTAGGTTTGGGTCAAATTAGGGTGTTGTAAGACCTAAATCAGATCTTGGTTGATTTTTATGTGTTTTTGACATTGTTAAGTTAGGTTTGGGTCAATTTCAGGTATTTTAAGATCTTGTTCAGGTCTTGGCTTATTTTTATTGCTTTTTAACATTGTTATGGTAGGTTTTGGTCAATTTGAGGAGTTTTAAGACCCAGTTCCAGTCTTGGGTGATTTTTGTTGCTTTTTGACATTGTTAAGGTTGGTTTTAGTCAAGTTAAGGTGTTTTAAGACCTAAATTAGGTCTTGGCTGATTTTTTTTTTTTTTTTTTTTGTCTATTTGATACTGTTAAGGCAGGTTTGGGTCTGGTTTGGGTGTTATAAGACCTAAATCAGGTCTTGGGTTATTTTTTTTGGCTTTTTGACATTGTTAAGACAGGTTTAGGTCAAGTTGGGGTGTTTTAAGACCTAGTTCAGGTCTTGGCCGATTTTTTGGCTTTTGAATATTGTTAAGGCATGTTTGGGTCACCCCAACAGGTTTGGGTTAAGTTTTGGTGTTTTAAGATCTGGTTCAGGTCTTGGGTGAATTTTGTTGCTTTTTGACATTGTTAAGGTTGGTTTTAGTCAAGTTGAGGTGTTTTAAGACCTAAATTAGGTCTTGGCTGATTTTTTTTTTTTTTGCCTATTTAATACTGTTAATGTAGGTTTGGGTCCGGTTTGGGTGTTATAAGACCTAAATCAGGTCTTGGGTTATTTTTTTTAGCTTTTTGACATTGTTAAGACAGGTTTGGGTCAAGATGGGGTGTTTTAAGACCTAGTTCAGGTCTTGGCCGATTTTTTGGCTTTTGAATATTGTTAAGTCATGTTTGGGTCACCCCAATAGGTTCGGGTTAAGTTTGGGTGTTTTAAGACCTGGTTCAGGTCTTGGGTGATTTTTGTTGCTTTTTGACATTGTTAAGGTTGGTTTTAGTCAAGTTGAGGTATTTTAAAACCTAAATTAGGTCTTGGCTGATTTTTTTTTTTTTTTTTTTGCCTATTTGATACTATTAAGGCAGGTTTGGGTCCGGTTTAAGTGTTATAAGACCTAAATTAGGTCTTTTGAGTTATTTGTTTTTGACTTTTTGACATTGTTAAGACAGGTTTTGGTCAAGTTTGGGTGTTTTAAGACCTAGTTCAGGTCTTGGCTGATTTTTTGGCTTTTGAATATTGTTAAGGCATGTTTGGGTCACCCCAACAGGTTCGGGTCACTCCAACAGGTTCGGATTAAGTTTGGGTGTTTTAAGATCTGGTTTAGGTCTTGGCTAATTTTTTTGGCTTTTGACATTGTTACGGCAAGTTTAGATCACCCCAACAGATTTAGGTCAAGTTGGGGTGTTTTAGGTCCTGGTTCAGGTCTTGGGCGATTTTTGTGTCTTGTTGACATTGGTAAGGTAGGTTCAAATTAATTTGGGGTGTTTGGGTCAATTTAGGATGTTTTAAGATCTGGCTCAAGTCTTGGCTGATTTTGTGGCTTTTCGACATTGTTAAGGCAAGTTTGGTCAAGTTTGGGTGTTTTAAGACCAAAATCAGGTTTTGGGTGATTTTTTTGACAATTTGACATTGTTAGGTGTTTGGGTCAATTTGGGGTGTTTTAAGACCTGGTTCAGGTCTTGAATGATTTTTTTGACTTTTTAACATTGTTAATGCAAGTTTGGGACAAGTTAGGGTATTCTAAGACCAAAATCAGGTCTTTGGTGATTTTTTTGGCAATTCGACATTATTAGGCCAGGTTTGGGTCAAGTTTGAGTGTTTTGTTTGGTTTGTTTTAAGGTTAATTTAGCTTTAATACCAAGACAACCTTGGTAGATGGATTCTAGTGCTACTACTCACATAAGTGTGTCTAAGCAAGGTTGCCAAAGTTGCCAAAAGCCAAATGATGTTGAAAGATTCATTTATGTGGACAATGGCAAATCGGCGGAAGTTGAGGTTGTAAGGAATTTTAGGGTTATTATTAAAGACTGGATATTATTTGAATTTGAAAGAGATATATGTTGTACCATCATTTAGACAGAATTTGACTTTTATTTTTATTTTGGACAAATTTGGTTATTTTTTGTTCTTTTAGAAATAATCAGTTTAGTCTTTCTTTGAATTCAAATATTATTGGTATCGGTTCTTCATCCTTTTATGATAACATATATTTGCTTAATACAGTTGTCTCATTTAATGAAACCTTGCTTGTGAATTCACGTTGTATGAAACGCAAATTAACCAATGAGAATTCCGCTTCATCATGACACAAGCACTTAGATCATATCTCCAAAAGTAGAATTGAGATACTTATGTCTGATAGGATTCTTGATTCCCTTGATTTCACAAACTTTGAGGTTTGTGTTGATTGTATTATAGGGAAACAGACAAATATAAGAGGATTAGGTGCCAACAAAGCTTCGGACATTTTAGAACTAATTTCATGGATATTTGTGAACCATTTCCTATGGCTTTTTGGAATGGTCAACAATATTTCATTTCGTTCATAGACGATTGCTCACATTATGGCTACCTATGTCTCATGCATAGAAGTCCCAGTTAGTAGATGTGTTTAAGGCCTACAAAGCTGAAGTTGAGAACCAACTCAGCATAGTGGGCCCCATCACAAGATACTTAATATAACATTAATATTTAATTTTTGGATAGAAATATTAACTTATAAGTAGTACTCTTGGTGTAGTAATCAAATATTAACAATAAGTCATGTCAAACAATAGGTCTATCTTTGGATCGACTTATATCATATGGAACACCTTATAATTGTTACATATTTATTACCACAAGTGTAAATGCAATTTGGCCAAATATTAACATTCCTTTGGGCCGGTTAATATCTGCATGAATTACCTATACACAGTCATCTTAATATTCCAAATAAATTATCTACATAAGAGAGGTTACTTTGGTAACACGTTGTTTCAATCAATCTATTTTAGAATATTAGACATCCAAAAGATATAATTAATAAACCAAAATTTGAATTTAGTTGATAGAAAAAAAAAATAAAATTTTTTTTTGATTATTGGAAAATAATTGAACATATGGGCCTACATATCTAATTATTTTCCAACACCATCACTGTCGACAGCTTCCAGAGCGAGCCACCCACATTGCTGTCACAAGCTCGAAGATTGCCGTTGTCGTTCATTCCCCATTTGTTGCCGCATGTTGTCCATTCTCCATCGTGAATCTATCGCACACGAGCCCCACCTACGTGAGACCGTCGCTCGAAGCCACCATCGCTGCTAGCGAGGGCCACCACAATTGCTGGTCTCTTTGGGACATGGTTAGTCTGATTTTTTTTTTTTAATTTTCAAAATAATCACATGCATGTAAATGATTTCGCAACAAATTTGATGTATTTTTCAATCTTGACCGTTAAAAATCGATTTGAAGGTTGAATTTTTTTGCTAATTAAAAATGTTAAATCTGACCGTGGTGATGAGTACTATGGCAGATATAAAGGATCAATTGAATAATGTCTAGGGCCCTTTGCTAAATTCCTAGAGGAATGTGGAATAGTTCCACAATACACCATGTCGGGATCCCTTAGTATGAATGGTGTAGCTGATAGACGAAATAGGATGCTTAAGAACATGGTAAGGAGTATGATTAGTCATTCCACCTTACTAGAATCTCTCTAGGGAGAAGCACTAAAGACTGCAGCTTATATTTTCAACAGAGTACTAACTAAGGCAATAACCGAAACCCCTTATGAGTTTTGGACGGACAAAAAGTCTAGTTTGAAGCATTTTCACATTTAGGGATGTCCAGCTGAGGCAAGGCCTTGTAGGCCAAATGAAAAGAAATTGGACTCTAGAATAATAAGCCGCTACTTTATTGGATATTCTAAGAGATCAAGGGGTTACAAGTTGTATGATCCCATTACTGAATCCATTTTCGAGATGGGAGATGCAATGTTTTTTGAGGATATTGAGTTTTGGAGGAGAAATAAGGTTAAAAACTGTCTTTGAAAAGGAATTTATTTCTATTCTTACAATTGCTTTTGACAATGATCAGGTTTCCATTCCTAACATTGATTAAGTAACAAGTCCTAGAACATCAAAATAGTATTGAACAACTCTTTCCACAAGATAAAGTAATTGTTTTTAAAGAACCAACTCAACAACCTCAAGAACAAATACCATTGAAGAGACCACAAGAGAAATGAGAAATACAATTCCAGATAACATCATAGTCTTTCTCTAAGAACATGAAGATGACAGTAGAGTGATGGAAGATGATCCAATCAACTTTCATCAAGCCATGTAAAGTTCTAACACTCAGAAGTTTATTAAGGACATGAATGAAGAGATTAAGTCTATGAAAGACAATGACATTTGGGATCTCGTTCCATTGCCTAAAGGTATTGTAATACCTGACTTTCTCTATGTTATTATTTCCTTCTAAAAGGAATTGAATGCATGCCGTATCGGCATTTATGAAAGAGTTTGTTTCAGGATCTATTATGTGTTATGAGCTCTTACAGCTTTGTAAGACTCAAATGTGCTTGTTTTGATTGATAAATGATCTTTTCGAAAAAGAGATGAATTTTGCATCATTCTAGGAAAGTTAAAGGGTTGACCAAAAAGTCAACTTTGACCCGGAAAAGTCAAAGTTTTGACCAAAACGGTCAAAACCCTCACTGTACAATTTTATGAGATGCAGTATAGGAAAAATACTGCGAAAAACTCATTTTCAATAAGATGACATATTTTAAGAACCAAAACCACTATAGAAAAATCAAGCACGCAAAAATAGGGTATAAAGCAAAAGGGTTCGGAAAATAAGAAAAAAATTTTCAACCCGATTTTTCACAGATAAAATTTTTATGACAGTAAAATATTAATACTGTGTATTAGTACAACACAGTATTAGATTTATCTATGTTAAGTTTAAATGTATACAGTTTATTGGAAAAAGGAACCAAACAAGCCATTTCCTATTTATGACATCATAAATTTTTGATTTATGACATCACCCACTTTTTCAAGAACAAATCTCCACATGACATGTGTCTTTTGCTAGCTAATTCTTACTTGTCTTCCACTCAAGACAGCCGGCCACCTCATGGGTTTTTTGTGCAATTTTTCAAAAATTTTGGGGGTCAAAATGAGAGAAACTTTTGTCCCACATTGCCTATAAATAGGGCTGCCTCCTCCGCCATTTAAATCAGAAAATGCAACTCTATTATGCCCAAATTCCTCAGCCAAAACCGAGAGCAAAGAGGGAGAGAAAATCTGAAAAAAATTTTGGAACCAACTTGTGTGTGTGTGGTTCGGTTTGTGAGGAAAAGCAAGAGAAGGAGAGGAAAAAATTTTCCAGCCTTTGTTCTTGGCTGTAGCAGTGGAAAGTGAGCAGGGGAAAGAGAGGAAAAAGTGCAAAAAAATTTGAAGGGGAACTCTAGGGAGAGTTCGGGTTCGTTGAGCCAAGCTTAGGGGTAAGTTTCGGAACCATTTTTCCCTCCAAGATAGCCCACGGGTTTGTGTATGAAACCAAGAAAAAAATTTTCAGTTTTGGGTTTGTTATAGGGCTGTAGCCGAGCATAGGGAGGAGCCAAAAATTGAGGTCCCAAATCAGCCAATTTGGTGTCAAATTGGTGAGCCAAACCGGTTCTAGGGAGCTAAGGTCAAGGGTGTGAGATTGGTTAGTCCAGAGCCAAATCCAAACCATTTCAAGGTAAAATTTTCTAAAAGCTTAAATCCTTTTCCAATCAAGTTTTTAAGCTCAAATTTAAATGTATTTGTTCAGTTATTGGTTGTAAGAGCATAAGCTCACTAAATTTAGTTTATTATGCCCTTAAATGTGCTTGATTAGGGTGCTAGATGTGGTTTGGTTCCTTGTTGCTCATTAATATGTTTATGGTTGTTTGGTATGCTAGGATTGCATGCTAGAAATATTTCATGAGGTTATATGTCCCTTAGATATGAATTAGTATGTGCATGAATGGTTTGAATTTATTTGGTATGTAATGAATGTATGAATGAATGGTTTGTGCTATGCAGAACATGCAACACTAGTTAGGGATCGTTTTCGAAGGGTTGCATGGACGTGTTAGGATTGCATGTTGGGACATGCAAGACGTTAGAAACGTTGTATGAATTGACATTAAGCTCCCGATGTGATCGGTTGAGGTAGAAACCGAAAATTAGGACGTAAACCAAACCTAGTAAGTAGGGCTGCCAGTTCGGGTTCCCCACTGGTCAGTCGCAGGAATGGGTAATTGCAGGTCTTTAGAGGCCGAATGGGCAAAAAACGTAAAACATGAAAGTTGTAGAACAGGGTCTTTCCTAGGGGGCAACGTGGACCATTTCTCAAAATGAGGTTCCAAAGGCCTCCGTTTTCACGAAAAACCGTAGGTGGTCCATCAGGACGCCGTTTTCAGGATCACCGAGATTCAAATAAAAACTGGTATTAATCGGTACAGAATCAGAATTTTTGTAAAACACGAAAGTTTTAGATCTCTTTGAGAGCTAGAACTTTCGTGAAGGAAAATTTTTCTAATTCCCAAAGAGTTTTAAGCTAGACCTTGAAATCTGAAAACTGTGCAGGGAGCAAAATGTTCCTGCACAGATTTTTATAGAACCCATAGAGAAAAAATTGTTTTTCAGTTTAAAACACTCTGTTTTGAACATGGAAACTGTTCCAAGGGCAGTTTCAAACCCTCAAATGTTTTAAAAACCCAGTTTTTAAGATTCAAGGATTTTTAAGGGGAATTATAGCAGTTTTTCGGCTTTTATGCCAAAAACTTTTTCAAAGACAAAGAAAAGGAATAAAATGTACAAGTTCAAGGTTTGCTAGGTAACAAGTTAAGACGAACGGTGATCGGGAATTTATACCCGAATCACAGGGCTTAGCCCCAAAGCCCAAAGTTGGCCCAATTGAGGGTTGACTTTAGTAATCAAGAGGTTGACTTCGGTTAACCCAATTCGGATTAGGATTACGATAAGTTTAAGGTTAGGTGTTAATCTAACCTTTATACGTTCTCACATATGATAGATTTGAAAGGTTATCCAACGTAACCGCACATCAAAATGTTTTAAGATAGGAGAGACATATAGCCAATGCATTACATGAATGTTGGTGGATAACCAACATTATTATGGTCATAGGCTAGATTATTAACTAGTCCTTCGGTTAAGCAGGATATAACCTGCAGCTGAGCCCCGAGGTGGAACAGCATATCAACAGGCATAGACAAGGTAAGTACAACGCCGCCTACAGCATAGGCTAGTAGTTGTATACTTGCCTAGATTTTATTGTTGTGTTATGTGTTATGAGATGTTACAATGCTATGTGTATGTATTCAGTATATGTTAGGTAATGTGTTAAGTAAGCAACGTATGCTTACAATATATATTAAATGCATATGAATAATGATAAAATGTCATTGAACGGGATGTTCATAAAATAAGATTTTGTATGACACGAATAAGAATGACAAAGTGAAAAGTAGGTAAAGGCGATACGTCGCCTGTGTCGTGCCACCCGCACCAGGTCGGGTTGGACTGTGGGTTGAGTTGGATATGGTTTGGCCGCCCCAACCAATTCATAGTCGCGCGCCAGGTACGAACACACATGTTAAGGGCCCATAAGTAGAACAAGTAGATACAAAAATAAATAAGCATAATATGAACATAATTGGTTCATGCATGCTATATGTCTTGAAGTATATGCAATAGAATGATGATATGTTTTGAGTTGTGGTATAGGAGTTGTACTTGCTGAGCGAAAGCTCATTGTGTTAAGTTTGTGCTATAGGTAAACAACCTGCTGGCATTCGATGATGCAAGGTGGAATCGCGTGGCCGGGCACTGTGAATGGTGGAAATGGGGATTGCTATGCGTTTTGTTAATTGTGTTTTATGTTTCGTATATGTATATACGCTTTGTATATATAAAAAAAAAATTTCCGCTGTGTTTCATGTAATAATTAAGTGAGTTGTAAAAGCTATGTATGAATGCATGTATGTATGTACGGTAACGGCCTGTGCTAGGCGGGTCGTTACAGGTATGAAGCCCATTGGTTGCAAATAGATATTTAAATCAAGAGAGATTTGATGGGGTAATGTAAAGAAATGTAAGGCTCGTCTTGTTGCAAAGGCTTTACTCAAAAGGAAGACATTGACTTTAAAGAGACTTTCCCTCTGGTTTCAACAAAAGACTCTTTTAGGACTATCATGGTATTTGTGGCACATTTTGATCTTGAGTTACATTAGATAGATGTAAAGACAACGTTTCTCAATGATGACATTGATAAACAATTTATATGGTGTAATCAGAAAACATTGTGTCAGAAGACCCAAAGAGGATGGTTTGCAAATTAAAGAAATCCATTTATGGACTTAAGCAAGCTTCTTGTCAATGGTATTACAAATTTTATTAAGTAATAGTCTCGTTTGGTTTTAAGATGAATGTAGTTAATAAATCTGCATACTAAAAGTTCAGTGGGAGTAAGTATATCTTCCTGGCACTATATGTAGATGACATACTGCTTGCTAGCAACGATATAGGCTTATTACACAAAACCAAAAGATTTTTATTAAAGAAATTTGAAATAAAAGATCTTGGTAACGCCTCTTTTGTATTAGACATACAAGTACATCGAGATCGCTCTCGGGGTATACTTGGGTTATCACAAAATGACTATATCGAAATGGTACTTAAGAGATTTGGCATACAGAATTGTAAACCAGGTGACACCCCTATTGCTAAGAGAGACAAGTTTAGTCTCAATTAGTACCCTTAAAATGACCTTGAAGTCAAAAAAATGCAAAAGATTCCCTATACGTCAGCTGTTGGGAGTTTACTATATGCTCAAGTTTGTACACGTCCAGATATAGCATATATTGTTAGGATGCTAGACAGATATTTGAGTATCCTAGGATGGATCATTGGAAAGCAACAAAACAAGTTATACGGTATTTGTAAAGAATAAAGGATTACATGCTCACATATAGGAGATTAGGCCAATTGGAGATCATTGGATATTCTGATTCAGATTTTGTTAAATGCCAAGACAGTCGAAGATTCACATTAGGTTATATCTACCTGCTGGCTAGAGGAGCTACTTCCTGGAAGAATGCGTAGACACTCATAGCTACTTCAACCATGGCAGTGGAGTTTATAGCATGTTATGAGACATCAACTATGGATTATGGCTGCGGAATTTTGTCATTGGGCTGCAAATATTAGAAGGTGTTGAAAGACCATTAAAGTTTTTTTTTGTAACAATAAGTCAGTAGTGTTGTCTTCCAACAACAATAGTGCTCATCAAAGTCAAAGCATACAGACATCAAATTCCTAGTTGTTAAAGAAAGAGTTCAGAGTGGTCAGGTGTTTATAGAGCATTTTGGTAGAAACTCCATGATTGCGGATCCGCTTACTAAAGGGCTTCCACCCAAGGTCTTTCATAAGTACACTGATCATATGGGTGTCATATCATTTGCTAATATACTAAGTTAGTGGGAGTTTGTATTTAGATATTATTTTATTTCATTTGGATACTTTGTGTTTATGAATATTTTTTGCAGAAATAAATAATTCAATTTATTTTCACTCTGATTTATTTTAACTTGATCTCATTAAAGAATAAAGTTGGATCAGTTGGAAATAGGCTTGCTTAGATCACATTGCATGTAATTTCCATGCTACATATCCATACTTGATCTATGTCATTTAGTTATATCGGTATATGTGACCATTGATGGATTTAGTTACGTTACATGTAACAAAGATCAGTTTTATCCTATATTGGTATAATTAATGATGAGATTGTTCAGAGATGCTTTTGTTCATGACAGCAAAATTTTTGAGCTCATAAAGTTATGCACATTTTACAAGAAAACATATATGGCAAAAGTAAGAGATTGTTGGAAAATAATTGAACATGTGAGCTTAAATATGTAATTAAATGTTGATTATATGTTATCTTAAAGTTCAGTCTATTTAAAGTAATCTAACTAAAATTAATTTTATTAGGCACTAGGCATTCAATATAGTATGGGTTTATTATGTGTAGAGACATAATTTCATATTTCTAATTTTCTGATGGGTCAAAATAGAAATATGAAAAATATAACTATTGCAGTTATTTGAAATGATTATGGTCCTTAATCCATATGATACATTCATTTCTATTCTCTCTGACATCCCATCATCAGTAAGAATACATAGATTCTTCTTTAAAGCAAAATTGTATTGGATTGAGAAGATCTTTAACCTGCAATCGTCTCCTTCCCATGGATTAAGCTATATTTCCGCTTTCATTCTCTTGATAATTTGATATAGTAGATCTTGGATGAATTATATTTTCTCTATAAAGTTTTGCTTTCTTTTTCTCACAGATGGATATTTGTCGAAGACTTTCCTGAGGTAATCAAGTGGCTCCATAATATAATTTCGATGCTCTTGGTGGTTTCTAAGCTTAAGATCAAGGACTAGAGCAAGACATTTGGGATTCCCAAGCTCTTCAATCAGCCAGTGTGGGAAGGGTTGAAATTCCCGATCATTGCCAACTACAGTACCAAGTCTCACAAGATGACAATAAGTAGCAATAGATAGTCAACCACTAGAGATGGGTCCCTGCTTATCATAGATCTCCACTTCCCCCCTTACCATGTCGAATTTTTCTTCTAAATCAACACAAGATCAACGGCCATAACCTCCTAGGTCATTATCATTGTCGGAAAGTCACCCTAACCATCCTAGCCTCCGATGTGATTTCTGGTCCAATGGCTCGGTGGAGGTAACAATTTCAGTCTGGTGGCTCGATGGAGGTGGCTACGGTACTGGTGGGCGAGGGACTTCCATTTTTTTTTTTTAAATTTTGATTTGTTTTGTGAAATGATAAGGTGTGGTTGGTCTTATGATTTTTTTTTTTTTTTGGTATCTTTTTTATCTTAGCCTCCGTTTAGTAAGTTCGTTAGAGATGAAATTTTAAAATTAGAGTTGATTGACTTTTTAAAACTAGATATAAGTTTTATTGACTTTTTAGAAAAAGATAAAAACTGAGATAAAATAAATATGATTTAATTAGAGTTAAATTTAAACTCCAAACAAAATATTAGTCTCAAAAAACTAATCTAACAGTCAAAAATTTTTATGTTATTGATAGGGTAAAGTGGGGAGGTGTTATTGCAGAACTCCCCTAATTTTTAGGGGGGCCTTTACAAATATGGGATTAAAATGGCTATCATGTTACAACACTAGACCCCAAAGAGAAAACATTGCAAGGATAACCTCATTCATTAATGAATATTTTATTTTCTCCAAAATACCCTTTACAAGTAAAAAATAAAAATAAAATAAAATGACTATCTTCTCCTTAAAAAAAAAAACTCATATTGTTAATGAAACCCCCTCCCACTGTCAAAGAAAAGAAAACATCATCTCCTTTACCATCATTTTTCATCTCCATCATCCTCCTCAAAACGGCATCTTTGTATTCGAGTTAACATCTTCCACCGTTTTCATATTCCAAGCATCGATTTCCATCTACAAAGAGAGGAAAGGAAGTGCTAAAAATCTCTAAAATTTTGGTAAGTTCATCTCTAATCTTTTATTTAAATTATTTTTGAAGTTTTTCAAAGGTTGGGCATTAATGGTTAGGGAACTTAATATAGAAAAACAACAATGCTTCAACCTATTTTGCACTAATTTTCGGCTTATAAAATCTATAAATTTACAAAAATCTCGTCATAAGAACAATATAGTAACCAGATCGGACCAGCTTGATAGCCGGACCTACCTGACCAGTCTGGTGGTTTTGGGGATGATCTAGTAGTTTTGAACTAGTTTTTAATTTTTCATTCTTTTTTTAATTCTTTCATAAAAATATTTTTTGTTTTTCTTATTTTTATTTTAAAAGAAAATGAGTGAGATTGTAATTTATTTTCGATATGATGGAGAATGGAAAGAAAAAAATTACAGATTATATGAATGGTGCAGAAGGAATAAGGAAATCAAGAATATAGTACTATTAGATGATCCAGATAAGGTGAAATATTATTAAGTTATTGATTGTATATTTAAAAGGCTTCATGTGGATAAAAAAAGTATAGAATTAAAAATAAGTTACATTCTTTTGTGTAGAATATCGTCGGGTCCTAAAATCATTTTGGATGATTTTGATAGTAAGTGTTATCTTTTAGATTTTTGTAAAACGTCACAACGTAGAAGTATGTTACACATTGAGCTCATGAAAAAGGTTGAAGGTAGTGATAACAATGATTAAGTAGCACTTGAAGTTGAAGGAGATAGAGGATGCAATATGGAAAATGATAGAAATATTCGAGATGAGTACTTCGATGTTAACATGGAGGCACCAAGGGTTTATGATACTGCTTCCGTACTAGGCTACGGAGGTGATGTTTTAGATGTGCCTACCTTGGAGGAACGCCCTAATCAGGAGACAACGACGTCTGCCCCAACTCCGAAACGACAACATTCATGCATCAAACTAGACCCGGTCATGGTTCATTGTGAACCATTAGCAATAGATGACACTTTTGTGTCTTTTAGTTTTGATTATGGCATGGGTATTGCAATTGGTCAGGAATTTGAAAGCAAGAATGAGGTGAAGAACTTAATAATCGATGCTTCGTTAAAAGCTTGTTTTGATTATGAAATAGTCAAGTTAACAACAAAGTTGTTTGTGGTGAAATATACAGTTCCAGATTGCAAGTGAGCACTACGAGCTGTAAGGATCACGAACTCATATCGTTTTTCTCTCGAATCATATTACAACAATCATACTTGCTCTGCTAGTTCGGTGGATAAAAGAAACAGACAAGTAACTACAAATTTAGTTTCAGATATGTTAAAAAAGGAGTTTCCAGGCCAGCTTGAGACACCTACCCCGAAAAGAGTAAGAGACAGGATGAAAAATTGTGGCATGTCAATTTCCTACTTTAAGGCTTGAAGGGGCAAATGAAAAGCAGCAAGTGATGTTAGGGGAGCACCAAAGGTCAGTTTTGATATTCTTCCTAGCTATTTGCACATGATAAAGTTAATGAACCCCGACATGGTCACACACTTGGTATAGACAAAGATCAAAGGTTCAAGTACCTTTTCATTGCATTGGACATGTGCATCGAGGAATTTAAAGCAATAAGAAAGGTAATTGCGGTTGATGGAACCTTTTTGAAGACCAAAATACAAGGGAACCATGATTATCGCCACCACCCAAGATGGTAACTACCATCAATATCCTCTTGCTTGGGGAGTGATTGACTCGAAGAATGACAACTTATGGAAATGGTTTATGACGAAACTTAAGGAGCTTATACTCGATGACGAAGAGCTGGTCAATAATTTCTAATAGGCATCAAAGTATCCGCAATGTAGTTGAAAAGGTATATAAAAAGTCCCACTATGGATTTTATGCATGGCACCCTCTCAAAATATCAAATCAAATGTTCACCTAGGATCTTGTGTTAGAGCCGAAAAGTGTACAGACAAGGTCAAGGTTAAAGATACCATCATAAGTAAGTTCATGAAAGTCACTACGACATATTTTGAGCACGAGTTCAGCCGACTCTATGATGAACTAAAGAATAGATATCTTGCCACTACAGAATATCTTGATGATCATGTAGATGTCAGAAAATAGGCTAGGTGCCACTTCACAGGATCACATTACAACATCTTGACTACCAACGGTGCTAAGAGTATTAACAGTGTATTAAAGAAGGCAAGAACATATCTTTTATTGCCCTTAATTGATTCAATTGTAGAGAAAATCTTTGAATGGTTCAACAATCACCGTAAAGAGTCAAGTTTTAAATCTTCCTCACAATGCTTAACTTTAATGGTGGAGAAAATATTGCATACAAGATACAAAGAGTCCATAATCTTGATTGCGAAAGAACCAAATAGTACTATACTTAAGTATCATGTCACAGGATCAAATGACAGTTTCTTGGTTAATTTAGGAAGAGGGGAACTGCACATATAAAGTATTTGATATTGACAAAATTCCTTGTGTCCATGCCCTTGCAGCATTCCCAAGAGATAAGGATAAAATATATGATTTATGCTCAAAATACTATTTAAAAGAGGTATGGGTATTGGCTTATGTCCAAACCATTTATTCCGTCCCGAGCTCACCAGAGCGGGTTATCTCATATGGCATAAGGACTGCGAAGGTATTGTTTCCTAATTTCACAAAAAAAAAAAAAAAAACGTGGGAGGCTTCAACAAACCAGATTTTCTTCTATTGGAGAATATCAGAAAGGCAAAAACAAGCGATCATGTAAAGCAACTTTTCATAAGAGCTTAGAATTGACAATCCCATATTGAATATATATGATCGAAGTAGATTTTTATAAAATATGATCGTGTTTTTATTTTTAACTTTTACTAAAGATTTTGGATTAGATTTCTTATATTAGTAGTTGAATTATGTTTGTAGTGATGAACTGTATTTTATATATTATAGTGGCTGAAATTATTTTAATTTTCTTTTGCAGGGTCCTTAGTATTAGTGTTTGATTAAAATAAGTCAACATGTTGTCGATCTTTTTATTTTAATAAATTTTACTTTCTTATATTTATATTCAAAGAATGCAAAAATACTTTGATGTTATAACCAAAAAGATCGACAGCCTTTCTATATAAATAAATACTTAATCCAGTTGACCGCTCAGGCCGGTATGCCCTGTTTGGAAAGCATGATATCACTTGGGTGTCATGACCAGCAAAACCGACAACTAGTTCAGAAAAAAAATTACCTAGTCTGGGTGACTGGGAAAATTATTCAAGAATGCAAAAACAATTTAGTGTCATGACCTGAAAGATCGACAACCCTTCTATATAAATAAATACCAGGCCCACCTGACTGCTCAGGCCGGTATGGCTTGTTTGGAAAGCATGATATGACTTGGGTGTCATGACCGGCAAAACCGATAACTCGTCCAGAAAAACAATTATCTGGTGTAGGTGATTGGGAAAATTAATAAAGAATGCAAAAACAGTTTGGTGTTATGATCTAAAAGACCGACAAACATTCCATATAATTAAATACTTGACCTACCTGACCGTTTAGGTCGATATGACCTGTTTGGAAAACATGATATCACCGAGGTGTCATGATTGGCAAAACCGACAACTAGTCCGGAAAAAAAATTTACTTGGTTTGGATAATTGGGAAAACTAATCAAGAATGCAAAAAAAATTTGGTATTATGACCTGAAAGACCGACAAATCTGTTGGGATCTATATGTGCCCTAAGGATAGAAAATCTTAGGGATTTTCTGTAAATATGACATTTTGATATTAATAAGAGGAAATTATTCATGTTTAATAAGTTGTGTCCTATTTACTTTCATTTGTTGATTGTATGATTATTTTAAGCAAACATAAAATACTCCTAGACTGTTGGTAATATATCGAATTACCATATGTATACGGGATATGCATAAAAGACGTGGTAATTTGATAATAGCCTAAATAAATAGTCCACAATCAACGGAATAAGATTTGGGGATCTTATTCATGATAAGATTGTAAATGTTGTCTACTTCCTTGGAGGGATAGTTTGTCTTGACCATCGGATAGGTTCCGAGTAGAAACTTTAATGTATACCAGTATTGAGGTATGACATTGGACTGGACCTAAAGTGTTAATTGATTCGGTTTAATAATTCCGTTTATAAGAATCAATGATACTTTGATTATCATCCTGCATTAATCTTAATCCTGAAATGATTACTTGAGTTCGCATCCATGACTTATGTACTTTGATGCACTATATGTGAGACACTGTTAATTCATGGTCAACATACTTGTGTTTTGGGTGCATGACTTATGGATAGAGAAATCAAGATTCATAGATACGGAATCCATAGCTATCTTAATGATAGTAAATGTTATCTACTTAAAGGTATTATTCGGGGATTGAAAGATAGTATAACAAGATCTTGGCCATCGGTTTACTTTGTGTTCTCTGGTGGTTTTCCAATTGTATGGTTTTACAATTGGTGGTTCTTTCAATGGAGAATAATTGAACTTTAAGTTAAAATGATTGAAAAGGTAAAACGGAAAAAGTCCTTAATTCAATCATGGATAACATATGGGGATTAAGCAAGCGATGAATAAATCATGGAAGAAGCACTACGTGAGAGAGCTTTCGTAATACGGTATGTAAACAGGAGTTCAGCTTCAAACTTTTAGTGGAATAGTTTTGAAGTTGATAATTGATGGATAATTAATCTGGGATTAATTTTTCACAATTATAGGAGCCTCTTTACATATTTCCATCGGGTCCCTCTATTAGCTCATATAGTTCCACGAAGCGTCTCGGGATTTGTTCCTAATGAGATCGGTAAATTGTAAATGGAATTTTGTAATGTCTATTAAGACATGGTACTCTCTAACATGCAATCCAGAAAGGATGGGACATGTGAAATTTGTAGACAAATGATTTGTCAACATGTGATTGGTTAAATTGAATTTTAAAAATAAGATTGTGTTTGAATTTTGGAAAACAAAATTTTTCTCTCCTAATTAAAAGTGGTGCACGTTTTTTAATTGTATGGAGGGAAGAAAATTTTGTTTCAAAATTATTTAAATATATTCCTAACATTTAATTATTAATTGATTTAAATAATGGAGATTATTTCATGGATTTTTCTTTCCTAATTAAATAGGTGCATGGTTTTTGTGAGAAAAGAAAATTTAAAATATTTCATTAATTTAAATTAATTAATATGGATAATGTTTATAGAAAATATTTATTCAAATATGTAAATCCTATTTAAATTCGAAAAGGTTTAAAAGAAGTTTGAATCTAGATAGGACTAGGATCTTTTGACTAGTCTAGATTCTTGATTTAAAATTTAAACCACCAATCAAGATTTCTCTCACTTTGTGGCCGAATTTTAAAGGGGATTTCCTCTTGAAATTTGTTTTTAGGTTCAATGAATCTAGTCCTAAAGTTGTATGATCTTTTGGTTCAAGATTTATCCGGAAAATAATTTCTAATTATTTTTCAAGTAGGAGATAAATTTTGAAAAGGATTGGAATACTATATAAAGACTAGGAGTTCTTGAAAAACCAATTTTTGATATTTTTAAAGGGGAAAAACGTTTTTTAATAATTAAAAAAAAATTTTTTTTCCTTCCACATCAAAAATTCGGCTTTCTTGTGAGAGAGAAAAAGAAAGAAAATTCCATTGAATCAAAACTGCGAGGAAGGTTAAACCGAGTGATAATTTTTCATAAGAGGTTAACCGGTTCTTGTTTTATAGTTTTGAAGAAAGAAGTTGGATCAAATTCTCAACGAGGATCATCGGAATTGAGAAGGAGGGATCTAGACTTCGGAAAGAATTACCGGTCGCTTGGATTCATAGAACGTGTGCCCACACACACTCTGAGACGTGGAACTCGAGAATAGTAGAGAAGACACGTTGGTCAAACGCTCTAGCAATTCCGGAATCCAAGAAATAAGGTACGCTTGATCATGAATTAATTTATTGTTATATGCATCATGAGCTTCTTTTCCGGAAACGGCATAAAAATTTTTAAAACTTCCGCTGCGCCGTAACTCCAATATCGGATCCGATTTTTCCAACAAAATCTTCCATATAAATAAATGCTAGACCCACCTAATTGCTTAGGCTGGTATGGTCTATTTGGAAAGCATGATATCACTTGGGTGTCATGACCAGCAAAACCGACAACTCGTCCAGGAAAAAAAAATTACTTAGTCTGGATAACTGGAAAAACTAATAAAGAATGCAAAAACAGTTTTGTGTTATGATCTGAAAAACCAACAAACATTCCATATAAATAAATACTGGACCCACCCGACTTCTCAGGTCGGTATGACCTGTTTGGAAAGCATGATATCACTTGGGTGTCATGACAGGCAAAAACGACAACTCGTCTGGAAAAAAAAATACCTGGTCTGAGTGACTAGGAAAACTAATAAAGAATGCAAAAATAGTTTGGTGTCATGACCTGAAAGACCGACAAATATTTCATATAAATAAATACTGGACTCACCTGACCACTCAGGCCAGTTTGACCTGGTTGGAAAGCATGATATCACTTGGATGTCATGACCGACAAAACCGACAACTAATCCAGAAAAAAAAAAAATACCCGGTCTGGTTGACTGGGAAAACTAATAAATAATGCAAAAACAGTTTAGTGCCATAACTTGAAAGACTGACAACCCTTTCATATAAATAAATACTAGACCCATTTGACCGCTCATGCAGATATGGCTGGTTTGAATAATCTTTACGTTTTTTCATATCACTTTGGTGTCATGATCGTAAAGACTTGCAAGATTGATAGCCAATTAGGCTAAAAATAAATACTTGGCTAGCTTGACCGTTCTTCTCGGTCCACTCAATATTATGGAGCCAAATAGCTTGGTTGTATGGTCTACTAATGACAGTTATCTCGATCAAACTATCGATTATATATTCGTAACTCATGTATTCTATTTAGTGAAAGAACAAACCAATATTCTCTCTTATTTAATATGACGTAATATAAATTGATAATATTACTTATGACTTCATAACTTTTTGATCACACTAACAAAATTAGAATAATATTAAAATAGATATTGTTGTCACACTAACAAAATTAGAATAATATTAAAATAAATATTGAAAACTCTCTTAAGAAAAGAATATTAGGACAAAATGGTGCTAATCATGTCGGTCTTCTTGGTTCACTCAAGATTATAGACTAATCTATTCGGTTGTATGGTCTACTAAAGATGGTTATCTCAGTCTGATTGAATTATTCATGATTCGTAAACTCCATTTAATGAATGATTGAGTCATTTTTCTAGGTCAAATTTTTTCTCAATTGACCAATGTGTTTCTCAAATGGTTAATTAATTTTCTTGAATGGTCACGTAATAGTCAATCATTGACGGACACGACTGGCCTGACTGATTAATGCCGGTCAGGAATATTTTTACCCTGACTTGGGTGATCTTGTCTGTTTTTCCGGTCATCACATTGAAGTAGTATGATGCTTTTCATCTAGTTTTCTTAATCGGCAAGATTGGCCTAACTGATTAATGTTGATCATGAATATTTTTACTCAGATGGAGGTGATCTTGTATGTTTTTTCAATCATCGCATCGAAATAGTATGATGCTTTTTTTCTAGTTTTCTTGATCGGCAGGACTGGCCTTATTGATTAATGCTGGTCAGGAATATTTTTACCTAGATCGGGGTGATCTTGTTTGTTTTTCTGGTCATCACACCGAAGTAATGTGATGTTTTTTATCTGGTTTTCTTAATTGGCAGGACTAGCCTGACTAATTAATGTCGGTCATGAATATTTTTACCCAGACTGCGACAATCTTGTCAGTTTTTCTGGTCATCACACCGATGTAGTATGATGCTTTTTATCTAATTTTCTTGACTGGCAGGACTGGCCTAACTGATTAATGCCAGTCAGGAATATTTTTACACAGACCGGGGTGATCTTGTCTATTTTTTCGATCATCATACCGAAGTAGTATGATGCTTTTTATTTGATTTTCTTGCTTGGTATGACTAGCCTGACCACCTATGCCGGTCAGGAATATTTTCATCTAGATCAGGGCAATCTTGTCATTTTTTTTGTCATCACACTAAAGCAGTATAATGTTTTTATCCGGTTTTCTTAACTGGTAAGATTGGCCTGACTGATTAATATCGGTCAAGAATATTTTTACCCCAACCAGGACAATCTTGTCGGTTTTTTGATCATCACACCGAAGTAATATGATACTTTTTATTTGGTTTTTTTGACCAGCATGACTGACCTGACTGATTAATGCCAGTCAGGAATATTTTTACCCAAACCCGGGTGATCTTGTCTTTTTTTTTTTTTTTTTTGTCATTACACTGAAATAGTATGATGCTTTTTATCTGGTTGTCTTAATCGGCAGGACTGGCCTGAATACCTATGCCGATCATAAATATTTTTACTCGGTTGGGGCAATCTTATTAGCTTTTTCAGTCATCACACTGAAATAGTATAATGCTTTTTATCTAGTTTTCTTGACCGGTAGGACTGTCCTGATTAATTAATACTGGTCAATAATATTTTTACCAAGACTGGGGCAATCTTGTCGATTTTTCTGGTCATTACACTGAAGTAATATGATGCTTTTTATTTGGTTTTCTTGACTGACAAGACTAGCCTAATCACTTATGCCAGTCAAGAATATTTTTACCTCGACCAAGTTGATTTTGTCAAATTTACTGGTTATGACACCGAAGTAATTTGATGATTTTAATCTGCTTTTCTAGATCGGCATGACTGGCCTAACCGCATATGCCAGTCAGGTATTTTTTTACTCGAGCCAACTAGTGACCTTGTTGGTCTTACCACAGAAGTAATATGTTCATTTTAATCTATTTTTTTGAACTAGCATGACTGGCCTGACCGCATATGCCAGTCAGGTATTTTTTACCCGAATCAACTGGCGACCTTATTGGTCTTACCAAGAAAGTAATATGATACTTTTAATCTGTTTTTCCGGACGGCATGACTGGCCTGACTGTATATGCCGTTAAGTATTTTTTTTACCCGAATCAACGAATGACCTTATTGGTCTTACCACGGAAGTAATATGATCATTTTAATCTGTTTTTCCGAACCGACGTGACTGACCTGACCGCATATGCTGATTAGGTATTTTTTTACCCAAACCAATGAGTGGCCTTGTTGGTCTTACCACGGAAGTAATATGATTATTTTAATATGTTTTTCCGACCCAGCATGATTGGCGTGACCGCATATGTCGGTCAGGTTTTTTTTACCTGAATCAATGAGCTATCTTATGGGTCTTACCACGGAAGTAATATGATACTTTTAATCTGTTTTTTCAGACTGGCATGATTGACCTGACCGCATATGCTAGTTAGGTTTTTTTTTACCCGAACCAACGAGTGACCCCTTTGTCGTCTTTAAGAGAAACTGAAGGGGCCTCCCTTTTGCTGGCTTTGAGTGAGACAGAGATAAGAGGAGAGTGAGAGTGAGTGAGATGGGGATCTAGGGTGTTGGGTCCCATTGCTGGCTTTGAGTGAGACAGAGATAAGAGGAAAGTGAGAGTGAGCGAGACATCACCGAGTCCCCTTTGTTGTCTTTAAGATAGAAATTGGGGCCTTTTACTGGCTGGATTAGAGAGAGATAAGATGAGATTGAGAGTGAGTGAGGTCTTCCGTTGTTGTCTTTAGCAAAGAAACTGAGGCCTTTTGGGATATTTTGTCTAACGAGAGAGGGATCTTGAGTGAGAGAGAAATAAGGAATAGGGATTTTAACTTTTGTTTTACTCTTTGACTATTGTTTTTTTTATTTATTAAATTGAAGATAAACTGAATGGGTTTTTAGTCCTTTTAATAAAAAATAAAAAGCAATCAAAACAAAGGTTAAATATGCAGCCGTGGTTCAATTTAGGTTATATATATATGCCAAAGATCCATTTTTGGGATGCATTTGGGATCAGACCTGCGGTCAAAATGTTGATCTGTAGTTAGTACGATATAGCTCTCTGATACTTGTACCGAACCCGAACACCAATGCAAATAAGCCAAACTATCCCCGCGCTCGTCATTTTGGCGTAGCGCCCTTTATTCCGACCTTTTTCTTGCCTTTTCCCTTTCGCTTGCAAATGGCGCTTCTTCGTTTCTTCTCCCCAGCTTCTCCTCCCAGACATCCCTTCTCCGCCTAGGGCTCCAAATGAAGCGCGTCTTCGAAGAAATCTCCGACGACGAGTGGGAAAACCACTCCTTCAAACCCTCTCGAGTCCTCAACAACAAAAATCCTAAACCCTCCCCTCCTCCTCCTCCGATCGAGTCCTTTTCCTTCAATTCGTCCTCCAAGACGAAGCTCTCCTCCGATTGCCGTGATTTGGAGGACGCCGATGACGACTTCGAGGAGTTCCGGCCGGCGAACCGCAGCAGCCGTCGGTTCGTTATCGACGACGACGAAAGCGACGACGAGCGGCTCCCCGAGGTCGTCGAGGTCAAGTCGACGACTGAGGATGAGGAGGATGAAGATGAAGTAGAAGAAGAAGTAGGTTTGGACGAGGATGATGTGGTCGGCAAGGCTCTGCAGAAGTGTGCGAAGATCTCGGCTGAGCTAAGGAAGGACCTCTACGGCTCTTCAATGGCTGCCTGTGATCGCTACGCAGAAGTGGAGGCTTCTTCGGTCAGAATTGTCACTCAGGTACCTGCATTGTAGCAATGAAAGTTCCTCTTTTGATTTTGAATTTTTTTTTTTTTTTTGCCATTAGTTTATTACATTAGGGAAATCGGTGATTTACAGGCAAAAGTTGTTGAAATTTTTGTTCTTGCTGAGAATTCTTCAGGAACTCAATTTTAGTAGGAAGAAAATGATGGGTGCATTGATGCATTTTTAGAGTAGTACAAGAAAATGATTGGCTTCTATTGGTTATCAGTATCTACAACTAGAAGATACAGCTTTGGAAGAGAGAGAACATAGGTAGAGTTTTCAGCATTGTAGTGGAGTTTGGCTTTCTTATTTGCTCTCCATTTTCGCCTGCAATAAAATGGATTAGTTTGTATGGTAAAATTTTTTTTTTAAGTCGAAAATTGTGGATCGATTGGAAGTTTTGTTCTGGTCTTGTTTTGTTTCTTGATATTCTACTATCCAATTCCAAACTTAGTCGCATATTTTGTTTGTTTTCAAATTTTATTTTTTCAATGTAGTTCGAATGTGATTAGATTTCCATTTGTTTGCCGTAGGATGATATTGAGGCAGCATGTAAATCAGACGATTCAGATTTTCAGCCCATTCTCAAGCCATACCAGTTGGTTGGTGTCAACTTTCTTCTGCTTCTTCATCGAAAGGGTATTGGAGGAGGTACTTTTCTTACCTATTGCTTCTTCCTCTCTCTCTCTCTACGCACGCGCGCGCGCGCGTGTGTGTGTTTTCCTTTGTTGGTATTTGTAAAATAGACTAATAGTGTAATGAAATTAGTGCAGATTACAATTTTACTATGTTATCACGAAAATTTAGTATCCTGCCTGTGTCCTTGTATGTTTTGTAAACATAGGTTGAATATTTATGTTCAATTTCTCATATGTATACATATATTTAGTCTCAATAATGACAGATAACTTCGTAATTTATGCAGCCATATTGGCTGATGAGATGGGTCTTGGGAAGACTATTCAGGTATCGTGGGCACCATTCTATTTTATTGAGTCTGTGTCTTAACAATTTAGTTGCTTTAGTTATCACTTTGCCATTTCAAGTTTTAAGTTTGCAAAACTTTTCTTGTCTTTCAGGCTATAACATATTTGACTTTATTAAAACATTTAAACGATGATCCTGGTCCACATTTGATTGTGTGTCCTGCTTCAGTTTTGGAAAACTGGGAAAGAGAACTAAAAAAATGGTGCCCGTCATTTTCCGTTCTTCAGTATCATGGAGCTGTGCGGTCAGCATATGCGAAAGAGTTGAACTCATTGTCCAAAGCTGGATTGCCACCTCCTTTTAATGTTCTTCTTGTTTGCTATTCGTTGTTTGAAAGACACAGGTTTGCTTTGCATATACCAGGTTGGCAATAGTTTTGTAGTTTTATTTTATCTTAATAACACTTCGTATTTTATGTATTTCAGTGCACAGCAGAAAGATGATCGTAAAATTCTTAAACGTTGGCGCTGGAGCTGCGTGCTCATGGATGAGGCCCATGCTTTAAAGGATAAAAACAGTTATAGGTGGAAAAACCTAATGGGTGTTGCACGAAATGCGAATCAGCGGCTAATGCTGACAGGACACCGCTGCAAAATGATTTGCATGTACAAATTCAGTTTTTTTAATTATTTATTATTTATTTTTTAGCCACATAGTTATTATGCAGTAAAATTATCATTGAACTGTGATTGCTGAATCTTGCTTGTGATGTGAAAAATTTTCATATAATGAAGTGGTTTCTATAATATGACCTGGATGGCCTATATATATATACTGGGAATTTGGGGCATGATAGAGCAATACAAATTTCTAGCAGTTATATGGCACTGGCTGTAGACAAGGTGGTGAAGCATTAGTAGTGGCAATGGAAACAAGAGCTGTAGCATAGTTGTCTTTCACTTCTTTTTTCTACAGAGAATAAAATGTCCTCTGTTGCCAGTAAGAGGGATAAATTTTGTTCAATTAGGAATTCTGTCTTTTGGGGTTGTGAAACTAGAAATCAAAGTGCTTTATTGATATACTAAACAACTATGTGACTTTTCATTTTACACTGGTATTTTTTATGCTTAAAGTGCATTCTTGTCTTTTATCTGTTTTGAGCTTTAATCCTTGTTACTTGCTACTGAAAAAATTGATCCTATTCTCTATCAAGGTCTTCACATTTTTTAAATTTCTTTGAACTGTTACTGGACCTGGATGATGGAATAGATGCAAGGACTCTCCATACACTATATGCAGGCTACGTACGTGCATTAGTTTGTTCTCCAAGTTAATAATGTGGAAGGCTGATTTGTTACAGGAACTAGATGGTTTAGTTTGGTTATTAGAATATTCTAATGTTTTAGCTTATCCATATTGGCATCTCGTCTAGCTATAATTTCTGGACTAGATTACGTCATTTGAAGGTTATACCCCCCATGTGGCCAAATGTGTTTCTAAAATGATTTCCGAGACTCATTTTCTTCGAAGTAGATTAGTTATTGTTGTTGTATTCAATAGACTAGGATTTTGAAGTACTAGACCTTAGAATCAATTATCACTTGGGCCTCAGGCTGGGCTTAAGGTTTGGAAAAGTATCATGCCATAGAGGTACATGTGGATGCTGTTAGACTTGTTTGTCAGCGTTGTGAATTGCTGATGATCAGGTTGAATTTTTGGGTAACCAAGGAATGACTAGTAGTCTGGAATAAGGGCCAAAGAAAGCAGCTATCATCCTTCTTTCTTTTTCCTCTTTAAAATCCTGTTCCTATTGACTTTTGACAGGAATGCCCTTTACTAAGTGCCCTTTTGTGAGTAGTGCTTTTAGTAAAAAATTCATTGCTCGAGTAATATAAAGAGGGTATATCACTTGTTATGGTTTTTATTTTTTTTATAATTTTTTTTATTGCTGATTTTGCGTCTTGTCCCCTTTCATAATTAAAATTTTATTTTCTTTAATTTTATTGCAGGAATTATGGTCACTGTTGGAATTTATGATGCCTGATCTTTTTGGTACCGAGGATGTTGACTTGAAAAAATTATTAAATGCCGATGATAGAGATTTAGTTGGCCGAATGAAGTCCATTTTGGGACCATTTATATTGAGACGACTGAAATCTGATGTTATGCAGCAACTTGTTCCAAAAATACAAAAGGTATGTCGATTATTTTTTCTCACCTTGTTAGTTTTTTGTTTGAATCTAGTTTAATATTTATGTGTGTGTGTGTGTGTGTGTTCAAGTTCAATTTGCTAATTATCATTTTGTTGGTATGGATTTGTCAACTGATGCGCAGGTTGAGTATGTAGTGATGGAAAAGCAACAAGCAAACGCCTATAGTGAAGCCATCGAGGAGTATCGTGCAGCTTCGCGGGCTCGCATGGCAAAAAATTCATATACTAATCCAACCAATGGTTTTGGGATGCTTCCGCGAAAGCAAATCTCCAACTACTTTGTCCAATTCCGTAAGGTGCTAATTTCTCACGTTATAATGTTTATCATCATCTCAGTACATTTACATATTATCAATTTTTTTTTTTTTTTATGCATACTTTAATTCCTTTCTTTTTTTTTCTGATCCGCCTCCAGATTGCAAATCACCCTTTATTGGTGAGGAGAATTTATAGTGATGAAGATGTTGTTCGTTTCGCTAGAAAGTTATTTCCGATTGGTGCATTTGGCTTTGAATGCACTGTAGACAAAGTGATTAGCGAACTCAAGACTTATAATGACTTCTGTATCCACAGGGTAAAAACTTCTAGTTCTTGTGAATGTTGCTCTTTCTTTTTCCACATGTTTAATAATGCTTAAGAAAATTCAATTAGAAAATAAAAATAACTTGACAATTTCCATTCCCATGTTCTAAATAATTTTCTTAGCTTCTAATGGGAATTCATTTCCTCTAGAGAATTGTCCATGATGTGTGTAAGGAAAATTTTATGCATAAGTTAATGCTGAACTGAAGAGATTTCTGTATACGTGTAGGGGGTTTTAACTCAACATTATATTTGATCTATGTTTAGACCCACGCAACAGAATAAGAGATTAATAAACGGCAACATTGTATGCGCACAAGACTTGTTCAGATGTTTATGAGTTTGAAGAGAAAAGGAAGCTAATCCTAAACCTTTGTATAGAAGCATAGTACAAAAACACTTTGGATATTCTGTTTATTTAAAAATTTATGCATGACCGCATAAGCTAGCTCCACAATTGTCCAAACAACGAAATGAAGGATTGTTTGCTTTTCAATTGGTAAGAAGAATGAGCGACAGTTGAACGGATTGTAGTTGGACCGAAGGTAGGTTTGATCCTTTTCCTCTGATCTGAGGTTGAACAAAAGATAAATTATTGAAAAAATGCAAGTGATTTGATGGACATGAGATTCTGAGTTTGCAGAAGCTTTCAAAAAGTTTCATCGAATCATGACGAGAATAGAGGGTATTCTGAATTCATTATATTGTCTTAATATAGCAATTGGCTTTTGCCGAGGAAGCCAAAACTTAGTTTTTCCGTTGCTGCTAAACTTAGGAAAACTTATTTGCATGAGATGATCATTTACAAGCTGGATATTGAAAAAGGTAGTGTATCACCATGCTTCTGGGTTTGAGAAATGTTGGAGAAGGTGCATCTAGTTTTGCAATACTAAAAAATTTTGCAGAACTCAAGGTTTCAATAGCTTTCTTAGGTTGGCCAAATGGGAAGTGGGGTTGGATACAAAAATTCAGTTTCGTGCTCTTGCCTTTCCAGGGTTGCAAATGTGTCTACAGTTGCATATGATCAATAGGTAAATTTGGATTTTGGTTTTAGAAGGAATCTCAATGATAGAGAAAACCCTGGATTTGATTCCATAATTCCAGCCAGTTCTTTGAGAATTTTTTCCCAAATCCATCCATTGTAGATAAAAGGATGTGGTCTTTTCACCCATCTGGTTTTCCTACAAGTCTTTTCCTTACAGAACTAAAATGTTTTCTCGGCTGGTTTTCCATACAAGGATCATTACTTTTGATTTGGTGCTAGAAAATTGATAATTGGCATGTTGTGTCTTGTAAAGTCAGTGGTAAAAACGGTGGATTGTTTGCTTTTGCATTGGCTAGATATCTGTGGAACAGTTTTATTAGGGAAGCTGGATTTGAGTGGGTTTTATCCAGAAATAATGGCTTTCTAGTGATGGTGAAACCTATGGTTTTGGTTCAAGTTACATGACAGATGTAATGTGGGAGTGGCCGGTGTGGGTTACGTTTAGGGTTATTTAGACAGAAGGGGATGGGAGGATTTTCGAGGAGAAGGAATAATATGCTAGTTTTCTCTTTGAAAGAGTTAGATATCCAGCTCCATGATGGCCGGGGATAAAGCTTTTAAGGATTTTCCTTATCTTTAAGTTGGAATGGTGCTATGAATCACTAGCTTGTTTTGTTTTATGGTCATTGTATTTTCAGTATTAATGGTAATTTGGTATTCTCTTTGAGAACTTCTTGTCCTCGAATATTTTATTTTTAATGTGACCTTCTTTATCAATCTAATGCTGGATGGCTTGCATTAGTTCTCAGGCTTGCTGCCTGTAGTGTTATCCTCTCACATCTCTTCCCAAGAAAGAAGGGAAATGGCCGTGATTCAATATGAGAAGGCCAGCACTCACTCATTAGATAATATCTATCTCCCGTCAAGGCTGCAATGTGATGACCAAGGATATTATAACCAGAGTTGGATTAGGGAGATGACTCCTTCCAAGGCTTTTTCTTAGTTGTAACAAAATTTTACTTATCAACTAAATGTATTTCCAAATTCAATGAATGTTGCAGCAACTAGATCTTCTAAGAACCTCTACGGGCCCTTGTAGGATTGCCCTCCATCCCTGTTTCTGTTTGTTTTAAGGGTAATTAACACTGTTAGTCCCTGAACTATAAAATATTCTGTCACTTTGGTTCCTAAATTTTTAATTTTAGCAAATTAGTCCTTGAACTTTTGTTTTTTGGCTGTTTTGGTTCCCAACACTAAAATTGACGAAGGATTTTTAAAATTTAACGGAGGCAGGGTTAGTTTGGGGTTGCTGTAAGTTTGACAAAATTTCTACTTTTACTTCTGGCAAAAGGAGAAGTAGAAGCTAAAAGCAGAAGTTACAAATCCTAAATTGTCCAAATAACTATAAAAATGCATTGGTGTTTGTGCAAATGACTTTTAACACTTTTACCAAGCACAATATTTGCATCGTGGTTTGTGTAAAGGACTTTTGGGATCTCCAAAAGCATTACCAAACTTGCCTGTAATCATTATCAATTGTGTGATAGCATGAAATTTTACAGAAATTGTTAGTAAGTGCAAAATGTCCTTTTATTAATGTCTAAAAACTTGAAAACTAAAACATTTTGCACTTAATATAACAATTTCGTTTAAAATTTTAAGTTATCATGCCATAGCAATGTGATTATCTCCATTAAAATTAAAAAATCTTTCCGCAATTTTAGTGTCAGCGACCAAAACTACTAAAAAACAAAAGTTTGGGGACTTATTGCCAAAATCGAAAATTCATGGATTAAAGTGACAAAAATATTAAATTTAGGGACAAATATGGCTAACCCTAGGTTTAAAGTAGGAGGAATTACATTTAAAGTTGGTTTTGAAGGTGGGCTTTGTACAATCTACCGACAATCAGAAAATTACACTTACCATTTCACTGTGAACTTTTTCCTGGGGAAATGGTGAACGGTGTTAGGTTTCTCATAGGGTGATGATGTTGTCAGTATCTTTTTGTGTGGCTTGAAATTAAGTAATTTATTAAATAAACCAGATTCTTTATCAAGGATAATCTTTGGGTTACATGGTGCACCGTGGTTGTGATTATTCACATTCATCCTATGAGGGTGACTCCATACTTGGTAAATATTTGGATGAATCGCATGGATAGTCTGCAGGATTTTTTAAAATGTAGTTTTGAACGTTTTCAGGCTGTATGGTTGCATGTATTACCACCTGGGTGGTGTATAGATTTCTCTTGGTTCACTGAGTGTACTCTGATTGCAATTCTTTAGTTACTTGTGTTCCAGCGCGGGACCAATTTTCCACATTCCACCAACTATGCCTTACCTATCTCATAGGATGGTTGTCAATTCTCATGGAATGCCATAGTATCGGACTCCTTTTATGGACTATCATATTATTCTTACTGGTTGAAAGTGACATCCCCCATTGGTACCTTGTCACAAAACATTAAATAACGGCCACACAACATTTACTCTTGCTATAGATTATGAATTCTTGTTTTCTTTGTTCTTTCCTGTCTCTCCAAAACTTTTGCCGAACTGTCTGTCTTAACTCTATCAGCATTTGTTTTGCGTTGGAGCTGCTCTTCTCGTGTTTGCTGGTACAAGATGCACTAGTTGTTCTTTAAATATTGCTGCTATTGCAATAGGCATTAGGAGTCAATTGATGGGATCTGGTTGGACATATGATATAGTAACTTGCACACATAGTACATACACATTTTGTATGAATTTAGTGGATTGATTTTATCTTAGCAAATATTTTGTGCAGTAACAAGTATTTTATTTAACCACTTTTCAAAGTTTTCAGGGTAGATTTGATTTGATGTTAATAATTACTCTTTGCATGTCTTTCTGCAGCTTTTACTTTATCATGGTATCACTGATGGAAAGAGTGTCCTTCGAGAAAAACATGTCATGCTTTCAGCAAAATGTCGGGTATGATCTTTTTAAAAGTTGTCTAATGCATTGAGCCTGAATGATAACTTGGAAGGAATGATGTCACCATAGACACAATATGCTTGAATTTGGGATTGAACTGTCTTGTAGGCACTGGCTGAACTTCTCCCTTCACTTAAACAAGCTGGGCATCGGGTTCTGATTTTTAGCCAGTGGACTTCGATGCTTGATATCTTGGAGTGGACTTTGGATGTCATTGGGGTTACGTATAGACGTCTTGATGGAAGGTATATTTCTATTTGTTAGCTTTAAAGATTCTTCCTTTGTCCTAACAGATGTGCTTTAGCATCTTGCACATTTGTTTTCAGCTATTTTTACTTGATGGACTGAATTACTACTGAGTTTTTCCGTTATGTAAACTGCTGAAAAGGTGAAGATACTTGTTGCTTGTGGCATTTAACTTGATTCTGGATCACGTAGAAATTATCCAAGAGAATGTTTGAGCCACCTTTGACTTGCTACTGACTTTTATATCGAACATTTATATGATTGCATGGGTAGTTAATTGTAGAACCTGATTGTGTTAGAAAGCATGGGATCATTGGTGCCTACACGTAAAGTGCCCCTGGTTTAATATACTTGTTTATCTCTATAATATGTTTGAGTTTAATTTTCTCAGCATACATCTGCTTGTTGATAGATCAATATATAATGCACTTTGCTTGGTGAGTTTGTGGTGTTCTCATTAGTTTCTCATTGGTTTTATATTTTCTCATTCTAATTTCTATGATAGTTCAGGTATATTTCCCTCTTCCTCCTCTTTCTTTATTTATTGATAACATATTAGTCTCCTGATTTAGCTAGAAGGCTGGAAGTTTTGAACTCCCAATAGACTCTACAATCTTTGTGAAGCATGAAACTCATGATTATTCACCAGGATGCTTGGTCCTAATGGGTTAAACCTCAGAAGAAAACTACATATACAAGTGCCCACCTAACCTCCTGTAGTTCTCGCCACGTTTTGCTTTCTAATTCCCCTTCTCTCTCACTCTCTATTCCTCTTCCTCTCTCCAGACCCTTCTACAGTTACCTTTTGGCATATTGGACAATCATCACCCCCCCCCCTCCTTCTCCTTCTTCCCCCAAAGTAGAATCCTTCTACTCCTTCTGCGGTTGATGTAAAGCCAAAACATAAAAGAGGAGGGACAAAAAAGAAATTTAGGAGGAGAAAGGATTTTTTTTCAATAATGCATTTATTAAAGTCATCAACATTTAACATCTATCAATCATATTCAAAGACAGGGCCACAGGTATTTCACAACGTCTAGAGAATTAGAAACATAATCTTGAAGAAGGAAGATAAAAATAAAGAGCAAGTAAGAAGAAACAAAGGTAATAAAGAAAAATCTAGATTATTAAGAAAAAAAGAAATAAGAAAAAAAGGATTGTTTGTTAAATCCTAAAATAAGCCTGCATTTCTAATCTCCATCATGGTGGAGTCCTGGGCTAAAAAGAACTTTACATCGACAAGTGCTGCTGTAGCTACTGTTCCAAAAGGGATCCGATCTATGTGACATAACTCTTCCAAAGAAATTAGTACAAATATTAGCTAATTGTCAGAGTTGGGGATCTCAGATTATCCTATCAATTTCGATGATTCTTCTATGTAGTTTGAGTCCTTTATCGAGTTTAAGTAGAGTGAGTTATTTACTGTCATTTCATAGTCTTGTTCTAGTTTAGCATCTCAAGTTTCTGATTGAGTCGTAGTTGCCTGTCTAGAAATAGGGTTTTGTTATGTTAAGCATTATTAGATGATTGAGTTTCTCCGATCTTCTTATTATTCTACTCTGTTTGCTGTTTATCTATCTATCTGTCTACTTTCTCTTTATATGCTCTTCGTCAATTTGGCATCAGAGCTTAAAACCAGGTACTTGGAAGCCTGCATCTCACGCCTGCCTTTCTCAACTTCTCCACAATGCGAAAAGGCACCAAGAACTTACTTAAGCTCTCATACCAAGTTGATGTAGAGCTGAATGAGAAAAAAGGGGGATAAAAATATGTCGTGGAAGAAAAATGACCTGTTCTCAGTTCTCTTCATCAAAAAATGAGAAATGTTTTACACTTTTTATTCCTGTTAATAGATAGGAATGCGAACAAAATTAAGAAACCAAAAACCTACGATGAGTCTTGCAACCAAAGTAAAGCTTAATTGTAAATAAAAATTGTGTTACAGATAATTTAGAAAGTTCTACATTATCAGAAAAAAGGAGAAAATTGTTGACAATGCTATCCTATGTCTCTGCCTAAAGTATCACAACCTAGTACTTTATTGTTCTCTTTCAACAGTTTAGTCCTTTAAACGTAAATATGCTATTTGGCTTTCACTGTCTCAAATATCTGCATCTGTTCTCGTAGGCGTAAGATTAGAATTACTTTTACAAATTTGAATCAGTTCTGTCCTTCACCATATTCTAATGGGTAGCATTGGGTGTGTCATTTGGTTTCTCTCTTGTAGCTGTGACTAATTCTTCAGTCATTCTTTCAATATCTGCATTTCATCAATCGTAATCGATTGTGTTGTTATTTTGGTTAACGCATCCTTGCTTGCATTTTCCTGTTATTGTTTTTCTCTCTCTGTACCAAATCCTAGATAATTTTCTCCTGTGTCCATGTTTCACTTGCTCTGTAGAGTGTTTCTGTTTATCACGTTTTTGTTTGAAACATAGTAACTGGCTCATTTACGTGGAAATACTTGTTTACTGGATGACGTGCTGATAACTTCAGTAAAGTGGTGATCCTAGGTTAATAGAGACCAGAGAGCTTGTATAAGTGGGATATAGGTGCATGGCAGGAAGATGGGTGCTAAATCTTTTTTCTTTTTTCTTGGGAGTTTAAATCTAGAATGGGTAAATAAGAATTGGGAGGATTCATGTGGTTATTTCATGGTTTAGAACCATCTCAGGAGCTTATCTCGAGTTCCAGGGACCGAACCTTTCTCGTCTATGTTTTTGACAATAGGGGTTAAAATACACATGTTTCCTTCGGGTCTGGGGTTGCAGCTGTACTTGAAATGCTTTTTGGCCATGTCTTAGATCCCATCTGAGCAAAAATTTGGTTGATTGTATAAATGTGGTAGTCAGCTTTGGAACTCAGCCTCTTTGGTGCTTTTGCTGGTTAGTTTGGCTGGAATGAAATATAAGAACTTTAAGGATGTTGAAGAAGGTTTTAATGATATTGTGGAGATAGCCTAGTTTTTGACAACTTTGTGTCTGCACTCTGATTAAAATTTCAGCGATGTTATGTTTTCATATTTACTGAGGGGTTAGCATCTTTGATTTTGTTTTACTCTGTTTTCTTTTTTCTGGTCGACACTTTCTTTTTCGGTAATTCTTCTTTTTCTTATTTATTTGGTATCACGTCAACGCCCCTTGAACTTTGTGCCCTTAGAACTTTAAAAATTGCCTCGTACTACCCCAAACTTCAAGAAATTAAAGTGTGAAGTAGTATGGTGGGAATTTTTAACTGTTCAGGGGTTAAAGTGAGATGACACCGATATTCAGGGGTATTGGTGAATATAATCCTATTTATGTTTTAATGCATTGTAAAATAGCAAAAGATAGAAGGGCAAAACAATTATTAATGCTATGGGTGTAATAGGTGTTGGCCACGGGTTGCTGTCCTTAATCAATTCTTGTTCTTCATTCTCATGATTAACGAGCTGTAGGTAGAAGTCTATTATTTACTAATGGGATCTTTTAGGTTGTAGTTTGGCCTACGAGCCATAAGTCTTGGATTTTGCTTCTTTTGTTTTTTGTTTTTTTTTTTTTTTGGGGTGAATTTGGCTTGGTTGTAGACTGGTAGAAAATAAATACGAGAATGTTTCTTATATGTGTTTTTTCTTTACATTCCTTATTTCTGAGTTTGTTTTAATTGCATCCAAAAAGAACTTGACTTCTGCCTAGACTAGTAATAGCCCTTGTGTTTCATTGCCTCCTGTTCAATCTGTCCTTTTCCTTGCTATTGTTTTTTGGGCCGAAGAGCTTCAGTAATTTCATTTTCAGTTAGTCGACAATAAATATGGGAATGCTTTATAGAATTATGCCCTCGAATTGTTTAATTCCATTGTAATCATGAGCTATGGTGCTTGTACATATTAGATTTTATTCAAGCTACAACCAAGCTAAATTCAATTTTCATCAAAATTCTATACGTGAAATATTTGATTATTTATATAAAAAAGAAAGCAGTATAAAATTGCCACCCGCCATCAGATGACCTCCAAAATTGAGAAAAATTTTCAGGTTTTGTTCATAGCTTATGCATGGGCCCCAAATTTTGCAAGCCCTTTGTCCATTATTAATCCCTCTTCGTTGTAGCCCTGAGCTAAGTTACTTTGCATCGCATCGTTAGCATCTTAACTCTTTATTGTGTAGTTCATTGTAGTTCATCATGTCTGCTTACTGTATTGTTTTTTTGTCGCCAGTACTCAGGTAACCGATAGACAGACTATAGTTGACACATTCAATAATGACACTTCGATATTTGCATGCTTGCTGTCTACAAGAGCTGGAGGGCAGGGTTTGAACCTGACTGGTGCCGATACTGTTGTCATTCATGATATGGATTTCAACCCACAAATCGACCGACAGGCAGAAGATCGCTGCCATCGAATTGGTCAAACAAAGCCCGTTACCATATACAGGTATTCTTGCCCCCACCACCACATGAAAGCGCCAATAGAATCACTATCGGTTCTTGCATTACTAATGGTTTAAAACGTTTCCAGGCTGGTAGCGAAGGGTACGGTTGACGAAAATGTATATGAGATCGCGAAAAGGAAGTTGGTTCTAGATGCTGCTGTTCTTGAGAATGGAATGGAGATGGATAATGAAGGAGGTGATGCACCCGAGAAAACAATGGGAGAGATATTATCTGCACTTTTACTTGGTTAGGCTGCAAGATTGCCACCAGTTTTTGTATTAATGTAACTTAGTTTTTTTGTTTCAGATTCGTCACTCTGTAAGGCCATTATTATTATTATTATTATTATTTTAGTTGAGATTAGTTGTAGCTTTGAAGATAGTACTCTATTAGTGCTTAATTAATGTCATACGGGTTAAAAATAGCCCCAAATTCCTCTAGCGGTAAAAATGTTTTCAATGAAAAAGTGCTGATCATTTTTTGTTTGCGTGTTTTTTTCAATTTTATTACACCTACTTTTTTTACAGATGGACACAACATCTAAAAACTCACAACAAAAGTTTGACATTCCAGTCGAGAAAACTTCCAATTTTAAGGCACAAAATTTACTTGGAAGACTCTTTACGAGTTGTACTAGGTTTTTGCTTGGATTAGTGAATGGTGTTTATTACTAAACATTTTATTCTCATGTTAAGATTCTTGATATTCTCAGATGAATAATGTTGTAGACGCTTAACACTAACATCAATTATATTTTAAGGTGTTCAAGAATCTGACTAAAAATTTGCCTTTAATACTGAAAATATGACAAGTACTCGCTACACCTAAATTTGCATATAAATATTTAGAATGAAGTTGGGGTCATAACGATACTCTTGTCGCAAAAATTGAAACCAAAATAGTCTACTCAAACAATGCAAGGATTTTATACATTTTATAATATATATATATATATATATATTTGCTTTGATTAAAAAAACGCGCTTTTAATTGTTCTGGGAAGTACCATTCTACGTCCCCTAATTTCAGCTAACCACAATGCTTAAAAAAAATATGCAAGTGAAGGCTCCTTTTTACTTTTTTAATTCTATATTATCTGAGGCAGCTTGAGAATTTAATTTGTCCCACACTATGACATCAGACACTAACAACTCCCGTCTCTTTTTGAAAGATACACTAATTAAATGCATATTCAAAGTGATCTAATCTTTGTAATTAATCAACCCCAAATCAAATCTTAATTTGCATGTTGGAACAAAAACTTGAATTTTTAATTTGTCGCCAATCTAAAAAGAATTTGCCCATTGGCCTCAATTGTGATGGTTTGCACATAATTAAAAAATCACATCAATGTACGATTACAATTATAAAAAGTTGATATTTCTATGAAGAACAATAAAGTTATAACTAACGATAAGTTGAGGGGAGAGTTTTGTTTCATTTTAAATAAGCATCAAAGTTACATAATTTTCGGAGAGTCAAATTTAAAGTATAACCCTAATTATTGTATAGAAATAAACCATTTATTCTCTTTCCGCTACCATATCTCGAAGGAGTTTTGATACATATACAGTCCCACGCACAGTTATAGGAGGAGAAACACATTTGGCCAACGGTACTTCCAATTTATTATGCTCTAGTTTTGGACCACTTTTATAAATTTACTCCAAAAAAAAAAAAAAAAAGCATATATATAGACACACACACAAAAGAAAACAAGATTCTTTTGCCATTACATACATTATATATAGCGGGCCAGGCCACAATGTTGATGTATACACACACACTCACACACACACATAAATATATATAAACTGTAAATTTTGAACAAGTGCTTCTAAAAGTTTAGTTTTCAAACGACAATGACTTGTAATCAACAACTATCACACCATTTTAAACTCGTGGGAGCATTTCTCACGCATAGAATATATTATATGCTGTATTCCGACAGACAAGTGTATATTTTTTATGATTCTATCACGTTGGATCAGTTGTAAACAAGAATTTGTATTAAGCAATTTCAATTCCCTTTTCTGCATATACTATGTTTTTTGTCTACTAAAATCTGGAAATTATATGTTTCTTTGGCGTATAGATTGAAAAGGAAAAAAAAAAAAAAAAAGATTCGAAATTAAGAGTAGTTTTGGATTAGTATTTGGGAGAGAAAAATAAAGGGAAATTGTAGTAAATAACAATTTAACAAAAATCATTAAAGTAAATACCAAGTTCTTAAAACATCTGTTGTAAAAAGCAGATTTATCAAGTAAATGATTTAATTACGCTATTTACTTAGAGTATGTTTGGTTGGTTAGTTTGAGTTGAAATATTTTAATTGTAATAGTAAATTTTTTTGAATTTTCAGAAAAGACAAAAAACTTTTTGAGAAAAAGACAAAAATTTTTTAGGAAAAAAACAAAAAAAAGTACAGTTTGAGTTGAAATGAAATGATGAACCAAACATACCCTTATTAAATTTGACATAAATGAATTATTTATATGGTAAATCCGCTATTTACTATAAATATATCTTAAAAACCAGCTATTTATTTCAGTTATTTTCTAAAAACTATTATTTACTTCTTTCTTCCAAAATAACGTAGTGTGGATTTGGAAAAAGTAAATATTTAAAATTAAATTAGACTTTTCAAACCTATATGCCAAATACAAGGCGGGAAAATAAATTTACATCATATTGGAATAAAGATTCATTTAATACAATAATATACAATGCGAGGAGGAATATATTCCAACCACCCAATATTTTTTTCAATCCTAATGGCATACCTAGCAAGAACTACATATTTTCTCATTTTCGTTTTTATCTTTAAGGGTGAAATAACTTTACTTAAAAAACAACTTGTCTTTTTCTTATAACTAGACAATATAATTTGAAAAATAATATCAGCATAACTCCCAAAAGTATTCTCATTTTTATTTTCGTACCAAAGGCAAAACTGTTTTCAAAACAAATAAAAACAATAACAAACGCTAATATTATATTCAAGGTTCCGAAATTCAGAAAAGGAGGTAAGAGTGAGAATACAAAGCCTGGACAAGTTCTAAAGAATCAGTCGCTATAACATTGAGCGGCAAGCCAACATCTATAACCCAATTGAGACTGATTTTATTTCCAAGAAAAATGTCTTCACCTTCTTTGGATGTAAGGATTTTGAGGATAGAAGCCAAAGCAGCCATAGAAAAGCCTTCACTATCCCTGATTAATGCTATGTTTGCTATGGTGAAAAAAAGATAGGAGGTGGGGGAAATGATAATTGAATGGAAATGATAAGAGTATAGCTTGTATGGAAAGAAAGAAGAGAGGAGGGAAAGGAGAATAGGATGACTAAAATAGGATTGGGCCACTAATTGCAATCTCTCCAAATTTAGAGGAAAATTTTATATCACTCATTAATGATTAAATAACTTTTTCGACCTTCTTTTTAAAAATAATAGAAGTAAATGAATAAAAGTTGTATAACTAATTTCTTATTTTTCCCTCGTTCTTTTCTGCTAAATAATCTTAAATAAACCTAAAATCCTTTAGATTATTCTAATTTTTTTCTTATCATTTTTAAGTTTTCTTTTAAATATCCCATTATTTTCTTTCATTCTTACGAAATGGAGGCTAAGGCACCGATTCCAACAATTTAAAATTCCAAGATATAGACCAATCGATATTATTTTATGGTTCTTGTCGTCCTTGTGCAATCCTCTGATCACCTCGATGATCATTGAAAACCATCACATAGGGATCAGTTTATGAATGCGTGTTTCCTAATTTGCATGTTTTTTTTTTTTTTTTTTTGGTCTTTACAAATTTGCATGGTTGGGACTTGTGAGATTCTTGTTATGACCTTTAGACACTTCTTTATTTTTGGAAAAAAAAAGTTCCAACCTTATATATACTATAAAAAGCTGAGAAGATTTTGAAACTACAATTTAAAAAGAACCAAAAAACAAATTTCAATGCGAAAGGAAAGAAGGCTTGAAAAAGGTGGCAGCTTACGTTTTACTTCTACTTTTTTTCTTTTTTTTTTTTTTTTTTTTCCGTGTGTGTATGTGTTTTTTTTTGGGGGGGGGGGGGGGTGAATTTACTCTTCGTTTTTGTCCCCTCATTTTGCCCCCTTTTTATTTTGTTGATCTTGTTTTTACCTTTATTTTTTTAATTTTTTATTTTCCTTACTTTTTGTTTTCTCTCTCTCCCTAAATTATAATATTTAATTATACAGATGTGTTCCTACATAACTGTTTTCTTCTCTAAATTAAAATTTAGAGAAGAAAACAGTTATGTAGGAACATATCCGTGTAATAAAAACAATTTTAAGAAAGAAAATTTGCAATAAAAATTTATTTCGAATACATGTTTTAAAAAATATGTATTCGAAATAAATTTTCATTGTAAATTTTCTTTCTTAAAATAGTTTTTTCTTTTTAATCACTATAGTCCTACTTAAATGTTTTTTTTACCAGTTTTGAAAATATTCTTTCGTTTAAGTGGTCAATATAAAGACATTTTATTAATTGTCTAAATGAAATAATTTTGTCTATAATTATGTGATCAAAAATTCTACAATGGAAAAAATGATAATTATCATAAAACTAAAGAGGAGTCCCATTAAGTCTTATGGATTTCATCTTAGACATTCAACTTTTTTTCTTTCCCAAACAATATTTTGTAATATTGTAACAAAAAATTATTATCATCACTCTATAAAATCTATACAAATAATTGTCTTAATATACAACACGCGCTCTCCACTAGGCTTTATTATAATTCCCTCTCTCCACATCTCAAGCAAGTGAATCTTTCCTTTGGTACCAAGTGTAAGCCCGTGAATCCTCTCTCTCTATCTCTTTCTTTCTCTCTCTATATACATATGTGTGTGTGTGTGTATAAATCTATAGACACACACACAAGAAACCAGGAAGTTTACCATTGTACTCGTTTGAGAGGACCACAGGGAAAAATTGATTTTGTAATTATTCTTTAACTCCTTTCAAAATATTGAGCTCTCACACACTATGCACTTCTCTCACCCTTCAGTTCCCAGGATATACATGTGGATAATATATATATATATATATGTATGTATGTATGTATGTATGTATGTATGTATATGTTCTTTTTCCCATCTAAAAGATAACCACAAATGTGGGGTTTCCAGTGATCTGTCACCTCGTGTCCCCGTGTATCACAATCACTCACATGCACTAAACATGGCAAATCACATGTTTGTGTGTTTTCCATTCTTCCTATACTTTTTCTGGCATGTAACTCTATATTCCATCAACGGATTTTTCTTTTTCACATGCATAAGTTAACACAACATGATTCAAATATAGATGCACTGTTTTCACTGTCTAACTAAAATTTTTTTTTGACAGATCTTGCTATGAAATTTAAGGAGAAGAAAATTAAACTTATATACAGGTTAATTAAGGGGTTTATTAAGAATGTTGGTGCAAATGTGATTGCATACATAAATTAATTGGAATCTCATATCTAACTTTATCAAAAGATATAGAGTTTGAATATCTCACTTTTAGTTTTAGGAAAAAAGTAAGTGTATGCAATGCACATTTGGTTATAATTGTTGTATCAATCCGCAGCTCTTAGGTTTTATTTATTTATTTATTTATTTTTATGCATGTGCAAAATTTTTATTGCAAGTAAAATGAACATATAAAAAGCACCCTAAAATTTAAAAAAGAGAGAGATAACATATAAAAGGTTATAACTAACCATTATTTTTAAAATGTAACGTTTTGTTGTGAATGAGCTAATTATTTGGCAGTGTGGTTGTCTTGTACAAAATCCCACTGACCATTATCTTCGCGAGATACATTGTCTTAAGATGATAATTTTCTAGAGGTAATTCAAGTCACATCTTATCAGGGGTGAAAATGGGGTGGAGATGACAATTAAACTGAGGTGACATTTGGACTGTAATGACAAGTTTGGATGGGAAGAAAAGTGGCAAGGAAGGAAGAAGGTGAAGAGATTTTAGGAAGTAAAATAGAAATGAAGATTGTTTTAGGAGGAGAGATCAAAGAGGAGATAATAGAGTGGAAAATATAAATGATTTTGAGGGGGAAAAGTTTACGACACCTAAAATATTGTAATATTGGATATTTTTATATTCGATATCAATTTATTAATAATATCTCATTTTTTCTCCCTCCTATTATTCTAAACAACAAAAAATATACATATTTTCGTTTTCATCATTCTTATTTTATGTCCTTTATATCTTTCTCTATCTATATTTTTCTCTCCCTCCTACCAATTTAAATTTAATTTTTATTAGGATAGCTTTCGAGTATCGGGATTTTTACTGGAAGAGGTGAGGTTCAAAACCATGATCCTAGCTTTCAGGGGGCTTTGGTAGACATGGGGTATATCAAAGTGTCAATTTTGAAATTAATCAATGAATTTTTACCTATTATCCAATGACATTCTTACGGAATTCCTTCAACAAAAGACACATAGCAAACCATGAAGAAGAACCAACACGTCGCCAATATCGGGAAAGGTCCAAATTCAAGAAACAACACCGCAGAAAAGCCATTCCACATGACAGATTTTAGGGAGCTTCGGTAGAAATGGGCTATACCAATTATCAATTTTGAAATTAATCCACGGATTTTTACCTACAATCCAATGACACTCTAACGGAATTCCTCCAACAAAAGACACATAGAAAGCCACGAAGAAGAATCAACAGGGCATCAATGTCGGGAAAGGTCCAAATTCAAGAAACAACACCGCAGAAAAGCCATTCCAAATGATAGATTTTAGGGAGCTTTTGTAGACATGTGGTAGACATGGCATAGGTCACAGAGGTAGTCCCACTCAAGACTACACTCATGTGGTAGATGATGTAGTATCAGATTGTTTCAAATAATTTCGGGAAGAATTAACTTTACTGGTAAATGAATTTTTATTTCTAAAAATTATTTGAAATTCAAATAATTATTATCTTGCATAAAATGATAATATTTGAAATTTAAAGTTTGAATTAAATTTGTTATCTTTAGATAAAGATCATAATTTAATTTAAATTTAAATGCAGATAATAATTTAAATTACATATTGTTATCTTTAAATAAAGATCACAATTTAATTTAAATTTAAAAGTAGACAAAATAATATCTAGGATTAGATATTCTTTATGAATTTGAATTTAAATAATTGGATAATTATCCATGGAGATGGATAATCTTTTATTTAGATAAAATACAATGGTTGTCAAAAATCAATTAATTAAATATTTTTAGTTGCTATAAACATTTGATTGATTGAAGAATTTTTGAGTAATAAATAAAGAAAAGGACTAAGATGAACAATTATCTAACTTAGACGTGTTTTTGGTTTTAAGGATTGAGAACGGAGGGACGATGAAAAGAGAAGTATTGTTTCATTGTCGAAAATTTTACTAAGTGTGCCTGCACACACTCGTACGTGGAAAAGCCACAACAGTGAAGATCAGGTGGTTGGTGTTCATAATCTAGAAATTAGCTTGATTATCCAAAATTGACTATCAAACCCAGTTTGTATCATTATAAATTAATTATTATATACAGCAACATGAGTTTATTTGATCCTATTAGTATAGGGAAAAAAAATTTTTTAATTTACCATACTAGGTTTTCCACTGTGTATATTATTTTCTTCAATTTTTCCTTCATAGACAAAAAACATGAAAAAGCAACTTTTTTTTTTCTTTTTTAAATAAGAGGCACATTTAAGGGCTCTTTCAATAAGAACCATCTTACAATGTTCAAAATTAGACGCGAAGGAAAAATTGGAGAAAATATTTAAAGCAACGGAAAATTAGTGTGGTGGATTTTAAAAATTTTTACCACACTAATCGGATTGAACAAACCATTGTTTTTATCTACAATAATTAATTTACATAATCACGTACCGGTTTGGCAATCAAGTTTGAATAATGAAGCTAGTTTCCAGACGATGAGCATGAACCACCTAATCTTCCTTACTATGACTCTTCCATGTACAGATATGTATGGGTACACTTGGTAGAATTTCTAATCACGAAGCAGCACTCCATTTATTTATCACTATCTGATAGCACTATGAAATAGAGTTATTAATTATGCTTTCGAGCTTAATAGTTGTTGATGTCTCAATAATGTGTCTTAGTTTTTATTATTTTAAATAATATTAAGTAGTTTTTCTTTAGATGAAAAAGGTAGATAATTGTGGATAATTTTCTTTAATTTGGTGCTTTGTCTTTCAGGAGTTCTAGGTGAAGAATAGATGAAGGCCCATCAGAAAAGTGGAGGCAATAAAATGGGAAGCTGGAAGACACCCGATGCTACACCAATGTTACAGTAATGCTACAGCAGCGAAGAAACAGTCAAAAAGTGCATGCTGACGCAATTCTCTCCTTACAGTTGGAGGCTGGTCCACTTGGCTATTTTGTAAGAATCAGGCAACTGTATTTAGGGTGTCACCAGCATTAGCTATTAGAGGGACACGTGTACCTAGGGTACCACAACTTGCCTTAGTATAAGAGGTTAAAAAAAGAACTGTACAGGGGGAGAAAGGAGGCAAACGCTAAAATTGGGAAAAACAAGCGAAGAGAGAAAGGAAAAAGTGAGAGATCTAAAATTCATACAGCATAGCTCTTGGATTATTGGCTAGGCAAGGAGATGCACAGTTAGCACACACACTTAGCTCAGGATTTTCTGATTTTGGCTCACCCAATCCTTTTGGGATTTTCTGTTTTTCCCTTTGTGAACCATGAATCTACTGTTTGTGATTATTATTTTTAATTTCATTGAACGGATCATGAACTAAATTTCTTTAGCTAGGATTATTGATGCAACCAAGGTTGCAATGAAGATTTAATTGTTATTTCAATTGTTAGGTAATTTTCATCCTGTTTATTCAAGTGCGTTGCATGTTTAATCTCTATTGATCGATTGGCCATCAGTTCGTGGAGAACATAGACTAAAATTAATTATGGGAAGGTTGTTCTTAGTTAGATTTAGCTGGATAATACAAGTTAATAGTATAGGAATATTTTATTACCTTGTACAACCCAATAAAATTGGCGTGTAATTTTAAGTTTTGAAAACTGAAACGCATAAGAATATGTTGATTGTGGTTTAAGGAACCGAAGGCATAAATAATTTGAAAGAGGATTATGCAGAATTTTAGGTTGACTGGATTAATTTTGCTATAGCATTATTACAGCATTCACTGTCAGATTTGCAACTGAGAGAAAATCAATAATTCTAGCTTACACCCTTCATTGATTCACAGCCTGTAGTTTAGATCTTGCTAAGTTTTGCCTTTTGTTTGCATTTTAATCACACCCATTTATTTTCATCATCTTTTACAAATTTAGTACTTAATTCACTCTTCGAATTATTTTAGAACAATTGGTTTCCACAATTAATTTTTACTAATTCAATCCCCGTGGAAATGATACTTTACTTATTACTATATTACTTGTTCGATTACGTACACTTACGTAGCTTTATTTGCACACATAGGTTTTTGGCGAATAAGTTTTTGACGCCATTGCTGGGATTGTCATTATTGAAAATTATTTTTATAGAAACCAATTTTTCTTTTCTCTTTTTTCATTTATTTTGCTCTCGTTAGTCTCATTTAACTCTGGTTGTTTCTTTGCCAGATGTAACTTTCTTGCATGAATAGGCCGAATGACACAGACTTGGCTCCCTTGGATCCAGAAATTGAAAGAACCTTCCGGGCAAGAAGAAGGGAACAACAGAGTGTTGCAAGAATGGAAGAAATGGCTGAGGGACCAATAGCCAATAATAATGTTAACAATGCTACAGCAATGGTAGATGACAGAAATAGAGCAATCAGAGATTACATTGTACCTATGATACACAAGCTGTAGCCAAGCATTGTTAGACCAGAAATTCAAGCACAAAAATTTGAGTTGAAGCTTGTTATGTTTCAAATGCTCCAAATGGTGGGACAATTTAGTGGGATGCCAACTAAATATCCTCAACTTCACCGCAGAATATTCATTGAAGCAAGTGATTCTTTCAAGCTGCCAGGTGTAACTGAAGAAGCTTTTCACCTCAAGTTATTTCCCTATTCTCTAAGGGATAGAGCTAGAGCATGACTGAATTCTCTACCACCAACTTCGATGACAATGTGGAATGACTTGGCTAAGAAATTCCTAGTGAAATACTTCCCTCCAAACAAAAATGCCAAGCTCAAAAATGATGTCACATCATTCCAGCAGTTGGAGGGAGAAGCTTCATATGAAGCATAGGAGCGCTTTAAAGAGCTGCTAAGGAAATGCCAATACCACGGACTTCCCCATTGGATACAAATGGAGACCTTTTACAATGGACTTGATGCTCAAACTCGATGTATTATGGATGCATCAGCTAATGAAGCCCTTCTCGTGAAGTCTTACAATGAGGCCTATGAGATCTTAGAGAGAATGTCCAATAACAACTACCAGTGGCCTACTGAGAGAGATGCTATAGGAAGACGCGTGGCTGAAGTACATGAAGTAGACACTATGACAACATTGACAGCTCAAGTTTCTTCAATGTCAAACATATTCAAATCCATGAACATGGCAATAGGAGCAAGTTCCGTGTAAACTGTTGACATTGCTTGTGTTTATTGCGGTAAGGGACATTCATTTGAAAACTACCGAGCAAACCCAACCTCGGTATGCTACGTGAACAACTTTAACAAGAATAATAATTCATCTTCCACCATATACAACCCAAGGTGGAGGCAGTATTCAAATTTTTCTTGGGCAAATCAAGGAGCTAATTCTTTAACAGGGCCAAACAAATTAACGCGCCCACCAAGTTTCCAACAGTAGCAACACCAACGACAGCAGCCTCAAGAACAATCAAATCCCATTGAGGCACTGCTCAAAGAGTACATGGCAAAAAATGATGCTTTCATTCTGAATCAATCAGTCATTATTCAAAGTTAAGCTGCGTCATTGAGGACTTTGGAGAATCAGGCGGGGCAGCTAGCTAATGCTTTGAACAATAAGCTTCAAGGATCACTTCCTCGCAATACGGAGAACCCCAGGAAAGATGGCAAGGATACAAATTGAACAACCAATTCGACAATTTGTTAAAGAAGCATAACCCTCTTCAATCCAAAATTAAAAGGGCCAGCAATCAGAAACTGAAGCAGATTAGAATGTTATAGCAAAGCAAGATGCTACAACAGAGTTGAAGCAAAGCAAATCGGAGAGACCTCCACCACCATTCCCTCAAAGATTTCAGAGTCAAAAGTAGGATGAATAATTTAGAAGGTTTTTAGATGTGTTGAAGCAACTACATATCAACATTTCACTCGTAGAAGCATTGGAGCATATGCCTAGTTACGTTAAATTCATGAAAGACATTCTTTCGAAGAAACATAGGCTAGGTGAGTTTGAGACGGTAGCACTAACCAAAGAATGTAGTGCAATACTAAGGAACAAACTACCACCTAAGTTGAAAGATCTTGGTAGCTTCACCATATCATGCTCCGTTGGTAATCAATACTTTGGAAAGGCATTGTGTGACTTGGAGGTAAGTATAAATCTAATACCTATGTCTATCTTCAAAAAGCTAGGAATTGGGGAAGCAAGACCACCACAGTCACTTTGCAATTTGCTAATAGGTCATTTGCTCATCCAGAACGAAAAATTGAAGATGTGCTAGTGAAGGAAGAAAAATTCATTTTTCTAGCAGATTTCGTTGTGCTGGATTATGAAGCAGATAAGGAGGTGTTGATTATACTAGGAAGACCTTTTTTGGCTACAGGAAGAATATTAATAGATGTGCAAAAGGGTGAACTGACTATGAGAGTCCATGATCAGCAAGTTACTTTCAACGTAATCAAGGAGATGCGTTTTGCGGATGATGTTGAGGAATGTTTGGCCATCAATGTTCTGGATTCATTAGTGGCTGCGGAGTTTAAGAAGACATGCTCTACAAAGCTAACAAAAGAAGATGACTTAACTGACTTTAAAGCAGATGAGGAAAACAGTGATAATCAAGTATCTTGGATAGAAGGTAGGCACGTGTCAGCTAGATCTGGAAGGCAATTCGAGTCACTTAAGTTCTTAGAAAGGCACCTCAAATTGCATAAATCTTTTGTTAAAGAACCACCTACCTTGGAACTAAAATCTTTACCTTCACATTTGAGGTATGCTTATTTGGGTGATTTAGACACTTTGCCCGTGATTATTTCTTTTGGATTGGCAGGGTTATAGGAGACTCAGCTACTACATGTGCTAAAGAAGTTCAAAAGGGCAATTAGATGGACCATTGCAGATATTAGAGAAATTAGCCCATCGATCTGTATGCATAAAATTTCGCCAGAGGAATACTACAACAATTCTGTTGCACTGCAAAGAAGGCTGAACCTGATTATGAAGGAAGTTGTGAAGAAGGAGGTGATCAAGTGGCTAGATGTAGGGATTATCTATCCCATTTCAACCAGCTCTTGGGTCAGCCTTGTCCAATGCGTGTCAAATAAAGGAGGAGTTACTGTGGAAACAAACGACAATAACGAGCTAATCCCTACAAGAACAATAACTAGCTAGAGAGTATGTATGGAACACAGGAAATTAAACAAAGCAACGAGGAAAGATCATTTCCCTCTACCGTTCATTGACCGGATGCTTGACGGATTGGCGAGGAAGGAATATTATTGCTTCTTGAATGGATACTTAGGATATAACCAAATTGCTATAACACCAGAGGTTCAGGAAAAGACAACTTTCACCTGTCCATACGTGACTTTTGCCTTCAGATGGATGCCATTCAGACTCTGTAATGCTCCAGCAACATTTCAGAGGTACATGATGTCTATTTTTACCGATATGGTGGAGAAATTGCTGGAGTATTTTATTGACCACTTTTCGGTGTTCAGTGATTCTTTTGTTGAATGTCTAGCAAATTTGGAACGAGTCCTGATGAGGTGTGAACAAACCAACTTGGTTCTCAATTGAGAAAAGTGCCACTTCATGGTACAAGAGGGTATCGTTTTGGGTCACAAGGTTTTCAACAAAGGCATTGAAGTGGACAAGGCAAAGATTGAAGTGATTGATAAGCTACCATCACCTGCATCAGTAAAGGGGATTTAGAGTTTTTTGAGACATGCAAGTTTTTTCAGAAGATTCATAAAATACTTCTCAAAAATTTCTAAGCCATTGTGCACTTTGCTGGAGCAAAATCAACCTTTTAACTTCAATGAAGAATGTCAGCAAGCCTTTTTGGAGCTTAAAAGATGGTTAGTTTCTACATCCATCATCATTTCACCTGATTGGTCATTGCCCTTTGAGTTGATGTACGATGCCAGCGACTATGCAGTAGGTGCGACGTTGGGACAATGTCATGAGAAGGTATTCCACTCGATTTATTATGCAAGTAAGACACTGATAGAAACCCAGCTGAATTACACTACCATTGAAAATGAGCTCTTGGCTGTGGTATCTGCATTTGATAAGTTCAGGGCGTATCTAGTGGGTAGCAAGGTGATATTTTACACAGACCATTCAGCGATTACGTACCTAATATCCAAGAAAGATGCTAAACCACGATTGATCAGGTGGATATTGCTCTTACATGAATTTGATTTGGAGATTAGAGACAGGAAGGGTTCTGAAAATCAAGTTGCAAATCTTCTGTCAAGACTTAAAGCCAGGATAGAAGTTGAGGAGAAGGAATATATTCGTGAGACTTTCCCTGATGAGCAACTTTTGGCCTTGCAACAAACTACTGCCCCATGGTATGCAGATTTTGTTAATTATATAGTCAATGGACTATTTCCACCAAAGATGATCGATGACTAGTCAAAGACGAAAAAAATTCATGCATAAGGTAAAATTCTATTTATGGGATAAGCCTTTTCTCTATAAGTAGTGTGTCGACCAGATTATCAGGAGATGTATTCCAAAGGAGGAATTCTAGAACATTTTGCAGCATTGTCACTCATCTCCGTACGGTGGATGCTTTGGAGGAATAAGAACAGCTACCAAGGTCTAACAATCAGGATTCTACTAGCCTTCTTTATTTAAAGATGCTCATGAGTTCACCAAGACATGCGACCGCTATCAAAGGGTTGGCAACATCTCCCTCAGTCATGAAATGCCTTTAAACAACATTGTGGAGGTTAAACTATTTAATGTACAGGGCATTGATTTCATGGAGTTATTCCCTCCATCTTGTAGGAACTAGTATATTTTGGTAGCAGTCGACTATGTTTCCAAATGGGTGGAAGCTGTGGCACTTCAGACGAACGATTCCAAGGTAGTGGTAAAATTCTTTCACAAGAATATTTTCACCCATTTTGGAACACCCAGAGTGATTATCAGTGATGAAAGAACTCATTTTGGCAGTAGGTAGTTTGAGAAACTCTTAGGCAAGTATAGAGTGAAACACAAAATTCCCACAACATATTACCCACAAACTAATGGGCAGGCAAAAGTTTTAAATCGAGAGATAAAGAGGATCATAGAGTAAGTGGTCAACCCAAATCGCAAAGATTGGTCACTGAGGCTTGATAACGCACTTTGGGCATACAGAACAGCGTTTAAAACACTACTGGGAATGTCACCATTCTGATTAGTTTTTGGGAAGGCATGTCATCTACCGGTAGAGTTAAAGCACAAGGCGTACTAGGCAATCAAGCAGCTAAACAAAGACCTCCAACTGGTAGGAGAGAAGTGTTTGTTGCCACTGAATGAGCTGGATGAATTCCGTTTGCACACTTATGAGAGTGCCATGTTATACAAAGAAAAAATGAAGAACTAGCATGACAAAAAAATTATCTCAAGGCAATTTGAGGCTGGACAACAAGTTCTACTCTTTAACTCAAGATTGAAGTTGTTTTCAGGGAAGTTAAAATCAAGGTGTTCAGGGCCCTTTATGGTAGTTCAAGCTTACTCACACGGAGCAGTGGAGATTGCTGTAGCAAATTCAGGGAGAACTTTTAAAGTTAACGATTAGAGGCTTAAGCATTACTGGGGTGATGGATTTAACCGTCAAAAAACCTCCATCTGGCTATAGGATGCCTAAATGGCAGCACTAAAACAAACGCTTGAGGGAGGCAACCCTAAACTACTATTTTTGAAATTACTATTGATTTGTTTTCTGTTGATTTCCTTTTTCATTCTTGTTATATTCTAATTTTTAAGCAATTTTGGTGTTGTGCAGGAATTGTGGTAGTGGAAAAGAGAAAACTGGATTTACATGACATAGGTAATACTCTAGAGATTTTGTTGTAGTAAACGTATTCATCATAAAGAAATGCTGCAGCAATTCAGGTAACAGTGAGAATGCAGAGAGACTCAGCAACGATCCCAGGTGTTTGAAAAAAATTTCAATGAAAAACGGAAAAAAAATTTAAAAAATATATATAAATATCTGTACATCTATATATATATATATATATGTATGTATAAACAGTTATATGGGAGGCAATCCGAGAATAAAAGAAAGTGGGCTCATGATCTTGTTAAATAAGGGGAAGTTATAAAAGGTAAAGTAACTTTCCCTTTTATTTTATTCACAAAGGCCTAGTAGACCACATTTTTCTCCTTTACGCTGTTAACCCAAAAGTGAGGACCCCAGCCACTCCATCAAAGAACTACTCCCTGCCACTCTCCTGCATCCCTCAACCGCCGTCTATCCACCATCACAATGATGACTAGACCCAGACCCATCTAATCTCTTCATGAATTCGAGAACCCTATTCATTTGTTTGGGGGTACCCGTTGTCAACCTACTGCCATGCCTATTTTTCAAGCAATTCCTCTGTGTCAAAATACCACACACAAAGAAGGTAGTTCACAAGCAGTCAGGAAGGAAACCAAGGGATACAACCACCAGTTATCACACGTTCTAATCCGATGAGGTCGAAGACAGGTATGAGAAATTCACTTCTAAATGGTCTTTATGCCCTGAAAAAGGGTTTCTGTTGCAAGAATCCCCTATTATGGGGTATGATGAATTCATACACTCGGTAATTGCCAAGCACTAGTGGCGGCAATTTTGCTCCCATCCCACTACTACTATGGTGCCAATAGTCAGAAAATTTTACGCCCATTTCACAGGGAAGGGCAAAAGACGGTATATGTTCACAGTGTACAGGTACCAATTGATAAGGACACCATTAATAGGTTCTATGGTCTAGCGAAGGCTGATGATTTGCATACAGAGATAGCCACTAATGCAAATGAGAAATGGCTGGAATCTATTCTCGAAAACATTTGTGTTGAGGGCACCACTTGGAATATTTCTACCCAAGGAGCACTGACAATTCCACGGAACAATCTTACACCACAATACAAGGTATGGTATCACTTTCTAAAAACTCATTTGAAGCCATCCACTAATGTACAGACGGTGTCCAAAGATCGAGTGTTGCTGTTGGATTCCATTATCTCAGGCCAGCCCATCGATATGGGTAAAATTACTTATCAAGAACTCTATACTTGTGCAAGCAAGCAGGGTGGCAATTTTTGGTTTCCATTCCTCATCACATGCTTATGCTTTAGTAGTGGTGTACCGGTGTTTGACACTGAAAAGTGGTTATCGTCAAATGGAGCCATCACCACCATTACTATAGCATGAATAATGCAAATCAAGATGACCAGCGAGAATCAGAAGCAATCCCTCATTGATGAAGAAAAGCAAGGCCCAGCACCATAGGGAACCTCTAATCGCAATGCTGCAGCATCGAGTAGTAAAAGACCCTTACTTATCAAGTTGACCTAGTCACTAAAATGCTGGAGCAACGCATGAGCCTGACGGGGGTTTAATAGTATCAAACCATGGAAATGCGGCAGCAAATGCATAGACAATAGCATCAATAGTGGACTTATGCCAAACAACGGGGTTTTGCTTTGAGGAAATCCCCGCAGAAGAACTTCACAAAACCGATATTCTCTTTTCCTGAATTCCCGGATAGTGTAATAGAGCAAATTTTTACTTAGGAGAACTTAGAAGATGCTGAGGAGGACACTAAGGATGACTGAGTGATAGGCCACTTTCCCACCTGAAATGAATATGTTGATTTTGGTTTAAGGAACTGAAGGCATAAATCATTCGGAAGAAGATTATGCAGAATTTTAGGTTGACTGGATTAATTTTGCTATAGCATTACTGCAGCATTCGCAGTTAGATTTGTAACCAAGGGAAAATCAATAATTCTATCTTACACCGATCATTGATTCACAAACTATAGTTTAGATCCTACTAGCCTACACCTACACCCATGGGAAGGGGGTGACATTTTTCTACTTCATTTTGTTCCATCTGGAACAGTTCCAGTATAGTGTCGGATCACGGGAAATTATTCCACAACGTTTCTTGGAATTTATGAGCTAGCAAGAAAACCCGATGGACATATGAAATCAAAACTAAAATAATATTAGATAAATTAATTAACCTGTTAAGTTATCCATATCAGTAAACTCCATGACTACTCCACTATAAGTATCAACTTGAACTCTTTCATTCTATACCAAGTTACGAAAGCTCATTAATAGGACTTTTGTCCATGAAAAATATTATTATGTAAAATCTCCATAGATATTTATAATTGAGATTAAAGTTAAAATTCAGTTTTACTCTTCTTGATTATTTTATCATTAAAGTTTCAATCATTTCATCCTGATCAAACCCTATGTATGAAATCTTCCATAAATAGAAAATCATTCAGTAAATAAATTACAGAATGACCGAAATATTTTATTGTTTAATCAAGTCCTAAATGATACTTTAAGAGAATATCATTTACTTTCATGAAGGAGTTACGGATTCTATATCTATGAGTAACATTGTCATCTTGTATGTAACACATCTCCAACTTATCGAGTAAAAGTTGCCATTCCTTCTGCATCTAACCCTTTGATAAATCAAAAGATACATCACATAGATATTCAATTATTTATCCACTCAAAATTAATATATCTACAAGAACATTCGTAAAAGTGAATTGATTTGTCTGAAACGAAATTATTACATAAATCAATATCATTTTAGATCCGATCCAATACATACGATAAGCCTCTCATAAATATCAATCTTTGTACTTGGAAAGCCTCATTCCAAAAGTCAAGACAAACTATCTCATAAGAGGGGAAGTAGACGAACATTACAGTCTTACCGAAATCAAAGGGTCCACCTTGGCTTCACAACTATGGACTCTCAATTTAGATTATCACTTTAATATTATATCTCTCTACATACTTTCTTAACGCATAATATTACAGTTATCATACCGATATTATTACAGTTATCATACCGATATTCTTGATGTTATTTGCTTATAACCAATCTATACTAATAAAAATATCTAGGACAACTGATATAAGAAGTAAATAAATAATCTTTATTGCTAGATAAATGTCTAATATCTATAAATAAATTTTCACTTTATGGCACTAATCCTAACAAGACATGGATTCTTGCCAAAATTATCATATTTCATCGTTCATTTAACGATTGTTTCAATAAACATTTCTCGTCAATGTACCTTTCCTTAATTTGTAATTGGCATCGCCACTACATTTAATGATATTAATTAAAAAGTTATTGTTGTATATTCTAAGGAACTTTAGAGGAATGCCATAAATTCAAGCTTTGGATTGATTTTTGTCACACCAATTTTATTATTTGTTTTTTGGCAAAAAATGCCATAACAAGACCTCATATGTTATTTAATGATATATTTTATTATAAAATAAAAATTACACCATTTAAGATATCACATAGAAAAAATCATGATTCATATTAGTATCCATGATGATACCAATTGGTTACCAATAACTTCCTCCCACCGGTTGGTTACCAATAGATAACCACTTAGTTACCGATTGGTAACTAACTAGCGATTGGTTGATGATTAGTTGCCATCAAGTTACCAATCGGAGGGTGGTTACTAATCGCTAACAGCTTAGTTATCAAATGGTAACCATCTAGTTTCTAACCAAAAACAACTAACTCTGTCAGATTCTCTAGGTCTCTGTTACCAGAAAATTAAAGAACAATCCACAAAATGCAGAAAATCCATGAAATAATAATAATAATAACCTCACAACCAATCAAAATCAACAGAAATCAAATTAGCAATCCCCATCGATCTCATGGTGGTGGTGATCTTCACCCGTTAAGTCTGGTGAGGAGAAAGATAGATAAGACGACAATATAGCAGCACACCGATGAGGGCTATGGGGGTCCCGCCCTTGGGAAGGGAGAGAGAAAGGAGGAGGAGAGAAAGCGAGAGAAATGGGGGTCCGTCACATGCTATGGGAGAGAGGGAAGAATGAGACAGATAAAGATAAAATAATATTTTAATTCTAATTTATTGCATCATCATTATGAAATATTTTTCTATGATTTTAAATTGTGACAAAAATCAAGTCATACTGAAACTCTTTGATATGAGTCCTAATTATCCCAATATTCTACGCATACATCTTAAGAATGAGCCTTTCTTATTTGGTATTAAGGTGAAGCTGGTGTTACTATGGAATTACTAGGCAATTCATCTATCACTAACAAGTTAATTTGAAACCCTACAAGTGGGATTAAATATAACATGGACCGGGGATGGATTGGACTATTTAATTACTCATACCGCATCAAATTATGAATCACGAGAATCCTCAAGTGTGGCTCGAGTCCACGAACAAAATCCATTCACATCATGCAATAGAATGTTGCGCTTGGACCCTAAAAAATGGCATCGTACAAAAATAGGTATCAACATTGGCATAGGACAACTAGTGTCAATCACTGGAATTTTCTGGTATCACGTTAGACTACCTCTAAAGTATCACAACAAGATACTAATAGTCTCTTTCCGATGACTACAAAGCAATAGGATATCGATGGTTGTTAGTAAGCATTGGTTGATTGCCAAAATTCAATGGTAGAATACCGACAGTCATTGATAATCAGAATTTTTTTTTATGTATATATATTGGTATTCTAAATATGGAGACATTATTACATTTTCAAAAAGAAAAAATCATGACAAAAATAATTTGGAAACTTAATTTGTTGCATTTCTTTAATTACGACTTTTAACAATTTAAGAGAAGCTCTCAACAGCAAAGCCAAATGAAATCATAAGTGGTTAGATATGTATAAAATATCATTTCGCTGTTAACACATTCATTCCCATAACAAGTCATTTCCAAAAAATTAATAAATGAGTTAAATTCCATTGAACTTGCTTGTGTTTCTTTTTTATTGTAATGTGATCATTGTATTATACTTTTTTTTTGGTAAATAATAGTATAATAATTTCATCTTTACAAGTGAGTTGTAAGTATATATGATTTAGCTCAAAAGTTCTCTCCAAGCAAAATTCTCTTTTTGTATTATAATTCTTCTTAGACGGCAAAGAAAGTGCGTCAAACTGTAGCACTAAAGAAAAAGTAGATTGTACTCCACGAAAGAAACTCCCTAGCTCTTGTGAATGTGTGTGTGTGTGTGTGTGTGTGTGTGTGTGTGTGTGTAAATGATAAATGAATATAAAAAGAAAATGAATATAGGGGAATATTAGGAGAGAGGTAAAGAGACAGGAGAGGAGAGATCAGAAAGAGAGAGAGAGAGAACGGGTACTTGTCTTACATGTCGTCCATATCGCAGTGCCGGCGAGGGATTCCCTGTGGGGGTACGTGTGAGGGGGACCCACATCTCCTTCGCAGAAGAAGCAGAAAAAAGGAGGTCCGTGGAGTTCACTTTCATGTCACTCCACCGTAGGACACTGGCAATCCTTACAAACCGCAAAATTAATTGTATTTCTCTTCAAGATAAACATGACCCACGTTCCATTATTTTTTTTTTCTTATTAGAATAATTTCATTATTCGTCCTTCACTTCCATTAAAGAATTATTTTTATTTTTATTCCTAAACTTTAGAGTCGCTGTTACTTTACTTTTTGAATTTTAAAAACTCTCAATTTATTTCATGAATTTTGTGTTTAGCATCCTTGTATCCATTATATTAGAAATTCAGTAAAAAAAAAAAAAGACAAAAAATAAAAGAATTAATTGAATTTCAGTTAAAGAGCACATTATTACACTTTACTCATTTTTTTAATGTTTTTTTAAACTAAAATTATGATATAATAGGTAAATTGGGATTAAATTAAGTTCCTAAGGCAAAATGAGAGTTTTTAAAATTCAAGAACTAAAGTGGGAGTAACTCTAAAATTCAAGAGCGTATATGAGATAAAATTATCATTTTGATCTCTATTGTAAAATTTCTATAATATGAGATAAAGCAAGCGGTTTTAAGTAGTACTTGGTTCATGCATTAATTGTTTGTTTTAAAGAATGTAAAACATGGTATTGACCCATATGTTAGTTTATGATTTTTGACTAACAACTTGAATGCTCTCTAAATAATTCAAGGTTCACCAACGAAAATATAAAATTTTTTTTGGGTTAGAGTTTTGGGATTATTAACGAAATTAATTATCTTTTTATGCTTTTTGGAAAACTTTTTCTTTAATTCTAAGTTTGTCCCCACTACTCAATTAATTTACTGATACATGAGAATTGGTATTTGAATTATTGCTAACTTTTTTCTAATACTTTATTATATATAATTTAAAATTGCATGGAAAGATATTGAGGGGATTTAATAATATTCAAACGAATTGATATGGACCACTGTTGACATGGAAAATTGAATAAAGAATAAAATAGTTGAGTCACAATAATTCTAGAAAATTGTAATTTAACTATAACTTCATGTGCAAGTAGATGTCTCGATCATAGTGGTAGATTGAAAAGAATTATTTGGAATGTTGGTTGCTGTCAATGAATTAAATATTAATTTACAATTAATATCGAAAGCCACAAACTGAATTGTGTAGGATTTGGTTCAAATATTTTAAATGAGTGTATAATAAGATTCGTGGATCAAGTATTAGGTCAGGAAATTTTTGTTAAATTTAATTAGATTACTCTCTTGTTTATTTTATTACCTTTGTTCTTTTAGGTGCAAAGTTAATGTGAAACTTCCCAAAAGATGCTCTTAAAGGACAGGATACGTATCACGAGACTGATCATCAAAAGTGAAATTAAAACCCCAAAAAAAAAAAAGTTGAATTAATATTTCTAATTTATGATTAGTAGGAATTCTGTGTGGGAATAGTGATGAGCTTGTCAACCACTTTTCATGGGCGGCTTGATTAATTAACAAAGTGGTTATGCAAATGTTTTATTTTATAATTATTATTTTTGAAACTAATAAATGTTTTATAGTAGTAATAATAATAATAACAATAACGGAGTGCGTTTCAAAAAAGTTCGCGAACACTTCCTCTTTTTTTTTTTTTTTTTTTTCCTCCTATTGAATACCTGATTCATTAGGGAATTGAAAAGGTGAATAGCCAGGTCGTAGCAAAAGATTCCCAGTTTAGTATTTGGATAATTCTATAATGGGATAAGCTTACTTTATTCATTGATGGGGTAAAAATTACTATTGGCTAAATAACGGTTTGGATGTGGTGAGTCCACAAAATTCATCATACATCAAACTATATCTTAATGGTATACAATTACGAAGAAAAAAAGGAAGAATTAAAAATTAAAAGCAGTAGGATGGTCGTCCGCCACCGCACGTCACACAATTCAGACGGAGGGGGTTTGGTCACCGGTACCTCCGATTGTGAAGCGTCTGCTGCGCGGTTGGCGGTCCTCCACCCGGCCAGAAACCTCCCTCCGCAACACCCATGGCTGATACCCTCCAACTCCCACCCCAGCCGCCATAACGCGCCTTTTTCGACCTCTCCCACGAAAAATTCCGCCATAAGTGTCGCTGCAGCTTCTCTCGGCTAGCTTGTCATCCTCGACCCCTTCACCTCCTCACCATCTCTTCCTTCCGAAAGTCCTCCACTTTTGCCAACTCTGAGATCGGCCGTGAATCGAACCTTTGCGCCTAGATTACAACCTTGGATCTACGCGGCCTCCCCCCACATTTCCTCTGCGATTTCTTCCACCGACAACGAGGTATGTTTCAGACAGAAACCGAAGTTCACGAGCCGTCGAGCCCCCACCTTGCTCTCCCTCAGCCTCACCACACCCTCGTCGCCTTCGTAAACTTGCTTCCCTCCAATCCCATCGCCGAGCATCTTGTCGTGGGCCATTGTGGGCAAGACCCTCTGTCGTGGGTCTCGTTGTATTTTTTCAGTTTTTTTTTTTTTTTTTTAATTATCACAATGAGGTGCTTATATCATGTAGGAGGTTTGTTTTAGTTACGTGGTCTTTAGCCTTTTTAAACCCTTTGATTTCGATCTAAGCGTGTAGAATTTTTATCCTATCAATAGGGAAAAGTAGTTTACCCCATTGTAAAAGTCCCCTTGGTATTTAGTTGGAATAATAACAAAAATGTTTTGAGTGTTCAATCCCTTTCAGGAAAAAACAATAATAAAAGATTATTTTTATTTTTCGAAAAGATTAAAAAAAAAAAAAAAAAAAAACATATGTATGTATTTGCACCATTTTCTTCGGCTTATTTATGGGTTAATAGCACGGAATGTATTTACACCATCACCATTTTTAAATAAAGTATTGTCTACAGTAGCACCATGAATAGCACATAGTAGGGCAGTACTAATACCCCAGCAACTCCCATCACGTGAAATGGGTTAAATTTCCAACTATGAAACCCTTGGAAAAAGAGGGTGAATTGCAATATAGCTACTATGCTAAAACTGGTCGCAAAGAATCAGACTGACTTAACAGATAAATCGAGAATACAGAAACAAAAACAGCAATTGGAGCGGAGAATGCGATTGCATTATAAGGACGCAATTGAACAGATCGAGCAAGTTCAAATTGACGTAACATAAAACCTATTAGTCCGAAAGCGCCGTGGAGAGCAACAAAAGTCCACAGACCACCTAATTGACACCAACGAGTAAAATCGCCTTGTGCTTCAGGACCCCATAGTAACAACAAAGAGTGTGCTAAACTATTAGCGGGAGTAGAAATTATGACAGCTAAGAAGTTACATCCTTCAAAATAGGAACTTGCTAATCTATGAGTATATGTCTGCTTTACATATTTCATAAATACTATTTTTTGGTATGAACTTATTGACTAACAATTCATATATGTGTGTGTGTGTGTTTTTCTCGGGACGAGAGAAACCAAAAAACACTTAAAAGGGCATTTGGAATACCAACTGGAGTTGGAGTTCTAAAACTAATTTAATTGAAAATAAGTGAATGTTTAAAAATACGTGTTTGGTTGAAAACGAACTGTAATAGTGAAAAAGTGTAGAATCTTAAATTGTATTCGAAAATCCTCATTCAACTTGACAAAAAAAAGTTATACACTTTTAAAATTTTAGTTTTTTTAAAATGAAAAAAAAGATATTTATGAGATGTGAATAGTAACATTGGTTTACTTTCAGTGAGGAAAAAAAAAAAAATCAAAGGCAAGCCCTTTGGTACTCCGACCTTTTTGCTAGGTGAGGAGACCCACTATCATGATCAATCTCGCACCCTCCAATACGGACGTTTCTATGTCTTTTTACTCTTTAAAGGTGCTTATTCTTGTCACATACATTACACACATATATATATATATATATTAATTTAAGTTATTTCAAAAGTAAGAGGGTAATTTTTTTCCTTTTCAAATTAGAAAACAGAAACTCGTATTTGAAGAAAATACAATAAATACACTTCCATTTTACAGATAATTGGTGAAAATAGAAATCAGTGGACAAAATATTCCGACTAGATTATTAATTAGTATCCTTTTTAACATCCTCATCAACTAAGCATTCCACATGAAATTAATGATGATCTAAGACAATTAAAACAGATTAAAAAAATGCGAAGGAAATCAATAATGAGCTACATGTAATGAGCTGAAGTTAACTGTATTTTAATGAGCTACATGGTTCTCTTCTTTAAAGCTGTAACAATACTTTAAACTCCATTAAAGCTAGCTTAGAATTAGAAACATATTACAAATAATATTAAAGCTAGTAAGTATTATTTTATAATTATTTAAAAAATTTCCTATGAATTATAGATCCTGTAATACTTTATCTTCTGAATTTCAAAACATAACATCTGTTGTCTATAATTTTTATTCCGTAACAAATTTAGTTCTTCTGTTACTTTAATGGAATGGAAATTACACTTATCAAGCATTAAATATGGTTGTTAGGATATTAAATACATAAAGACTATTTTATTCTATACTCTAATTCACATTTTAAGTTTCTTGATTAAAACTATATGAAATATGAGAAAACAAACCCTAAATAAACTCATATAGAAGGATTTTATTTGTAAACAAAGTATATATCAAGGGAGGTGGATGTTACATTTTAAAATTCGGTGGGGGAGGGAACACCAAAGTGTTATAAGGCCTATAATTAGGAGGAATTTTTGTAATTAATTTCCTTGTCATGTGCAAGTCATGCTAGTTTTTCCGTCAAAATACTAATCGTAGGGGGGTAAAATTGTTATGATTGCAAAATTTAGAAGGAACACATATTGTGTTTTGAAATTTGAAAGGTAAAATGTTACAATGGTTATAATTTGGGGAGAATTTTTGTCATTAATCCTAGTCAACCTTTTTTTTTTTTTTTTTTGGAGACTGTTGTGAGAATTATTCAACCATATAATTCACGACTTTAAGTTGAACATAAGATCTGCACTTGATTATACGATTCATTTGCATGTCTTTAATTAGTTCCTTATTTCCTTTTTGGTACTCAAACTAAAGACGAATTTTCTATAAAAAGAAAGCATTGCTCTCAATATCTTTATAACATTTGTGTACGAAATATTTAGATCGTTAGATTTTTTATGGACGAAAATAGGGTAAGCGAAGGACGTATTTGTGCCAGGTAACATCAAAGAAATGGATCCATCTACAGTAGGTATTCGGTATTTCCTAATTTGTATTACATGTTTTATTATTAAATTAATCAAGTCATGTCCAAATAAAAAAAGTCTGTCGAATAGATATTTTTGTTTTCCAAACAAAGCCATACAAATTTTTTTTTCTTTTTTTTTTTTGTATCTATCATAGATATCTCCAAAATACGAAAAGGGGCATCTATTGACACTCTATTGTCTACTTTTCCCACCTATTTTCTAAATGATCAACTAATTCAATTTTAAGTGTCAATTATTACTTGTTACACCCATTTTATTACTCAAAAAAAAATCTCTACAATTAAATTCTAATATTTATCATTTTTTCACCCGCTAACTAATAAATAACCCTCCTTTTTTAAAACAAATAATTTTTTAATCATTTTCCTTGCTTTTTTTTTTTTTTTTCTAGAAATCCAACTATTCTTTTTTTTTTTTTTTACCCAGATAACCTATTTTACTTGAAATCCAATAAAATCATAGTTTTATTTGTATCCATTTCATGAAGTAATGTCTACATATATACATACATATATATATATATATATATATATATACTGGAATACATAATTTTCATTTTAGTTGTGGCTGAAAGTAGTTGCTTGTGACGTAGAGGATAAAAACCCATAAACGTTTGTAATTTTAATAACCTCTTTAAAAAAATAAATCAGGAAGTTTTTCTCATTTTTTAGAAAAAACAAATTCAAGATTTTGATTTTTTTTTTTAAATTACATCATAAAAAATATACATTTAAAACTATATATTAACTAATCTCACTAAATTGTATTTTAAGTAAGATTTGGATATTAGCCCAAAAAAAAAGTAAAATATGTACATTTAAAAAAAAAAAAAAAAAGAACGAATTTCTACAAACAAAAAAAGGACACAAAAAAAGAGAAGTTGATGAAGAAAAGCAAGGAAATTGATGAGAAAAGGAATGTTTAGAAAAGTTGAGGATAATTTATTTATTGGAAGGTGAAAAAACTTAAGAATTAGAACTTAATTATAGAATTTTTTGGAATAATCGAAGGGGTGTGAGAAGTAGATAGTTGATATTTAAAATTTAATTAAAGGGTCGTTCAAAAAAAATGGGTGGGAAAAGTAAATCCAAAGGTGTCAATAGATGTCCCCAATACGAAATTACCTCAGCAGTCATTTCGATAAATTTAAACATTGTAATTACAAAGATAAAGTGGTGACTGTAATATTTGAAGTCTTAAATGCGTTTTGCAAGATAAGCAAGTTCTGACAAGTGGAAAAAAAAGGGAGGATAAGCAACATTAATTCGCTCTTTTTTTGTTTCGTTTTATTGTGTCTACAACCTAGTTCCATCCAAATTTTTGATGAAGCACTAAATTAAATGATAAATTTAATTTGGAACTTCATGAAAGAAAATAACACATTTTAAATTTTAAAAAAGACACGTCGCAACATGTGCTAAAATCAGAGGTCACGAAATCATATGTTCGTCATTTCGTAAAAAGATAAAAATAAAATTATTGTCGTTTAAATAACGAACCCCATAATATAGCATAACTTCGCCTACCAAAATCCATTAATTATCCATTTCCAGAAGATAAATAACTTTTGCATACCATACTCTCAGCGCATAAATAATTTCTAAATTTACCCTCCTTTAAAAGGAGGAATTTGGATTAGAGTGCTAAAATTTCAAAATAATTTTGAAAATATTTTTGTTATTTTTAATTAGTAGGAAGCATATATATATACACACACTTAAATAACACATATTAATTATAATTAATTATTAATTATTTTTATAATATAGGATTTATAACTCTCGCTCATTAAAGATAAATGAAAATACTTTCATATCTTGAATATGTGAGCTCCGACTCAAACCTCTTCTTTCCCACACACTAAACTAGTTTCAGTGGTAATTTAGTGATCAATTAGTTACTTATTTATGAGCTTCTTGAGATTTAATCATTCGGTGGAATTTGCTATCAGTTTATATCCTTAACGAATTTTGCCAACAAAGTAAATGAATATTTAAAATTATAAGGTTAAGGTCAAATTTCGTGTCTCGTCTCTTACAGTTTACATGTCAACCCAGATTATTCAAAGATAAAAAATCAGCACGGATACGACTTCTATAACATCACCAATTGGAGTGGAAATGTGACTTGCAAGTCGCATGACACTGACTCACAAATCGACTCACCAGAGAGCTCCAGATTGACTCAATTCGACAGCTTCCACAAGTCCTAAATGAGGCACCTAATGACTCATCAGATGAGTTGTAGAATGACTCATTGGAGGGGTCATCAGACGACTAACTGGGTGACTTGCCAGGCCAGTCACTTACGAATTCTTGTCTGAGATCAGTGAAAAATTAAACCTAATGGATAATTGTCATAGTTATCCACTCATGAATTTAGGGATTTGGATAATCCCACTGGCACGAGATATATTTGAATTTTGGCTTACCAATTCAAATAAATATAATTCAAATAGAAGATTTGCTCAAAGAAATTAAGCTGCTTACCAATCTCTATAAATAGAAAATCGTAGGACATCTTCATCTATATATCACGAACACGCACTACAGGAAAACACACTTGTCGCAACCAAATTTTTTCACGACCAAAAATTTTGGTCGCAAAAGAGAGCCTATTGCGACCAAATTTTTAGTCGCAAAAATTTTTGGTTGCGTTTAACATCACATTGCAACCATGTTTTTCTGCGACCAAATAATTGGTCGCAAAAATGTACTTATTGCAACCAATTAATTTTTTGCCACAAAAATTTGACACCTAATTCTAAAAACACACCTGTCGCAACCAAATTTTTTCGCGACCAAAAAATTTGGTCACAAAAGAGAGCCTATTGCGACCAAATTTTCAGTCGCAAAAATTTTTGTTGTGTTTAACATCACATTGCAACCATGTTTTTCTGTGACCAAATAATTGGTCGCAAAAATATACCTATTGCGACCAATTAATTTTTTGCCACAAAAATTTCGACACCTAATGGATAAAAAGAGACGGGTAAATAAGTATTCCGGAACTTCTTTTTTTTTTTTTTTTTTTTTGTCACTGAAAGTAGACAATCAGCCACCAATATTTTGGTAGCAAAACTTTTAGTCTTTTTTGAGACCAAAATATTAAGGAATGTCGGAAGCAGAACGTCTCCAGAAATTCAAGCTCATATTCCCTAGCCATCACTCATCACAAACTTGCGATTATTGGCAATCCCCTTGAAATAAATTGTAATTCTACGAATCCCCTTCTTGTTTACTTTCCCACTCTTGCTCACGAGCTCTCATGTATTGAAGGCACTCAAAGTGTCAAAGAAGACGCAGCCTACAAGATATTGGCGAACCTCTATAAAAATCCCCATCTCTTTATTTATCCCCGTCTCTTCGTTCATGCGCAACACACTAGATCAATTTTAAATAACAGATTACGCTAACAATCGACACCAGATCCATCATTAACCCTCATTACAAATTGATTGTAGATTTCACCATCTACATTAAGCATACATAAATAGATCTTTAGTCCACAGCATCACAATTCATATACAAATTGGGGGGTTATATTGGTTATGGTTATCATTCCCAGTAGAGCATGATTAAATATTCTTCGCTGTCTTTCCCCTTGTCTTTTGCATTCTTTCCTCATACAGATCACGGTAGTATTTTAAATTATATGGTAGGCCAACCAATTAATTATTAATGGATATATATACATTTATAGGTGGCACCCATAAGATAATAGATTTGGTGGTTTAGGACTTGAGAAAGAATCAATTTGACTAAAACAGACCCATGCTCAGGATAGAGTAGTATATACTGAACCAACCGTATAAAAAGAAAATTTTATCTTAAAAAAAAAAAAAAAAAAAACAACTATGAATGGAAAAAGAGCAAAAAGTATATTTGGCCTCTTTATCCTTTGAACTTTTCACGAATTGGCAATTTATTCTTTTAATTTTTAAATTTATCGTATCGTTTTGATTGCTTTAATTTAATAAAGTATTACAAAAAAAATATCGTTTAAATCAATATTTATTGTTAAGATTTGAATAGAAACACATTTATAAATATTTCATGAGAACGTTTTAAATGTAGAAATTGAAACTCTAGATGTCATTAATAGAGCACATCATATATGTAATCTGTTTGTGGGATTTTACAATATTTTCTATGTTGACTTGGAAGATAATTTATCAGTTAAAAATTATAAGGTGGTGCAATTTGCCATTTCACCAAAACAAATAAATAAATAAGGATAAAGAAAAAATTTAAGGGTTAAAGTAACAAAAATGCAATAACAATAATAATTTAAGAAAAGAAAATTTCCACCTATACCCCTATATTTTTTTGATTATTTTCACTTTGTCTTTTAAATTTTAAAAACTCTCACTTTATCTATGTATGTTAAATCAATCTCACTTAATCCATTTTATTAGAGTTTTAGTTAAAAAAGACAAAAAAAACAAAAACAAAAACAAAAAAGGTGTGTCAGGTGGGGGAAAATTAGTCTTACAAAAGCCCTAATATTGAAATTTTAGTTAAAACAAATAGAAAAATACTACATGATTGCACTTAAATCCCTTTTTTTCATTTATTTTTAATTAAAATTCTAATAAAGGGGATAAAATAAAAATTTTAAAATTTAAGAACAAAGTGAAAACTATCCTAAATTTAGGAGTACATAAGAGAAGAATTTTAAATTATTAAAAAAAAAAAACTTGGACTAGAGAAAATCATGTCCATCCGTTGCGTAGAGGAATGGTCCACAAGTATATAATATTGTCTAGAAGGTGGGTCCCACTTAAGATGCAAAAGATGGCAAAGTTTTCTTTTGGATAGACAGTACGTGCCCCGTGGGAGTTGGGGATATAAATTTATTCACCTTAGGGACTTTTGGACAATTTACATTTCCTTTTGGTCCCATGCATGCACGTATATGTAGATGTTGTACACTAATACGTGAAAAGGGGAATAAAGAGGATGATTACAACTAAAAGGACTAACTTCACTGAGGTTGACAGAGGAAATATCAAAGAATTTGGCTTTCACAAGCCAACAAGATTGTCTTTATGTACATCCCCTTTGAAATAGTCAAGAAAATACACTAAAGTCGACCTTTCTTTTCTAATAAATTTTTTTGATGGGTTAAAGTGCAACCGTATGAAGTTTCCTTTGCGGGTACGAACTATTAAAACTATGAAAAGTGAAAAAAGCCAAATTCGAATAATTTCAAAGTAATTTTTATATGTAGGTTATTAACACGGATGAATTTTTTGAATTTTCCAATTTTATAATTTTTTTTAATGATGTTTATAATATGTATTTGTCTCAGCTGAATGGTGTTCAAATAAATATTATTTAATATTTATATAGTTCAGACCTTGGAAAACTTAAGCACTAATTGTTTTCATCAAAACATAGAAATTATGTTCATTACTTTATTTGGGTTCAGAAAAGAAAAAAAGGAACTTTCCTGCCTAAAACGAATTATCTTTAACTATAATATGTGAATGTGCAAGCTAAATTTCACTATTTGAATTTCACCGACATTTGTAATTTGTAAACAAATATTAACAATTTATAGGTTTTTTTTTTTTTACTTGAGGGACGGTTTAATATATTTAATAGGCGCCACAAAAAGGGGTTTTTTTTTTTTTAACCTATACTGACAGTGACAATAAATGGAAAACACAGAACATTAATTAATTATGTCTAGGTCTACTACGTACCACGCATATGGCAACTTCCAAATTAGAAAAGTCATTCAGTTACATCTTCCATCGAAAAGAAATTTGACATTTCATTATATTTCACCAAAAATAAATAAATAACTATTCTTTGTGAACATTTGCCGTTACCACTTACACAATTACCAGCTACAAGAACAAATAAAAAGTTCGTTAGTTTGTGATTCTAAAATTTCACATTAAGTCTTCGAAAAAAAGAAAAAAGAAAATAAATCACATTCAATGCTAAATTTTTGAAGCATAAACATATATGTGTGTGTGTGTAATGGGGTGGCTAACGGTTGAAGGCAAGATATACGAATTTAAACACTTATTGCAATACCAATTGGATTTGTTTTTAGCTCATTATAAATTAGAAGTTTTTCACTCATCCTCTTATGAAGATTAGGAAAAAAATAGGCTTGTCGTACGCCATAAATGTCCATGGAATTCTTTAACAGATGATAAATAATGACCACAATTTAGAACACAACAAATAAGAGTCACAAGTGTACCTACCAATTTCATGTGGCTGCTAGTTGAAATTAATAATGTCGTTGTTTTAGTAAAATTTTATTCTCCTATTTTAAGGTTTTGCATATTGCTTTTTTTGCAGGTATTCGGCCACATATTTTCACAGAAATATCATCTAGTACCGAATAGGGAAATGCTTTTCTTATAATTTTTGCGCCATAATTAGTTTGGTGACGACAATGACACATTGCAATGTATACTGATCATTCTTAACCTAGCTTACTACCTCTGAGTGTGAAATAAACCTGCCAAATAAAAGCCTAACCCAAACGGCTGCTCTTCTTCCTCTCTCTCACTCGTTTGACTGAAACAAATAACGTGATCAACAAACCTTACATTTTAAAAATATTACAAAGACGCCCCTTTTGTAAGTTGAACGTAATGGAAAACCTAAATTTGACTGTTAAATATTTTTAAAATACCACAAATGCCCCTCCATTTATTTTAAAAGGTTTTCAGAGAGTTGAAAAACTAATGTCTGCACCTTTTATTTAGAACTGAAAAATAAGTTTAAGTGATTTTTACACACTAGTTATTCAAAATTTGCATTCTAGTGAATTCAAAAAAAAAAAAAAAAAATTCGTTTTTTCTTACATACTTTGTGCTTCCTTGAATTGGTCCAAAACCATTTAGAAATTAATACCAACTATATTTATAAACACCTTTTTTTTTTTTTTTTTGAGGAAAAAAAAAACCTTTGAAAAATGTATGACTTGAAACACAAGTCATATGAAATTTTGCGAAATAAAGGAAAGGGTTGCCTAAGTTCTAGGGCGGATGGGGTTTCGCAGTTGCCACGGTTTCATGGCCGCTTAGGATTCATTGCCCTCTAAGAACTAGCAAGGTCTAGGTCATGCGGCCTGCCAAGGTTTGCAATTGTTTAGGTACTGCGGAGAAGGGCTAGGGTCTGGGTTGGGTTACCTAGAGGAAGCGCGGGGAGGAAGAGACAAATCACTTAGGTTTCATGTTGGGGAGGACAAGAGACATTGCTTAGGATCTGTGCAAGGAGAGGCATTGATGTTATTGCTAGTAGGGGCAAGGTGCTGACGATGGCGCAGGGGTAAGGGCGGGTGGGACACGAGATGGCATTTTTACCCATGGGTACATATACTTACTCTTAATGAGGCAGTTATGGGGGATAAGATTTAGGTATGTGGACGAGGATGGGAGTTAAGATTAAATCCCCACATGGATGTGCGACAGGGTGAGGGTAGCTCCCCATATCCGTATCTGCCTCACTTATACTCATCCTTATGAAATAATATATATTTATATGTATTTGTCTATAAATGTGAATGTTTAGTGTTTTAGTTTATTTTATGAATTTAGTTTATAGATTCATAGATTTTGAATTTGTTTTTATGATTTCAATTTTATTTTCTAGTTATGTTTGTGATCATGCTGAAAAATTTTATGAAAACTTCAATGGATTTTGTTTTGAGTTTTTTTAATTCTTAATAGGTGAATAGGTAGGGTAAACTACTTAAGTTTTCATAATTTGTATTTCTCAAGTTTGTCACATGCTTCCTCTAGCAGTTGGTTTGTTTCCTTTACAATTTGATTTTTTTAAGAATACAGAAATTAGTAGGTTTTTTTTTTTTTTTGGAGGAACCATTATATTCTTGGGTTATTAGTTAATTAGTCCCCGAATTATGAATAATATTGTGTCACTTTAATCCCTGAACTTTAGTTTCAATGGAGTATTCATCGAACTTTGGTTTTCTGAATAATATGTACCCATAGCGATCGACAACTTGAAATTTCATAAAATAGTTACAATAAGTACAAATTTTTCTCCTAATTGTGATTAATAACTGTTGAAAACTATTAAATTTTGCACTCATTATAAGATATTTTTATAAAATTTTCAGTTATTATGCGATGGGAAGTTGTTAATCTCTCTTAATTTCTTAATCATTCTTCAACTGTAGTGTCAAGGACTAAAAATGTCAAATAGTAAAATTCAATGAATAATTTGGGAAGATTAAAAGTTGAGAACAAAAGCATATAATACTCATGATTCAGGAACTAGCAGTACCAATAAACTTAGATTTTATTAATTTATTTTTTTTAATGTATTTGTAACCAAGACAATATTTCTCTGGTAATTTATCGTAAGCAAGCAATGAGGCAACAAGAGTGTTCTTTTTCTAAAATTATTATTAAAAAAAAAAAAGAAAAAGAAAAAGAAAAGAAAACATAAGTGTTCTTTTTTTTTTTTTTTTGAGAATTACATTAGTGTTTTTCATCCCTTAATAAATGGATGTTAGTCGCTAATAAATATAATCGTGTCTGCAAACTTAATTGTAAATAATTATCACAAAGGAGAGATAAATTGCGTCAAAATTTTTTGTCAGTTACAAGTTGGACTGTAAAATTTAAATTTTTGGTATTTAATAACTTGAATGTGTCAATCTTTGATATAACTAATGTACTCCAATCAATTACGGATACCGATTAATAAACGAAAACCTGTCAACATTTAAACGTTTAGCGTTCAACTTGTAATATCAATGAAAAATTTAGAATGAATCAACATTTTAATGGCTACCGCCTATCAGAAAATTTTTTTTTTTTTTAAGGTTTTGTCGTTTAATTATATAAGTGTCCAAAAATTGCCCATCTACCTAATTTATCTTTTATTTTCACTTATTATTTACAAAATTATCGGACTTCAATTTATGCAAGCACCAATAGCTTCACGGCCAAGCAAAAGTACATATGAAACAAAAGAAGTACTGTTTTTGGTATTGATTAAAACTTTTGTTATGCTAGTTTATTATATAAACGTAAACTGTTGCCCTTTTTATTTATTTAATTTACATCAACTATTGAAAATTTTATGTGTAGCATTTCAAAGATAAAAATAATTTCTTGATTCGATTTCTTGTTCATTAAGTGACTCTATTTGCTACATTCGCTGCAGAGAGAATTTCGTAGCTCATTTCTTAGCTTGTTTTGCTTTTTCTAATATGATTTATTCTAACTTGATTGGATTTTTAGTTTAGGTTTATGGTCTTATGTAGAAATAGATATTTTTTTTGATTGAATTAAAGTTAATTTTCCAAAAATTTGGTGTTAAAATAGGGGTCAATCTTGGAAATTATGAGTAAATAAAAAATAATAAATATGGAGTTCACAAAATGCGTGATCCTCGGCTTCAAAAGGAAACTTGATAACAATTTAGTAAATATGGTTGAAAAAAGTGACTTGTTAATTTTTAATTTCTTTTTCTTTTTTTGTTCTACAGAAAAGTGAGGTAACACATGTCAAACGAAATAGAGCTTTTGTATGGTCTTACTCGACTCTTTTGATACATTTTCTAAAGTCTAAAACCACCCAAATATTAGATTTTAAATTTCCATAAGTTTGTGGCAAAAGATCCCTTACGATTGTACTCTCTCTTTCTTTCTTTTCTACCCACAAACCATCACTATCATCTCGAAACTCTCTCTCTCTCTATTTTTTTAACTTGAAATTCTCTATTTAATTAGTTACTACTAATTACTTTTTTTTTTTCCCCAGCCATCTTTTATTTAATTTACCATGAGGTCGTTCTCTAGCAAGTCCAGCTCGACCAACTCAAGTTCTACAAATTTACCCTAAAGTCTGTCGAACGTATATATATGTATATATATATATATTTTGGTTTACAAAACTTAACAAATCAAGGTCAATATAGTTTTGGTCCTGTGCCTTCCACGCTCCAAAGTGAAGATAATAGATATATGAAATAGTACTTTTCAAAACATGCATGTAGAAAGTTTATAAAAATATTTTAATCTTTAAAAATAATGCAATTATTGGAAAACAGTGTCCGAATTGAGAGTTTATCAATTAATGATGGTTTTTTTTTTTTTTTTCACTTAAAATCCATTTCCTTCTATCTATTGAGCTTTTTCTATCAAGGAATGGTTAATTAGTTATAGAGCCAACCATTGTAAAATTTTGGAGTAAGCTTTAAAATACCATCTCAACTGCTATGGAACGGTGCGAGACAGAAAATAGGACAAGAAATCTCCATCCTTAATTGTTAATAGTTAAAACAACATGACACTTGCGCGTTTTGGTTATAAGACGGAAACTGTGACCAGAAAAGCAGATAAATATCCGGTCCATCCCATATATGTGTGTATATATATTATATACATATATATATATAATATGTGCATGATGCATATAGATATGGGTGACATGTATGTGCGTGAATACACGCGCTTACAGGTAGTCTGCCTTATGGTGGTGGGGCAGGGCTGACGGAGTAGGAGGTTTGTCTTGAAGCAGGCAAGAGGATACGAAATAAGAGGAGAGAGAGAGAGATGGAGAGAGAAAGAGAAAGAAAGAGGAGAGAAAGAGGGAAAACTGGGAAAGGGCTGCCAACAGCTTTTGGTGTGGGCCCAAACCCATTTGCTCCACAAGACGACACAATAGGCTGCGCGATATGTAGCTGCATGAACAGCGACACCAAGCAATTCCCCCTCAAAACAATATAATTACCTCTCTCTCTCTTCTTTGTAGTGGTAAAATTATAAATACAATTACAATGGAAACAAAGCAAGAGCAAAATTAGAGAGAGAGAGAGAGAGAGAGAGAGAAAGAGAGAGAGAGAGATGGGTATGCATATGGGTGGACATGTATATATGTTGTGTATATACTTGACATTAAACGATTGAGAGTATGGAACAACAACAAGAGTGTCTGCTGGAATATCAGTTTTTCATATAGTTTGCTCTTCCAAAAAAAAAAAAAAAAAAAAGAAAAGAAAAGAAGCAAGCCAAAAAAGAATGAAAGAATTAAAGAGCAGAAAACGCCTATGGGGGTTTATTGTTTTTTTCTCTTGCTGATTTCCCAATTTTTTTGTCTCTTTCTCGAAATCCTTCCCTCTTCGTTGTTTGTTGTATCTCTAGGTTTACCACATCAGAAAATTGCTGAAACCAAAAGAGGTTGACTTCGATATCTTCAATTCTTTCCAGGAAAGGATTAGCTACAAGAGCTTGTTTGATTTTCTTTAGCGGCAGTGGCCAAAGAGTTTTCGCCCCCCCCTGGAAAATTACAAGATGGCGGCTGCTCAGTCGTCGGTTCCGTTTTTCGGAAGTAGCAGAGAACAAGAAAATCAAAGCCAAATGACGCTGCTACAACCTTCTAGCTCGAGCGCTCTAACTTCATCATCAATTGCCAATTCCAACACTACTACCACAGCTCCTCCGAAGAAAAGAAGAAATCAATCACAATCAAGCAAGTTTTCTCTCTCCAATATCTACAAAAATGAAGATTCTAATAATTAATGTCCAAAAATGAAAACCCTAATTTTTTTTTTTCCGATGACTTCAGATTCCGATGCGGAGGTGATAGCGTTATCACCGAAGACTCTAATGGCGACGAACAGATTCATATGTGAAGTATGCAACAAAGGGTTTCAAAGGGAGCAGAACCTGCAGCTGCACAGGAGAGGGCACAACCTGCCATGGAAGCTGAAGCAGAAGACCAACAAGGAGCCAAAGAGGAAAGTCTTCCTCTGTCCGGAGCCGACGTGCGTCCACCACGACCCGTCTCGGGCCCTCGGCGACCTCACCGGAATCAAGAAGCACTACTCGCGAAAGCACGGCGAGAAGAAGTGGAAGTGCGAGAAGTGCTCCAAGAGATACGCCGTTCAGTCCGATTGGAAGGCCCATTCCAAGACCTGTGGCACTAGGGAATACAGATGCGAGTGTGGCACTCTCTTCTCCAGGTAAATATATTTATATACATATATACGTATTTATACAGATATTTTATTTCCCCTTAAAGATGTTTAATCTTCATAGTTTTTTGTTACATTATTAATTTTTGTCATCTGTTTGATCTGGCATTTACTAATTTGCTTAGAATTTCAAGAGGAATAATATAAATTAATTAAAATATAATGCAAAGGTACAGCTAGCCCGGAATTTGTTTAAGGTTAAGAAGAAAAGGCTCAAAAGAGCACGTACGTCTTGATGCATCTACTACCAGTTTGAAATCTTTTAAACAAACAGTCTCTCTCTCTCTCTATATATATATATATATATATATTTTTTTTTTTTTTGCTGTTCCTTATGTCGCTCAATTTGTCTCTCTGAGAGAGTTTTAGCAGTAAGGGAAAAAAGAGAGAGAGAGAGAGAGAGAGAGAGAGTGGACTGGGTTTTGAAATTCAAAAATGGGAAAAGAGAAATTATGGGAGGAGAACAAAAACAAAGAAAAAGTTGATAAAATGTGTTTTTCTTTCTTGCTTCCTCGAAAACACCGCTGTCTTTTATCTTTTCTTACGGTTCACGTGTAGCTTATATACAATGTAAAAGGAGAGAGAGAGAGAGGAGAGAGAGAGGGGGGAGTATATTGTTGCTGGCTTTTGTTCCCATGTGGGTTGGACGTGGTGTTATATATATTGGGGTTTTGTTTCTTTCTTGATTGGCTCTATACATCTTTTCGGGTCTGCAGAGCTCTTTCATGTACTTCATCCGATTGAGCATTTATTAAGGTTTACATTTCAGCCAAGATGCTCCTCTCTCTCTCTCTCTCTCTAGTCTCTCTCTCTACTATTTCTCTTTGTTTGAGTTGCTATTCTTAATTGGTACGGCAAGTGCCAATGATTTCTAGCTATTCAAGTGACTTTGATCTAGTCCGACTCATAATTGCCATGATTTTACATTTGAAAATTTTAAACATGTTTCATGGACTACATAGTTAAAAAGATAAGTGTTAATATGAATAATATTAATACTAAAGATTTCGCATTTTTATCTATATCTGTACTATTTAATGATTTATTGTGTAATTCGTTAAACTTGAAATTTCGTCTCGTATATATTCCTTTGTGCCATGCATGCATTTTAATTTCCTCATATGTTTGATTTTCCTATAGTTCAGCGCAGATCAGCATGTTTCCTTTTTTTTTTTTTTTTTTTAAATTTTCGTATAGATACATCTTTTCAGTGTTTTGTTTTTATTACATTTTGAGTTTTTAAGCACTCCGTCAAATCTTCTCCTGAAGCCTCCCTTCTAATAACTTGGACATTTTTGTTAGGATAATGTTAAGGATACTAATTTTAATTCATATTTGTGAGTACCAATTTTTGCAAAAGTGAGTTGTCATCTTTCATTGATAAATATAATTTTTTTTTAATTTTAATTAATGTAGCAATTAAGTAAAGGCTCACTAATTAAATAATGACAATTTATATATCGCATAAGTTGTTAAGAGTTAATATTTAAATTGATAACTCTAACATTATTATTTTTGTTACAATAAGAATATGTAAAATCAAATTAATTTGACTTCACTTGCTAATTAATGGTTCAAACTAGATTTCACAAACTTGACTTTTTTGGCATGATAAATTTATTCCCAATTTATTTGACAAAAGTTTGGTCTTCTTTTCCTTGATATGAGAGAGAAGGAAACTATAGTGTAGTCAAGGTCTCTTAATTAGTTGCTTAATTATCTTTTTGCTTGGCTTAGACACGACAGTACACTACTCGAAAGTCTAAATTAACCAAAATTTTACTACTTTGTAAGTTTGCACAAGCTTAACTGTCTTCAAGTACAACTGAATCATTACACAACAACTCTTCCTTCTCGATATAAAGTACAATCACTAAACGTATAGTTTTCCACTTGACCTCCTGTATATACTACCGGATATCAGTAACACGTCCATTTTTCTTTGTAATTTATATAGTACCACATAGATACCTCACAAAGCAAGTAATCATAATATGGATACAGCACAAGTCGATATATCAGTTGTCAATCGATATCCTAAAATACAATATTAGCTGTTCATTTTTATTATTTATTTACTTATTGAACTTACTGAGATGTACGGCTTATTTATTTACATGGACATTATTTACGACAATTTTTTGAAGATGATTTTTTTTTTTTTTTTTTTTGGGTTGTTGTAGGCGTGACAGTCTAATCACTCATAGAGCCTTCTGTGACGCTCTTGCTCAGGAGACTGCAAGGCATCCAGTTGCAGGCATGAACACTGTTGGAGGTCATCACCAGATCTACGGTAACAGCCATGTGAACATAGGCCTTTCTCAGATTGGTTCGCAGTTTTCTTCACTACAAAATCAGGCCTCAAGTAACATCTTAAGGTTGGGAAACCCAACTGGAACTACTCCAAAACTAGAGCACCTTATTAACCCCACCACAAACCCTACTTCTTTTGGAAACCCTCCTCAAACTTTCCCTTCCTCTCCGTTCTTCAACATCCCCGAATCGCAAAACACGAGCTTCCAACACCACCAACCAGCTGATCCCCATCATAATCAGCCCTATTTCAACAAACCATTACATGTTCTCACTCAACTTCCCGATCTCCAACCCAACAACAGCTCGTCGTCCGACATCTTTAACCTCGGATTCTTCTCCAACGTCGACGGGAGTAATGGCACCGGAACAAGTATGTTTTCCACAAGTATGGGTGACCACATCCCCGGTCCAGGCATGTCGACTTCACTCTACGGCGACAACTCGGTGAGGCAGGAGAATCTTTCCCCGCACATGTCCGCAACGGCGTTGCTCCAGAAGGCGGCGCAAATCGAATCAACCTCAAGCTTGGTTGATGCCTCGTCTTTGCTGAGAAGCTTGCGCGATTCGGCGGCGAGAGCTGCTAAACCCGAAGCCTTTGGCGGTGATCAGCATCAGCATCATCATCATCAACATGATATTGTGGGAAATGAGAATCATTTCCAAGGCTTGATGAATTCAAGTGTTTTTGGAGGGTTTAATGGAGATGGGATTTCTCTTGAACAACGTCAGGAAAATCGAAATTTAAGCGGTTTGGACGAAAGTGCTAACAAGTTGCATCAGAATTTGGGAATGCGATTCGGAGAATCTGATAAACTGACGTTGGATTTTCTTGGAGTGGGGGAGATCGTGAGAAACATGCAAGGTGGTGGAATGGATGGGCTGGGGACTTTAGACCCACATTTGAAGTCAACGCAGCAAAGTCAACTTTTTGGCCCTGGGACGACACTGCAATGAAAACATAATCTCAGAAGAAAGAAGATGTTAGAAGATAATAACAAAAAGTTCTGAGTTTGGACGAGATCAGTTTTCTGTTTGATATTGTTAAAGGGGAAAAAAAAAAAATATATATATATATATATATATATAACTGCATTCAACTGGTAGTTCAATAATTATAGTGTAGACTTTTCTTAACACATTAATGCTTCCCTTTTCAATTGCTTATGTGAACGCCTTGAGGCTTATTAATTACTTTCAATATTATTGGTCCAATTTCAATCTAGCTTTCCCTCTCATGGATACAAGGCATATGTTTTGTTTGAACTAGTCTCATTCATGTCCCCCTATAAATTTTAGCAGTTCCACTTTATCCTTTAAATTTTAAACACTCTCATTTTATATTTTGAACTTTAAATTTAACCCCTATCAAAATTTTGGTTAAAACTGACAGAAAAAAATGAGTTATTGGAATTATATTGTCTTTTTCAGTTGTTTTTAATAGAAATTCTAATAGAATATACTTGTAGCAAAACTATCGGTCAGTTTTTAGCTGAATTTCTGAGATAATAGATTAAATGAGGTTAAATTCAAAGTTCAGATGACAAAGTAGAAGTGATTCTAAAATTCAAAAGACATAGATGAAAATGATCGTTTTTTCTTTTATTCCCATGCTTCCGAATAATGAACACAGGTTTTTATATATACATGATAAAATTATCCACATAACTACATTTTTTTCATCTATAGACTAATATGAAACAAATTCTCTTATATTAACCAACATGATACAAATTATAGTTTTATTTTTATGACATATTAATATAGCGTCAAATTTGTGTCATTCGTATTCGTATGCTTTCTCCTATGTATATATCCGGAGCAAAAGTAACATGTGCAGATATTTTAACTATCTATGCGGATTATGCTAACGCACGAGATGTTATTAGGTGAGCCATGTTCCACAGAATAAAAATATCACAGACAAAGAAGCAGAGCCACATTTTTGAGAATCTTCTCAACGACTACATTCCAACAGAATCGACAAGCCCGACATTAATTTATTATGTCCGGATGCTATGACTTGTAGTTAATTAATGAAAATCATTTTAATATTAATTAAAAATTCATTTCAATATTAATTAAATTCCTCAATTCATAAAATGAAGATGGATGTTGCAAACAAAGAGGAATAGAGAAAATGATTACTAATGGTACTGTTCGATTCTTTAATCATTAATTTTTCCTGGAATTTATTATTATTGTTAATCAACTGAGTTTACCCGTTTGAATTCGGTTTAATTAACCGAGACTATTTGTGGTGTATGATATTCGAATTTAAGCTAGGATAAAATACGATTGTCAGTTTTTATTCAAATCCAATTCAATATTTTCCTTTAATTATTCAAATTAATTTTGTGAAATTGATCTTGAATTTAATTTATGTCTATATTTGTTTGAGATTAATTTCATTTTTTTTTATTGTCTGTTAAGTTTGAGTTTAATTTGTCAAATCAGATTCGCGCCTGAATTCATACTTTTTAACTAAAAATTCACGCTTTTGCTAAAATTCGAACTTCGAATGAAGTTAACTGTGGCTGCAATACATGAACAGAGCAATATGTGTATATAATTTACGTATAGAAAAGCGAGAAAATAGTTGAAATTCAAACTTACAGTTATCTACTTTCGAACTTCGTTTTTAAAGCAAGATCTCGTTCCAAATTTAGCGAAATGAATCTAAATACATTCTAATATTTAGGATTTCTTTATTTAAGTAATCTCGAGTAGAAAAACCGAAGTAGTTTCCAGGAGAGTAGGTTAGTATTTCGCGCTTTAATTGTGAGAAAAAACCAAAGTAGTTTCTAGGCTTTGTAACATAGCTCTCAACCCTGCTGCTATCATGAATTTGAAGATCTGGAGTAAGTCTGAGGATTTAAAAGCATATCACGCTCGGAATACATCGAGGATCAAAAGCAAGCAACCTTTAAGTAGGTTAGCTGGACCGAAGGCAAATCAACATAGAAGGAGACGTCATGGGTTAAGCTTTGGTGGAGTTTCAAAGTAAGCTTGTGATTTCATTAGTTGCAAGCGTAATTTGAAGTTTAGCAAAAGTCTTTCTATTTTTGCTGGTGTACAAGCCTGTAGTTTTTCTTTCCATTTTAACACTCATGCAAATATCTGTGATTACTCTTCTCAGCTCACCATAATTTTATATCTTGAAAATTATGTCAAACTATTGATTAAAACAAGAGTTATTCAGAATTTGGGGACGAGACTCTCTTGGAAGGGGAAGAAGGGATTCTCGATATCATATAGAAGGGAATAAATCTGGAAAACTCGTGACAGATAGAGATCATTGAAGAATGGACACAAAAAACAAAAACAAAAACAAAAAAGGCAACAACAACAATTTTTTTGGCACTTTTTTTGAGGCGTTTAATGGCATTTTTTCAAGAAGTAATCTCAATTATACATGAGACATGATGCATAATTTGGGAGTCATTTATAAAATTAACCCTAAAAACTTTGGGACTTGGTTCCTTGGAGATTAAGGAGTCCTTATCTTGAATTCGTGAAAGAGATGATGTACGATATTTTAAATTCACAAGATGAGTAATATAAGACATGTGCAAAGATGTATATATATGTGTGCGTGTGTGTTTATATTTTAATATGGTTTAATGCATGCAGTGGTGCATATAAATCAATTTTGAATTGGTAAGGGGCGTGGAGCCTTGGACTTGGGATCATCAATAATGGATATTAATATAGAATGATAGTGTATACTTTTATTATTTACAGTATTTGCGTCTATACTTTATTTGCATATGTTATCACTGCCATTGATATTAAAATATCAACTATTCATGGCCAGGGGAATTTATAATTTTGAACTAAGAGTTTAAATACATTTGAGACAAAAATTCTTTGCTTATATATTTACAAAATTTTAAGATAACATTAAAATACAAATAGTAACGCAAACAGAGCATTCCCTATTTTCAAGAGGATTATTTTAATTAATTTCTTTAAATTAAAAAAATTCTTCGTGAGGGTGTAAACGGTTCCAACATGTGCATCTTTGAAAATACAGTACGTCCTACAAATAGACAACAAGAGAATATAATAAGGAGTGATTCGTTAAAATGTCAACAACTACACTTGAAATCCGCGGAAGCCATGGCTGCTTCTTCTATAGATAATGCAACATTAACCTTTAATTTTTTTTTTTTTTTTAAGTTTGCTTATTACCCATCAATCAAAAAAAAATGTTTGTTTATTCTCCGTATTTTTCAAATATTTCAGATAATGTCCATCTCACTTATCTTAATGTCATTTATGATATCGTTACTGTGGTTGTCACAACAAACAACATTTTATATGTTGTGCATAATTGATAACAACATAAGATTGTAATAATTAATGTGACATGAGAATAAAAGCAGTAACTTGATCATTAAGAAGGTTTGTTTCTGTTCAAGATGAAGATTTCCTATACATGTGACACTAACAACAACAAGAGATTATAACAGTAATACAGTTATATTCAATCTATTGACTTCACATTCGATCTAATAATTATAATAATTAATGTACGACAATACGGCATGATTATCGTAATAGCAAGGAGTCTGGTCCTTTTATAAATACTAGTTGAAACACATGCTTTGTCCATTCAGGACGTCAGTACAGCCTTTTTAGTATTCTAAGTTTGTTATAAATTACTTAAACACATAATATACACACTTTTAAACTATACGATATTATTGTAGATTTTAACTTTTTAAGAGGGGGGGTTGGTTGTAACTTTTTTTAATATTATGTGTTTGTAATAAAGTTTGAGTGCTTATCCTTATATTAAAAGATATAATGACTGTTCCAAATAACTCACAGAAGACAAAATAACTTAATCAAACATTTGGATAGTGAACTGTGAGACATTGAATAGTAAACATACTCTCCTTCGTAATTTATTTTAGGAGGGCTTATGGTTGCAACTTTTTTAATATTATGCGTTCGTAATAAATTTTTGAAAAATATTAGGCTACATTTCCTTATATTTAAAGATATAATGACTCTTTAAACAAACAAAAAAAAATCACTACAAGATAAAATTTATTAATCAAAAGTTTATTTAAATAGTGAATTGTGAGAGAGTAAATGATAAACAATACTCTCTTTCAATAAAATTTTAGATAGATATATTATAGATATAAGTATAGGTCTTGTATCCAGTATCGGATACTAATCTATAATTTTTTTATTTAGAAACTTGTGGTAATTAGTTGATTTATTTTAACTTCATTTTTAGAATTTTGTTATCTAATATTATTTAAACATTGGTGTCAAAGACAAAAATCACTGAAAAATATTAAATTAAAATCACTTATTTATTATAATACACCACGTAAAAATTACAAATGATGTACAAGAAGGTTGCTAAAAGTCCCTCCTTATATAAATTTATATATGAATATATATATATATATATTATTGAAAGATGAAAAAAAAAAAAAAATCACCTATACGCTGGAAAAGAAAAAAGGAAACAAAGAGGTCCACATATCGTACCCCTGTTAGCTAATTATGTTGAGCCCCATACATTCACTTAGCACTTATATAATATTCATAGAATGGCGATATGATTAAATTTACTTGTCTTGTCACATTATTCCTTGTCTGTTGGTACGTACTCTTATTCCAAATCAATAATGAATTTCTTCATTATGCCATTAATTTATTGCTCAAGTAGAAATTTAAAAAAAAAAAAAAACGAAAATGAAGTGGAAGAAGAAGAAGAAGAAAAGCCACACAGAATCGGTAATTAATATCTCATGACATGACATTTCATTCCTTTAGAGTTTTCAAGTCTGGCTTATCAGATATATATCTATAGTATTCTAGTATGGTCTAGGACATTTGTGTGTGGCGTATAATATATATATATATATATATATATATATCAAAGGTCGAGTAGGTGATCTTGCAGTAAAGGATGATATAATTGGTCTGTAAATGAAGGTTTGAATGTTATGTAATCTTGATCTTTTAGATTTTTTTTTTTTCTTTTTGGTCAATTGATCTTTTAAGATCTTGAATACAATAATTAGCCCTTATCAATCTAGTGCTCGGTTTGAAGTGTCTAAGACTACGCCTTTATTTATCGTTTCTATTAGCACATGAGGGGGCAGAGGTGACTTGTTTTTCATCAAAGAATACATAAGATCGACAATTTGGATGTTTATTGAATATTTCTGTCAATTTTCTAGAAGCTCCTTTAATTACAGTTAAAGAAATATGCTAATGCCAGTTACCACTTTATCAGATTACAAGATTTCATGAACATCTCATGTGTTCTATTGAAATGAAATTTTAATCCTTTTAAATATTTTGTTTTCCCCATATGCGTGGGCAAAACTAAGGGTTTGTTTGGTATGTTAGTTTGAGTTGAAATATTTTAGTTGTAATAGTAATTTTTGTTGACTTTTTAGATAAGACAAAAAACTTTTTTAGAAAAGACAAAAAACTTTTTGGGAAAAAGACAAAAATCATGATGAAAAAGTACAGTTTAGTTTAAAATGAGATGTTTTGCCAAACAAACCATATATATATCATTGAGCTCCCCAGCCACTAGTATTGCCTGTCTTAGACATAAAGACTTAGGGAAACGTACAAAACTTGTTGTACAATATTGTGCATGCAAAATCAAAATGGGGCAAACATTAAACGGTGATAACAAGAATATGTTGGTGTACACAATGTCAAAGAATATATACCTGATCAACCGGAACTGATTAATCACTATCGTAGACAAATTTTGACTAAATGTTGCTAAGGCTTTAAGAGTGGTCCAAATCCTTAGTGAAAATAAAATTCACGAAAACTATATATATATATATATATGTTTATATATAACACCTGAACTCCTTTCTTAAAATTTATTTTTCTGAAGTAATATATACTTTAGTATTGCTTGAAGAAAGAATTAGAAACTTGCACCAAAGAGAGGAAATTAATTAAAACTTGGGAAACTATTCTAATATCAATTTTTAAGTATCAACTCACGTAGTATAGAATTATCATCTTTTAATTGACAGATATAATTAATGTTGTTATAATTTTATAAAGCCATGCCATTAAAAAGTATGACAATGGTGACCGTAATTACAAACTTCCCCGATATTCTAACATAATTCATACATCTTATATTATTTTATGGTTTAGACCCAAAATTAGATAATAAAAAGTTTCGTCTGAGAATACAATAAGGTTGGGCAAATTTCACTGATAATTGGACACCTTGAGTGACATATAAATCATGTCATGATGACATATTTCATCTTTTTTAAATTTTAGGCTGAGCCCGACCATTGTAGTTTTTTTTTTTTTCCTCTCTAAATTAATATATAAATTGGAGAGAGGTATATTTTTCTATTAAAAAAAAATACCAAGAGAGGATAACTAGCATTAGAGGGAGGAAAGATATATCCCAATTAATTTGAAATCTTAACTCTATCTCATCCCGTACTAAACTCCCCACTTAAAAATTATTAAAATAGAAAAAGAAATAATGCTAAAGATTGCGAATCCGCCACAGGGAAAAAAGCAAAAGCCAAACTGTAATTAAACAAATCAAAAGACAAAAATAATCCTAGGAAGGAGAAAAAATGACATTTGGGTGATATACTTCCTCAATTAAAGATTAAGATTAAACGCCTCATTAAAACCATCTTCCACTAAATTCCATAGAGAAAAGCCTAAAAAAGGAAAAAAGAGGACACACATTAGATTTTACCAAAATCTTATGTTTCTCTTTCCTTTTGTTCTTTTTTCTAATGAATTAATTTGACACATTATAAATTAGTTAGAATTTTATGGAACTATCAAGGGGGAGTGGACAAATTAAAAGGAAATATGTTGGATTTGGAATTTCGATTTCCTCTAATTAACATTCAGTAGTGAGTCTTCTATTATATACATCAAAGAAGAAAATAAACTAAGGGGAAGAAGAGATTGCAAAAGTTGTTCTGGACAGGGTGCCTATAACTCAATATTTTTGGAATAGGAAAATAGAGAAGATGATCAGTATATGGTAAAAGAGAGCATTATAAACGGACTCTCATCTGATTACAGATTACAATGACAAAATCGCGTTAACTTATCCCAAACTAATAAATCTTCTAAATTCAAGAGATCTTAATTCTAAACTAAAATAAATACAAATAAATTTACATTTTCTAATGAAGGTGATAATATGAACAAAATTCATTTCATTTACGGGTCAGTTGATTCTTCACGATAATTACCTTATTCTAAATATAAGCGAGAAATTTATTAAAAATGAAAAAATAATAAAGTCCTTAGAAACATAACTCAATTATCTTAAATTAATAATTAATGCTTCATTCATGACATTCATGAACTTTAAATTGTAGTGTAATAAATCCTTAATGAACACATAATTTGTTCTAAATATAGTCGTAAATTACTCTTGTTGCATATGTATATGTAAGTGTTTATAAATATACATATATGGAAGAGTTTTCACTGGTTAATATATTTTTGTAACCATTTATTGTTACAAACAAAATTATTTTAAAAAAAAAGTGTATGTCTTAATTACATTTGGGGATGCAGCATTTTATATGACTTGTAATAGCAAGTCCAAAATATTTCTCCTTTTTTTTTTGGGTTGGAAGTGGAAAATAAATATCAATAATATAATTATGGTTACTCTATTTTAAAGGAATTATAATGACTCTTCGTATATATTAGGATGAGGAAAAAATTACTGTGATTCATTAATATTAGTGTTATTTTCTCCTTTTGTTTTTATTATTCTTTTCAACTCATTTTTGTTTACATCAAACGACTGTAAACTCCTTATTGTTATTTTATTTTCTACTAATTTTACTTTAAAAAAAAAAACTTGTTGAAAAAGTTAATTTGATTATTGCCACATCATGTGCTAATTCTTTTTTTTTTTTTTTTGGTAAATAGAAAAATGTTTTCTTACTTTGATTTCGTGAACTATAGCATTCTATTGTGGGGGGATTCTTTCCTGAAAGGCAAGAGAGAAGAGAGAGGGCGGGAGAGTAGTCAATAAATTGAGAACACACCAGTTCAAAAAAACAAATTTCGAGAACAGACATAGAATAGATAGAGGTATAGAGAAATAATGGAGGAAAAGGGGCATTTGCAGGAATTATTTATTTAAAAAAAAAAAAAAAAAAGCACTGAGATTTAGACTTCGGAGAAAAATGTAAGAGAGCGAGAGAGAGAAAAGATGTGAAAAAAAGACATTATTTGAGGTTGATCAAAACATATAATTATCAGAATATTGGGCTGCTTAATCTTTTTTTTTTTAAATTGAAAAAAAAAAACATAAATGAATATCAGGAGTAAGATTTAAAAAAATAGGAAAAAAATATATTTTAATTCCATTTGAATTATAAAATAAAAAAAAAAAAGTGTTCAAAAAATCATGTTAGTAGATTATGAACAAGTTGTTTATCCAAATTCATATTAATGGGATTTCTAATTTTAATACTCATTAATTATCATAAATTTATTTGATTAACTACCTAATTCATTACAACCGTCTGATTTGTATCATATGACTAAAAAAACAGTAACTAACTATTGAAATCACACCCATGTATATATATATATATATATATGTATTTTGTGAAGAAGAAACGAGAAGAGTAAGGGTGTTGCTTACATGCTGAAAACATCTGATCATCAACATATTAATAATAATATTGCTACTAGCGAGGCTTGATCTCTGCAAATACATAAATAATCTAAAATATACCAAATTACTTTTTCCTGCCATTATTCTTCTCTAAATTAGTTTTGTCCCTTTGTTGTTGGACTTCTAGGAGTACTTGCTGGCAGGAAACATGTACAAACAAATAATTGTTCTATTATCATTTTCTTTAAAATGCTCTCGCCGTGGTATCCAAAGACGAACACATATCTTATATTTAATTTTTTTTATATAAATCATAAATAAATATTATTCATATTCATATTTAAATATTTCTCTGAAACAGACTGTAAAGATTGGAATCTTACAATGCGTGGTACGGGAATTTCATTCTAGAGTGGTTTTACCATCCGTTTGGATCGTAGGTTTCAACTTATAATTAAAACAGTTAATCCTTCGAATTTTCATAGATAAAACACTATGTAATTTTTTTTTTCTTTTTGAGAAATGAATTTAAAATAGGTTCCAAATGGGAGCTTAGCGTGGTGTGACACATGAAGTACTTGAAGAAACAATTTCAACAAGTGATTAGAAATAATTTAGTTAGAACAACAATGATTTTTTTTTTTTTTTGAAACCATTTCTGACAATATATTCATCGACTTGCTATATTTAATATTTCCCTTAAGTAATTGGACAGATAAGCTTTTGAGTCTCTTTAAAATTCAATTGAATTGACAATTGGATGTGTTTGGAATTTAGGAAACTTTCTATCTGCTTGGATTTTAGCTGCAACAACTACTTGCATAAAGTAACAACAATTCAACACGAAACAGGTTTAAAAAAAAAAAAAAAGATTTGTTCTCTGAGGAAAAAAAAAAAAAAAAGTTTAAAACTATGAAAGAGTTCGAGCTAACTAGCTGTCAATGTTCAAAAACCCCAGCACACTTGAGGGGTACTGGTAGAACGAAAGATAGGGCACAGCTCCAACAAGCTTTAACTGTGTTCCATCTCCGAGATGTCGAAAACGCCTTCAGACCTAAGGGTTGCTTATGTTCTCAGGAAGAAGTCGGCGCGTCCGAGAGCTGAGGGAAATATCGGAGTTTTATCTAACAAGTATGAAATATTCCTGCAAAAGAAGGCAGTTATATATATTAATATTTCCTTAAGAATTAATTAAGAAAATTACTTATTATTACTAATAAATTCAATTCTAACAAGGGGAGAATATCCATCTATAAATTCATATGTAACACGTCTTTGTTTTCAAAAATTGCATTTTTATTGCTCAGGCAGAAAATACAAACTATTCACAGAAGACATGAGCAAACAAAGAAATATATAGTAGAATATGTCACAACTGTCTCTTTGGTTCAAATCTCTATGATGAAAAAAGAATTGACAAGCTGGTTGCAACTTTTTTTCTTGTCAACGATGTTATTCATTTTTACCACGTACAAAGAGAAACGTATCCGACCACACATCTAAGTGGGAAAAAAACAAAAACAAAATAAAAAACAAAAAAAAAAAAAAGTTGAAACCAACTCGTGACTCTGCTAATCCCCAAACAAAAATAGTAAAAATAAAAATAAAAACACTGAGAAAGAAAGAAATAAGAAAATGGTAAATAATAATGATAATAATTAAAGCATAAAAGACTAAAAAACAAACGAAACCCTACATGTACACCAGACCACGAGCCGTGACTGCCCCAATGTAAGACAATGTGTCAGACAAAAAAAAAAAAAAGGAAAACAGGAAAAAGTTTGAAACAAAATAATTTTATTCTTTCAAGAAAAACACACAGCTACAACAGTGCAAAAACCAAGGCACAATTACCAAAGAAAACTAACTCACTTTTATCCTTTTAATCATTAAACTAAACTACGTCACTAATTTTCACGTACCCTCTTTTTGTAGTAGTACCTTTTTTTTTATTCTTATTTTTTCTCTTCTTTTTTTCTCCTTCGTCTTTCTTTTTACTGAAAATTCCCACCTGATCCTCCAAAAGATTGGCTTGACGGCGCAGCATTACTCTCCGAATCCAATGAACTCATTTGTTGTTGTTGCTGCTGTTGTTGTTGTTGTTGTTGTTGTTGTTGCAGTTCTGACGATCTTTTCGATGGAAATCCTCCGCTAACGCTTCTCACTATCTGTCCAACCCCAAGAAAATCCCTCGTTAGTCTATCCGATGCTCCGATACTACTCATCCCCGGGAGGTGGTTATTCTGTTGCAGTTTCGGCTCTTCGATTCTTCCTCCGAATGGCGCTCCGAAGACGGAGGAGTTTCCGCCGGTGGCGGCGGTGAAGGAGTTCATCAGGTCCTGGAGATGGCTCTGGTCGTTTTCGGCCCCGCCGAAGAGACCGCCTCCTCCGAAGCTGTTGGGTTTGTTGGGACCGGTGCTTGAAGAGGAAGATGTTCCGAATGTTCGGAGGAGCGAGGCGGTGCTGTTGTTGCTCGATGTCGATCCCATCTGTGCAGCCTTCTGGAGCAGCGCGGTGGCGGACATGTGGGCCACCACGGCGTGGTTGCCTTGCATTGAGCCGCTGTAGAGAGACGGCACGGCGCCGGCGCTCATTTGGTCGCCGCCGACTATGTGTCCCGCGAATATATTAGTCCCGTCACCACCGCCGCCGCCGCCACTGGATGTGCCGTTTTCAGGGAAATGGTTGGAAATTAATAGACCTGAAAATAAAATTTTAGTTAGTGGAATTTTGCATGATTAACTAAGATTTGAAAAGTTTATTGGAGGCAGAAAGGAGTTGGCACCAGAGGGAGAGTTGTTGACGTTGCTTGCATTGTTTTGAAGCTCCGAAAACTGCATTAGTCCATGAAAAGGCTTGTTTGGCAAGAACCCATGCGGAGATTGTTGCTGCTGATGATGATCCTGGTCATGTTGGTACTGCTGGTTGGACTCCCCGGGGAGGAAGAAAGCCGCGGCGGATGACGGGATGGCCGAGGGCTGTTGAGGCCGAAACGTCGGCGAGAGAACGTGGTGATCGAACTGCCCGGTCGGCTGTGACCGGTGGTGGGGGTGGTGGTGAGAGGCGGTGCCGAGCCGGAGAACATCGCCGGATTGATTGTTCTGATGGTCTTGTAAGGAGGAAATGAGTTGAGGATTCAATTGGGACAATCCCAAGCTAGTTGTGTTGCTTCCTCCGTACAAATTTGCTCCAATGGCGCTCAAATGCTGCGGGTGTCTCGCGCTTTCTTGAGCCAATGCATCGCAAAAAGCCCGGTGAGTGATGAAACTGTCACGCCTGCAAATGTAGAAAAGAAAAATTATACGTGCCCAAAAAAATATTACGTGAAAAATCTGTCGTGGTAAATTGTGATATAGCTAAGCGTGTGATTAGTACTCGAGGACAACAAGTCATGTCTGTGTAAATGGAACGCCTTGAGAGAACATGAAATTATGAGAAGCAACTGCTTGTGAATCGATTTTTTTCGATGGACCATTGAAATCTCAACAAATTCATGGTCCCACACTAGCAAAAAAAATTCAATGGAAATCACATACACACATCATTTTGTTTTTGTGAAAACCGTGACATTAAAAATTATTGTAAGTACGCGAAAAATTCAATACAGCTAGCTAAGTTGTTAGGCTTTTTCCTTCTTTTTTTTTTTTTTAATTTGTGATTAACTTTATGAGTGGCATTTTTAGTTAAGTTCTTAATACACTAATATTTTTTAATATTTTTATTCGTAGATCATAATTCTCTAACTCCGCCGACAAATAGTAATAATATGACTAATAACTGTTGAAACCATTATAAGAGAGGGCAAAAAAAAAAAAAAAAGTCTCCAGGGCAAAGGTGACAAAACTTAAATTAAAGAATAAAAAAAGACGAAATTAAAGAGAGAAACAATTAATATAGTGAAGAACTTGGCAGGAGAAAGCTGAACTAAAATTGCCCAAAAGAGATAAGAAGATATTTAATGAGGGAGATGCGAGAGAATTAATGACTTCTAGATAGAATAACTCGGGAATATGTATATATATATATATTTGTATATCTATGTAAATATGATTATGAAATCAATGACGAGGAGTACCATTTTCAGGAACTGGCTGTGCAATAAATGCAAGTGGAGAATGTATTCAAACAGAAGATGAGAAAACGTGAACAATCAATCAAGATAACCCCTCATATATCCAAAGTCCCTCTCCTTCTTCTGGGTTATATAATCATTTAATGCAATACTTATAAAAACGCCTGTTTTTGCAGTTGATAATTATTATAACCCCAAGTCCCATTAAAAAAAAAACAAAAAAACCAAAATTTTTTTCCTCTCTCTTTTTTTTTTTTTTAATTGACTGAAAAACCTTGCAAATTGCCTCCTCCACAGCAATGCCCAAATGACGAACTGTATCACCACGGGACTTTGAAAGCTCTTCGTAACAGAAAAGCATCAGAGAAAGGTAGTTGAGACTTGAGAAAGGAAAAGAGGAGAGAGAAAGAGAGGAGAAAGAGAGAGAGATTTGGTGAGAGGCTTAACGTTATCGTGAAAAGAAGTACCTGCAAGGAGCACAGTACTGATCACATCTAGCCAACCCATAAGAGAACAAATCCTGGTAAATAAGAAGGCGTCTCTCAGTACTAGTCTCCCACCATCTCTAAATGGCATAGCAACACGTGAATATGAAGGTGAAGAAGAGAAAATTAAAAATAAAACTAAAAAATTGTAAAAGAGAACGAACAAAAGCGGCGGTCTTCCCGAGGCAAATGAAATTTGGAACTGTTTATTTTATTCTTTTTAAAATTAAAAAATTTAATATCTAAAAAAAAAAAAAAAAGAAGGAAATTGGGTGTTTGTGATTTTAGGTAGTCTGAAACCTCTTCGACCATGGCAGTTTCCAGAGATTATTCACGTGGGAGCATGTTTTCTGCTAAAATTTCCCTTCCTTCTCTACTACTACTACCGTACTACTAAGAGAAAAAAGAATTAAAAAACAATAAACAAAAAAAAGTACCGAGAGGAGAACAAAAGAAAAGGGAAAAAAAAAAAAACACACACACACACACTGATTTGTAAGAAAAGAGAAAACTATTAAACCCACGAAAGTTTAGAGGAAATCTAGTAAGCAACTGAAAGCCCTAACCAAAAGAAAGCCAAGCACTAGTTGAAGACTGAGTACCATGCTTGTCTCTCTTTGTCTCTTTATTATTTCTTCTTCCTTTTAATTTACTAATATCAAATGAGAAATTATTAGTCGGTCGGAGCAGAAGTTTTTATGTTAGGTGATACTTCTTAAAAGTTTAAAAGCTTTTGAATAATTACCTAGAGAAGAGAGTGCCACAGTCACATCGGTACTCTCTTGTACCGCAGGTCTTGGAATGGGCCTTCCAATCGGACTGAACGGCGTATCTCTTGGAGCACTTCTCGCACTTCCATTTCTTCTCGCCGTGCTTCCGGGAGTAGTGCTTCTTGATGCCGGTGAGGTCGCCGAGAGCCCGAGACGGGTCGTGGTGGACGCAGGTCGGCTCAGGGCAGAGATAGACTTTCCTCTTCGGCTCCTTGTTGGTCTTTTGCTTTAGCTTCCAAGGCAGGTTGTGTCCTCTTCTGTGGAGCTGTAGGTTCTGTTCCCTTTGGAACCCTTTGTTGCAAACCTCGCATATGAACCTGTTTGTCGCCATTAGGGTCTTGGGAGATAGTGCTATCACTTCCGCATCTGGATCTGTTAAGTGTTTTACCCGTGAAAAATGATCCCAAAAAAAATAAATAACAATAACAAAAATAATTAGAAAATTCACAACAAAGAAAGAAGAAAAATAAAAGTGGATAACAAAACAAGTCTATATTCATTCCTTTCCCGTTTGATGAATCCAGACTGCACATGGCTGAGAAAAAATGGTTTTTTTTTTTTTTTTTCTGGGATTTTCCAAACAAGTGAAAAAGGAAAACTGGGTTGAGTACCAAAACAGACAAATATATATACATATATATATATATATTTTTGAAAGTGAGTACTTCCCATTTGATGAATATCAAATTAAGACTCAAAAGTGGCTTCCAAATCTAGGGTTGGAAAGGGAAGAAGAAGGAGGAAAAACAAAAAGTGGGATTTGTTTGTTTTGTTTGGGAAAGCCGTTTTTCAATAGATCTTGGATGAGAGAAAATTTTAAAGACCAAAAAAAAAAAAAAAGATGGTTGGGATACTTGCTTGGTGTTCCTGGTTGGTTTCTCCTTTTCTTCTGGGTTGGAGCTGCTGATGAATTAGTTGGTGTTGAGGAATGTTGTTGTTTCATCTGGTTTTGGTCTTCTAATTCTCTATTTCCGAAAACTTGTGCCGAAGAAGAAGCCATATTCTCTTCCTTTTTTTTTTCTTTTTTTTTTCGATGAAGAAGAAGCTTTTGTGAACTTCTCTTTTCTCTTCTCTTTCTGTTTCTCTGCTTTCTTTGTGTAACGCTTCTTTCTTTCTCTTATATATCTGCAGCTACCAGAGCAAAACCTGAATTCTATAAACCAGTAAAGCCCAACATGCAAATCGAGTGCTCTCTTTTTTTTCCTCTAAAATCTTATCCCAAAACCCAAAAAAAAAAAAAAAAAAAGATCCAAAAGCCTGGCTGTGATAATTAGAAGCTTTTGGGGGAATCTGGGAGAATATCTGAAAGCTAGCTAGAAAGGAAAATGGACTTTAGAAGCAAATTTCAGCTGGAACCGGAGGCTGTTTGGACAGAAAGAAAAAGGAATCAACTCCATAGACAGAATTTGAAACTTCTCTTCCTACTTTTTTTTTTCTATTTTTTTCCTCTTTTTTTTCTCTTATAGATACCTCATTTTTGTTTTAAGTGATTTTTTTTTTCTTTTTGAGCTACCGCAAAATTGATATTACTTTGCTTTTTCTATGCTGATTTGGTGTCATGAGGGTACATTTACACATATACACAACGGCATATATTTCCGCTTCTCTCTCTCTTTTTTTTTTTTTTTTTCTGTTTTCTTTTTTCCCCCGGTAGATTTAATTGAAATTAATTCTCCCCACACCTTAAATAAAATAAAAAAAAATGTCACAAAATTAAAAAAGAAAATTTTATATATTGGCAAGAGGAAGAAAGAGAAAGAGAGAGAAAGGTAAGGCCTTCAGGTCGGTGGGCCCAATCCAAGCCGCTTAACGACATGGAATGGTGCGTGAGAGCAGCGCTAGCATGAACAACAACCTCTCTCTCTCTCTCTCTCTCTCTCTCTCTCATTTCTCTCTCTTATTTCGTATCTTCTAAATCACTTGCAGACAAGCCTTCCTGCATCACCGTTTCCAAGTGGACCTCACCGTAAAACTAAAACGAAATAAAAGAAAAAATAGGAAAAAAGAATAAACTAGACCCAATTCTCTATCTAAATGATATAATAAAGCAAATTATAAATCAATAAAAAAATGTAATAGAATATATATATATATGTATATACATATATATATATATATTAAAGAACACCTGAAGGTTGGTAACTAGGTGATAAGGTTGAAATTCTGGTGTTTGATGAGGAAGTAGCTGTCTGCTGAAAAATTTAAGCTCAATATAAACAGTCAAGTTTGTGTGGTACCGTTTTTGTTAGGCTTTTGAGAGGCCTCCTTTTGGGGTCAGTAGCAGTAGAGATGACATGTAGAGGGGGCTAAAAAGGAGGGGGTCAGTCTCCTTTGCTGGAGGCTGAGCTTTGGTTGGTTCAGTCACATAGAACATTGAAAATATGGTTGCAGTCACATCAAGGCATGAATGAAATGAATATTTTATAATTATTATTATTTAACAAAAAAAACTTAAATTAAAAGGAGTGGTTTAATTTTTAATTAATTAATTAAATCGCAATCAGAAAGAAATAAGGATACAGAGACCTAATCCAACCACCATAGATAAACAATGACCCCCCGGCATACTGATTTTAATGATTTTGCAAGTACTACTTCTCTAATTGTTTCTCTCATCAG